>CM031233.1:294534478-295734478 GCA_018340775.1 Taxus wallichiana var. yunnanensis | reverse complement strand
CAAATGAGCATAATTTTACAATATATAGAAGATGGGAAAGAGAGAAGGGAGAAAATAGAGGGAAACTCATATTTCCACCTCTAACCAGCAACAACATGCATTGAATGTCTGAAAATAGGCACATGAATGCTTATAAGACAATTTCCCTATGATAATTTTCTTATAGGAGAAGGAATGAGCACCATAACTCCTCAAATTTGGCATATGAGCTACCTAGAAATGTGTCTTTTAAAAATGGAATTTATTTCCTCTTTTTCACCTGCCTAACTTCACCAAAATTTAAAAATGTAGTTTTTTTGGTATATTACATGATGATACCTTTCCAAAGGTATCATATTTTTGTAATTTTGACTTACATTGTGAATGTTATGGCCATTTGAAGTTCAGAGATCAGGATGGTCGTAACTGAGTTTCACTTGGGCCTCCACAACATGCATTATTGCGGTTCATTCTAGGTGTGGAAGAACTAGTTGATTGGTGAACATGAGAAAGCATAGAATTGTTCCACTTGTGCTCTCTAGGCCCATCATATCCACTTCATCATAGATCTTGTGTTTTGTAGAAAATCAAAGTTTGAGCGAAATAGTGAAATAGTTCCATCCATTATGTCGTGCTTGATTTACCTTAATCACTTGCAATATCCATTCTATGTTTCCATTAATTATTCAAATAGGCCATGTGGAAAAATAAAGGTCCAATAGAACTATTATGTTTGTTCTTGAATTTCCCTTACTACCCACAACATTGTTCCAACATCCCTCAATGCAAATGGATCTCCTATCTGAGGAACCAATGAAACCAAAGAAGTAGTTTATTCATTCCCTTTGAATCCCCATTTGTCAAATTCTAATGGAACCAATGCTTAATTTGGGTGATGTAGAAATGCAGGAAATAGGAGAAACAAAGGAATATGGACTTGCAATGGAGAGGAAATCCTTGGAACATTTAATTTCTCCATTTTTATAAGTTTTTACTTATCCGAGTTCAAGACAATAATGCAAGTTATAAAAATAACCTAGGGGTAGATAACAATTTGGTGACTCAATGGGGACATATTGCTTCCAGATGAAGAGATCAGTGAACTTGAAGCATCCATTGGGAATGGAGTCATCCTGATAATCTAAAATTGATCTAAAACTAAAATATCTAACCCCTAAATCCACGAAGTATTTCTGGACCTAGACCTAATTTGTGACTACTTAAATTGATCATTCTCATTACAAAAATTATTGAATTAAGTTTTTATGAGAATGGAAAAAAAAATTTAATCTAAAATTCCACCACAATTTTCCGAGAAACACATCTTCTTCTAATTCCTCCATAAACAATTGAAACGTAACCATGCCATCCAAATCAAAAAAACTATTTACAAAGAAATTAGGAAATTTAAACTACATTTCCAACTAGCAATGTACTTGAAAGAACTTGGAGGAATTAAAACTAAACTATTATGTAGAAGGGATATTCTTTGGTTCAATAACAATGTGTGAGGTCGATACCATTGACCGGGATCTATAACTCTTCTCCATCCAATTTAGACAATTGGAAATCATTATTTGACTTAGAGCTAGAAATCATGTGGGGACCACTCCATACCGCATCAAACATTGAGTGCCTACCTAGTTTGGATTTGTTTTCGTCCCACTTTAGGACTAGATATCCTTCTTGTAAATTCATAGCTTTTGATTTCTTTTCAAAACACTTATTGATATGATCTTGATCGTTTTCAATTGTTTGTGTTGCTTGGTTTCTCAATTCATCTAACTCCATGAGCTCTGCATGCCTAACTTCCATTACTTCAAACTCAAACAATTCTAAGCGCTTGATGAGATCAAGGATGGAAATTCAAGAGACATTGGTAACGTTGTTTATTTTTCATAATCCAGCTAGTAAGGGGAACTACAAGTTGATATTTTAGGAGCAATTCTATTAGCCCAAAATGTTGATTTAAATTTTGTGTGCCAATTCCTTTTATTTTCATCCAAGGTCCTCCTTATGATCCTCAGAATATTCTTATTAGTTGATTTATCTTACCCATTACATTGGGGGTAATAATTCAAAGAGGTTCTAAATTATATTCCATTTTTACAGCCCAATCAGAGATCTTTTGCCGAGAAATGCTAGAGAATTATCTCGAAATGATAGTTTGAGGAATACAAAATTTGGTCACAATACCTTTATATAAGTCTAGAATGCTAGCCTCATTTACTTCCTTTAGTGCAACTACCTCTGTCCATTTGTTGAAATAGTCTGTGGCTATGAGAATCCACTTGTGACCCAAGCTTGAATGTGGGTTGATCACTCTAATAAAATCCAATCCCCATTACATGAATGGTTCATTTACAGAGATGGGGTGGAGTGGAAGATCTAATGCTCTTTCTTTACCTGTAAATAAGGCAAATTTTTCCATATCTTGATCCATGAATAACATTCATTGAATACGTTAGCCGGTGATATCTAGATTTCATGATCTTGAGGGATATTTTCTTTGGAGAAAAGTGACCTCCTACTTCTCCATTATGGAACTCATACAATACTTTCTCTATTTGATCTATTTTAATGCATCTCAAGAGGACACCATTAACACATTTCTGAACAAGATGCCATCAATAAGTAAAAGGGAATGGAATAAAGTCTTAATTTTCTCATTTTGGTTTTTATCAAACCTTGGGGGCATTGTCCTATTTAGAGAAATTTGATTACATCATGAGTCCAACAAGAAGTAGGTAAGACATTGGATAATTATTCTAGATCATGTTGGAGCACGAGGATGGCTTCTTCATTCATGTATTGGTCTGCGAAACTAATTTTTCAAATAGTACCTTTCCTCAAACCATCTTAGTCACCTTGATATCCACATCATATTCCATTACTTTGGTTATCTAACCAGATCTTTTCTCATTCAGGTCCTTGTTCAAAAGGAAGTCTTTCACACTAGCATGTGAAACTAGTAGATGGATATCAAATGCCTAAATTTATTTAAAATTCTTATAACAGGGAATTTTTCTCAAGAAATTAGTACCTCACCTCATAATCCTCTATACTTTGGCTAAAAATGCAACAGGTTGTTCTAAGCCTTCTTTATTTAGTTGTACCAATATGGCCAATAGTATTTATGTGCCAAGGTGAAATCTTTTATAAAATATGGATCAATGAGAGTTGGATTTTGTACTATTTGTTTCTTTGTGGGTTCAAATATTCATTTCCCTTTAGTGGTTAATTTAAAGACCATGAAATTCTTCAACATCAATGTCAATGGCTTAATAAGGTTAGCAAAGTTTGGAACAAACCAGCTGAAAAAGTTGATTCTCCCCAAGAAGCTTTGGAGTGATTTCTTGTAAATAGGAAATGGTAATGCAAGGATGGAATTGAATCTCTATGAATCAATGGTTAACCATTATTTAGATACAATATAGCCAAGAATTTTACCTTTGTGAGCTAGGAAGATGCATTTTTTTGAATTGAGATAAACTTCAAACTGCCTACACCTCTTAAATACCTACCTCAAATGGAAGATATGATCAGATGCATTTTTAGATAACACTATGATATCATCAAGTTACACACAAATAATTTTATTGATCACCCCTTTAATTCCATATTCATGGCTCTTTAAAATTTTACTCCTGTAGTTGATAGACCAAATGGAATTTTCCTATAGGCATAGGTTCCCCATTTAGTTGTAATAACTATCTTGAAATGATTTTATTCCTTCACCATGATATGATTGTATCCATAATATCCCTATAGGATACCAAACCTTTCTAACTCGGCTATCATTTGTAAGATCTATTCTATTGAAATTAGTGGGTAATGATCCTTCAAAATTTCTTATTTAAATCCCTAAAATTGACACACAATATGATTTCTACATTCCTTTTACGCACTATAACCAAATTATCTAGCTAAGATGAATACTTGATGGGAAATATGATGTTTTCCTCAATCAAATTGTTTAATTCAATTTTCATTAGGGGTTTAATATGTGGATTGAAAGGTATATATTTTTTCTAATAGGCTTGGCAGTTGAATCCAACTCAATGGTGTGCTGAGCTAAATCAGGACCAAAACCTCTAAATTCTTCATAGCTCCATGAAAAAAATCATCGAATTCTTTGCAAAGTTCTACAAAATTACATTTTTAATATGGAGTGCATACTTTACCAATATGAAGCAATTTATCTTCACCAACTAATATGGGTTCTCAATCTTCACCCTTGACTATCATGTTTTCCTTTTCCTATCTAAATTGGTCATCATAGTTGAATATGGATTCCAAAGTCACTAATACCTTAGGAAGTTTATTTGATCTAAGTTGAACAATATGATTCACATATTTTTGCTCTAATTTTTCCTAATTTCTTGAAGAAAAATCATCCTCTTCTTAAATAAAATTGATAATTTGTTGATCACTTTCAAACACTTTCCAATTTGTGTCATTATTTGATATAGAAAGACTTACTATCACCTTGATGTGTGGTTTTACTTTATATCTCTTAACATTCTCAACAACATTAAACCTTGCCCAAACTACAACCAGTATAACATTAGCTTCATTTTCTTTCCTTGAAATGGTGTGGATTAACAAATTCAAAATGTTCTACAATATCCCGTACTCTATGCTTTTAGGATTTTAGTAAATCATTTTTAGTTGGATTTTATGTTTTAACCTAGTTTAAAATTAGATCACTATCTCTAAAGGCCTGTAATTTCTTGATGTTCTTATTTCTTGCCCATTACAAGCCATGGATGAGGGACTCATATTCTGCTATGTTGTTGGAGCATCTAAATTAAAATATGAAAAATGAGTAATAATTAATGCAAGTAGGAGACAAAAGGAATACACCTCTTCATGCACCTTGTTTGATTCTTAATCCATTAATATTTTTTACCAAATACCACCATCCTATATACTATTTGGTTTAACAATGCTAAGAAAAGGTTTTTTTGTGTTATGTTTTTGCATGGGCAAAATTCACCCAAAAATAGGACAACTATACCCTAGTGTAAAATTTTCCATGTCATACCTTCCTAAACACTGTCAGATCAACTTATCCCTCAGTTTAAAGTATATAATTTCCCTTTAGTAGTCTAAATTCTAATGTCATCATTCTCACTAGGTGATTTAGGAAAATAAAAATCATTTAAGTGCCTTTGGAGCAATGGTTTTCAAGGCGAGTTTTTAAGAAAACTTAGAGAGGGATATCATCGGCCTTCCTAAGATGAGTGCACCATCTCTAGAGAAGATAAAAAGGATAAAATTAATCACAAAGTAGTATTCAAGAGTTAAAAATATCATGGAAATGAACTTAGAATATTTTGGGAAGATTTGGAGGTTTTGGAGCCAGTTCACTGAAAGTGAGTTTTTGGGCCCGAAGGAGCTTGCACCACGAAAGGGTATTTGAGCTTCAAAGAGTGACTTAAGGATATTTGTAGTGATTTTCAATCCCAAAAATATACCATTATAAATAATTTTATACCCTATACATAGTGAAAAAAATATATCAACTTTAAACCTCGGGAATATTTCTAGGTAGCTTATTCTTTCCGCGCACCACAAACGATCCCGAGAAAAAAAGGAGATTTTGAGGGTTTTTAAGTGATAATAAGGAAAAGGAACCCATCCCATTATTATGAAAAGGTATTTTTATGAAAATAAATATGAAATATGTTCCTGAAAACTCATACGTTAGCTCAAATTATGACCTTTCCAAGTCGGCTCTCAAAGTACACTCTAGTACTTAGTTAAAATTACAAAGGACACATGTCAACATAAGGCTGAGGCACACTTTTTGCACTAATTTCACAAAACCAAAGGTTAAAATGGTGCATAAAAGTGTGCCCCTCCCCCTCTCTTTGAAATCCAAATCTATAAATACAAACTTTTAGCCATTTTTCCTCATTTCTCCCCACATGCTCCCCACTCTGTCAAAACTTTGACAAAATTTCCATTGAATCTTGATTTTTCATTTTCATACTCCCCCATTTTTAATTTTTTCCATGATCTCAATAATTTAAACCAATAAAAAAATCAATAAAATCTAGATTCGATAAGAACTACAATGAGACTCCTTCACTAGAGAGACTTCGAAACCCTCAAAGAAAATTTGTTCATAATTAAAAAACATGTGCAATGATCAACATGTCATTTTTTGGAATATTCTAGTTTTTCAGAGGCCATGATAATCCAAGAGTAAATTATTTCATGCACAATACATATTTTTTGCAATAAAGAAACCCCTTTTTCCTCCGGTGAAAACTTTGAAAATTAAAATCTTCGTTTAGACACTAGGTAGACTTGAAATTTCAGAGGTGCACTTGAAGAGAAAAACCCATATCGAAAAATTTGATTCGTCACAAACCAATGCCCAAAACCCGAATTTCAAAAATAGTAAGCCTCCTACACATGTACTTGTTATTTTTGGTAAGTCATCATCGAAGCGCAATTGTAGCAAAGACAATATGCACCAAGGACACCAAGAAAGAAAGTCTTAGTTGTCGGGCGAGAAGGGTGAAAATTGTCACTTACTAAAAATAGGAAGTTTCCTACATGGTCATTTTCTATTATTAGTAAGTCATATCAAATATTATTCGGTGTAGAGGCAAGGTACATAAGGTTATCGGAAAGCTAATTTCCTTTGGTCGGAGCCAAAAAAGGTGGAAATTTCCAATTAATAAAAATGGTTATCCCCCTTTTGAAGTGTAGAATTGTGCCGGTCAAAGATGAAATTCAAGTTTTTAGTTCCAAATCAGTCTCAGTTTCATTCAACAGTGTTTTCAAGTTAATAGGATCATCATGGTTATAATGCCTAAGTAATTATTCTAGTTTCTCGTCTAAATGTGTAACGAGAAGAATGATAAATTGATGACACTTCATGTTTTGAAAATGCATCGTCTCAGGAGAAATCTATGTCTTTGGAACATGGAAATGTTGTATAGATCCATGGTAGGATTGGTTTCAAAATTCAATCTCTTCGTAGGAGATCCTAATGAGAAACACCTATGATCATCAAATTAATATTTCAACAAAGTGCTTCAAAACACTCAGTTAATGGTGTATGTGGATCCTATAGAGGGTAGATCATGATCATTCAATAAGGTGTAAAATTTCATTATTCTGAGAGTTTGAGAAGGAAAATAATTCAAGGAAAAGGTTCCCATTCTAGAGGATTCTCATCGGGGTTCTTGATTTATAAAGTCTTTTGATAAGGAATTTGCTTCATCATAAATTTCATCATCTCTCCTTTCTCTGTCCTTTCTAATTCTTCATTGGGATTCATCATTTTTTCATCCTATTCACTTAAGTGACCTATTTTAAAATTGTAAAATTATTTTCTCAAAATTATAAGAGAAATACTTAAATCATGGAAAACAAAAGGTCACAAGTAGAATATGGAACACGAAGAGTCATATGAGGGAGGTGAGAGGTCAATTCAGATTGCTATAAATTGGGATGACTTCTCCATTCCAAAGGATCCTAGATTTTGAGAACTCACACTTTGTTGCAATTTTGTATTATAGTTGTTGGAATTATGTCATCATTATATATGAAATGAAACCTACATTTCTTCTATTTCCTCTGCTCATATTTCTTCTTTTCCCTCTTACTTGCACTTTGTGTTATGTTTGGGAGCCTATTTTCATGTTAGAGTGTGGTACATCTTCTATGTGTTACACTGAGGTATTTCTATGGTGGTCCTGCTCGTCGGTGAGTGGGTCAAGGGGGTTTGGGGGTGAAGCCCCAAAGCAAATTTTCATGGGTGGTTTATTAACCCATGGGTAATGGGTAACCGTTATGGGCTATTTTTTGGCCCATGGTTTTTTGGTACCCATTGTTTTGATACCCACGGTTTTTTTCCCATGGTTTTGATACCCATGGTTTGTATCGAACTACTTAAGCTGTCTATTTATATGGTCTTATGCATATGATACACATACAAGAAAATGCATTGCGAGATGTGCTTTGAACTCAGTGTGAATTCTATAGAGTTTATTGAGCATAGCTCCAAACGGATCTGGGTATTGTATTAAGAGAGAAGAGGCTTATAATAAAATATGAGCAAGTGATTCTTGGTGGACGTAGCCCAAATTGGGTGAACCACGTTAAATATTGTCTTTCTGTGTTGTGTTATTTATTCTACACTTTTATTTGAGATCTGTAATATTTTTTGCATATTAGTTTCTACTGTTGTGATTCTGTAAGGGATTATTCCGCATATTTTATCTCTTATTTCCTATCAATTGGTATCAGAGCCTAGTTTTGGTTTGCTGAAGTGTTGAATCACAGGGAAAGTTTTATCTTGAGTGGGAGCTATGGTAGATGATGGAAGATCTAGGGTTGATAAATTCAACGGGTAGAATTTCATTCTTTGGAAGATGCAGATGGAAGATTACCTTTATCAAAAGGATCTTTATACTCTGTTGTCTGAGAAGGTGAACAAAAGCTCAAGTATGATAGATGCGGAATGGGATTTGTTAGATCAGAAGGCACTTGTAACAATCCAGTTGTGTCTTGCATCTTCGGTATTATTTAATGTTTCAAAGGAAAAGACTACAAAATATCTAATGGATGCATTAGGGAAGTTGTATGAAAAACCCTTTGCCTTTAACAAGATATTTTTAATGAAAAAGTTGTTTAATATGAAGATGTCGAGAATAGTTCAAGAGTAGCAAATCATTTAAATGATTTCAATATGGTTGTAAATATGCTAGCTTTGGTTACAATAGAATCGATGAAGTTAGGGCTTTATTAATTTTGTGCTCTTTACCGAAATTTGGAATAGCCACAGTAATGGCAGTAAGCAAATCGGTTCCAACTAACTCGAAGTTGAAGTTTAAGGATGTTGTAGGGGTGATTCTAAGTGAGGAAATGTGAAGAAAAAGCTCCGGGGAATCTTCTACTTCAGGGAATGCTTTGAAAGTGGAAACTAGAGGGAGATAGAAGAATAGAGGAAACCATGGAAAATTGAAAGATTGGGCAAGGTCAAAATCCAAGAGCAAGATTGTATGTTGGAACTGTGGAAAGTCTTGGCATGTAAAGAAGGAATGTTGGGAGCTTCGATACAAGAAGAAACAACAGAATAAAACAAGGAGGAAAATGTGGCATCCAAAGAATGTATGTTAGGATGCTTTCATTCTTTCTTTGCATAATATTCTTTTGAATCTTGGGTTTTAGATTCAAGGGCTTCTTTTCATGCTACTCCACATAGGCATTATTTTGTTGATTATGTTCAAGGGATTTTGGGCATGTTTTTCTTAGTGATGATGAGCCTTGCAAAGATATTTGGAAAAGGTTCATTTAGGTTAAGATGCGTAATAGGAATACATGGTTATTGAGGGATGTCGACATGTGCCTACATTAAGGAGAAATTTGATATCGGTGGGGTAATTGGGAAGTGATGGTTTTTTGTGATATTTATAGCTGACTCTTGGAAGGTTACCAAGGGTTCTCTTGTGGTGGAAAGAGGTAAGAAGGTTAGAACCTTGTATTTATCCAATGATATTACTAATGATTGTAATCTTGTAGCTTCAGATGTAGATACAACATTATGGCACTATAGGCTCGGTCATATAAGCCATAAGGGCATGAACATCATAAAGAAGAATTTACCTAGATATACAGAAACAGGTTTGGATTTATGTGAGAACTATATATATGGGAAACAGAAGTGACTAAGTTTTCTCAAGGTTGGACCTATGAAGAAAGAGAGTAAGTTAGAGATGGTACATTCTGATGTGTGGGGCCAGCTCAAGTATCATCTCTTGGGGGTTCAAATTATTATGTTACTTTTATTGATGATGCAACAAGGAAAGTTTGGGTATATTGTATTAGAAATAAATATGATGTATTTGACACTTTTGTTAAATGGAAAGCCTTAGTAGAGAATGAAACAGTCTTAAGTTAAAATGTCTCAGTCGATAATGGAGGGGAGTATTACAGCAATGAATTTGATGATTATTGTTCTAAGAATGGAATCCACAAGAAAAATATGGTTCTAGGAACCCCAGCCAAGAGAATGGGGTGTTAGAAAGGATGAACAAAACAATAATGGAACGTGCTAGGAGCATGAGGATACATGCAGGACTGCCTCTTTATTTTTGGGCAGAAGCGGTGAGCACAACTGTGTACTTGATAAATAGAGGACCCTCAAGTGCCTTGGATGGAGGCATACCTGAGGAGGCTTGGTACGGTAAGAAATTCAATTACTCATTTCTTAGAGTCTTTAGATGTGAGGTGTTTGTTCATATTGACAAGGATGATAGGACCAAGCTAGAGGCTAAATTAGAAAAATGCACTTTTATTGGTTATGGTGGTGATGACTTTGGATTTAAATGTTGGAGTATTAAGGACAAGAAAATCATTCGATCTAGGGATTTGGTCTTTAATGAGAAAGTCATTATAAGAAATAGTTACAGAAAAGCTGGGAAGAATCCAAGAAAGAATATGCGGTGGTAGAGGATCTTCCAGATGGGATAGTGACCCATGAATCAATTCAGAACCTCATCGAATAGAACCCCAAACTCCTACAATGAAGGAGGTATTCTAGGGTAAAAAAGAACACGAACATTTTCTCCTTCTCTTTATTATTTATTACTCATTGATAGTGGAGAGCCAGAGAGATTTGATGAAGCAATGTAGGTAGATGCCAGTAAGAAGTGGGAGCAAGCCATGGATGAGGAGCATAAGTCTCTCATGGAGAACAAAAATTTGGATTTGGTGAAGCTACCGAGAAAGGCAAAAGAGCATTGTAGAACAAGTGGGTGTACAAAATTAAATATGAAGGAGGAAAGAAAAGATATAAGACTCGGTTGGTGGTCAAGGGGTTTGCACATGTGAAACAAGGTATAGATTTTTATGAGATCTTTTTCTACCGTAGTAAAAATGACTTCTATTAGAACTGTTCTTGGAATAGTGGCGGTAGAAGACTTGCACTTAGAACAGTTAGATGTAAAGACTACATTTCTTCATGGTGATTTGGAGGAGGAGCTATATATGCAGTAACAAGAAGGATATGAAGTCAAAGGTAAAGAGGAGATGGTGTGAAACCGAAGAAGAGATTTTATGGCCTGAAACAAGCTCCACGTCAATGGTATAAGAATTTTTATAGCTTCATGATGGAGCAAGGATATATCAAATGTCATTCTGACCGTTGCGTGTATATAAAGAAATTTGAGGATGGAAGTTATATTATCCTGTGTTTGTATGTTGATGACATCTTTGGTTGTAGGTAAAAACATGTAGGAAATAAAAGTACTTAAGAAACAACTAAGTGAATCCTTTAATATGAAGGATTTGGGGGCTTCAGACAAATCCTTGGTATGAGGATAACTCGGGATAGGAAGGAATGGAAGCTTAATTTATCTTAGGAAGAGTACATTAAGAAGGTATTGGATAGGGTTAACATGCAGGATGCTAAACCGCTTGGGACTCCTTTGGCATGACATTTTAAGTTATCAAAGGAGCAGTGTCCCAAGATAGAGCTGGAAAGAAACCATATGTCCAAGTTACCTTACTCATCAGTAGTTGGAAGTTTGATATATGTTATGGTATGCACTAGGCCTGATATTTCCCATGCAATAGGAGCTGTGAGTAGATTTATGAGTGATCCAAGTAAAGAGAATTGGTAAGTAGTAAAGTGGATCCTTCGGTATTTGAGAGGGACCATGGGGACAGTTTTATGCTATAGTGGATCAGACACCACTTTACGTGGTTATGTAGATTCAGACATGGCTGGAGATGTAGACAACAGGAGGAGCACGATAGGTTATATTTACATTATAGGTGGGACAGCAAAGTAGTGGATTTCATGACTACAGAAGCTGGTGGCTTTGTCAACCACGGAGGCTGAGTATGTTGCTGCCATAGAGGAAAGAAAAAATATATGATTTGGTTACAAAAATTTCTTGAGGAGTTGGGGCATAAGCAGGAGGAATGTAAGATGCATAGTGATAGTCAAAGTGTTATACACCTAGCTAAGAACTCTACTTTCCACTCTAGGATGAAGCATATACAGTTGAGATATCACTTCATCATGACAGCTTTGGAGGAAGATAAGTTGAAGTTGGAGAAGATTCATACAGTCAAAATCCTACAGACATGATGACCAAGGTGGTCAGAAGGGATAAAATAAAGCTATGTTTAGCTTTGGTTGGCCTTTGCAGATGATAGTGAAGGGTTGAGAAGCTTGCTCGGTGTAAATCGGTCTCCAAGTGGGAGATTGTTATGTTTGTGGAGCCTATTTTCATGTTGGAGTGTGGTACACCTTCTATGTATTACACTCAAGTATTTTTACGGCGGTCTTGCTCATGGGTGAGTGGGTCAAGGGGGCTTGGGGGCGAAGCCCGCAAAGCAAATTTTCATGGGTGGTTTATTAACCCATGGGTAATGGGTAATCGTTATGGGTTGTTTTTGGGCCCATGGTTTTTTGGTACCCATTGTTTTGATACCCATAGTTTTTGCCCATGGTTTTGATACCCACGGTTTTGTATCAAATTGCTTAAGCAATTGTCTATTTATATGGTCTTATGCATATGATACCCATGCAAGCAAATGCATTTTAGATGTACTTTGAATTCAGGTGTGAATTCTGTAGAGTTTGTTGAGCATAGCTCCAAATGGATCTGGGTATTGTATTGAGTGAGTGGAGGCTTGTAATAAAGTTTGAGCAAGTTATTCTTGGTGGATGCAGCCCAAATTGGGTGAACCACGTTAAATACTATCTTTCTATGTTGTGTTATTTATTTCGCACTTTCATTTGAGATCTCAGAATATTTTTCGCATATTAGTTTCTACTATTGCGATTCTATAAGGGATTATTCCACATATTTTATCTCTTATTTCCTATCACTTTGTAATCATAGTGATTAAAGATAACTCGTATCTTTAATGAATGATCCTAATAGATATTTGTGTCTATATGGGTTTTGTTTGTCTCATCGACTACTTCATTGTTTCTTTCTTCTATATTGGAATTTTAACTACTCTAGTTACTAGGTGTGAAATCTAAAATTTTCTTATTCATGGCAATAAATTCCCTTTCCTAAATTCCCTCCTCCCTAACTTGTCATAATTTCCTCCCTTGTACCCCCATATAAGCATTTTTCCACAGTTTTAGTGAAGTTTCCCTGTGCGATCCCCAACCTATTTGGCCAACCCACAATATTTAGATAAGTTTTATATTAGTCACATTCAATAATGGGAGATTTAACTTCAATGGAGAGGGTCATAGCCTTGTGAATGTTAGTGGTGACACTTAGTTTTCAATACTGAATTTTTTTCTAGCCAATAGTTTTGGGAAACTCCGTTGGGAATATATTTACCGAATTGCACCCAAAAAGGATCTCTATCCAAAATATAAAAAAATTATATATTAAAAAAATAAAAATCACATTTGAAAGAATAAAATGTTTTGAAGGTGACTCCATCAAGGAACGACTCCTTGCCACATTTGTTTCCCATGCACAATGAAGAAATTTCATGTTGGAGTAAAGTACCAACGAGTGAAAATGAATAAGAAGAAGACCGTGACCAAGAAAAGAATATTTTTTTATCAACCATGGTTCCTAAACAACTCTTGCAAATAAGTAAATTCAATAATGGAAAAGGGGTTTCCTACTTCATGAAACAACCCGTAATCAAACAAAGGAAAGAAAATTGAACTTGTCAATGAAGAAGAAATTAGGAGTTGTGCTCAAGCTCAAGAATATGCCAAAGGTAATACTCTCAATCGTGCACAACTGAATGAAAATCTTGGAGCCATGTATTTCATCACCCTCCCTTGGGATGATTTCCTCACATATAGAAATGACGAAATGGAAGCCTTAAAAATTGAGTATATGGAAAGAATCATAAGCACTATGCAAGGAAATTCCAGTCCCCAAATCTACCTTGAAATTCTAAAATATTTTGAAGCCTTGCAAGAGATGTACAAGAAACTTGAAGTAGCCCATAGAAAGGAAAAAGAAGAGGACATTTTTCCTATGAAGGAATATCACGATGAGGATAAAATCAACACGATGGAAGATGATGAAATAAAGGATGATGTAGGATCCACTAAAGAAGAATTTTACAACCTCACACAACTCACTATAAAATTAAGAACATTTTCTTTCTTACCCTTACATATGGTGATGAATAAATGAAAGTTTTAAAAATATAATATGTGGAAAGGATTAACAAAATAATAGATGGAAATTTTGATTCGAAACCTATTAAGAAAATTTGAGTTGTTCTTTAGGTTTTCAAAGAAGGTATGAACACCTTGAATCACTTCGTGTTGTCAAGGATGAAGAAACTCAAGAAGATCTTGATGATTGTCCACATTACAAGGTGTGCATCCCTGAAATATTCTTGGATGCTTCTGACGAATTAATTCTTCTTGAACCATCCATTGAGAATAAAATAAACACCTTTTAATCCAATGAAAAGTACATGGAGATGGAATCGCCGATCATCAATTCTTTTTGGCTCAAGGCACAACCCATTAGAGGAGAAATAGATTCAAGAAAGGAAGAATCTTGTTGCATGATGGATGATTCAATGCTTTCCGAAGTCTCCACCAACAATGAAGAAGCACAAAATGACAAGATTAAGGTAATCACATACAATTTACTTTCAAAATTTCATCTTATGATTAATGATAGAATGTATATATGTGAGGAAGTATGAAAATTTGGTCCTTCATCCATACTTAAGATGATGAATTCAAAATGATCATGGATAATTTTCTTTCCTATTTTGATCCTTAAAGTGATATAGAAATGTTGAATGAAGAAATGGAGATAGTTGAAGAATAAAATTCCCTTTCCAATGCAATCATGAATGACAAAATGGGAGAGGAAAATTTTATTTTTGAAGTTGAGGAAAAGGAGTAGCTTAAGGATAATCTCCTCAAGCAATCAAATCCATTATTCCCTCCCAAAGAGCATTGCATTAATCACCATGGTAAATATTAAATCTTTCATTTTCCATATGAGCACGAAGATTCACTAATGTAGTATCAAGATAGAGTTAAAAATCATTCCCATATTTTTGCAGACCGACATGGTTTTCTACTTCTTACCAAGAGGAGGATGAAATGGATTTTTAACTCAAAGGAGTTACCTTCCCAAAAGCATGGACCTCTTCTCTTTATTAGAATGTGTCGAGACAAGAAAGTGAATCTTGGACAAAAAAATCATCGAAGAAGTGAATGGGGATGTTTCAAATGAATAATGGGAACATATAGATCAAATTTTCAACCATCTCTTGGGGGCATGATATAAATAATCTTTCAATAAAAATGAATATGAGCCTATGGTGAACTTGGAAGAACCATCTATGCAAGACATCTTGAAGGTTGTAGAAGAAACTGAAGATCCTCAACTCAGTCTTGAACTCTTGACTCAAGCTATGGAGATGCAAGATAGGCATGATTCAATTTATGTTCCTCTTTTTGACACACCAATGTTTGATGCCGAGATGGAGCTAATGGATGAACTTGGTGTCTTCCCTAATTCCTTGGTTGATGAGAGTGAATGTGAAAGCACATATTTCTCTTTCACACACAGTGTGAAGAGGTTCTTAAGCGTAAAAGAATGAAGGTTATTGACTATCCTTTGGAATTCATTGATTTTGAATATAACATATTTTTCATGGAGGAAGATAGTAGGGAAAACCTTGAGCTGATTTGCATTGAAGAGATTCATTCAGAACAAAGTGAAAATCTGCAAGGTTCTTAAGGGAATGTTTATGGTCAACTTGGTTCCACCACTTTAGAATGCTCCACCAGTTCAGAACAAGATTTCATATGGAAAATTCCACTTGAGGGTAAATAATGCTTCTATGAAAAAATTGATGGTTATAAATTTGTAAATGATACCAAGATGGACTTTGAGTGGGAGGTTATCAACAAAATGTATTACAATCAATAATATGTAGATGTGTGTAACTCTTTATAAAAATTAAAAATCATAGTATGCTCACCATTATTCAAGCTATGATGTGCCTTGAACATGTTCCCATATTTCAATATTTCCCTGAGATGTTCAGAGATGTTCTAGAACGAGAAGAAAAATAGTTTGTTTTGAATCCTTCTGAGTGCCTTGCTAATATAGGAGATGATTTTAGGCTGCAATCCAAGGATGAATAATGTCTCCATGAAGAGATCAATTTTCCCACTCCTGAAGACATGGAGAAATGGTGTCTCATGATCATAGGGCATCAAGAGGAAGCCTCAAGATGCAATAGTATCTAGAGGGTGACCCATTTTTCATCAAATAAAATAATGTTCTCAATGTAGTATGAGTACGAAGATGGAACCTTGGTATGCCTTATTCTTCTCAAACCATGCAAAGCCATCAAAAGAACATGGTTTAGTAAAATAATAGTATTTATACTTCAAATATCAATTTTCAGTCCATTATTCCATGATGGCATGTACTGTTCCAAACTCATCACTGGGTATATGTATATTCTTTCCCCACCACTGTAAACATTCCACATGTATATAATTTCCCTTTTCCATTGTGTGTTTTTTTCCCTACTAGTGTGTTTCCCTTCTGTTTGTTTATGTGTGTGTGTCTCGGAAGAAATGACTCCCTAAAGACCAATGGATAAGGCACTGGTCCACAAAGAAAATTGGGATTCTAAGATTCTCATGTTATGTCCTCATTTTTCTTGATCCACAACATGTCCCCAAGCTAGAGCTAGTTGTTTTCTTGTGTTTTTGCATGGGAAAAAATCACCTGAAAACAAGACAACTATACCCTAGTGTCAAATTCTCCATGTCAAACCTTCCCGAGACACCCCTAGATCAACTTACCCATCAATGTAAATTCCAAAATTTTCCTTCAAAGTATTCCTTTTGTGAATTTCATCATCCCCTAGGTGATTTAAGAAACTAAAAATCATTGAAGCACCTTTGGAGAAATGGTTTTCAAGGTGGGTTTTCAAGAAAGCTTTGAGAGGGATATCATCGGCCTTCCTAAGAAAATTGAACCATCTCTAGAGAAGATAAAAAGGATAAAATTCATCACAGAGGAGTATTCAAGAGATAAAAATATCATGGAACTAAACTTGAAGGTTTTGGGAAGCTTTGGAGGTTTTGGAGTTACTTCACCGAAAGTAGATTTTGGGCACTGAAGGATCTTGCACCGCGAAAGGGGACCTGAGCTTCAAAGAGTAATTTCGAGATATATTTATTGAGTTACAATACCAGTAAGATACCATTATAAATAATTATATACTATCTACATGGTGAAAAAATAGATCAACTTCAAACCTCATGTATTTTTCCAGGTAGCTCATTCTTTCCATGCACCAAAGGAAATCTTGAGAAAAAAATAGAGATTTAAGTCATAATAAATACATGGGACCAATCCCATTATTCTCAAAAGGTATTTTTCATGCCAAATAATATAAATAAGTTCCATAAAACTCATCTGGGAACTCAAGTTATGACCTTTCCAAGTCGGCTCTCAAGGTATGCTATTGGGTAGTTAATCAAATTTCCAAAGGGACACGTGTCAAAATGAGGATGAGGCACAATTTTTTTCACCCATTTCACTTAAAAAAGGTTAAAATGGTGAAAAAAATTTGTTCCCCTCCCCCTCTCTTTGAAATCCAAAGCTATAAATCCAAACACTTAGCCATTTTTATCATTTCTCGCCACATGATCCCCGTCTTGCCAAAACTCGCCGAATTTTCCATTCAATATTTCGTCTTAATTTTCATGATCCTCCCATTTATGATTTTTTTCCATGATCTCAAGAAGTGAAAACAAGAAAAAAATCAAGAAAATTCATATTTGAGAAGAACAAATAATGATATTTCTTCGCCAGACAAACTTCAAAACTATCAAAGAAGATTTGTTCATAACTAAAAAACTTGTACATGGATCAACATGCAATTTTTTAAAATATTATATTTTTCATAGGCCATAAAAATATAATAATAAATTTTTCCATGCACACTCTAAAATTTTTAGGTGAAGAAACCCCGATTTCTGTGGTAAAACTTTGAAAATTAAAATCTCCATTTCTAGACACCGGGTAGAATTGAAATTTTAGAGGTGCATTGAAGAGAAAAAACCCATATAAAAAAGTTTGTTTCATTACAAACCAAGGAATACAACCCTAATTTCCAAAAAAATTAAGCCTCCTAAATAGGCACTTGCTATTTTTGGTAAGTCATCACCGAAGGTAGTTGTGGCAAAGACAATGTACACTAAGGACACCCAAAAAGCTAATCTCAGTGGTCGGGGCCGAAAAGGGTGAAAATTATCACTTACTAAAAATAGTAAGTTTCCTACACAATCATTTGCTATTATTAGTAAGTCATATCAAAGAACGAGTCCAAGCGTAAGCAAGGTACATAAGGTTATCTCGGAAAGATAATTTCACTAGTCGAAGCTAAAAAGGGTGGAAATTTCTACTTACTAAAAATGGTAACCCCCTTTCAGGTGCAGAATAGTGCTTGGGTCAAAGATGAAGTTCAAGTTTTTGAGTGTTAAATTATTCTCAGTTTCATTCATCAATGTGTTCAAGTTGATAGGATCATCATGGTTATAATTCTTGAGTAATTATTTTGGTTTTTCATCTAAATGTGTAACCAGAAGAATGATAGAATGATGAAACTTCATGGCTTGTAAATGTATCATCTCAAGAGTAATATGTGTCTTTGGAAACTTGAAATGTTGTAGAGACTCATGGTAGGATTGGTTTTAAGCTTTGATCTCTTTAAAGGAGATCGTCATGAGTAAAACCTGTAACCTTCGAAGTAATATTTCAATAGTTTTTAAAAACACTCAGTTAACGGTGTATGTGGATCATAAAGAGGGTAGATCATGATCATTCAATAAGGTTCAGAAGTTAATTATTATAAGAGTTTCAAAAGGAAAATAATTCAAGGAAAATGTTCCCATTCGAGAGGATTCTCATCAGGGTATTTAATTTTCAAAGTCCTTCAACGAGGAAGCTACTTCATCGAAATATCATCCCCTTCTCTTCCTCTCTCTCCCCCTCTATTTTCTCTCTCCTTTCTAATTCTTCATTGGGATTCAACATTTTTTTAATACTATTCACTTAAGTGGGATATTTTAAATTTGTAACACGAAGAGAAATACTGAAGTCATGGAAAACAAAATGTCACAAGTATAATATGGAACACGAAGAGTCATATGAGGAAGTTGAGAGGTCAATTCATATTGCTATAAATTAGGATGGATTCTCCATTCCAAAGGTTCCTAGAGTTTGAAAACTTTCACTCTATAGAAATTATGGATTGTAGTTGTTGGACTTTGTGTCATCAATATATATGAAATGAAAGCTACATTTCTTCTATTTCCCCTTCTCATGTTTCCTCTTTTCCCTCTTATATGCACTTTGTAAGCATGGTGATTAAAGAGAGATTTGTATCTTCGATGAATGAGCCTCAGAGAACTTTGTGTCTATGTGGGTTTTGTTTGTCTCACTAACTACTTCATTGTTACTTTCTTCTATATTGAATGTTGAACTACTCTAGTTACTAGGTGTGAACTCTATAATTTTCCTACTCATGGAAGTAACTCCCCTTTCCTAATTTCCCTCCTTCTCCCTAACTTGTTGTAATTTCCTCCCTTGTACCCTGTACAATAATTTTTCCACAAGTTCATTGGAGTGTCCTTATGTGATCCCCAACCTATTTGGCCAACCCACAACATTTATATTAGGTTTAGATTAGTCACATTCAATAATGGGAGTTGTACCATTCAATGCAGAGGGGTGTAGCCCCATGAACGTTGGTGGAGACACCTAATTTTCCATACCAAATTTTTTTCTCACCAACATATATATTATCCTCATGCATAAAATAAATACCAAGACAAGTTTTTTTAACTTGTTGATATGGATCAAATCTATAAAAAACATTTTCCCATTCATCAAGGAGTATGTCAATGATTCCTTCAATCTATGTATCTGCATCTTGAGTACTTGGAAAATATTCTTGATCAAAGATGGTATAATTTGCATTGATGGGGATGGGCACATAAGGTTCTATATGGTATGTGGAAATAGGTTCAGATTTGATGGTAGCCTTAGTGCCATACTTGGTTCTGAAGAGCATATGAGACCAATCAACTGATAAAATATCCTACATTTTTAGCAAAGTAAAATCTTTGGATAGACATAGAGCGAAGAATAGAGGTAGATGTATTATAAAAGTATCTTGAGGAATTGAGAAATTATGGCATGCATTCAATGTGAGCATTATAACTTTGATGACTCCAATAGTTCCTATTGTTGTCCCATCTAGCTGAACCACACCCTTAGAAAGAGATTCATAGTTAAGCCCTAGCTAGTCTGAAATTTGTTTGGGCATGATGGAACTAATTACTCTAGAATCAATCATATAATTATGAACTAAATGATTTTTGATTATCAAGGATACATAGAAAGGTGGAGGTTTCATATTCCTATTTGGTTGATCCTCCTTTTGTTGTATTGAGTTGGTAAGAAAAAGCTTAGCTTGTTCCTTCGATGACTTGTTTGGGATAGAGATATTGGACATAACTACTTGCAAGAGATCTCTTTATGATGGGATTGGTAATGATTCCCACATTGATATGATCACATTATTTTTCTTCATTTGTTTAAGGATGTTGAAAGGAGATAAATTATCTTTTGTATGTGCCTTACTTGTAACAACATTTTCTTGCATTTGAGATGATATGGAAGGACCCTTAGGCTGATTTTGCACATTTGGAGGTACATTTGAATTTCCACCTCCTTGGAGTTTCAAATGAGGTTGAGAAGGACCTTTTTTTTTTATTGTCCCTCTTCCATAGCCCTCTTTTTATATCTAGTATTTTCATAAACACCTTGAGGATGATTCCATAAAACTCATTTGTTTTTCAATTCACGAGTGAAGTATCACTTAGACGTGTCTCCGAGTAACCTTATGTTGCTAATTTTCCTTAGTAGGTGTATCTTGAGGAACAAATGGACTTTTCACCATCAAATATTTGTTTATAATTCCATTAGGTAATATTTCTTGGTTATGTGGAAGATGAAAAGGGAAGCACAACTTCTAATATTGCACAACATTATTTTAAACGGAAGTAAATCCTTGGATTATATGGTTGAAATGGCCTTTAGGAGGAAACTAGTTCTAATTTTCAAGAGAAGCTTGCAATGGAGGTTTGTTTGGTTGATAAGGGGACTTGTTAGGTTGGTATGGAGGTTGATAAGGTCTGAAATTTTGGGCTTGTTGCCTCTTAATGGATACCAACTCATTCCCAAAATTTTACAATTGTTTCATCACTTCTTGAAACTCTGCGAAGGTACTCAAGAAAGTGGATGCTTGGATAAAAATTTGATTTCTTAGGGACATAATAGGGGATAACTCAAGGGCTTGATGAGAAGAGGGTGTTTTAATCTCTAGGAATATATGCATTAGAGGTCTAGGAGCAAGTTTCCCATCCTGAATAAGACTATTCTCAACTCTAATAGTAATGTCATAAGCACCTTGTAAATTTCTTCCCCACATAAATTGAATCATGGCTGAAATATCAATGTTCAAAGTCTTTAGATAATAGAGAAATGCATATTGGGGTGTAGGTAATACCACTTAAGGAGTTTTGTCCCAAATCCTTTCAAATATAATGTTAAAATAAGTCATTTACTCATTAGGGGATCTCTTTATTGTTGTCAGCTTCTTTACCAATGAAAGGTGGTGTGATTTTTCCTCAAAATGGTTGTAGAGGGATGTGTTAATTTCATCCCAATTATTAATTGTGGTTCTCCTCAAACTCTTATACTATTGAAGAGATTTTCCTTTGAATTATGAAACCAAAATTCTAACCGCTACATCATCTTCGGTAATAAAATGGACTAAACAAACATTAACAACATCTTAGATATGGTCAGCTAGGATAGTATGATTTTCACTAGTGAAGAAAGGGATACTTTTAAGTGCAAACATTGGTATATCATGTTGTGTATTGAGAGCCAAAGGAATACCACCATTGAAACTAACAAAAGGAAAATTCCTTTGATGTGCCATGATTGGGATATGTCTTAAAACTCTAAAAGATAGCAAGAAGGGCCTACCAGGAGGGGGAGTAGAGAGGACTCTATTTGGTGGAGATGCTGAAATTTGAGCTGATATAATGCTTCTTCTTCTCCTTGGTGACAATTGTAAGTAATCACAGGATCTTCTCCCATTGTTATTATCCTTGTTTGAACTCTTCTCATGAAAATGAGGCACAAACACTATTAAAACTAATAGATTTAATGATTGGATTCACCAAATGTGTTTTTGCAAAGCCTCCAAAAAGATGAAATTCACCAAGATATACACCAAAATTCGGAAAAATAGAAATATTAACTTCTAAAACCTCCCATTAGGCATGCTAAAACTGTTATCACCAAAAATATACCGTCGATTTATCATGAATGGATGGATGAGAAATCAATTTTTTAGGTCACATGATATTATCTCTAAGTGTGAGAGCTTTATGTTCAGACTTTTGATTGAGAAACAGGGGCGGAAGCCTGATTAGTTTTATTAATCTCAATCAACCAAACTTACAGAGAATGGGCTGCAATATTTATAGATATTGCACAGCCAAATACACACAGGAGATTAAGTTGCACAGGTGCAACCAAATTCCAAAATACACAAGCTTCCAATATCATCTGGGAAGCACAAATGAATAAATACAAATATACTGTTAAAACTATAACAGCATCCGTGAGAAACAAATATGGTTTAGAAACCATATAACAATACATAACAAATATATGGTTTGTATTATTAACCATTATTATTTAATTAATAAAATTAATTAAATAATTGTACTATGCATAATTAATATTAGGATAATAATATTTTATCCTAACATTCCCCCCCTTAATTGTGCATTGTCTGAAGAGATGAGGAGAGGAACTCTCTGAACAACTCAAACTTGTCATGTGCAAGTGACTTTGTTAAAATATTTGCTCGTTGTTCAATAGTTGGACAAAATTGAAGCTGGATGTTGTGCTTCAACACATGTTCGCATATGAAATGAACTTTAACCTCAATGTGCTTTGTTCTCTCATGAAAAAATGGATTGCAAACAAGTTTGAGTACACCTTCATTGTCAACATACATGGTGGTCGGTTTGTCCTGAGGTATTCCAAGTCCTTCTAGTATGCGACGTAGCCAAATCGCTTCATAGACATCTTCTCCTGCAGAACGATACTCAGCTTCTATGGAAGAGTGAGAAACAAAGTGTTGTTTCTTACTTCCCCATGATATTGGTATAGATCCCATAAAGAATACAAATCCAGAAGTGGATTTTCTATCATCAATGTTACCTGCATGATTTGAATCCGAATACCCAATCAAGAAGTTTTCATTATTCTTGTATTCTAGACCAAGATCCTCTGATCCTTTGAGATATCTCAAAATGTGCTTTGCTACTTTCCAATGACAAACTTTGGGTTCCTGCATGAACCTGGATAGATAGCTCACTGCAAAGATGATATCTGGTCTAGTGTAGGTTAGGTAAATGAGACTCCCAATCAGTGCCGATAGAGAGTGGCACTTACCTCAAGAGATGGATCTGAATGAGATAACTGTAATCTATTCTCCATGGGTGTAGCAATTGGTGTGCAATCCATCATCCTAAACTTCTCGAGCGTAGTCTTGGTATATTTCATCTGAGAAACAAAAATATGATTCTCTTTCTACCACACTTCTAATCCAAGACAATAGTGCATCAGCCCGAGATCGGTCATGTCAAACGATCGATTAAGATCTTTCTTCATTGCATCGATCATCCTCACTGAATTGTCAGTGATGACTAGATCGTCGACATAGACAACAAAAATCACCATCTCCCCTCCTTGCTTTTTGAGGTAGAGATTGGGATAGTATGGATTTCTAACAAATCAATGTTGTATGAGATGCTCATCAATCTTGATGTACCATGCCTGGGGTGCCTATTTGAGGCCATACATAGATTTCTTGAGTCTCCGCATACGTTTTTTTCTTGACCAGTACAACATACCCCTCAAGTTTAGTCATGTAGACTTCTTCTTGTAAATCTCCATTTAGGAAGGCACTTTTTATGTCCATTTGGTGAACTTTCCATCCAAACTGAGTAGCTAGAGCAAAGATCATCCTGATCGTTTTGATCTTAGCTATGGGAGAAAATGTCTCCTCATAGTCAATGCCTTCTTTTTGTGTGTACCCCTTTACTACAAGTCTTGCTTTGTACTTGTCCACTATCCCATTTTCTTTGTACTTAGTTTTGAATATCCATCTACATCCAATGGGTTTCTTCCTTGGTGGAAGATCGACAAGCTGCCAAGTATTATTCTTCATCACTGATTGATATTCAGAATCCATGGCATCTTTCCAAGCTTTGATTGTAGGGCTTCCTGGACTGCCGAGGGCTCATCGATTCAATAACTCTACTCATCAAAGCAAAGTCAACTTCTTCTCTTGTTTTTCATGAGTCCATGGTCCAGGGTGGATGTATTCGGTGGAACATCCAATCTTGCATCTTGTAATGTACTTGTACACCAATTAGGCATATATTGAAGCTGTTCCCATGGGTTGTGGTTCTATCTGATCAACACCATCATCCCCATCATCACTTTCATATTCTCGAGGGAACATTAGCTTTAATTTTTACAATAGGTGAAAAATCTACATCTTGCAAGTCCAGAGGAGGATTCTCTGCTTCCTTCTTCTCAAAAAATTCAACATCTCTACTAGTGTAGACTTTTCTGGTCTTAAGATCCATCAATCTATACCCAAGATTCTCTCTCTTGTACCCAATGAAGATGATTTTTGTGACTTCATGTCCAATTTCTTTTCTGTTCTATTTGGGTATGTGCATGATTGCTTTGCACTGAATACTCGAGGTTTGCAATGGATGGTTTCGTTTTTGACCATGCTTCTTGTGGTGTTATTCCATCAAGAGAAACAGGTGCTCTGTTCAACAAATACACCGTTGTTTTTTTACTTCGCCCAAAATGTCTTTGCAAGTATGGAATCATCGATCATGCATGCACCATTTCCATGATAGTAAGATTTCTTCCCTCAACAACACCATTTTTCGTGGTGTGTGAGGAGGAGGTATTTGTCAACAAATCCCGTGAGTTTGTAGGTAGTCTCTGAACTCATCACTGGTGAATTCCCCCCCTCAATCTGAGTGGAGAGTTTTGATGTGACGACCAATTTCTTTCTCAACTGCTACTTTGAAATTTTTGAAGGTTTCAAACGCTTCACTTTTCTTGTGAAGACAAAAAATCCACATTTTCCATGAATAGTCGTCAACACAAAGCATGAAGTACTGGAACCCAGAATGACTTGGCTGCAGTGGACCGCAAAGATCGGTATGAACCAGGTCAAGTTTACCATGAGCTCGGAATGTACTCCTCTAGAATGAAACTCTGTGTTGTTTTCCTGCTAAGTAGTGAGGACACTTGTCTATATCCTTCTAAAGAGATGGTAGCCCATGTACCATATTACACTGGTGAAGTGTTTTGAGATATTTGAAACTTACATGACCAAATATCCGATGCCACAACTAGGCTGAGGTGGAATTTTTAGCCACAAGTGCTTGATCATCTCTATGAACAAAATCAAGTTGGAACATATGTCCCACATTTGAGGCTTTTGCAATTATTTTTGAGCCTCTGGATTTATCTCGAATCAAACATGTTTTCTCGCTAGATTGACTATCAAAGTCAATTTTTAGGTTGTGATCTAGGAGTTGACTAACTGAAAGAAGATTCTTTGTCAACCTAGGGACATATAGGACATCTGATAGTCTGCATTTACGTGAACCGAGGGGTAGAGAAATGTTCCCAATCCCCTGAACTGTATATGAAGAATCATCTCCCAACGAAACATGATTTTTCGATGGCGTGCCCCTCATTAAAATAAACCAATCTCTCGTGGCTGGTCATGTGTCTAGTGGCTCTGAATCAACATACCAAACATCACTAGATGACATGGATGGTTCACTTGATCGACCGGTGAACAAGAAGTCTTCATTGTCTGAATGTTCTTGTTGCTCAACAATATTACCTTCTTTGGTGGGGTCTTCTTTTCCAGTTCCCCTTTTTCATCTCGTGATAGTTGTTAGAATGTCCCTTGTAATATTGTTGTTTTGTGGTCCAGAGTTACTTTATGAACCTTTATTATTAGCGTTATACCAACAATCTTTTAAGTCATGTCCTCTTTTATAAATTGGACATTGCTTCTTTTGTTGATTGTCCCCATGATACTGATTCTGATGTTGGGACTTCTGATAGGAATTAGGTTTTCCTTTACCTTTTCCTTTCCATTTTTGATGTGAAGACAGTTCCTGCTCCTCTTCATCATCCTTATTGTGCATTGCTTCCTCTTGTTGCAGTAGGTTTACCAGTTTGTCAAAACCAACTGTCGTATCTGTCACATTTAGTGTTGTGACAAAAATGTGGTAAGAAGAGGGAAGTGCTCTCAAAACAATGGGAATGAGAGCATCATCTGTGACTGGTTCTCCCAGGGCTAGAAGTGAAGCCCTTAATTCTGTAACTCTTCTTAAGAAAGCTTCAATTTTCTCATTCTGCTTGAATTTCAGTGTATGTAACTGACTCTGCAAATTGAGTATGACATTCTTGTTCTTGGCCTCATATACTGTACTCAATTTATCCCATGCATATTTTTCTATTTTGGCATCTCGAATGTGGGATTGTACATCATCGACACTCCAAAAAGATGATGAGTTTGGCCTATTGATCTACTTTATCAAACTATTGTTGTTATTTTGTATCAGTGGCTGATCTGGTCAAAGTACCATTCACAATAGACCATATCTCTTCAAACTCAAGTTGTGTCGTTTTTTTTGTCTTCCATGCAGCATAGTTACTTCCTCTGAGCAATTGTGAATCTGGAAGAAAAATTTGGGGGTATTGGTGCCCATTTTGCAGAGATCACTGACAAGGTTTGGCTCTTATCACTCCAGGTATTAGGTCTCCCAATCTATATACCATCAGCCCGATATACCGAACCTTTCTATATATGCACCCTTTCGATATACCCACAAGACGTGGAAGAAGCTCGCCCTTTCTATATAGCGGTACCTGACGTGAAAGAGGCGTTAACATACATGAAAGAATTCAATACGTGGTACCAAGACAAGAACTGATGGGGTCTGTGCGATTATTGACACTGGCTCAAATAAATATCCTCATACACATGCGTAACTTTGCTATATACTTGGATAATTTCTTAGTTTAGATTTATGTCATGCAATCATTCATCAGACGGATGGGATGGTTCATAGTGTGTGCACTGTGACCTTATTACTCCCCATCGATTTAAAGGGACGATGTCCAAATGATGTTGTTGCAGCTATATTAGGCATTAAGCGTAGTAGTAGTCATGATGGCTTTACCTGTAAGCACTTTCCATAGGCACAAGATATACCGAATGTTGCGAATGAGATCTAGGATCTCGTGAGTGTTATAGAACCAATTTTTTATTGTTTTTGATTACAATTCTGCCGGTTTTGAGTAGTTACAAAGTTTGCAGTTGACTATGGCAACCTGAAAATTAGTACAATATACAACAGTATATAATTTACATTCAAAAAATTGGAAAATTTGAATGGCAGGCAAAAATTTTGTTTCGCGGGTCCTGGTGGCCTCCTGAGCCCAATACGACCCAAAATGCTAAAAATTGCAAAAAAATAGCTGAAAATGCAATTTTTAGATGGGTCTCCTTTTGTAAAAAATGTCCAAAATGAAAAACCAAGCTGAATGGGAGAAAAAAAAATTTACCCTAAATTAGGGATTCCTCCGCTAAATTTAGTTAGTTATAACTAAATTCAAAATTTTCCACTAAATTTGGTAATTCCACCAAATCTACCGCTAAATTTCAAAAAATGGATTTTTGTGTGTTGGGGTAGGATTCGAACCCCACACCTCTCATTCCCAAGCCGCTTTCACTATCCAACTTGGCTCTTATGAGCGCTTGGTAAACAAATGAAGCAAATGATATTTAATGAGTAAAAAAATGATCTGACCTGTTAAAAAAGAAGTGATTTGGAAGAGCTGAGTTGGAGTCCACATAGTCTAGGCATTTTAGGGTTCCGTTTGCTCACAAGTCGGATCTGAAACTTTATATTTGTTTTAGCTACTCCGCCTCTTTTTAATATCTCCTTTGATCTATATAGTATTTTCCTTTGGCCACCCTTTTTCCTTATTTCTTTGTCTTGTTTTGCACGCAGGTCCTTGGAGTTTTCACACCTTTTTTTCCATAGTTGCTCACTTATTTCTTTGTGCAGGTGGCTCATTGGTGGCAGGAAGATCCGACTAGAGGAGGATGGAGATGGCCATTTTTTCTTGTGTTGCAGGTCGGTTTGAGTAGGCCGATCTATATCTCAACACATTTCTCAAAAATATATTCTCTCAACTCGCCAATGCTCAACAATATAGGGAACAATCACAACAAATGCATTTGAAAAGCTCGGTCTTGGAAGAACAAATGCACAGACCTCCAAATATAGCAGCCTGCTAAAACTAGCAGAGACTAATTGCTTTTTTTTTTTTTAATTTAGAGACAAAACCCCTATTGGGGAATATTTTTCTTTGTTTAAATTTCTATACCTGCAACAAATTTTGCTCTGAGTGCACCAGTGTAAAAAAAATTGCGTTCCAAACACCTGGAATGAACTGGGGGATGTGGGAAGGCAGAGATGAGGCTGGGAGGTTGCAGGAGGCTGCACAAGCTCTCTATTGCTGCATACTCTTCTCCAATCTTCTCTATCTTTGCTGCATTCTCTTTCCACTCCTTCACAGGTCTAGATTCTCACTGGTACCAAATGTTGATTGAGAAATAGGGGCGGAAGCCTAATTAGTTTTATTAATCTCAATCAACCAAACTTACAGAGAATGGGCTGCAATATTTATAGATATTACACAGCCAAATACACACAGGAGATTAAGTTGCACAGGTGCAACCAAATTCCAAAATACACAAGCTTCCAATATCATCCAGAAGCACAAATGAATAAATACAAATATACTGTTAAAACTATAACAACATCCGTGAGAAACAAATATGGTTTAGAAACCATATAACAATACATAACAAATATATGGTTTGTATTATTAACCATTATTATTTAATTAATAAAATTAATTAAATAATTGTACTATGCATAATTAATATTAGGATAATAATATTTTATCCTAACACAGACAAACCTCTAGAAAAGGTTTGTTCCTCTACCTAATCCTAATGCTAAACTATTCCTACAACTATAAATATAACTATGTAATCCTATTCGAAAAATATAAGGGACCAGGGGGAGAGAAAGGTGCATGAAAATGGGAAATCCTAAGCTAATAGAAGTGATAACACCAAGAAGAATGAGAAAGACACTCTCGAGATGAGTGGAAATGGGAGGAAAATTAAGGAGGAGAGGCCAGACATGAGTACTACAGTCCCAAAAACATACAAAATCTTCTTTCCATAGATAAAAATATAAACGAATCCTTTAAAAAAGAATAAACATGTACAATATACTTGTAAGTAGATGAAGAGGCAAGAAAATGTAATAAAACACCAACTAGGGAAGAAGATATCCACAAAACATGAATTTTATTTCCTTAAGAAGATGCACAAATCATTACAATGGAGGAATAAGGCATAAACACATTGCAAAATCAAATCTAATGCTTGCAACTCAAAAACACATGTGAAACAATTTGAAATGATGATCTAGTATTCGAAGAGAGTCCAACCTTTACAAATGAGCATCATTTTACAATATATAGAATATGGGAAAGTGAAAAGGGAGAAAAGAGAGGGAAAATCATATTTACACCTCCAACCACTAACAACATGCATTGAATGTTAGAAAATAGGAAAGAGAACCCTTACAAGACCATTACCCTATGATACTTTTCTTGTAGGAGAAGGAATGGGAACCATACCTCCTCAAAATTTGTGGTTGAGCTACCTAGAAATGTGTCTTTTTATGATGGAATTTATTCCCTATTTTTCACCCACTTAAAATTACCAAAATTAATAAACTCAATTTCTATATGTATTACATGATGAGACCTTTCCAACGGTACCAAGTTTGTTGAATTTGGAGTGATAATGCAAAAGTTATGGGAATTTGAATTTTGAGGCTTGATATGGTCACAAGAGGGTTCCACGTGGGCCTCCAAATCCTGCATTAACACACTTCATTCTAGGTGCAAATGAAATATATGATTGGTTAACATGAGGAAGCACAAAACTATTCCACTTGTGCTCATTGGGCCCACCATATCCCCTTCTCCACTGATCTAGTGTTTTGCGAGGAATCAAAGTTTGGGTGGAAATGTGAAACAATTTCACCCATTCCAATGATTCACTCTGTTACCTTAATCAGCCGCAATATCCATTATACACTTCTATTAGTCGTCCAACTAGGCCATGTGGTGAAATAAAGGCCTAGCAGAATTTTTCTTCCTATTCTTGAAAATATCGCACTACCCATAACATTATTCCAACTTCCCTCAATGTGGATAGATCACCTATGCTGGGAACCAAGTAATTATTCTTTCCATTCCATTGAAGCCTAATTTTTTTGATTCCAATGCCCCTAATGCTCAACATGTGTGATGTAGTAATAAGGGGAATAGGAGGAATGAAGAAACAATTCCTCCTATTCCTCCAAAGTCTTATTTAATCGCACCAAATCTTATTTTTACCAATTTTTCTAATTTTTTGGCTAAGTGTTGGGTAGTATAGCCTTGTAATGGAAATGAAAATCCTATGAAAATTGAATTTATCCATTTTTTATTAGTTTGTACTTGTCATAGTTCAAGAGAATAATGCCAATTATCAAAATAACATGGGGGTATTTTGGATGATAGGAATACAATAGGTGTAATACTTGTGTAGCTAGGAAATAAGGATTTAATCACTCTATACATTTTGTAAGATATAAATTATAACTCACCGAGAAAAATTTTACCACCGTGGAAAGAGTGGCTTTAGATATGGTCTTTACTTACTAAAATTATGGAAATATCTATTGTTGAAACCATTTGAATTTTTCATCAATCACTAGATATTATAGTATCTTGTTAATAAACCATTTTTGGAGGTCTAATTTATAAAAGGGTGATGATATTCCAATAATACAAGCTCAAACCCAATGTCAAACTAGGAAGAGAGCACGTGAGGGTGAACTACTTGAGTATAATTATCACATGGGAAAACTAAAACAACTAAAGAAAGACTCCACTAATGTGAAAATTTTAAGGGTCATCGGAGTTCTAAAATAATTAGGAGAGATTACAAAATTATTACATGATGGGATTTTATAAGATCACTACACAAAAAGGAGAAAACAATTGAATACCAAAGCACTCCCATTCATAATTATTAAAGTATTATGATATAAATTGGGTAACTAAGAGTGTTTATACTCTAATTGAATTCTAAGTGTTATGGGATACAAAAAAACAAGAAGGATGTAATAATTTGTAACAAGTAGAATATTATGATCTAATTGATTTATGACATTAATCATTCATAATTATAATAATGTGTTCATACATATAACAATTGGTAAATGATAAACACTTTCTCAAATACATGAGAGAAGAGAGTAAATTAGTTGTAAAATAAAAATAGGGAGGATTTGGATGTGTAGGATAATGGAACAAGAATATTAGAAATCAAAAATAATTTGGTGCAAGTTTTGGAGCTGAAAACTTGTTGGCGAGAAAATTTTTGGGTGGAAAAACTTGTGGATTTCTTACCAATGCTCTCAAATAGAATTTGATGAAAAAAAGTATCATGAAAACCCTTAGTCAAAGAAAGCTAGAAACTCCTTCTTATATTGATTTCTTAGACAAAATTTATACATAGTGGAGAAATGGAAGAAATTGAGAAGGGGGGAATAAAATAAAATGGCTATCTCCTTTGTTCTCTCAAGGTGCAATATACTCTTGAGTTTACAAGATCAATCACCAACCCTTTGAAATGGGAATGGCATTACAATTTATAGAATGAGAGGTGACTTATCATCTTCCTCATGACCCTCCATATGCCTTAATATGACTTAAGACTGTTCATATTCCACTTTAAATATTTAAGTCCCTTTTATAATAGCAAGGCAACTTAATTTACATTATGTTTCTAAAGTCACTTTTAAGTGACTTAAAGGCATATCAAAAAGTGCAAACCCCAATGAAGAATTAGAACATTTGAAAGTGAGAGAAAGTGGGGAGAGGAGAGAGAGAGAGAGAGAGAGAGAGAGAGAGAGAGAGAAGAAAAGAGTAGATGTCACCCGATGAAGTCCGTTGATCCTCGTTGATGGAAAGCTCCAAATGTAGTGAAACTCGAATCTTTGAACTCCTTGCACACTATGAAACTCCTCCAAATTAGCTCCCGAATGCTCACCCAGTTGAATGAACTAAGGTGGATCTGAATTCCCTATGAAAAATGGCTAGGATGCTCCCGAACAATGATGTCCCCCTGAATGATTAGCCTTGTACATCCCATTGTGCCAAAACTTCTCTTTGAGTGTAACTTACTATTTTTAGTAAGTGTGAAAAAAGTAACTCCCTCGATCCTTAGCTGAGTGTTGTGACCTTGATTCCCCTTTCTCCCTACGTTCCTCACTTCTTTGGATCAAATTTCTATTTTTAGCAGGTGCTCGAGGGCCCACTTACTATTTTTAGTAAGTGCCAAAATTTTTATTCTGGTGAATTCTCAGCTATAGTGCACCTCTGATATCTTCATCTCCTTCGCAGGTTCTTCTGTTAATGACTTTCCCAAAATAGTAGTTCCTATGTAGTAGACCTGCTATTTTTAGAAAGTTGGCCTCTGGGAGTCGGATTGATGTGGAACATTTTTTTTTTGATATGGGTTTTTCCCAATATCATCCCTTTGAAATTTCGGGCCCGCCCGCTTAATAATCTAGGAGATTTTAAAGTTTTAATTTTCAGACCTAGCAGTGCTTCTGGGTATGGTAGCCATTAATGGACCTCAAAATTGCAGGTCTGGTTTTCTCCTCCTGTTTGTGAAGAAAATTATATTTTTGATGTGGGTTTTTTCTTCTTGGTGCTTCACGTGTAATCTTACTTCGATCCGGCAACCGGTTTGACGGGAAATCCCACTTCTTTCTTCGTTGAGCCGGAAAGGAGATTTCTTCATTGTGGATGCTCTGTCACACATGGGGGGACTTTGAAGGTGTCTTCTTGATGGCCTTGGGTAGAGGAATGAGTAGAAAAATATATCTTGTTGTTTCATGCATCTGTTTGGGAGATTTCTTCAACTTCTCATTTCATGGCTATGGAGTTTTCTCTCATTTTCTCCTTTTGTGCTCCATGCTTCTCCTTCTGTGTTTGATGAGGATTCCTTCTGAGACCTACACATCACTATGGGGAATGTGTTTCAGTTCTTGGGTTGATCAGGTCTGAGCATTTTCAATGGTGGAGTGATGGAAGAATGTTGCAGAGGAAGTATGGAGGAATGAAGTGCACATATAACTGTTAGAAGTTAGAAGCGGGAAAAAGCGGCACTTGGAAAATTTTCAAAAAGATATGCATAGGTAGGGCTTGGGCACATTTTTCCATGCTTTATGTCCCTAACCTTAGGGATGTGAGGGACATCAATTTCCACAATGAGCAAGACGGTGACACGTGGCACTAGATCCAACGGCAGGGAATGAAGGAGGAAAAAGTTGATTTAAAGCACTGGGAGCTGAAAGGAGGTCACATGGGTGTCCAAATGACTCCCTATGGGGGATGGGAACATTTTTCAAGGTCTTATGTCCCCCACCTCAGGTGCATAAGGGACATAAAATTCCATGGTGGTCAAGAGCATGACACGTGGCACCCGATCCGACGGACGGCAGGAATGCACGCTCCAAATAAGCACTGGGGGTGAACTGCGGTCACGTGAGTGTCCAGAAGACTCCCTATGGGGGATGGGAACATTTTTCAAGGTCTTATGTCCCCACCTCAGGTGCATAAGGGACATCAGTTTCCACATGGTGGTCCTGGAGTTGACACGTGGCGCCCGATCCAACGGCAGGGAATGCATGCTCCAAATAAGCACCGGGGGTTGATTTGTCAAGTCTGGAGGTCATATGAGGGCCCCATAGGTCACATGGGGGCTGGGTGAATTTTCCAAGGGCTGATGTACCTGACCTCAGGGATGTTGGGGACATGAAATCCCGCCAGGCTCCTAGTGCTGACACGTGTCCTCTCGAAAAAATGACTAAGTCCTGAACTGCCTTTGAGAGGGTAACTTGGAATGAAGATAACTTGAGCTCCCGTGGAATTTATTGGTGAAATTTTATATGATCCTGACTAGAAATGGAATTTTAATCCAATTATGTGGGTCTCATGTCTTAATTCGACCATATGATCCCTAAAAAATCAGATTTTTGATCTGGGACTCCACTTGTGCCTGAGAAAAACTGCCTTCCAATCATATGTGCAAGGTGTTGTGAAAAATATTATTTCACCATCATGTAGGTATTGGAATCCTATTTTTGAAGATGTTTTTTTTACTTCCAACTCCATCTAGAGCTCCCTAAAATCTTCTTTTGAATCCCAACAGTTGTTTTAGGCTTGTGTACCGCCTAGGCTTGAGAACCTTGTTTTTCTCTCAAACTGCTCCAAGTATTTCAAAACTTCCCAAAGCCTTCCAAAATAATTTCCATGATGTTATAATGTATTCAATTCATGTCCATGTTTAATTTTTCCCTTATGTTCTCACTCCAGGGGTTGAATCCAGTCCTGGGAAGGCCAACGATAGCCCTTCCCAATACTGCCAGAAGATAACATCTTTTCAAAACTCCCTAAAATCACCTAGGGGAATGAATAGAATTTCCTAAATCACCTAGGGACAAATTTGACATCAAATAGAGGGTGAAAAGACTAATGATTTGGCTTGGGGTTCCTAGGAATGATAAAACATGAAAAATTTGACATCTGGGTATAGTTGTCATGCTCGGAAATTGTCAATTTCCCTGTTGCACATTTTCACGACAAAATGGCTCTAGCTTGGGGACATGACATGGAATGAGCAGCAGTGAAGACATGACATGGGAATCCAGAATCTCAATTTTAGACCATATAATTCATTGACCAGTGCCTTATCCATTGGGCCCTGTGGAGTCATGCACAACTTCTAGAAAGGAAGATTAGAAGAAGGAAACACACACACACACAAAATGACAGAAAGGAAACACACAACACACAACAGGAAGGGAAACACACACAATGGAAAGGGAAAAACACCTATCAATCACCTATGGTACAAGTGAGGGACAACCCACTTTCACTGAAGTACTTTTTATTTCTCAAAAGTTACCCCTGAAGAGGCAACACCGAATGATGATGTTTTGTGAAGCCGTTGATGGGTTCAGAAAGTATCCTCCTCCTTAATTGTTTATGAAAGCTAGGTGCTTTCACAATTTCTGTGTACTTGGTAGGAGTGAGTCCATGTGATCTTCTTGATGCTCAAGGTCCTTGCTTGGAAATTCCACTACCTTCATGTTCTTTGAATTGGTTTCATAGTGCCAGTTGCCTTCCATGTTTATCCATATAGTTGATTCTCCATGAGCATCTCATCACTGCCCAATGCTGATTTTCATTCCAAATTACTTGAATCTTTGAGTTTCTTTTCTTTCCAGGTCTATGCTCATTGACATCTTCTTCATGAGAAACATTTGAATCATCCCTTATCTTTATTCCCCTGTGAGGCGTTTGAGTCCTGATGGGAGGATCAGAGGAAAACTCATACTTGTCTTGCATGTCCATGGCATGAGTGAAGAGATCAAGAATCAGCTTGGGATCTTCTGCAAATTCTACTACATCAAAAATTTCTTTCACGGAGTTATGCTTCATTGGTTTCTGCTGTAACTCATCTTTGTACACATTTGAGGAATGCAGCTCAAGGAAACTATCTGGAGGGATTACCCCATCATCTTGGGAATCACTGCACTCTATCGATCCTTCATCAAAAAGAGCTTCATCTTCAAAGGCTTCGAGACTCCTTGCTTCGATTTCTTCATCATGGAAAGAATCTTCATCCTCAAAAGGGAAAGAAAATATCTCCATTTCGTTATTGCATCCATCAACCATTAGCTCCAGAGTACCATCATATTTTTCAATATGGCCAACCTTCACATTGGTTAAGGCTTCCAAATTAGCTTCACGCTTGTCTTGCAGATTTGTGGCTTGCATCAAGAGCTCGAGACTGATCTCAGGGTCTTCTGTTTCTTCCATGGCTCTTAGCATTTCTTGTATAGACATTTCTTTCCCTTTCAGGGCTCATCACAAGCTGAGCTTGGTCTCTCCATAGATGACATGATTGAGATCATCCTCATCTTCAAATGGGAATGAGAAAATTCCTCATCTTGAAAATAAGCATATAAGTTTTTTTTCTTTTTGAAAATCATCAAGAACCATCTCCTCTTCTTCATGGTTTGCATCATCTGGTGATTTGGGGCTGCCCTCTTGTAACTCGAATCTCCTCAATGCTTCTTCAAAATCCAAATCTCTTTGGGAAGGCATGTCTGGGCCTATCAAGATGGGGATATCCTCTTCCTTCCTCGGTTGCCACAAAGTGATTCATCTACCTGCTACCTTGATACAAGATGTTAGCTTCTGGGCTTCCAGAATTTCATATTGTGTACCTCATCTTCTTCTCGGGAAGTAATTTCTCCATGTCTCCCTTCATTGGTATGGTTGCAAAAGACCAATTCATCTGAATTTTCCCTCCCAACTCTTGAGAAATTTCTACTCAACAACATTCCGAATGAGGCTGGGATGTCTACTACCAAAATCATCACTGAAACTTTCTTGTCTGGAAATATGGTGAGAGCCACCTGTGCATCTTTAACCTTCCCTACAAGTGAGACCTTTTTTATTCCAAAGAGTAACAAGAGCCACTAGGTGGAGTCATTGTAAGTTTAAGAGCCTTGGCGACCTTCAAAGGCATCACGTTGTCTGAGGCACCAGAATCTATTATGCAATTGTTCAAGTACATATTCTCCAACAAGAAGGGAGACATAGAAAGGTTCAACTTTATCAATCTTTGATGCACTCAGAGAAAGCATGTTCTGTGAGGGAGGTGTAGGTGAGTTTGGTAGCATGCCTTTGGAATGATGAGCTACATCATTGGGTGTTAGACTACCACTCTTGATATATCGGACGAACCTCTCGAATTGTTCAGGATGAGTCCACAAATATTTAGTTTTAGTAATCTGCACTTTGGCTTTGTTTGCATATTCTATGAAGTCAAAGGGAGTAGATGTGGACAAGGGGGGTGAAGGGACTGATTTTGGATTTAGGATAGGTTTGGAAGAAGAGATTTAGATTTTTGGGGAATGGAGGGTATTTTGAAAGGTACACTAGGAGCTTTCAAGGTATTAGATTTTATAGGAGCAGATTTACTTGGAAGAGACATTGGAAGACTTACTTGGGATTATGGGAGTCTTCTTACTTGCTATGAGATTAGGATCCAACAATGTAGACTTCATGGAAGATGGAAGTGGGATCCTTGACTGATTATTTTATTTTTGGAGTCACCACAGGAGGATCATCAACCTTCTTTTCTTTTGCAGCAAAGTGGAGGGAGATGCTCTTTTCTAGACTGAGAATGAGTGAATACCGCGCATGAGAAACTAGGTGCATCTTCTTCATCTTCTTCATAACCTCTAGAATACTCACAAAATCTGATTTGTGTATCATTCTCAAACTCATCACTTTCTTGGAAATCACCACCTTCACTTTCTTGTTCAAACTCTTCTTCACTTTCTTGAAATCTGCAATTTACATTCATGGGTGGGGCCTCCAAGGCAAGTCTTTGGGGTGCTCCTACAATCTGATTTTGTTGCTTCTTTGAGAAGAAACTCATTCAAATAATTCCCTCTTCAAAGAGGCCATCTCATTCACCAACTTTTGCAGTGATGGATTAGTTCTCTCATCTTCAGGATGTTGGGCCTTGCCCTTTGATGGATTCTTGATCTTTCCAGAGAGGATGAGATCATCATCCAATTCAATGGCCCTCCTTTGTGCTTCTACAATGTTCCTTGGTTGAACTCTTCATAGGAGAAATCCTACCTCTGGTGATTGAGCATTTATGAAGAATATTTTGATATTGTTTTGAGAGGGTGAATCTTCTTCCGAGTATCCTATGAAGCAACCGTTCAAAATGAGCCATGAAGTCTCTCATCGTTTCACTTTCTCCTTTCCTCATTTGAGCCAACTGCACCAAGAGGTCTTGACAATCTTCAATTGATTTAAATCTTTCCTCGAAGGTAGCCTTGATGTCATCCCAACCAGTGATGGATCGGGAAGGTAGGAGGTAGAACCATTCTACTACTTTTTCTTGGAGGGACTCCATGAACAATCTTACATAACAACATCTTCATGTTGGACACCAAGAATTCCACATGATGTCGTGAAAGCAACAATGTGTTCTTCAGGATGTTGTGAGTTGTCACCTTTGAACTTTGGAAAGTTCTTCATGGGAACCCATTGGTAGATCATGAAGAGGGGTTCAAGAGCAAGTGGGCATGTATTCCTTCCCCATGGAACAATGGGTTGAGGTCTTTCTTCTTCATCCGCCATCATTTCTTCTTCTATTTCAGCTCTTGCTTCTTCAAATTCTTCTTCTTCGTGAACTCGATGTTCAATGATGGTTGAAAAATTGGAGAATTTGAAGGAGTTTGGATAGGATTTCCAGGAGAACTACTCGAAGTGCCAGATGGAGAGGAGGCTTGAGAGAAGAAGTATGGATTATCTCTAATTCGTTCTTGCTGATTTTTCAAAGCTTCAAAATTGGAATCAGCAACACCTCTCGACCTGCTCAACCTGGTGTATCTTCTTTCAGCCAACTTTTGAAAACTTTTGCAGTTGGAACATGAAAGGGCACTATAGAATGTGAAAATTCATGTGTAGAAATCAGCAGTGTATCTTTGGCAATGGACTTTCATGAACTCCTTTTTTTTTTTTTCAATATTTGATTTTTTTTTTTGAATTTTGGGACCTTGCGGTCATATATTGGGTGCAGATGTTGCTAAATCTGCCCCACGGTGGGTGCCAAAAACTGTTGGTGAGAAAATTTTTGGGTGGAAAACTTGTGGATTTCTTGCCAATGCTCTGGGAATCTAAGTCCCTCTACTTAACCGGTGTAGCTTCCGTATGTGCATGCATGTGAGAAAGTGTGGATTTTTGTGGTGGCCTTTCGACCGAGGATCCAATAGGGGCACTCCACTGACCCTGCGGAAAAGCTATAAAATCTCTTGCTAGGGAAGTCTTCATTTGTAGAGTGGGAAAGGGAGTGAGAAAAGAGGTAAGAGAACTAATGTTGCAGGTAGAAAATCAGATTCCTACACACACACTAGTTAGAAACTTCAACACATGCATTCATGAGAAGAAACAACCCTGCAAATAACAACAAGACCAAATAGAATTTGATGAACACAAAGTATCATGAAACCCCTTAGTCAAAGAAAGCTAGAAACTCCTTCTTCTTGTATTGATTGCTTAGACAAAAGTTGTACATAGTGGAGAAATGGAAGAAATTGAGAAGGGGGAATAGAAGAAAATGGCTATCTCCTTTGTTCTCTCAAGGTGTAATATACTCTTGAGTTTACAAGATCAATCACCAACCCTTTGCAATGGGAATGGCGTTACAATTTATAGAATGAGAGGTGACTTATCATCTTCCTCATGACCCTCCATATGCCTTAATATGACTTAAGATTGTTCATATTCCACTTTAAATATTTAAGTCCCTTTTATAATAGCAAGGTGACTTAATTTACATTATGTTTCTAAAGTCACTTTTAAGTGACTTAAAGGCATATCAAAAAGTGCAAACCCCAATGAAGAATTAGAACATTTGAAAGTGAGAGAAAGGGGGAAGGGGAAGAGAGAGAGAGAGAGAGAGAGAGAAGAAGAGTAGATGTCACCCGATGAAGTTCCGTTGATCCTCGTTGATGGAAAGCTCCAAATGCAGTGAAACTCTGAATCTTTGAACTCCTTGCACACTGTGAAACTCCTCCAAATTAGCTCCCGAATGCTCACCCAGTTGAATGAACTAAGGTGGATCTCGAATTCCCTATGAAAAATGGCTAGGATGCTCCCGAACAATGATGTCCCCCTGAATGATTAGCCTTGTACATCCCATTGTGCCAAAACTTCTCTTTGAGTGTAACTTACTATTTTTAGTAAGTGTGAAAAAAGTAACTCCCTCGATCCTTAGCTGAGTGTTGTGACCTTGATTCCCTTTTCCCCATGTTCCTCACTTCTTTGGATCAAATTTCTATTTTTAGTAGGTGCTCGAGGGCCCACTTACTATTTTTAGTAAGTGCCAAAAATTTCCATTTTGGTGAATTCTCAGCTATAGTGCACCTCGAATATCTTCATCTCCTTCGCAGGTTCTTTTATTAATGACTTTCCCAAAATAGTAGTTCCTATGTAGTAGACCTGCTATTTTTAGAAAGTTGGCCTCTGGGAGTTGGATTGATGTGGAATGAAGTTTTTTTGATATGGGTTTTTCCCAATATCATCCCTTTGAAATTTTGGGCCCGCCCGCTTAATAATCCAAGAGATTTTAAAGTTTTAATTTTTAGACTTGGTAGTGCTTCTGGGTATGGCAGCCATTAATGGACCTCAAAATTGCAGGTCTGGTTTTCTCCTCCATTTGTGAAGAAAATTATATTTTTGATGTGGGTTTTTTTCTTTTGGTGCTTCACGTGCAATCTTACTTCGATCCGGAAACCGGTTTGATGGGAAATCCCACTTCTTTCTTCGTTGAGCGGAAAGGAGATTTCTTCATTGTGGATGCTCTATCACACATGGGGGACTTTGAAGGTGTCTTCTTGATGGCCTTGGGTAGAGGAATGAGCAGAAAAATATATCTTGTTGTTTCATGCATCTGTTTGGGAGATTTCTTCAACTTCTCATTTCATGGCTATGGAGTTTTCTCCATTTTCTCCTTCTGTGCTCGTGCTTCTCCTTCTGTGTTTGATGAGGATTCCTTCTGAGACCTACACATCACTATGGGGAATGTGTTTCAGTTCTTGGGTTGAGCAGGTTTAAGCATTTTCAATGGTGGAGTGATGGAAGAATGTTGTAGAGGAAGTATGGAGGAATGAAGTGCACATATAACTATTAGAAGTTAGAAGCGGGAAAAAGTGGCACTTGGAAAAATTTCAAAAAGATATGCACAGGTAGGGCTTGGGCACATTTTTCCATGCTTTGATGTCCCTAACCTTAGGGATGTGAGGGACATCAATTTCCACAATGAGCAAGATGGATGACACGTGGCACTAGATCCAACGACAAGGAATGAAGGAGGAAAAAGTTGATTTAAAGCACTGGGAGCTGAAAGGAGGTCACATGGGTGTCCAAATGACTCCCTATGGGGGATGGGAACATTTTTCAAGGTCTGATGTCCCCCACCTCAGGTGCATAAGGGACATCAAATTCCACGGTGGTCAAGAGCATGACACGTGGCGCCCGATCCGACGACAGGGAATGCACGCTCCAAATAAGCACCTGGGGGCTGAACTGCGGTCACGTGAGTGTCCAGAAGACTCCCTATGGGGATGGGAACATTTTTCAAGGTATTATGTCCCCCACCTCAGGTGCATAAGGGACATCAGTTTCCACGGTGGTCTTGGAGCTGACACGTGGCACCCGATCCAATGGCAGGGAATGCATGCTCCAAATAAGCACCTGGGGGCTAATCTGTCAAGTCTGGAGGTCATATGAGGGCCCCATAGGTCACATGGGGCTGGGAAAATTTTCCAAGGGCTGATGTACCTGACCTCAGGGATTTGGGGGCATGAAATCCCACCAGGCTCCTGGTGCTGACACGTGTCCTCTCGAAAAAATGACTAAGTCCTAAATTGCCTTTGAGAGGGTAACTTGGAATGAAGATAACTTGAGCTCCCGGTGGAATTTATTGGTGAAATTTTATATGATCCTGACTGGAAATGGAATTTTTAATCCAATTATGTGGGTCTCATGTCTTAATTTGACCATATGATCCCTAAAAATCAGATTTTTGATCTGGGACTCCACTTGTGCCTGAGAAAAACTGCCTTCCAATCATATGCGCCAAGGTGTTGTGAAAAATATTATTTCACCATCATGTAGGTCTTGGAATCCTATTTCTGAAGATGTTTTTTTTACTTCCAACTCCATCCGAGCTCCTAGAATCTTCTTCTGAATCCCAACAACGTTGTTTTAGGCCTGTGTACCGCCTAGGCTTGAGAACCTTGTTTTTCTCTCAAACTGCTCCAAGTATTTCAAAACTTCCCAAAGCCTTCCAAAATAATTTCCATGATGTTATAATGTATTCAATTCATGTCCATGTTTAATTTTTCCTTATATTCCACTCCAGGGGTTGAATCTAGTCCTGGGAAGGCCAATGATAGCCCTTCCCAATACTGCCAGAAGATAACATCTTTTCAAAACTCCCTAAAATCACCTAGGGGAATGAATAGAATTTCGACTACCTCTTGATTATTAGAATCCGACTACCCTTGATTATTAGAATCAAACTATTGAAATAATATAAGTGTTGTACTACATGCCATTATTTCAAGATCAAACATCATGTGGTTTTCCTAGTTTCTTATGCAAGTGTGTATAATTAAAAACCCCTTAGGGAATCCCTCACATATGGGTCAATGCATGATACTATGTCCCACTCTATGTGAAAAAAAAGTGTGTGGGAGGTTAGGTGGGGTGGGAAATTAGGGTTTTCACATTAAAACCCCTTCATGTGAACACCCTTCACCCAAATTTCCATGTAGCGCACATGAATTTCCATGTATGCCATAGAAAGGGGTTCACACAAAGGGGGTGTTCGCACAAACACCACTTTAGGTGAACCCCCTTCACCTAAACCCCAGCTTATATGTTTGTGGTGGTGTGGAAATTATCACTTTTACTCTACCCACATCCCTTCATGCGAACCAAACCGAGTTGAACCATTTCACCCGCTTTGGCCGCTCTAGAGAAAACCCACCCACAAAAAAGGTATGTAAATTTTTTTTTGTAAAAATTTGTTTTTGTGTTTCTAGTTTGTTAAAAATCCATGTAAAATTTATTTTCAATTTTTTTGTAAGATTGTTTGAAACCCTAACCCTTACATGGTCAAGATCCAAGATTTTTATGTCAACCACTACATACATGGTGGTGCAAATTAACTTGCAGCAATTAATATGTTGTTCATCAATCTACAATCATTTAATTATTAGACCTAGGGACATAAACTTTCAATATTGTCAGTGTTGTATGCATAGTTACAGATGTTTGAGGAGTGTAAAGGTAAATTGTTGTCACTACAATTAAGAAATAACAATACTGGAAATGAACTAGATTATGATTGAAATAAATAATATGACTATGGAAAAACATGTAAAAATAGAATACATATAAAGGAATAAACTACTGCAATTCTAACCATGCAATGAATTAAAACAACAAACAAAAGGAGAGGGTTAGAAAACCACAAGTGGGCCCTACCTTGGGTGCTAATCCCTCCTAAGGCTTGTGTCTACAAAAATTTAATAGAACTCAGATTCTTATTTCATCAACATAAAGATTACAGATGGAAAATATAACAAGTTACCTATCTATGGATCGATCTCCTCTGTATGCATCCCCTCTACAACAGTAATATTTTATTCTTATATCTTTAATTAGAACAAATTCATGAAGATATATATTCCTACAAGGGGTTCCAGTTGGATTAAGTAAAATATCTCAACTAAACAATATGGAAACTTTCATGCATGCAATAAAACTATTCAATAGATGTTCTCATACAATCACATAATTTAACTAACCGATCAGTTGATCAAATAATTATTAAATTATGAGTTAAATTAATTAGTCATTTTTTTAGTTACAATCCATAATTAGGTGATGGCATTGAGTCTTCTTCTTGTTCACATAATCGCTTATTCTATCAACAAGTGCGAGCTTAGTTGTAGTGTCCACATTTTGTAATCTCCCATAATCAAAACGTTATGTATGTGTGTGACCTCCTTTGGCTGCAAATTATTTGTTATAGATGGGTCCCTTTAGTTGCATGCCATTTTTGTGGACAACCTCTTTTTAAGTGAGTTCCTTTGGTTTCATATCATTTTTGTGTATAGATCCTTTGATACATGTTAGTCATTGCATATAAAAATTCTTAACAAACAAGGTTGGCATTTATAAAAATCATCATTTAACATCGTATTGCAACCAAAATAATAAATGCATACCCGTAATCCATAAAATAAGGTAAACCTTAGTAATAATTATTTAACTAATATCTATGCCATGAGTTCAAGTTATAATAGAAATTTTCAATAGTATCACCGAGAAATACAAGTTTAGGGGTAGAATTGGTTAAACAAAATACAATATATGATGTGTTTAAAAATAAATAAAAGGGATCATCACACCCCAGACTTAACTTATTGAATGTCCTCATTCAATATTCTTTAGGTGCCTATGTTGGATATGGATCTATTTGAATGATGTTACATAAGCACTGAAGTCGGTCGGTGTAACTGTTCCTTCTAGCTCATCGAAGAAGTACCTTGCATTAGTTATGCATCTTTCCATGATCCTATCATGTATATCCTCATCTAGTTACTTGTTTCAGGACTAATGTGGTATATGATAGTAGAAAATTAGTGGATAATATCCAATTGGAAACCAATTTTTCCACATCCTTTGGAAATTTCTATGTATGCATTTATCCTTCGAAAGTTGGAATGATATTATGATAAGAATACATTTCATTTCTTTTAATTTCATGCTACATTTCTTGTCGGCGCATCTTGAAGGCTGTACTATTTCTTGGCCATTGAATTTAATGTGGTCTATGGATTCATCATGAGCTTGATTTCGATCCGAGGTACTCATTGTATAATTTATTTCTATTGCATGTATTAGAGATCACAAGCACTAAGAAGGGGGTGAATTAGTGTAGATTAAAAAAAAATCAATAATGTTAATCCAAGATTCCTTAGTTGAGTGCAGAAACATATAATGAGAATTTAAACAAATATGTGTTAAGAAAGATAACATAGAACACAAAATTTATAGTGGGAAACCCTTTCGGGAGAAAACCCCACTTTGAAACCATGGCTTTATTAGGAACACCAATTCCAAAACATACAATGGTTTTGATTGAGCACCCACTCAACACATAAAGCAACCACTTCAAATTCTTCCAGAGCCCACTTGAAGATAAGCGAGCACTCACTCAAAATTTTAACATGCACCCACTTAGAAATACAATTTTATTATATATACATTGATCACTTAAAATCAAGATTTCTTACACAATGGATTATGATCAATTTTCTGTATCTTTCTGTGTTTTCTATGTCACTCTCTTCTACTCATTGAGTCAAACTATTTTTCTCAATCAATCCATTCATATTGATTCTCTTATCATCTCATATATCTTTAACAATTCATTTGTTTTCTCTCCTTTCTCTCTCTTTTCTTCTATAGCTCCTTCATCTCAAATGCATCATTTTCTCACTTGAGAAACATCCTATATTTGTACGAAGTTTTTATTGACAATAAACGCTCCCACATAACTTCCTTGGCATATTGTGTACTCTGTCTCTCTATCACCTAAGAATTTTCTCTATTAAATGCATGCAAAAAACTCCATATTTATTCTCTCTATATTTCTCGATGCACCAAAATAATTTTATTGTTCTCGGGCCTTGTCCAATCCATATTTTTTTATTTCAAGATTTCTTTAGCTTTTGTGACATTCTCCTTTGTATCGCAGCTATATCCTTTGATTTAAAGTGTTTCTCCTTTCATGGCATATTTGTCACTTATCCATGGCTTTCCTTTACTTTTCACATATTTTGCAATCTTTTGCAACTTTCCTCCTTTACCCAATAATTTCTTTAGAACTTTGTGGCTTTGTTTCACATCCATGGCTATATCCATCTACCCGCAACTCTTGTATTTCTCTATGGCTATCTCCAGTCCTTCATGGTTTTCCCTTTATTCGTGGCTTCCTCCATAATTCCACAAATTTTCCTTCACATCTATGGCTTCACTTTTCTTACCCATTGCTTTCGTCCTTTTCTTGTGGCTCTCACTAAGCCTCCGTAGTTTCTTCTAGACTTCTACATCAAACTCCTCATATTTGTGGCTTGCACAAAAGTTGATTAAGTCCCTTAAAACTTATCCTTGATCATATTGAAGCCTCTAAGATCTGACACAAGTAATCAACCTTCATATTTCTTTTTCCAAGTCTTTGTTTCCATACATGGTTGATCTTGAGACACCTGCACAACACTTGCACTATACTTTTTGCCACTTTTTCCATCAATGTGACTTGAAATCAATGACAACACATATGACATTGAAAAAGGTTCAACAAACTCCCCTTTTTTCATTGATGGAAACACACTCAAAAACACTAAAACCTTTGATGGAAAAAATATTTTATTTCTTCCCTTGTTTTTTTTTTTACCGAACACTATTTTCTCTCCCTTCTTGGCTAGTTTTTGATCTCAGTCTCTCTCTACCCCTTTGACAACAATGAAAAAGGGCCATCTATACTGCATAATAATGAAGATGTAGGTAAGATAGATGATTACATGATCTTACCTCAATAATCTCCCCTTAGGCACATTTTCATTTGCATTTTGGCACAAGTGTTGATATATATGATATGGTATTCTCGCAGTAATGCTCCCCGAGCTGATACATACTTAGAAAATAATGAGCTAAAATAGTAGCTCCCCCTCATGGGAAAATTATTTTACACTGATTATGAGCTAATATTGCATGAGAATTATCCCTTACCTTATCTCTTCACACTTTCTAGTTTATAATGGGATCAGGAATGGCCCTTAATTCATTCCTTAAGTGCTCAAATGTAGCTTTTGGCAGAGGTTTTGTCATGATATCTACAATTTCTTATTTATTGCTCACATATTCTAGGATGATTTTTTTTTCATTCACTTGTTCCCTCAAGAAGTGATATCTTATTGGAATGTGATTGGTCTTTGAGTGGAACACATGATTCTTGGAGACACTTATTGCACTTGTGCTATCACAAAATAAGGGAATTGGACTATCATATTTTACCTTGTAATCTTCCAATGTCTCTGCTTCATCCAAAGAACTTGAGTGCAACACATTGTGGAAGCTATATATTCTACTTCACATGTTGAAAGTTCCACTAATGACTAATTCTTTCTCAACCACGATATTAAGAAATTTCAAACAAAGAATTCTCTACCACTTGTACTCTTCCTATCATCAATACTACCTACCCAAGTCACCATCTATATATGCTTTTATGTTGAAGTCACTTATTTTGAGGTACCACAATCCATATTCAAGTGTTTCGTGATATATCTCAAAATTTTCGTAACCGACTTGAAGTGTGTTTCCTAGGATATTCCTAAAATCTTCTAATTAGGCCCACACTCTGCATGATATCAAGTATTGATGCTTTGGAGTAGAGTAGACTACCTATCAAGGATATATACAAAGTTTTGTCTACTTTTGGTGAACTATCCTCTTTGGTTAGCTTACATCCTATCCTCTTTGGTCATCTTACATACTACTTCCATTGTTGTTCCTATTGGTTTGCACTCTTCCATCCTAAATCTTTTAAGCATTTATTTGATGTATTTGGTTTGGGATATGAAGATACCTTGGTCTGATTGACTGATTTGTAATCCCAGAAAGAAAAAGAGGTCCCCAAGCATAGAAATTTCAAACTCTTCTTTCATCATATCAAAAATTCATAAGTCATTTTATCATAATATCCTCCAAATATGATATCATCCACATCGACAATGACAATGTGAAGATTATCTCCTTCTTCCTTAATGTAGAGATTACTGTAAGCAACACCTTTTCTGAAACCCTATTCAGTGATGTATGAATTTAATCTATTGTACCAAGCTTTAGGAGCTTAATTCCATATAAATCCTTTTCAACATGCATACATGATATTTATCTTATGTTATAAAAATATACCATGTTGTTTAATATATACATCTTCATTCGAAAACCACTAAGAAAGGATGATTTAACATCCATTTGGAAACCTCTAATCTTCTTGTATGCCACATATGCTAGGAATTATTTGATTACTTCCATCCTTGTAACATGTGCAAATGTTTCATCAAAGTTTATTCCTTCCATTTGTGTATAGGATTTACCTAAAATTATATCCTTATTTCTTATCACTTCTCCTTTTTCATTCAATTTGTTTTTGAAAACCCATTTTGTTCCACACACATTTTTGTTGCTAGGTCTTGGAACAAGCTCTCGTGTTTCATTATTTTTTATTTGATCAAATTATTCATTCATTGCATCTACCCAATGTTGATCCTTACTATCTTCTACAACACTTTTGGGTTCTACCATGGATAAGAGTGTTATATCTTCATGATTCTATTGATCTCTTAGTCTTCTTATGGTTAGAATGTCACCTTATTTGTTTCTAATGATATAATTTGATGGATGATCCCTTTTAACTTGTCTTGAGGGTGTCTTAGTGTCTTGTATTTCATCCAATTCATCTACTTACTCATGAGGAATGTCCATTTATTCATCATATTCTTGTTCTTCATGCCTGCCATTGTGTTGAGTGTTGATCTTGGTAGATTGAGACTCATCCACCTTCACATCTGTAATCTTAATAATATTTTGCAACCTCTTATCAGAGTAGCATTTGTAAGCCACGCCGACTACTAAATAATTAAGGAATATTACTTCATCACACCTAGATTCAAATTTACCCAAGTTTTCTTCATCTATTTTGATGTAACATTTAATTCTAAAGAATATTATGTGTTTTATGTTGGCTGGTCTATTTTTCCATAGTTCATAGGGAGTGTTGTTACTCTTTATCATCAATTGTACTTTTTTTTAATGGACATCGTTTGTGTAGACTACTACACTCCAATATATGTCTAGGATTTTAGATTCATTTAGTTTGGTTCTTACCATTTCTTGCACATTCCTATTTTCCCTCTCAACAACCCCATTTTTCTTAGGTGTTCTTACGGAAAAGGTTGTCTTCTAATCCCATGTTCTTCACAAAATTCATCAAAATCATTGGACCAAAATTCTCCACCTCTGTCTGATCTCAAGCATTTGATTTTTTATGTTTTTCTCATTCTCCATAAGTGCCTTGAAGGTCTTAAATCTTTCCAGAGCTTCTAATTTGTGCTTCAATAAAGCTACCCATGTGATTATAGTGTAATCATATATTAACAACATGAAATATACATCTCCTTATATACTTTTAGTTCTAGTAGGCCCACAAAGATCTGTATGAATCAATTCTAGAGGTCTAGTGGTAGAATACTATTTAGACTTGAAGGATCTCCTTGTTTTTCTACCATGGAGGAAATCCTTGCACAATGTGTCTGATGGTTTTAAAATATTTGACATGTATCTCACTCCACCTTTAGCAATTAGTTTTACAATATTTTGAAATATCGGATGTCCCAACTTTTGTCTCACAACCAAGCTATAATAAACTTTACTTGAGAGACATTTTTATTTATTTCATTTAGAACATACATATTGTTCTTTATCTGTTTGGATTTTGTAACTTTGTTTCATATTTTCCCATTGATTATATCATAGTATCTACCATGGAATACCATATTATATCCTTTCTTTGCACATTTGACTCACACATAATAGATTGTGCTTTAACCCTTCTATATATAAGACATTTTATGTGTTTTTTTCCATTATCAAGACTTAGTGTTCCATTTCAAACAATGTTTGTTGAGTTATTATTGCCAAATCTAACAAATGTGGATGAATTGTTTGATGGAGAGATGAATTTTCTCTTGTCACCTGTCATATGACTAGAGTAACCACTATCTAGATACAATATTTTGTCTTCATTTTGCACATGAAATGTGATTTTCACTATTAAGTCTCTTTTCTTTTGTTGGTATCTTTCTTTACAATATATACCCATTTGTTTTCTTTAGGTGGTTCTTGTATGCTTGTTGAAGCTACATGACCCTTATTTTGTTATTTGTAGTGAACATTATGCTTTATTTTAGAGTATGATGAACTATAGTTTCTTCCATAGCCTCTAGCATATTTTCTACATTTTACGGATTTGTGTCCAAACTGGTTACATGAAAATCAATAACCCTAGAAATAATGTGTGTACCTTATAGTATAGGTGATTCGGGAGCATTACTCTTCATCTTGGTGGCTCCTTTGTATTTGTAGCAGATTAAGTGCTAGGTATTGATGCATACTTTTTTGTTCATTCTTTACAAGTTCCTTATCTTTGATTTCTTCTTTGAAACCTATTATGTATTTATCACTTATATCTCATTGATCGCTTTCAAGTATACCCGTTAGAACATTTGATCTCTTTTCAATATTTTAATATATTTTCATCTTGTAGGTCATTTGTTCTAGTTTAATCTTTAATTGTTCCAATTCTAATTTTATTTTTGTGTAATCATCCTCCTTAATTGTAGGACTTGGAGATATTTTCTAGTTGCATTTATAGTTCATTGAGCTCATTGGTTTCTTCTTCTTCCTTTAAACTTTGTCTTTTCTCAAGGAATTTTTTTTTTTTTTTCATAATATTTTAAAGTGCTTCTCATTTTTTATTCTTTCTCCTACGTAATTTTAGTTCTTCAAGGGCACAAAAAGTTCTACTTTCATATTTACAATTGCTTCTTCTTCACCAAAGTCTTCATAGTCAATTACATTCTTTCCTTTTGATCTCGCATTCTTAAGATGCATCCATGACAATAAACAAACATCTATATTGAGCTTCATCATCCTTTCTTTTAGAGTTTCCTGGGTTGTTTGAATTATATTCACTCGATTCTTCTTTTGAATAAAAATTCCTTTTATTTTTGAAGAATTTCTTCTTTCCATATCTCTTCTTGAAATTGTCCTTTTCTTTGTTGTGTTTATGACTTACTTCATCATGTTTAGATTTAGTTTCTTTATTTTTATTTGGGCATTTTACAGTGAAGTGGCCTATTTTTCCACACTCAAAACATTTGAATGGAATTTTACCTTTATATTTTCTGATCCTCTTTTTAGTCTTCTTATAAACATTGCCCCAATATTTTCATCATTTTCTTCATCCTCCGAGTCCGATTCTTTGTCTCTTGTTTGGATTGGGTTTCTTTCTTGGATTTAAAAGATACTTTTTCTTAGTATACTTGGAGCCAATAGTCCTCATTTTGTATGCTGAAAGAATACTTTGTAATTAATCCATTGTGAGAGAATTCATATGTTTGGATTCTTCAACATCCGAAACCTTTACATCATATTTTGTTATCACATATTTTAGAATATTTTGGAAGATGACATATTCTTCTAGTTTCTCACCTAGGCCTCTGATCATATTGATAACTTCATCTATTATCTACATGTAGGCTACTATACTCTCATCATCTTTCATCTTCAGATTCTCAAACTAAGATCGTATGTATGTAATTTTTCTAACTTAACTTTATCATCTCCTTCATAAATGCTTTGAATTTTGGTCCAAATTTATTTTGTGGTTGTGTAGTGCATTAATTTTACAAAAAAATATTTAGTCGGGCTATATAGGATGGAAGTAATGGCAATTGAGTTGCATTAATATTATGCCATTTCTACTAAATAAATGATTGGCATGGCTAGAGGATTGTATACTTTCTCAACACATTCATAGATATCAAAACTAAGTGACATAAGATATGTTTTCATTTGTATTCTCCAAAATGCATAATTTATCCCGCTTAAGAGAGGTGATCTTGATAGTGATAAACCTCCTTGTTTATAATTTGTTTCCATGTTTGTGAAGAGAGGATCTCCTTGAAGGTGTTAAGATTATGTTAGAAGGAATCAATCTGATACTAATTGTTAGATATCACAAACACTAAGAGGGCGGTGAATCAATGTATATTAAAACTAGTTCAATAATGTTAATCTAGGATTCCTTAGTTGAGTGCAAAAATTTATATTAAGAATTTAAATAAACTTGTTTTGAGCAAGATAACACAAAAATTATATTGGGAAACCCTTTCTAGAGAAAAAACCACTTTGAAACCATGGATTTATTAGGAACACCAATTCCAAAACATACAATGATTTTAGTTGAGCACCTATTCAACCCCTAAATCACCCACTTCAGATTCTTCAAGCACCTACTTGAAGATAACTGAGTACCCACTTACAAGGAGCACCCACCCCTATAATCTAAGCACCACTTAGAAATATAATTTTATTACATATACATTGATCGATTAGAATCAAGATTGCTTACACAATGGATTTTGATCACTTTTTTCTATCTTTTTTTTTCTTTGTCACTCTCTTTTGCTCATCCGAGTCAAAGTTATTTACTCAATCAATCCATCGCATTGATACTCTTCTCATTTGATATATCTTCAAAAATTCTTTTTTTCTCTCCTCTTCTCTCGCTCTTTTCTTTTGTAGCTCCTTCACCTTGAGTACATCATTTTCTCACTCAAGAAACACCTTATATTAGCATGGAGTTTTTATTGACAATCGACATGCCCCCATCACTTCCTTGGTGGTTCGTGCACTTTGTCTCTCTGTTTCCTAAGAATATCCTCTATTAAATACATGCAAAAATGCCTTATTTATTCTCTCTATATTCGGCTTTATTTTTCTATATTCAATGTGTTACTTGAAGCCATTTATGAGAAAATACCTCAAATTAGATTCCCATCATTTTATAATTTTCAACTGATTAAGATGAGTGATGCACTTTTATCCTCTGATATTTAATTTTCCTAGAAATCAGGAATTTTATAGAGACTATAATTATATCTCTAAAAAGTCAAATAGCATTAAGTTTTGATAATAAATCGGAGATTTCTCAAATCGGGTCCGAGTTTTTGTGGAGCACAAGCAATGTTTGAACTCTCTATTTGATATTCAAATCATTATCAATTTTGGAGAAAAATTCCCATTTGACTATATTCAAAATAATTTGATTGTTCTCAAGCCATGTCCAATCCCTTTTTGTTCATTTCATGGATTTCTTTAGCTCTGCGACATTATCCTTTGTATTGTGGCTATATCCTTTGATCTCTAGTGTTTTTCCTTTCATGGAATATTTTTTAGTTATATGTGGATTTCCTTTACTTTTCACGGATTTTTCAATATTCCATGATTTCCTCCTTTACTCATTACTTTCTTTAGTACTGTGGATTTGTTTCATGTCCACGGCTATATTCCTTTACCTACAACTCTTGTAGTTATTTGTGGTTATCTCATGTCCTTCATGGTTTTACCCTTTATTCATTTCTTCCTCTAGACTTTTATTACTTCCGCAAATTTTACTTCATCTCCACGACTTCACCTTTCTCACCCATGGCTTTTTCCTTTTTCTCGTGGCTCTTGCTAAGTGTACGCATTTCTTCTAGAATTTGACAGATAACTCCTAATATCCGTGGCTTGCACAAATGTTGATTAAGTCCCTTATAAATTATCCTTGATTATCTTGAAGCCTCTAATAATTGACACTACTAATCAACCTTCACATTTCTTTTCTAAGTCTTTATTTCCATACACCTGTTGATCTTGAGATACCCGAACAACACTTACACTATACTTTTGCCACTTTTTTCATCAATGTGACTTGACATCAATGATAACACATATGACAATGACAAAGTTCCAACAACATGTATTTTCCATAATCTTTAATTATGGATTTTGTATTGGAGCTTCACCTCTTATCATTAATGATTGTAATTTACATAGGTGCATATACGTGTCCACCTTTTTTTCTCTATACAACTCATTGTTAAAATAGGAACACAATGCCCTAATTAGAACATCTCCAATGTAAAGTATTGGGATCCAATCCTTCTCATATTCAAGGGCATAGTTATATTGATATAATTCACATAAAAGTAGTTGAATTTCATGAGGAATTTTCATGTATATCCTAAAGAAAGGTCTGGCTCCACTAATATCAAATGGAATATCATTGTTGATACAAGTATACTTTAACTGCAACATTTGTTCTTTCAATAAAATGGCATAAATGTTAGATGGTGGCCTACATTTAAATATTTCATTGGTCACTTGAATTGTATCTTCCTTATTTTTCTTGAGTCTTTCAATTTCTTTGTCTATTTTCCTTGAGTTGTTTATCATTTTATTCAATGTCTTGATGGTGTTGGAAGATTAATTCTTCCTTCTTCATTTCCAATTTTTCTTACAAAGTATTAACATAATTTTCAAATTTTTCACCCAACAATCTAACAAGGTTGTTTGAGTGCTTATGGTTCCACAATATAATTTGTGAGGTGCTTTGATAACTTATTTAATCATAATATGTGGTGGAGGATAGATTGTGGAAATAATAGGGAAGAAAGTTCTAATATGGTATTAGTTGTATACTCAGTAACTACATGAATATCCTCTTGTAATATTTCATCATGATCAAGTGGAATTTATGTGTCAATGTTATGAACAATATTTTCTATAATTTCTTCAACATTATGGGGAAAATCATCCCCAATTTCCATTTCAATAGTCTGTGTTTCAGGAACTACATGGTCATGTATCATCTCTATCATTTCTGCATGGTTATGGGTTGTATCCTCAATTTTTGTTGTCAATCCTTCACCTTCATGCTTATCATGGGTCTCCCCAACATGAACTTCCTCCGCAGGAACTTCAATATGTCTAGCAAGGCCTTCTTGAATAGGTTTCCCACCTCATTCTTCTCCATATCACATGTAACTTCAGGGTCACCCTTGTCAATGTCCATTTCAACATCTTCTATATCATTTTAAAGTGTTATTTTGATAAGTGTCCTAGGATTTGAGGTTTTGGTATTTTTGGTATGCAACCTATGTGAACACCTAAGATTGGATTTTTAAGATTTACGAGTAGATTTGGAGGGTTTAGGATTGGACCCAAAACACTTTACTTTTCCCTTAGATGAGGATGATTCAGTTGAATATATTCCAAGGAGATTTTCTACAACAAGAATCCTCTTAGGAGAAATGGGTGGAGGATTTTTATCTACAGATTGTGGTTTCTCAGAAAAAAGGGTTTCGTAGGCTTAGAGGTGGAAGCTATGGGTTTGGATGAAGGTGTGGAGGAACCACCTGTACTTATCTTTCTTTTCTTCCTTTTTCCCAATAACTCATCAATGTGCTTCGACCTTGAAAAATATTCCCACTTCACTTCAAGGTTCTCCTTTCTAGTGTATGTTTCACAATCAAAGTGATGAGACAATGGTGAGATAGAGCTGACCTTCCCCTTTGTGACTCCCTACTCATTCTTTTCAAACTTTCATTTAAGAAATTGGGAACATTAACATGTCTACCATTCTTCAAATGATTGAGTAATTTAAAATGAACAATATTCAATCTAGAGTATCTACCCTCACTAGGTAAATTATTTGATAATGTAATTAGAAACATCAACCCAAAATGGTTTAAATATACCTATTCTAATAGTCACAAAGTTATCATCTTCATCACAAAATTTACAACAAGGTTCTTCTTAATTTTACTTGTCACTAGAAATATCACCTTCTACAAGAAGCCCTATTACCGCAGCTAGAATATCATCATCCACCTTCACTACCAAACCCTTGATAGTAGCCTCTCCATCCTTGAATGTGGCAGAAAATTTTATCACCATGGATTCATTAAAACCCTGAAACTTATTGATATACTCCATCCATCCACATGTTTGAAAATACTGAAGTATCTATGGGTGGTTGTGTAGCTATGAATGATCTATCAGTCATTATGAATTAGGTCCTCACCCATTTTGAATTCTACAAACTACTTAGCTCTGAGAGGAAAAATCTTATAGTTTGTAGCAATTATGCAATAATTCGAGTAAGGAGGAGATTTTGTAGTATGTTTTCAAATTTGGTGACCTTCTAACATATAACACAAAAAGGAATGCATTAATTTGATTTGAGGGTTACAAACATGTGAGGTGAGGTGGAGCAAGTGAAGTTGGGTGACATGGAGCAACATGTCATAAGGTGAAAGGAGGTGACATATAATATATTTTAAAATATATTTATGACATGTCACAAACATTAATCAAATATAATCATTCTATCAATACTTTCTTAAAGTTAAATGAGTGCACTTATCTCAATAAATGCATAGGATGATGATGAGATATGCATTGTCATGATTTGTGCCTTTTTGTTGCATGTAGAATTATTATGATGTTGCATGTTAAGGTGCCATGATGTTATGGATGTTGTTTCTGTAAGTGTGTGTGAAATTCATATAGTAGGCCCCTTATTAAAATCAAATAATTCCCAGAGAGGGAATATTGACTTTCTCTGGTGTCGGTCATATTCATTACCACTAAACTCGTGCAAATGTTTTTCCTTTAATTTATTCATGCAATCATAATTTTTGCCAATAGGAAATCAAAGCACAAATTTGTTGCATGTTTTTGTAAATGGACATTTATTCTTTGCAACATCTCTGTCTCTGTCGAGAGATCATGCACTTTTTGCATCAAATACACCAAATTCTTACAAAAAACATGTTAGTTGAGTGGTGATGATCACTAACAAGGCTAATCACATAACTTTTATTTACCCTTGGAGTATTCAAAATTATGAATGTACTAATGCCACTTACCATCTCATTATTCAACAACTTTAGAAGATGAACCAACAGGTTCAACTTCTGACCTCAACTCTCGTGTTCTCATCTCCATCATGTTTTGACTTCCTCTAAACTGTTGCATGAAGGTCCTCCTATTAGTTGGATTTTTGTACAACCTCAACTTATGATCATTCACCAGTAGTTTGAATCTCATGGGATATATGGTGGTGAGTTTCACATCCCCATTGGGAAATATTTTCTCAATCTCATATGGGCCTAGCCAAATTATCGTGAGTTTTCCCATGTAGTCCTTATACTTAGAGTCAAATAAGAGAGCCCAATCACCTTTTTGAAATTTCCTTGTTTTGAGGGATTTGTCATGCCATTTAATCCTTTTATTTTTATCATACGTATTATGCACATCTTGTCTCCTCATTTCATCCAACTCATTGATTTTGAGAATATGCTACCTTTGAGCTTTAGAAAAATCTATGCCTAGTTTAAGTGTAGTCCTTAGTGTCTTATGCTCAAATTCAATAGGGAGAATAACATTCTTACCATATAAAATATCAAATGGTGTGAAGCTTGTTGTTGTCTTCCAAGTTGTGTTGAATTCCCAAACTGCCTCTGGAAGTCTGTCTACCCAATATCTCTTGTGGAGTGCAATATTTTTTTCAAGATGGCTTCTATTTCCCTGTTTGTTACCTCAACTTGACCATTAGATTAGGGGTGATAAGGTGTAGACTTCCTATGTCTGATTTTATATTCCTTAGCTAGATCAAAAATAACTTCAGTAGTGAAGTGTGTACCTTGATCTATAATAATTTCTCGAGCACTCCATACCTCATGAAAATTTGGTCATATAAGAATTTAAAAATTTCTCACTCTTCTGATTTGGAAATGATTTCACTTCTTTCCATTTAGTGAGGTAATATATACACACCAAAATTTACTCTTTTTGTTGATATTTAGGATCTATTGGACCAATGAATTCCAAACCCCATTCTTTAAATGAAAACAATACTAATTAATGCTATAATGGCATCTCATATGATTTGGTATGCTTACCCATTCTTTGGCATTTAGTACACCTCCTTATATATAGTGTTGCATCCTTATGTAATATTGACTAATAATAATTGGTTGTCAACACTTTTGTGTTGTTCTTTTTTCAGAAAAATGTCCTCCACATGGTTCACTATGGTAGGCTTTAAGGACATCATAAATTTCCTCATCATCTATGCATCTTATCATAACATTATCCTTCCCCATGTGAAATATAAAACCAGATATGCAAGAAAAATTCACACTTTTCTCAACTATGTATTTATTTTCAGAATATAAATAGTGTGGAGATATCTTACCGAGACTAAATAATTAGCTATATTAGCATACCAGGTGTTCTAGTGGAAATGGAAAATAGGTTCTCATATGGGAAAGAGTCATCCACTACTTGTTCTTCATTATTATTCTCCATTATTGAAAGAAATTTAGCTACAACATTGTCCTTACTAGGCTTATCCACGATGGTGACATCAAACTCTTGCAAGAGTAGCAACCATCTGATTATTTTGTTGCTTACAACTAGTTTGTTGATCAAATATTTAATTATTGCATGATTTGTATGAATAAATACTGGATTGATGTAAAAATGTCTCATTTATAATGAATTTCAAGAACTATCTACTAAATAAATTAGCAACTCGAAATGTTGGGGTTTTATGTTACCTCGATTATGATACTGAAGGCACTAGATGGTTGATTCTTGTTGCAACTTAAAATGCCTGCAATAGTGGAACAAAGATGAATTATATATGTGTGTATGTGTGTGTGTGTGTGTGTGTGTGTGTGTGTGTGTGTGGGGTATTTCCAAGAAAGTTAGATCTAATAAGTGATTAGTTTCCTTTTGTGGATGTCAACCCCTGTTTGTTTAGAAAGAGTGATGTAAAGGATGAAATTTCATAAACATGTAGAAACAGGAATATCATTGAATCTAGAAAGATGACATAAATTGATCTAAAGGATAATTAGATGAAAATAATTGTAAATTGATTATTACCTAGTCTAGGTTGCGCAAAGTGACTGGGAGGGAAAATCTAGAATGTAAGATGAATATGCAAACCTAAAGGGTCTGAATGCCAACTGGAGGATGAAAAAATCCTGTGTATGTTGTGAGTAGTCCGCAGGAGGGACCAGTGGTAGAGAACTCTAGGAAATGGCTAATAAAAGTAATAGAAGAGATCTATTTGAAAAAATGGACTGGATTGACAACGACACTGATTGGGTTGGTGGAAAATGTAGTAGAATTTGGAAAAGCAAAGGATGAATGGATGAGGAAGAAAACTCGTAAGAAAAAAATGCTAAAGGGGAAGGTTATCGAAGAATCTCTAAGTTTTTTTGTTTATGGTGTGAACTTGAAAGATATTAGATATAATAAAAACCCTGATAATATGTTAAAATCTTAATAAAGTAACATGATAATAATGATAAACCGCATGACGGATGATTGTGAGAAATGCAAGCACACTGATAATATGTCCCGAAGATTTGTGGATTTCTTAGAAATTCTCGGGCATGAGGAAGGATGCTCATCATGGGAGTAAGCTTGAGAATCACATGCATCTAATGATAAATGGGAAGAAAGCAACTAGTTTTATAGGGTCGACAATGACCAAGTTGGGTCACCATAGATTGCAGGGAAATTTTCCCCACTAGCCTATATTTTGTGCTTTTGATAGGATTTAGAGCTTCTTAAAGAATAGAAGGATGATTTAAAGAACTTAGGTGGGAAAGAGATGAGATAAGGGTAGTTAGGGCATAAAAATAGATAAAATCTAGAAAATCAAAGGGGATGTGTGTGTAGGATAAAAGCAATAGAAATAGAAGGTTGGTTAGGGAAATGGATGAGGATTAATTAATTAATATGAATTAATTAAGCTGAAAGGCATAATGATTAATATGGATAGGATAATTGGGCATGTCGGATATTGAATGATTAATTAAATAATGTTGTTTAAGTAATTAATGAGGAGTGGGAGGGAATTTAATTAAAGGAAGGGGGATGATTAAACAAATATGCGCATGTGGTATATGAGGGTATAGATACCAAATTTAGGTGTCTCGCATTTTCTTTTTTTTTTGAGTGTTTGCACTAGTGAGCCATTAGATAAAATAGATAAGAGTTATGTAAGGATTGAAAAAATGATTAATGATGAGCTCCCCCTCAAACGGGGGATTGATGATGTCAAGGGAAATCAATGACGCATTTGAAAAAGGGCGAGTGGGTGAAGAAAATATGGGTGAAAGAATAACCAAGGAAAGATACCCCAGGCAAAAAGAATCACAATAATGATAAAAACTATGGTGGTGACTCCAATATCACATCGATAGGGGATAATTATGGTCTCAATAGAGACAAACAACAACGTTATATAGACCATTGAGTAGGTGAAGATCATTTCAATATGGATACAGGCCAAGATGACCAACGGGTCATAAACAAGTCATCAAATTATGCACAACTATATATGAAAAGTATGTGAAATCCTTTGTACACGAGGAATCGAGTGAATAGGTATGAATCTACAAGGGATGAGGATGAATAATGTGGTGCCCAATGGGACATGAAAAATGGCCAATAAGGAAAAAAAAAAAATCAACTAATGAAGCAATATGCCCCAAAGGGGGAGAGCATGGCTGCAAAGGAAAAAAAAGGAAAATTAAAATATGCCCCAAGTGGGGAAAGGTATGGCCGTAAAGGCAAAAAAAAAAAAATAATGAAAGAAAAGTATGCCCTAAGAGGGGAAAAGCATGGCCACAAAGGTGGACTTTGATGAAAAATAATGGTGCCCTAAGGATGGGCACAAATATGGCCACAATAGTGGAATCGACATAATGAATGTAATGCCCAAATGGGAAGATGAGTATGGCCTCAAAGGAGGACTTCGTGCATGAATTAGATAGGATTATAAAGTAAAATTCCCAAAAGAGGAGTGATTATGGCCACGAGTGTGGACTTAGAGAATAAAATGATTAACATGCCCGAAGCAAAAGGATATGGCCAAAAATTTGACCTTAGAGAGTTACATATGCCCAAAGGAGGAATATTTTGAATGTTGAATGAAAAAATTCCCAAAGCGATAATAGAGATAACCACAAGTTCAGACTTAATGGTCAACAAATAATGATGCCCTAGAAAGGGATGCAAGAAATAAGGAGAAAGCCCAAGATGGTTACTTCTAAGGCCATTCAACGACGATTGAGGATAATTGATGATAACCCAAGGGGGTCGATGGTGACCAGGTGTCGGTGGGCTATTTAGGCCAGGTGGGTTAGCCAACAATGCTTATTTTCACACATAAAATTAACGAGAGAGAGAAAAGTGAAAAAAATATATAATGAGAAAATTAAGGCTATTAGAGCTATGAACAAACACCGAGAGGGTGTGGAGGATGGTGAGTAATAACAATTGTGCTAGTTTTTATTTAGTTTCATGTTTTATTTTTATTTGTTTTACATTTTTGTAGAAAAATGGATGGTGTCGGGTGGTGGTTGGCAGAGACCCAGATTGGTCGATGTTGAATGGGCCCTAAGGCACATTGATTTACCTAAAGATGTGTTGACTCGTGATGGGATGGCATTGACTAGGTGAGATTAGATATATTACGGTTCACATTTAAATTTGAATGGATTTTTGGATCAGAGGTCTAATGTATACATGTTTTGCTTGTGATTAGAGGCTAAAGAGACCTCATATTTGAGAGATTGAGTGCTTTCTCTATATGAGAATATCGAAGGGATGTGCAGGATGTCAAGTGGGATCACTTGGTTGTAGTTTGACTAGGAGGATTTAGATATTATCATAGGATCCCACAGGATGTGGGGCTTATGATTTCTTTGGTTGAGAGGTGGGATAGGTAGACATGTACATTTTGGTCAGGACATGGGAGATGACTATCACCATAGAGGATGTGTATCAGATTCTCGGAAGACTGATATAGGGGAAAAAGATACTTCCCATTACTAGTGATGACAAATTGGAGTTTTTGATGTGGTTATTTAGAGTCGATGCACTTCAGATCAGGTTTTCTTAAGGGACTTTTCTTATGAGAAGATATGTGAGTCTAGGGTGACATGTAGCAGTTGATTTGTGTGGTGATGATGGCGGTATCATGTTATGATTTTCCGACTTAGGAGGAGCTGGTTTCCATGGGTGTTAGCTAGCGTAGTGGCCAACATTATGGACCACCGGACATTCTTTTCATTTGGGACCACATTGTTGGCTTAGGTTTATCATGAGCTATTTGGATACATGGTAGGAGGTTAGGGTTGGATGAAGGCTTCTTGTTACATTGTTGGGATTATGAGTATATTTCTTTTTTTAGTCCACATGTACTTTTGTAGTTCGTAGGAGACCATATTTAGTTAGACGTGGGATTTTTGAGATGGATGGCCAATCCGGCCTTTGGAGAAAGGGTCAAGAGAGGGGTGGATTGGTAAGTAGATCAATTTAAAAAGTTGGATGTTGATAAAATTAGGTGCTGGTCATATCAATATCTCCCCACCTATCCTAGTGTAGATGTGAAGCTAGTGGGGATGAGGAGGACGAGATGGGTGTAAGGGAGATGGTCGAAATGATAGAGGTTTCTTAGTTTGATAGGATGAGATGATAGTTTGGAGTTGTTCATCAATGCCGATGATCGATTTTATACATGATGGAGGAGATGGATAGAGATCTATTGATTCCTACTACGGTAGACCCATTTGATGAGGAGGTTGTTTCTATGGGATGATGATGATGATGTGGGAGTAGGAGAAGGATACTTCGATTAGCATACAAAAGCATGGGAAACTTGGATGGTAGAGGAGGAAGGAGAGGAGGAGATATAGGAGATGGAGGTTGAGGTTGAGGTGGTCGGCAGGAGGTAGTGGAGATGAAACAAGAGAGGTAACATAGGTGTCATGATTGCGTGCCAAGCTCGATCATATAAGAGTAGAAAAATATACAACCTTACAACAGCAGGATGCGCCACTCGTAACAAAGACAAAATTATTCAGAGAGAGACCACTACCGTAGGAAGAGGGAGGCCTATAGGGTCTGTTTTGGAAATTTAGCTACTATTGTAGCAATAGAGTCGATTGGTGGTGTCTCGGGAAGCACGACAAGGATTAGGATAGATGACACCCTCTAGTATGATGGGGATGGATAGTTACTTAGATTTTTCCACTAAGGGTAAATAATATGAGGATATTATGATCCGTAAGCTACCTCAGACACTAAGATTTTGGGAACATCTCTAGAGGTAGGCAGTAGGTGAAGTTAGGCCATTGAGGAGTACAATGAGTATAACTCAGCCAAGATAAGAGGATGGAAGCCGTGAGGGTGCTAATAGAACGTAGGGTTCAGGTGTTGTACCTTCCCCAGAGGGAGAGGACTTGAGAGCCTTAGATATTCACTTCATTGATTTTGATAGAATTTTTTTCTTTGAGGAGCCCCATAGAGGGCCATGATGTATTGTGTTATTTTTTTATATATATGATATATGGTTTTGTCATGGATTATCATGTGTTATGTGATGTGATGGATTTAATTTTGATGTGGTGATAATTTTAGATTATATGTCATGATGATAGATTTTAGATTAGATGTGATGGTGATTTTAGATTGTATGTTTGTTTTATACTTCATGATGATGGTGAAATAGATGTATGATTATATTGTTATCTTAGATGTGCATGTGTATGGATGATGATATAAATGTGTGATGTGGTAATATGTTTTAAATTTAATTTTGATCATGATGATTAGAATTTATGTGGGTAAGATGTGATGAAAAAATGAGAATGAATGTGATTAATGATGGATGTAAGTCTGGATAAATGTGTTGTCGATAAATCGATAGCATGTTGAGATGAAGAAAGATGTCTTGAAAGATATATGTGATAGGATTAAGATAAAATATCATCACAACGGTGGTGGCCAATAAGTGCACAAAATGCTATGTTATAGTGAGGAATGTGTAAGGGATATATGCCTCGGACTTCATTGGAGGTAAACATAAAGGGGATACAGGTAAAACAAGGCACATACAACCAACACCGATTCTAGAAAATAACCAACACTAGTTAGTCATTTCAAATATAATAAGGAATCATTGAATGAGATGATCTCATAAACCTAATATTGACATGACAAAAGGGGTTTGAGATGTACCTTATAAAGAGGAAAAAGAGTTCTCAAAATTGGTGTTCCCAAAACTATGCCCTAGCTTTGGGAAGGGAGAGAGAAAGTTGATTAATGTGAGAAGCTTTCTTAGGATGCGATAAAATGGAAGGTTGATCAATGCAGGAATCCTTCAAATTCCATAAGGAGGTAGCCATCCTTCAAGGGTATGGTATACTTTATACAATGTATAGATGGAAAGAATAAATGATATTCATCCTTCAAGGGATCAATCTATTTATTGATTTCTATTTTTATTTCTTCCTTTATTTTGTATGAATAGTTTTCCTTTAAGGGATTAGTTTGTTTTTGATATTTTTCATTTTTTATTTAAGCATCCATGAATTTTGATTTTATGTGGGGAGAGTTGGGACTAGCTAAGTAGACCACTTAGGATGGGATAATGATGTACAAGAGACACCCCTAGATCCTTTGCATTGTTCTAATAGGTGAATAATAAGGTGATGGATGTGATGATCGTGGAGTTCCCACCAAAGGGGAGAACCTATCCATAAGGAATATGCTAGGGGAGTATCTGTGGTGCCCATATTTAAGGTCACATCTAGAAAGTGACAGAAGACCACATAATTCCAAATCATCATGACAAGAGATGGAAGAGGCTAAGATGGATGAATGATCTAAGGACATGAATAAGGTAACATTGGTAAATGTGCTTAGAAAAGAATGGTTACAAGCGTAATGGGTTAAGTGGTTCCACTTCTAGTTTACCGACAAGGGAAGCCAAACAATAGGCTCCTGACCCATACTTGTGCATGATAGTGTATGGTCCGATCCACTGGGGGAAAAAAATTTGTGTTGACTCCTTTCAAGAGTAGTGACATTATGATAAATTTAGGAGGCCATCGACATTAACGCCGCATTAGGAAGATGTGACTAGATGACAAATGAAAATAAGAGAAAGTGCTACCTATTAAGGAAGTGAATGATATGTGTTTAAGATAAATAAATGGTCCCCTAGAGGGACAAGATAAATCAGGATCATATGAGATGAGTTAAATAAATATTATGAAATAGGCACCGCAATGGCGGGTTTTAGATAACACCATGGTACTTTAGAAGGGAATCATGGTTATGGCCATGAAATTAGTCGTAAGAGGAGAAGATATAAAGTACGAATAGATAAACTTAGCTAGATGATATAGGATGATGTTGAATGTGGAAAGGAACTAATCCATGTACGAGATAATTCCTAGAAAGGAGTTCCCTAGTGTGGGAGGATGAATCAAGAAGAAGGATGCTAAAAGATGAATAACGGGGGAATATGCTCCCTAATGAAAGGGATATGGATAAGATAGTGGATGTTAGGAGGATGGTGCATCAAGTATAATAGTATAAATGAACAAGGGAGGAACCTTATCAAGAGGGGTGATAGGAGATGATGTAGATGGGTGAAGAGACCCGGTGAAGCCGATCGAGATGGAGATGCGGTAAAAGTGATTGGATGAGTTATGTATGAAGTAATATATGGATAAGGGGAGTTGTTAAGGAGGTCCTCTCACTCAATAATATCATGGATAATATGTTAAAGGGCCTTACAATGCTTAGTGTTATGTCCGGAGTACGATGATAAGCATAGATGCAATAAGGATTAAACCATGAGGGCTTTGGAAATTTTGGTTCAAAGTCCTTGATAGGTGGGAGCATGATGGCAGAGGTATGAAGAAAATATTGGAGGACCTCCACATATGATTTAACTTGGGTGAGAGGGAAGGTCCTGTGAGATAGTATGGATAGGGAGGATGAAGTTGGATTGGGTAAAGGTCTAGGTGGTATAGAATAAGACATAATGGTGGATGATTTAGGCCTATATGGATGGATAATTGAAGATATTTTTAATGAGGGGGTTTTCCTAGGATGGAATTATACATTTTGGATTTGAATTAGTTGATTGGTCATGATGGAGGATGGGGTCCTAAGACAGATGGATGTGGCCCCATGATGGAGGATGTAGAATTGGTCTTGATTGAAGGGATGTCGATCTTATAGTGAGGATGATCGAGGGATTTCTATGGAAGGAAACTCAGGGTTTTGGATTTGGATTTTGGAGGAGTGATTTTGGTGGAGATAAAAATTATTTATACAAGAAGATCGAAGTTGATGTAGTGGTGGAGGGCAGGAGTAATTTTTCTATGATTTGCTTCAAGGAGGATGGGAATTGGTTCGATGTGGGAACATCTTGTCGTGTGGATGAGATAGGAGGATCACCTATGGTAGTTGTGAGTTGAAGTGCTCTCTAATATTGCTCAAATGATGTAGGTGGTGTAGAAGAAGAAGGATATAATGGGGATGTGGTCATGATAGTCAATGTGGTAGGTGTGGGAAGAAGCATAGAAAGAGGAACGGTATGGAATCTAAGGATGGCATGATAAGAAAAGGTGGAAGAGATGTGGATGGGGAAAAAATTTCTGATGAAGTGGATTGAGTAGATTCATGTGTGGAATCAGTAGTAGGAGTACATGTGGATAGGGAAAAGGAAATGGGTATTTGGATCATACGGTTAATAATATCTATGTCATATGGCATAGATGGAAGATGGTTTAGGGTAGGGATTAAAGAGGGATGAGTGTCAACTATGTTTATTTTGGGTGTATCAAGAGGCATATAGGTGGATTGAGGAGATGTGATGGGTGTGATAACATATGTGGATGTGGGAATGGTAGATTTCTAGACACTAGGCATGGATGGGGGTGATGAGGTAAGTAAGCTAGTAATAAACAAGAATATATCGGTAAATATTTTGGGGTTGGTAAAGTGTCAAGTGATACGGGAATGGGTAGAGAAATATTTGATAATGATGTCAATGTAAGTGTAGTGATAGGTGTGGATGTAGAGGCAGGTGTAGCTAAGGCTAATATATATGTGGTAAGAGTAGGACTAGATGTGGACATAAGAGAAGCAGTGGAGTTTAAGGTGGTTGGTAGTGGGATAGTGGATATAGTGGATGTGAGGGTAGCCCTTGTAAGCAGTTGGTTGGCACAATATCTAAGATAGGGGTAGATGATGAATATGGTAAAATAGATGTGGGAGAATATGTCTTATATATGATGTAGATTTAGAATGGGTTAAATTGATGTGATGTAGAAGGTGAAGATGAACTCGTTGGTGTGGGATTAGGAAATGGTTGTCTGAAAATGTCACGTGGTGAAGATGGGATTGTTTAGGGGGATGTAGGACCGTGGTGATAAGTAGGATCATGTAAAGATGAAAAGGATGGGATAAGAATGGGAATTCTTGATATAGAAGGTTCATATCCCGGGTGAGATATGTATGTCGATGAAGGGGAAATTTCATAAGGTTAAAGGGCATCTGTTAATTAATATCTACGAGAGGAGGAAGTCACTCGATGGGGTTCTCATGGTTAATATCCATAAGTGAAGTGGGTATGCTGATGTCAAATGAACCAATAAGGGCATGAGGTAATGGAGACATAGATGGTGGGGTAGAAGAATAAATGGTATGATGCAATGGAGATAAAGGTGATTGGGATAAAACAAGGGCTACTAGTCAATGCGATCAAGAAGCAAATGGCTTCGGTGAAGATAATCATAAACGGGACTAGAATAAGGTCCTGGATGTAACTAAGGGTTTGAATGAGGTCATGGTGGAATACTAATAACTGCTTGAAGAATTGTTTGATTCCATTATTAAATAGACAAGACAAGCAAACAATTCCATTTTATGTTTTGATTAATAATGTAAAAAGAAAAGGGAGATGGATTACAAAGGGCCTAAAAAAGGTGATCTATGTTTGGTTTCCAGTAAATTGTGCTTAGGAAATGTCTAAAGTGGCTTCCTATTCGATGATCAAATACTAATCAGTCTATCAAGAAAAGGAAGTGTTTTGATGTGTTAATTGATTTGTGAGGTTTAAGCTATGTGTGATAAATTTGAGACGTAGAAAATTGAACCCCTACTTAGACTATGTGAGCAAGAAGAATGCAAAAATAAGGGTTATTTTTAAGCCAAAACGAAGTGTTATTTTCAATAATAACACAAATAGGAAGGGATATTACAATTCAAAAGGATAAAATAGGGAAAAGAGGAATACTTAGATAGTGGTTTTCCTAGTTATTTGCACTTTTAAACAATGAACAATCAAAGTGTAGTGTTAGTAGAAAAGTAGAATATAGAAAAGAAAGAGACCACCTAAAGCGTGTCTAACCAATCATGTCGGGAATGTTGTCTAAATTTCTTATTCGTAATGAATTTAAAGAACTAGCTACTAAAGAAATTAGCAACACATAAATGTTGGATGGTTTATGTTACATCGGATGTGATACGAGCACTAGATGATTGATTCTTGCTACAACTTAATATACTAGTAACACTAGAAAAAGTATGGATTATATAGATATATGTGGGGGTTTCCTAACAATGTGGCTTTAAGAATTTATTAGCTTCCTTTCACGGATGTCAACCCCCATTTGTTTAGAAAGAGTGACATAAAGGATGAAATTGAAGATACATACATAAATAGGAATACCACCGAATACGGAAAGATGGAAGAAATTGATCTAAAGGATAATTAGATGAAAATAATCATAAATTGATTATTACCTGGTATGGGTCAATGGTGATCCAAACTATGCAGATATAGTTTGATAATTACCTGGGAGGGAAGATCTGGACTATAAGATGAATATGCAGATCTGAAGGTTCTGAATGCCAACTAAAGGATGATAGAAAACTATGTATGATGTGAGTAGTCTATAGGGGGGGACTAGGGGTAGAAAAATCTAGGAAATGGCTGATAATAGCAATAGAAGAGATATGTTTGACAAATTGGACCTAGGTTGATGATGATCAAATTGGGTTGGCAAAGGATCAGTGACTGTAGAAAAATTGGATAAAGCCAAGGATGAATGGATGAGAAAGAAACCATGCAAGAAAAAAATTTCAAGGGGAAGGTTTCTAAAGAAGTCTGTAAGTGACGTTATTTATGGTCTAAAATTGTAAGTGATTAGATACTAGAGATAACCAGATAATATGATAAAATATAAATAAAGCAACATGATGATAATGATAAACCTTATGAAGGATTATCGTGAGCAATGAAAGAATGTTGAAAATATGTCTCAAAGATCTGTGGATGTCTCGAGTTGCTTAGGCATGAGGAAGGATACTCAGGCTAGGATAAATCTTGAGAATTGCATGCATTTGATGATTAATGGGAAGAAAACAACTAGTTTTATGGGGTCGACGGTGACGGACTAGGTCATGCGCCGATTACATGGAAATTTTCCCCCTTTGGGTTATTTTTGTACTTTTGATGGGATTTAAATCTTCTTAAAGAATAGAAGGATTTTTAAATCACTTAGGTGGGCATGAGATGAGATAATGGTATTTAGGGCATAAAAATAGATAAAACCTAGAAAAGTAAAGGGTATGTACGTGTAGGATAAAATAAATAGAAATAGAAGGTTGGTTAGGGCAATGGATGAGGGTTAATTAATTAATAGGATTAAAGACTAATGTGGATAGGATAATTGGGCATGTGAGATATTTAATTATTAATTAATTAAAGTCACTTAATTAATTAATGAGGATTGGGAGTTCATTTAATTAAAGGAAGGGGTATGATTAAAATAAATATGCACACGTGGGTGATGAGGGTGTAGATACCAAATTTAGGTTTCAACATGGATAACATGTGATGTAGTGTCTGAACTTATTGATAGTATAAAAAATTGCCAAGAACTCTTTTTCTGTGACTATATAGCTAAGTTTAACGTGTTATAGGTTCTTACTAAAATTATAGATTGCATAGTTTATAATTCCATCTCTCTTTCCTAACACATCTCCAATGGCATTAGCTAAGGCATTAGTATGAATGTGAAATGGAAATTTCTAGTCTAGTCCTCTTAACACGTGCAAAATTCAACATTTGCTTCAAAATATGGAATGCAACCTCACATTTATCACTCCACTCAAAGGAAACATATTTCCCTAGTATGAAAAGTAATGGTGCTTCAATCCTACTAAAGTCATGTATAATATTTTTATAATACCCAACATGGCATAAGAAGCTCCTCACATCCTTCGCTATTTTGGTTTTGGTAGATTTATAATCACATATATTTTTGTTGGATCTACCCGAATTCTAGAATTTGATAGATAATTCCCCAACACTATTCCTTCATACATCATCAGGTAGAATTCCTTGTTTCTTAAGGATACATCATTCTCCTTGAATCTCTTGTGAAATTTTTCCATATTCTTCATCGCTCCATCAAAATTATTTCCATATACTGTAAAATCATCCATATATACCTCCATGTAGTAATTGGTTAGATCTGAAAAAAAAACTCAAAATTACTTATTGAAATATAGCAAGTGCATTGCAAAAACAAAAAGGAAGAACAAAATATGCAAATTTTCCCCATGGGAAAAAGAATGTGGTCTTGTTTTGTTCTCTGCGGTGCAATCTAAATTTAGTTGTAGAAAGTATAGCCATCCAAAAAAGAAAACTATTTCTTGTCACCAAGAGTGTCAAGTACCACGATCAATGAAAATAAGTGAGAAATGATCCTTCTTTGTTGTTGCATTAATCTCTCTATAGTCCACGTAGATTCTCCATTTTCCATTCTTTTAAGGTATAATGACAAGGGGTAAAACCCATTGATTGTTTGAAATTAGATATATGAATCCAGCATCGAATAATTTTTTTAATTCTTCTTTCATTATATCCCTCACTAATGGATTCATTATTCTTTTTGGTTGTCTTATTGGCTCTCAATTATATTTGATGTATATCTTATATATACATAACTTAGGGTGTATCCAATTTATGTGTCCATAGTCCCATGTAAATGTTTTCTTATGTTTCTACAGAAGAAAAATTAAGCTCATTTCTCTTATTGCATGCTCATAGTTTTGTTTACATTAAGTGGCTTGCCTAGACTAATTTCAACTTACTAAGAGAGATCAATCATGGAGCATATATTGCTACTTATAGAGTTAAATATACAATAATGTGGAAGAAGTTGGTGGAGGATGAAATTCTTACCTGGAATGTTCATATTGATTTTACGCATCGAGGATTTGATTTTCAAGACAACTTATACACTGTAATTTGCCATCTACTTCTTCATTCTTCCCATAATTATTTTTTAGGACATTAGAAAGAACAAAATATTCTTATTGCCCTTCAATTACACATGAATTATCCAGCATCATGCGCTACTAAACTAGGATTTTGTATTCTTTTGGTTCTTCAACCCAAACGGTTTGGTATTCTTCATTGAACAATTGTGCAGGGGGTAAAGCATGAGCTTTTTGGCACCACTTCCATTAGAGATAATCGTATTACAAAATATGTATCCTACGAATGTGTTAGTGGTTTCAAACCATGGTCTTCCTGAGGTGATATGAGATCCTCCCAAGCTTGATTTTCAATGGAGAACAATAAAGTCATCAAGGTACTCCCAAGATCCTACCTCTATTACTACGTCCTATAAGACTCTTTTAGGCTTAACTGTTGATCTGTCTATAAGTTGCAAAACTACGGTTGTTTGTCTTAGACCCTCTAAATTCAAATCACCCATGATCTATTTTTTCATTACATTAATTTCTAACCCTAAGTCAATCAATGTGTTCTTGATCACTATTTCATTAATTGTGACATTTACCAGAGGACTTCCTAGATCTATTTGTTTGGGTAGAATTGAGTTCCCAAGCATAATATCAGCTAGTTGTCCAATGACCTACATAGTAGTTAGATATTTCATTTTCTTCCTAGTTTATTTATGCATATATATTTAACCAATTTTTTTATATGTGGGCACATCCTTAATAGCTTGAATCAATGGAATTTTGACAAAAATGTCTTTTATCTAGTTGAAAAAATCATAATAAAATTCTGATTTGAGGTCATTCTTATTTTCTTGTAACCTTTCAAGAAATGGTGGCTCATTACCAAGTGTTTTACCCTTGTTATAATTTTTCTCAAGTTGTTGTGGGTCACCATGCATCATCTTTTGTTGTTGTTGTGGATCTATCTACAACATTTTATTAGTTTTTTGCGGGTCATCTGCAACATCTCCGGTTTATCAACAATCTCATTAATGGTGGGTCTAACTAGTGGAGGAAGTGCTCTTCTTGAGTGAAGATGGATATTATTGATATCAACAAAAGAGGTAGTGTTATGTCTGAATCACATCACCCCTCAAATTCCTAGTTTTTTTATTGAGGCAATGTTGATGTGATTGGCTAACATGGATCTATCCTAAATTTTGGGACCTTGCAAATGGGATAGATCTCCAAAGAAATATGGTTCTTCTTCTTAACCCTACTACACTACACTACTCCAAAATTTAGAAAAATACCTAATCTAATCCTACTCTAATACTTCCAAGGAGATAAGGAGAGAGAAATATTACATGGAAAATAAACCCTACACTAAGGGGTGGTGATGCACCAAGAAGAGGGTGTTGAACAACACACACTACATTAAAATTTAGGAGAATGATATAGGGAGGATGATCTAACATCATAGACCACAGTAAAATTTAGAAAACATTTCCAATAAACACAACACCATTAAAACCTACAATGAAAGTAATATAATACATAAAAACCTTACACGCAATAAAAATACAAGAAATTTACAATAAAACACAAAAAAGGGTTTCCAAACATCCAAAAAAATTGATTTTAATTGCACTAATATGTTAATACAATTCATTACCATGGGGCCAAAGGCATGATTTTACATTACAATGCTCAAATGGGGAGGTTTGAAACTCCACAAATCACTTACAATTAAGAAATAAGGGAGGGGCAGATACAAAATGTCGAACCTTTAAGAATATGCCCCTCGTTACAATTTATAAGAAGAAAAACAAATAAAGAGGAGAGAGAGGATAATTCTGAATTACCCCAATCACCCAAAAAAATGATTATTTTTCCTATAATGGATATGGGAGGATCTACAAATCCTATGATTGTACTTTGCCTTATGTAAGAAGAAATGGGTCTCCATGCCTTCATTTACTCCATCTCTACACCTAGGTATGGCCTCAGCTCCAACAACTTGATCATCATTTTTACCTACCTAACCCATTAATTTATCATTTTTAATCATTTCATGTAATATGTCTCAATAATACCTTTCCAGTTACTATAATTTTGTAAACAAGGGTGGAGTATAAAAGAAGTTATTATCATTTTAGTGCGGGGTACTTATTTGGGTTTCTCCATCAACTAGCTCATGTATTAAATGCATCGCTCTCCACTCATCTCACCCTATTAGATCACTGAAAAATGTAACTCACCTACTTGGTGCACTTCCCAAGTTAGCTTGGTGATTTCATATTTTATGGATTTCAGATTTTGTTCTTTTTAATAGCCCTACATTAAAAACACCCACAAAAACTCTTAAATCTGAAATCTGATTTTAGATCGTGAGTCATACTTTACACTGGAATATTTTAGCCTTTTCATACACCCCAACGTCAAAACCACCATCTCCAAACTGAAATCCCAATCAAAAATTTATTCGGTGATAACCCCAAATTTTGGTTTTTTTGCATTTCGGGTTCAAAATTTTCACCTCCCACATCATACAACCACCAAACGAAATCTCTAAAGCCAATTTATCTAAAACCCCAAATGCCACATCACCCTTGTGACTCACCAAACGAGTTGAATTATGAAGTACCCCACTTCAAACTTTAGGAAACTCGGTGATTAGACATTTAGACCACTTGAGAAAATAACTCGCCCATCTTTTCTAAAACTCCGATTGTCGAATTTCTGAACTTGGTGATCCCAAAAAACTCCTTGCCACTTTCTTCTATTTATGATTTTGAGGCTCGTATTTGTGAGATCTATCCTTTACCTCAATCTTATCTCAACCGTGCCAAACCCATTTCCACCTCCTTACGGTTGATACCCTATGTCGAGCTTCGTTAACCATGTGACGAGCTCTGAAATGCCGACTTACCCGAGCTTGGCCCATCCATTCCACTATTCATTTATATTTTTAGGCCAACCCCAATCACCTCCCACCCATCTCAACATCCCGAGCTACTTCACCCTAGTGTCATCCTCCTTCTTTGACCCCACCGAGATATACCTAGCCACATAGCTTGGTGCTTTCCCCATGCATCTCACCTTGACTTACCTACAAAGAGATAATTTTAAGCTCCCAATTGTGTCATGGCCATGGGATTTTCTGAATATCTTAGATTACTTACCTCACCAACTCACCTTAGCGAGCTATAGCTCCCATGCCAACCATATTCAAAAATTTAACCACCCAAGCTCGCGAGAGTTACTTGGCGAGCCCCACCATCTTCTCGGCCTATTTCAAACATTGATGCATCCACATGATGTCTGATCCACACACTAACCAACTCAGACCACTGATGGGCTTGCCATGGTGAGCCATTCCCTGCATTGAGTCGCTAGTCATGCGGTGCATTTTCCTTTGAATTTTGGATTTTCTTCAAATTTTATCAAATCTTTGGAGGTCTAATGGAGACTGAGTGGAATGCCTTTAGCTGTGCTTGTTTTTTCTTTTTGCTCATTTTGATTGAATATGGCCCCACCAGAGCCTATTTTTCTCTTATAGGAAAATCAGAGCATTTTTAAAACCCAAAAAAGGAAAAATTCCTTTGAATCATTTTCACACCCTTTGACTCACTGATGCTCCTCAAACATGAAATTGTGCATGTGAACCCTAGATTATCTTGTTAAGGCCTTGTTCAATGTCCAGTGCGGTCCTACCTTAATGTCCATTTTTCTTAGGTGAAAAATGGATAACAATTTTGGTGAATTCGGGGACATCTATCTCGCTAGATGTGGTTGACGATTGAGCATGAATGTGTCCATTGGGCATGGTATCCTTATTGATACCATAAAACTAAGAAAACCTTTGAATTTTACCTTAGGGACCTTCTTGGAGCACCAATGAACATAGAATGACCCGTTGTTTGCTTGAATCCTCAAATTTTATAAGAAAAATTAAAGCTCTTATTTTAGTGGACAATTGTTTTAAAATTTGAAATGCATTCTTGCTTTAACTCTGAGTGGCTTGTTGGGAAATGAACATTAAAACTTGTCTAGAACTTGAGACAGGTTGGAAACTAATATTCATCATTTTGTATGATGCTCAAAAATTGCTTAAGGCCGGGTTTTCTCACAAATCAATGATTTTTTCAACTAAAACCAATTTGGAGGATGAGCAAGGGAAATTTGGGGTTGATCTTCTATTCAAAACCTAAGAAAACCTTGAATGATTTTGAGGAAGGTTCCTCCATGAGACTGAATTGCTAACCTTTATGAAGGTATTGGAACCTTGAATCAAGTGATATGAAGGAACAAGAGGATATGAATTTTGAAATATGTCCCTTAATCGATTTTCATTTCTCTACATTTGCAATTCCTTGGGATCGAAATTGTTCCCTAAAAACTTGAGCTTCTAAAACATTCCTTTGGGGAGGCATATTGAATTTTTGTAATGAGACAACTAAGAGAAATAAAACCTATTCCAGAGGTGCTTAGGGAAACTTAAGCCTAATCTAACAAAAAGACAATGATCAAAATCACTTAGAGGAATTGAAACCTAAACTAATATGTACAAAGGTGAGAATTATTTTTTTCAGTAATAATGCTTGAGGAAGATTCTTTTAACTAGAATTTTCAGTTCTTGTCCATCCAACCTAGATAGCTAGAAATCATCATTACTTTTGCATCCTATGACCATGTAGCATGACCATGCATGTATATTGCATCAAATATGGAATTCCTACCCAATTTTTCCCTATCTTCATCCCATTTTAGAACCAAGTATCCCTCAAGGAAAGTTAGCCTTAACCTTCCTATCAAAAATCTTTTTAATAAAGTCTTAATCCTTCTCCATGTTTTGCATTGCATGCTCTCTCATTTGTTCAACTCCGTAAGTTACGCATACCTAGTTTCCATAGCCTCAAACTCTAACAACTCTATTTACTTTAGGATATCTAATGTCGAAACTCTAGTGATATAGGCAACCTTTCCTCTTTTCTATAGACTAGCTTGTAGGGGAAGCTACCTATAGTCTTATTTAGTCGATTCTATTAACCCACAAGGTTGATTTGATCTTGAGTCTGCCGAGTTCCTCTTATTTTCATATAAATTCCTAATAATCCTTTGAAAATTATTGTTCATGGACTCTACTTACTCATTAGCCCGAGGGTAATAATTTGATGAGGTTCTCAAATAAATATTATTCCTAATAGCTCATTCTGAAATTTTAGTACCAAGGAATGCTAGGGCATTGTCGATATGATTGTAATTAGAACACCAAACCTTGTGACAACCCTATCATAAAAGTATAATATGCTAGAATCATTTTCCTCCTTGAGTGTCATTACTTGAGTATACTTGGTTAAGTAGTCTGTTGCTTTTAGAATCCTCTTATGGCCTAGGCTTGAATTCAGTTTGATGACCCTATTGAAGCCCAATCCCCACTACATGAATGATTTATCAACTGAAATTGGATGTAGCTGAAGTGCTGATAGCTTCTCTTTTCCTATGAAGAATGAACATTTTTTCACTTCTTTATCCATGCATAGAATTAACTAAACATTGTAGGCCAATAATAGTCTTCATTTATAATATTAAGGGCTATTACTCATGGGGAAATAACCTCTGGCTTCTCCATCATAGAACTCATGTATCACCTTATTAATTCAATTTTCCATAACACATCTTAGGAGGACCCCATTCACATCCTTTTTAAATATAATACCAACATTTAGAACATATGGGATGCACTAGATTCTTAAATATATCCTCTTTTCTTTGATCAAATCTAGAGGACATATACCTATTTGTATAAAATTCAAAATATCTTGAGTCTAACAAGGAGTAGTCACACTATCATATTTTTGATCTTGATCATTTTGCAAAACAAAAACAACTTCTTCTTTGTCACTTGTCTCAACATGATGACATGATGCTAGCTACTCACATAATCCCTTGCCATAGACTAACTTGGTAACCTTTATCTCTATTTCATACTCGATGACATGAGTGATCTAACCCGACCTTTTTCATTTAAGTATTTGTTCAAGAGGAAGTATTTAAATCTAGCATGAGACACCAATAGCTGAATTTTATTATTTGAGACCAAGTGTCTAAATTTCTTCAATCTCTTAATAACAACATTGATATTTTTTTCAATGAAAGAATACCTCACTTTATAGTCTTATAAGGCTTGAATGAAGGAGGAAACTATTTCTTTGGATCCCTCATTATTTTTCTACACCAAGATTACGAAATTATGTCCAAAGCGCCAAAGGCATAAACCATTAAGTCCTTGGAGAAGTTTGGATTGATGAGAGTTGGGGCTTGGGATATTACTTTCTTGATGGCTGTAAAACTCTCCTTACCCTCTATTATCCACTTAAATACCAGGTTGTTCTTTAACATCATGGTCAATCACTTAACTAAAGGGACAAAATCTAGCATGAAACTTCGGAAAAAATTCATTCTCGACAAGAAACTTTGAAGATCCTTCTTATGAATTGGAAATGGAAGTGTATTGATAGCTTTAACCCTTTCTCGATTAATTGTTAATCCCTACTTAGACAAAAATGTGGCCTAATATCTTGCCTTCATGAGCTAGGAATGTGCATTTTTGTATTCAAAGACACCATGAATCTCTTTCATCTTTGGAACACTTTCCTAAGATGATAGAGGTGACTTGTTGCATTCTTGGAGAATACGGTGATGTCATCTAAGTACACAAGAACTATTTTATTTATCATCCCCTTGAACTCCATGTCCATATTCCTTTGGAATTTAGTTCCGAGTGTTTGACAACCCAAATAGAATCTTCCTATAGGCGTAAGTGCCCCATTTTGTGGTGAAGGTTGTTTTAAACTGATCTTCTTTCACCATAATTTGATTATAGCCCAAGTAGCCATCTAGGAGTGATACCCTTTTAGAACAAGCTATAAATTGCAAGATCTACTCCATATAAGGAAGTAGATAATGATCTTTGAGTGAGGCTATGTTAAAGTCTCAGAAATCTACACACAACTTAACTTCTATGTTTCTCTTTTGGACCGGTACTAGATTTATAACCCATATTGAGTGCTTAATAAAAATATGATGTTTTCCCTCTATGAGTTTGTTCAACTCCTTCTTCATGATAGGCTCAATATGAGGGTTGATAATGCAACCTAGAATTCGAAAATACAAGCCCGGGCACATTGTCACATCACTCGGCCTAGACCGAGTGCTCACTAGAAGCACACAAAGGTACCGGACCCCTCTTTAGGGTTGTTGTTACAGGATGTTAGCATGATGAAGACTTTAATCATTCAGATCTATAATTAATATATCTTTCATACAGTGCATAGTCAGACCTAGATCTAGAAAATAACAGCATTAAAGGATAACCATAATGAAATCAAGCATGCGATATTGAAACTGTAAACATGATAACACCTTGATTCAGTCCATAATATCCATTATATTAATTACAGTAAATACATAGAAGCTTCATTACAATAACAGTAGTTTACACTCATGCACGTAACAGATCTAGCATAATCTCACTATACCCTAGTTCTCATACGTATATTCTCTCTCTCTATTTGTCTCATATATATATACTACACAGTTCACTACATATTTATAAGGGTGGGGACTTTCCCTTCACTTCTTATCTAATCTCAAAATAGGTTGCATGATAATATTATCCATGCACCGTTACAAAAATAGTCACACATGCAAGTGCTCTAACAATATACTACTATTAGTTAACTGATAATAGTAGATCTATTCTCGGCATATGTCCATGTAAAGCACTTCATAGGTGATCCTAAAAAATATCCAATTCATTTCATGCAAATATTTGACTAGTTTTCATGATCGCACGATATCTCCAAAAATATATCCTTATCGTAAAAATAGATAAGTCCCGAACCTATTCTCGTTCTTCATGCACGATCCTTTCGATACTTACGCACCTTTGAATGCATTCTTCTCTCCCAAATGAACCCTCTATATTTTTTTCACTAAGTGCCATAGTCTGAATGATCAACATTACCCCACACTAGTTACATTTTTTCCCCAGCAATGGTTGGCTTCAAAACAAATCAAAGAATATGAATAAAAGAATATAAATAATTTTGATGACTAAAATAATTTCTTCAACCTATAGTATCTTCTTCTGCAACCTAAATAATCAATTCTAGGTAATCCTCTTTTATCTCAGCCTCTAAGGTCTGCTAGTCATTGAGCACAACATCTTCTTTCTCTGGAATATCCACTACAATTGACTCTAATTCATCCCTTCTAATCTCTCCTTTTTCATTATGTAATACCAACACAATGGTGGACATTCCAATAATTATTCCTTCCAACAAGTCCATATTTTGAGTGATGAGTTTTCCAAGCTCATCCAACCTTTCCCTTTATGGTTCATGCGCTGTTGTAAGGGCCTCACACTTATGCTTAATAAGTGCTAATATTCTGTGTGCCCCAATGTCTCATCCTTCATGGCCTTCAAGACCTCATTATCTTCTAAAATGGTCCTAGTATTTATAACAACCTCGGCGCTATACAAATATTCATCACTTGATCGCCTTATTCGAGTTATTCCTATAAGCTCAAGTAATACTTTATATTATGCAATCTTACGCATCACTGAAGCCTTTTCTTGCTCTGCATCTTGTGTTGGATCCTTTGGGTTAGGCATGCACAAAGGTTAATATTTAAGTACTAAGTCCACCAAAGTCTTGACATAATGTATTGTCGAAGAAAATTTCTTGGGCACCTTTGGCTGTAAGTGTGGCCTAGCCTTCATGACATTGTCACCAATATCCTCTGCCATCTTTGATAAATATTGCATTCTTCTTTTATGCCAAGTCTTTTTCCTATTTTACACGTGCTATCTCCTCATCCTTAGTCTTGATCTCCTCCCTTAGCGCCCTAATTTTTACATTTTTATCCATATTCTATTGTGCAACCTCTATCAAGACCTTCACTAAAGCATTTCTCACCTATTCATCGAGACACAACAGTAGGCTTTACTATTATGTGTCCGGCCCGAGGTGTCTTTTTCAACCTCCTTGTCATGCATGAATCCTCACACAGATAAAATTATAGTTCATCCATGTGCGTGTGCATCAACCACGACAATTTCTTCCTTGTGCACGTTGTTGCCATATCTTCATCCATTAAAGCCCATCCGTATAACTTATTTTATGTCATTGTGCTTTGGAAATGAGCACAAACAATTTTTACTGTGTCCTCGGTGAAGACCATGGTGGTGGAATATACTCCCCACTTATTCTTCTTGATATATGCTACTTAGGAACTTGGGCTTCCAAATTGGGTACTTGTGCTACTATGTCCTGAGAATTCTCTATTTTTGTCTCTTCTACCCCTTTTAATTCCTCTTCTCCATCCTTCATTTCTTTGTATTTTTGTTCCTCTACGTTCTCTTGAGGTGTAGGAGAATTGGGTGCACTTTCCTCCAAATATTTTGCTTCCTCACTCAACTTTAATTTCCTTCTCCTTTTCTTGGTTGCCTCCTTCTGTGGAGAGAGTTGAGGTGATCTACACACTATTTTTGGAGTAGCACCTTTGGTCCTTTTCCTCCTGAATACTATCTTGAAATGGAACTCTCCTTGGACTGCATCCATTCCTCATCATCTCCCTCTTATGGCTTGGGTGGATTAGTTGCGTGCTCAAATTCATCCTTATTTTGAGTTATCTTCTACCTCTATGTTCTAAACCACCATTATCCTCATGCTCCTCTTCTTCATCATCAACCTGAATTTTTTCTATTGGCTTGGGTGTTGGAACATTTTCCATTATATGCTTACCATTTGGTATCCCCGGAAGCATGAATTAATTCTCCACATACTTAGAATTTTCTAGCTTGGGTTTAAGTTCTGGTGTACAAAAGCACTTGCTCTAGTGTCCCCGGATCCTAAGCTCACAAGTTTTATGTTTATAATATCTGAAATAAGTCTTTTAATGTATGCATTACACCTTGGATATACATACTTCTTCCTTAGAGTGTGGTAGTCACAATATACCTTATTTACATTGAAGGTTAAGCGGTGTGCATCTGAGAACCGATGAACTAATGCCTGGAAATATCTTTTTGTGAAGGCATATGGAAATTTACACCATGGGCTCTAATCCCCATCCTTCATCGCAAATCATGCATTGCGAAAATGTTGGTATACGGAAAACTAAACTTCATTACCCACCACTGAAGGAAAATCCTTGGGTATGTCCGACTCTTCCTCGACCACCATGCGAGTCTATCATACCACATCTCCACCTTCTACTTGAATGGTCCACTCATTGATCCATCACACAAGTACTTGCCAACCTCTCCGCAAGTGACTTGTGTTTTGTAGGGTACTCCCAAATCTTCTCCTTTAGCCCAATAGGCACCCCAATCTCAATGAATACTAATGACAATAAACACGTTCTAAAAATTATTTTGTCACCTGTTCATACTTCTTCAATGATTGTATTTGTTATGTGATATGTAATGTTATAGATCACTCCTTGAGACATCTTCTTGGAGACATGTAGCCACATTGTTTTTACCTATGATCACCTTCATTAGTAATTCAACTTTGTCACAAGATGTGCATCTCGCATGCACTACTAGGTACTTCTTCAACTTGTCGATGTACATGCTACATGGACCCTTGGTATACCCCAGCTTTTTCCTAGTCTCTAGGATTGCAGCCTTATCAGTTAAATCATTATCTAGATCCAACCCTGAGGCCCTTAGTCTTATCACTATTGAAATCAAAATAGTTGTGATTCTTACCCTCCTTCCGGTGAAGTAGAAGTCCTCATGAACCCTACTCATTAACCATCAATATAATGGTTCATAATTTCAAAAATATGGCAGCTCATACAACTTGTAGACTCCATTCTGCTTCAAGTAACTTCTCACCGGTTTAATCATACACAGTGCATATCCTCTACCGTGTGCTTGTTTATTTTTGTGCTTAGCAATGCATCGAGATCCTTCTTATTATCTGATGTTCGATGGTTGTAGTCATTGATTTTACATTGGTGGATATGGGAATCCCATTCTTGTCCCACAATCATGCCCTCCAAGTATAACATTTCTAAAAAAATTCTCTCGAGAGTAATCTTTTCTTCCACTTCAACCTTCTTCTTCCCTTTATCTTCTATTGTAGGTGATTTCTTTGGTGCCATTTGAAAAATCTCTCTTTTATTCCCTCTTTAGTCAAGATAATCAAAACCCTAGCTTAGATCTTTGTTCCCTAGTGGAAATCACGTGCCCTAACTTATTTGTAATGCATCTAATTCACTCAAACCTTTCTCCTATGAGAACACAAGCTTCTCCAGTGCATAACCCTTCTCGTCACATATGGTTTCACACTCTTCACACCTCAATACAATTTCTCAGCTTGTTCCCACTTAACCCTTTTCAAATTCTCTCAATTGCAACGGTAAAAATGAACTCGCATCCCATACTAATATAGAATTTCAAAAATTTAGTGCATTTATTTCTCCTCCACCTACCAACAATCCTCTCATTAAGTGACCACTTTTATTATTTCCATGTGGTACATCTTCTTGCCAAATCTATAACATTCTAGCACGTCCTTCTACCTTTTGGGTGTGGACTTCTCTTTTGTATGTTTTCATGTGCTTGAGTACCTCATCATTGTGCCTTCCACTTGTAGTCTTCCTGGCCCCTACTTACCTCATGTTATACTTGTTTCTTCACTCCTCTCTATCTATGGTCCTTGTGTCTAGAAATCCCGTTTTTTCAATTTTCCAACCTTGAATAGCACCCAAAGATAGTTCCTTTCATGTGGACTTATTTCCATCATTCATGTACCTGTATATCAACAACCTACCCCACACTAAGGGTATTTTCAGTCCTCTACGCATAAAAATTCTTCAACTAGTAATAAGCTTCTGCACGGAAGCATGCTTATTACACAAAGACACCAACTAAATTAACAAGCATAACAACAAAGAAGGAAAAATATTAAGCGAATGCAGAATTAAAAACCTAATCTACATGGTAACACTTCCTTATTACAAACACCAAGAAGACTTATTTATTGTAGGGCTTTAGCCTACTCCCGTTGAAGTAACTGGGTAACCGTATTCCATCAAGTGCCTCTAACTGATAAGCACATGATCTCGAATATGTGAGTGATAACATACATACCCAACCAATGTACCTTGAATTTTCCTAGATGGTGCAAAAACTTAGAATCATAAAGGAGCACCATCTGTCCTATCTCCAACTTTTTATCCCTGATGTGTCTTTCATGCCATGCCTTCTGGCCTTCTCTTATTTTTTTACTCCAACGTGCTATGGCTCATCATTCATCTAATTGGATTAACTGTTCAATGCATTCTTATAAGGCTTGCTCATCAACAAGACCTCCAACACATGCAATACATAAAGAAGGTAAGATAGATTCCATAGAAATAATCGCTTTGGCACCAAACACTAATCGAAATGGTGTGGCTTTGTTCAACCTTTTATATGTTGTCCAATATGCCCAAAGTATTGTAGATACTTTATCATCGCAACCCTTTCTTCCAACATCACAAATTTTTGTCAATGTCTAGCTCAAAATTTTGTTAAAAGCCTCGTAGTCCCATTTTCTTGAGGATGATAAGGTGTAGTATTATGGTGTGCAATCATGAATTCATTGAATAGAATTTTAATTATCTCATTATAAAATGTGTGCCCCTATCACTTGGTCAAAATTAAAGGACATCTATACCTTGTAATAATATTTTCTCAGAGAAACCTGGTTGATGTGGTCATTGTACAATCCTTTGTATGTGCTTCTTCCGCCCACCTTGTCGGATAATCATGCAAGTTATGATGTAACACGATCTAGTTTTGTGCACATCTGGTGAAATAGGACCCAATAAATCTATAGACCATTTATCAAATGGTTTCGCACTAGTAATGGGTCCGAGAGGCATTTCATCTCATTGACCTAGTTTCCCAAGGTGTTGAGAATGATCAAAAGCCTTACAAAATTCCTTATGATCTTTGACAGGACTCCCTCCATAATCGAGAGAGTAGAATCTTATGCATGGTGGCATCACCGACATAGTGGCCACCGCAATACCACCATGGGATTCTTCCATAATATATGTGTGCTCATGTTATAATACATAATGGTGCAATAATTCATCTCGGCCTTATTTTGTACAGTCACCACTCATTAACATATATGGGGCTACAAGTATAGTAAGTTATTTCTTCTCCGAGGATTTCATTCCTTCTCGGTGCCATCCCTGTGTGTAGAAAGACATCAATGTCCTCTAGTTATGAGCACACTCAAGGTAAATCGTATAATTGTGCATTTAGCATGGTATCTTCAATTTCATGTGCTTCTTCTCTTGATTGTATTATAGATAAATGGTCTGGTCTAGAATTACTTTTCCCTGGTTTTACCACAACTGTGAAATCAAAATATTGAAATAAGAGCACCAATTGACATATGCGCCCTTGTAAAATAGGATTATTTACCAAATACTTAAATTCCATGTGATATGTATAAAAGATGAATGGTGTAGCTAGTAGGTACTAGTGGAATTTATGTAGCACATAGATCATTGAAAAATCTTCGTGTTTTGTAGTTGTGTAATTTTGTTCTCAGGGATTCAACTTTCTATTATCAAAATAGATAGGATGATCTATAATACCTTCTCTAATTTGAGCCAACACTACACCAATGGACGTGCGAGGCATAAAAATGTACACGAGAGGGTTGGTCCCATGAAGGAAAACAAAGAATAGGAATGATAGTAAGCTTTTCCTTTAATGTATCAAATGCGTGTTATTGCATTTCTTCCCAAAGTAGAATGTACCTTTCCCTTTTAGTAACTCTTCCAACGGTGTGGAAATTTTGGCATATCCTTTGATAAACTTCCTGTAATATCCTATATGACCCAAAAATCTACACACCTCACTCTGACTGGTAGGCTCCCTTAAGCCTATAATGACTGTAACCTTGGTTAGATCAACCAACAAACCTTCCTTACAGATTATGTGTCCGAGAAATATCCTAAATAATGTAGAAAATATGCACTTCTTGATGTTCAAGGAGATACTTAACTATCAACATCTTTCAATCATTGAGCACAAATTTTCACATTGATCCTTAACTAATCCATACACCATCTAATCATATAAATAGACATGTAAGAAGTTATGAATAAATTGCTTGAATGCTTGAACAACTATGTACGAAAAGATAAAGCAGGCACATTTTTAAGACCAAATGACATTAAAGTATATGTGAAGCTACCCCATTCAATAATAAACGTAGTCTTTTCTTAATCCTTTTGGGCAATTCGAATCGATGATACCCAGAGAACCCATCTATAAATGAATAGATTTCACACCCTACAATGCCTTCTAGAATTTCCCTAGTGAATGATGTAGGAAAGGGATCAATCATACATGTAGCATTCAGCTCCCTTTAATCCACACAAATCCTAATTATTCCATCCTTCTTGATACTAATCACCATTGGACTAACCCATTCGATTCATCAAGGGGCTTGATAATTCCATACTTCAACATTTTATCAATCTCTTCTTTGACCTCTTCTTCGCAAGTTGGGTTCATCCTCTAAGGTCTCTTTCTAACCGGGCATGCACCCTCTTTAATTTTTATCTTCATATCCCCTAACGGTTCATGCACACCTTTAAGTTCATGGTATCCCCTATGGAATAGGTCCTAGTAAACCCTTAGTAACTTGATGATTTTTTCCACTTCAAATTCTAACCAATAGTTCCCAATTATGGATTCCTTAGGCTCATCCTATGATCCAATAATCACCTTCTTTGTCTTCATAGGTTCATGATAGGCATGCATGGTTGTATATGCATTGTCCAATACCTCATGCCTACATGTTGAATGGTTTACATCTAGATTTTCTACTCCTTAGTCATCCACTAAGTAGACCATTTTTCCTTTTTCCTTCTCAAGGAAAGCGTGTTCAAGTAGTATGACATCGTCTCTATTTCTTTGACAAGATGTGCTCCTGAGTTTCCTTCATCCAATAACTCTTGAAGGAGTTCTTCATCCTTGGCACTATCTCCCATAGTTAAGCACTTTATGAATTTTAATGCTTCTTCCACCGGAGGCTTTGTAGAGAAGAAGTCAAACATCTGGGCCATTCTTGTAATTAAATCCTACCAATTTCCAGTCTCTCTATGGAGTTCTACATATACATACTAAGCACGTGCGCATCCTTGTAAAGTGGAATAAAAATTGTGCACCCATAGTAAAGGTGGTAAAGATTCCTTCCTTCTATCCAGAGTCTCTCACACTTCTGAACGTGGTGTTGAACATGTTGATTACCATAATAAGTATAGATTTGAGTAGTTGCATTGCTCCTAAAGAACCTAGTAGCAAGAGCAATCCTTATTTCATTCCATCCTATAAGATTATCCTTGTGGGCCATTCACTAGTGTGTTGTTGTCCCACGTAGTGCATATGCTAGCATATTACTTCTTTCTAATGGGTCTATCAAGTTTTCTTCCATGGTGCACAAAAATATCATAGGATATCCTTCTCTAGTGTAACAAGGTACCAAGTTATTACCTATCCTCCGACATAATGCAGTTTTCTACCTCTAGAGAATATGCTTTTACTTCGTACCCTAGCAACTCATAAGTGCTATGAGCCCAATTATCACAAGAAAAACATGTAATATCGCTAATAGATGTGTATCCTCCCACTAAATTATTCCTTCTTTAGTTGGAAAAAGCATCTCGGATCTTAGATAGTGTGTACATAAATCCTATTTAGATCTTCTTAACTTAAGGGATCAACATAGGGTGAAAATTTTCCATCTGTTAAAGGGATAATAACTCTTTCCTCCTAGTTTTCAAAATTGATATAACCCTTGTTAAATAGAAGATCAACATTATTTGTATAGCACCAAGGACACCCTAATAGAGTTGGGAAGCTAACCGACTATGGCAGCACTAAAACCTCAAAATCTTTAGTGAACTTGGCTCCTTGTATGGTAACCAATGCATCTTTCAAATCTCTCGACGGGAGTGGCCTTAGTCTAACTAACCATGAACAATACATTAGAGGATGGCTGTAATGGGGTCTCCCTATTTGTACCCATGTATCTAAGGTAAGAACATTGATTTCGCACTGTATCAATCAAGTATATTACTCAAAATTCACCCATTCACAACAACATTCGAGTGATTTCCTTATCATGATCTAGGCTATGATGAGGAAGATTCAAATGCAAGATCTATTATCTAGTCTCAACACTTGTGTGGGGAGTGTTTCATTTTAACCAATCCCCTAACAATGGAATGATAATCTCCCAGTGCAAAATTTTACACACTTCCCTAAATTCATCTATATCAGTTTGGACCATCTTTGATACTTTCTTTTACTTCATCTTCCATGATTTCTCTTTTAAGTATTGTATCTCAACCTGATCTTGAGAACTTCCATGGTTTCTTGATAAACCTCCTTCTGATGTGCAGGATCTGGGTATCGTGCATGTAGGACCTCCTCCTTTGTAATGGTAGGTTTCTGTTGTAATGCTTCTCAGATGTGTGTTACATCAGCGCGGGTCATGATCTTCACTTGCAGCTCCTCAGACTCTACCTCCAACTTAGGCATCCACTGATTTTCAACGGTGCCATCGTATCGTAACCATCCCTTTGCCTTTGTTTTCTTTTTTATGTTTCTTACTAAGATGTTCATATAATTATGGGAACTCTTCATAGCTATGGTTCTTTCCAAAAAACATTTAATATTCTAAGGACATTCAATGCCCTGTAGTGGTCAGGAGATCCGCATGTATAACATGTTCCATGAGGAGACTCACTTCTTCTATTACCATGACCTCATCCTCCAAATCCACCATGGTATCCTTGACCTTTTCCATGAATGCCTTCAAAAATTCCTTCATTCTAATCATAGCACACCTGATTTTGATCCTAATCCTGATGCTCGTTCTTGCCTTTAGAGTTATCTAAAACTCCTATCTATCGTACACCAATATCTATAGCATCATGGATCTGGCCAATCATTGGAACTCTTTCATGTCATGAGTCATAGACCTGCACATTTTACAGTAGCTTGAAACTTTCTTCCTTATCATGCATTGTAATAATGGGCAGCAGCTAGCATCATGGTTTAAAATGCATATCTCACAATCCAATAGTAATGAGTGTATTGATCTACGAGGAAAACTATCCTTTGTGTGACCTTCCACTTCACAATCTATGCACCAAATCCCTATGCAAGTCTCATGTTCTGAATTTGTTGATAGTTTCTCTAACTATTTCTCCATAGCTATGATATGTGCTTCTAAAAATGGGCTTATCCATGTATCTATGCTTCCAACTGCCTCAACATGTAAGGCTGCTTCAAGTGCCTCGCATGGATCAATTTATATCTGATGTGATAATTCCCTTCTAAAAGGGGTAATTAGGCCCCAAAAACCATTGTGCATGTTGGATTGTGTTTATATCATAATAAAGCTTAGATAACAGTGTTTTAAAACAAACATCATGTTGGTGCCATTTTTGAGCTTGCACCATTTTACTCTAAATTTTTCCTTCATTCTATATGCTCTGAAATATTTTTCTCTCAAATTGGTGGTACCGTAACTTTTCCTCCATTAAAATGCCTTGAAATGCTCACAAACTTGTTGTTTTGCCCCAATTTGAAAGAAAACTACATGTGTGCCCTGTTTTGTGCCCTATTTTTTCCAAAATCTATGTGATGTTCCTTTTTTCCTTTTTTCCCGATCATGGAAGTTTAAAATTGATCGATTTTCATTTGTATGCCATTGAAAATCCAATTCCATGATAAAAAAATTCTTTGAAAACATGTTTTAGTTGGTTCAATTTTGAGAAATTTGTCGTCCTTAGCTAAAAATTGAATTTTAGGGCATCCTTCGCATTTTCTATGTTTTGATGGTCAAATGGGCATCATTTTCTTGTCAATTTCTTCTTCAGCATTCATCGTGATGTGGCTTGTTCTAATTGGCCGAGGGACAATGGAAAATTGTTTTAACTTATCACTTTTTTCTTTTTTGGCAAAAGGGTGAATTTGGTCCCATGGCTCCACTTTACTCTGATTGGTTCTAATGTTGCTGACGTGTCCTCTTTTGATTGGATGAGAAGCAATGGGTATTTTTGTGCCTTAAGAAATTTTGGAAAAGAGTTAAAGTGCAAAGAAAATGCCTAGGGCCCACAACAAATCAAAATGGAACACGTGGCAGCTTCAGAGCCAAGGACAGAATTGCAGGTGGTCGGGTTCTTTTGAAGTTTTTTGACTTTATTTGGTTAAAATATTAAAGTCACAAAACAATCTAGAACTCTGTAGTGAATCATAGGTGGACATGTGTCACGTTTGCATCAGAGGCGGAACTTTGGGCCTCGGGGAAAAATTGAGATTTTTCCCATTTTTGGCATAAAGGCATAAAATTAAAAGGAGTAATGCAAGCCCGCAGCCAATAAGAAATCGCCACGTGTCGTGACAGAATCGAGAGGTGTGGATCTATGGGGATAATTTGGAAAACTTTCCTTTTTCCAAAAAGGTGGAAATCTATTGAATCGATACATGATTCCAATTGGACCCACATTGGGACACGTGTCAAGCTCATTTTTCAAAGGGTGGAGGGGCAGAGAAAAATATCAATTTTTTACATTTTTCAAAAGTGTTAAAATGTCAAAAAGTGATCCCAAGCCCATTTCCAATCACATTGTGACACGTGGAGGGCTCAAATTAAAGGATAAAGGAAGATCAATGGTAACTGTGCATTTTTCAGTTTGGCCGCCATTTGAGCTCCAGGAAGCTTGGAGATGCAATTTTTGCATCAATTTTCATTGAATTTTTGACAAATTCATGTCATTTGTGCCTACAAGGACCAATGCAATCGGTTTTGAGGATCAATTTGAAGATCAAAGATGTTTTTGAAATGAGTTTTTGCCCTAACCCATCCAAAAACGTGAAATATCATATCCAAAAGTTGTCGAGTCAAATTTTTGAGGGATAAGGATGAAATAATGAAAGGAATGGGGTCTCGCATGCTTTGAAAATGAAAAACTACCTCCACAATGGATAATGATGCAAATTTTTCCATGATTCATCTCTTTTTGAAACAACTGGAAACTTTTTGGATGTGTTCTATTAAACATCCCTGTCTGTGAATCATGAGGAATTTTTGTAACAAATTTGATCCTTTGGCATATTATTTTCTTGGGAAAGAAGGATCAAAGGAGATTAAAAGCTATATATTACATTAATTTTTCATGCAAAGGGTTGGAAGAGTTTAAAGAAGCCTGGAAAACTAAAAATTTCAAGGGAAAATCTTGGAAGAAGCCCATTCTCTGAGTGACCACTTGAGAAACTCATATAACTATCTCTATATCAGATTTCAAATCATGTTAAGTTGGTTTCACATGTATATCCACTAACAAGATCTGAGATTATTTTTCAAAACATTCGCTTCTTTGATAAATCTGATCATTTTGAGTTATTCTATGTTGTCTTTTAGAAAAATCTGTGAATGCTTACATTTCAAAATGCATTTCAAATTTGTGTTTCTTGTTTCCTTTTACAGTTTTGTGTTTAAAATCTCTCTTGATCATACATGGTCTCATTTCTTATGATATTTTAGTGGCATTTGAAATCTCACATTCATAAGAGCTTTCATCTGATAAAGAGATAAACAAATTTAGAATCACTTTACCTTCCTTGAATTCAGATATTTTTTGTAAACCTTGGGGTGCTTCTTAGGTCATGATTAAATAGTGAATTCTAAATGCATCATTGGTTCATTATAACTCAAGATTTTTTGATAGATGATCAAATATTGTGTGGAAAAGTGCAGATCTGGGCCTCCATTTGATGCACATATCCTGGTTGAAGGGATGATTAACCATTTTGATACTTTTTACTATTAAGTTTCTTCATATTTTTCTGAAATCCTCAAAGAGTCTGATGGGCCTTGGTTTGTCTTATCTAAATTCCCACCCAAAAAAATAATTCAAAACAAATAATCCTACCCTATTTTACCCTTGGTTTTCCTTTTATACCCATGAAGATCAAAATCCATTTGCTAAAGTATGCAAAATAGATTAGGATTTCAAAATGTCTTTAGTAACCCTTGCCTTGCATTGAAAGTATCTCCATAATTTGGAAGTGACAACTTGTGAAAGTCAGATTTGGAGTGTTGATCATATTTTCCCAAGGCCCTTTTCATACTATTTGCACAAATTGAGGGTTACAAAATAGGTTCTCTTGCCTTGGTTGAAAGGCACAACCTAAAACAGTTAGGACAAGATCAAGTCATATTTGAGTGCTATCCATCTCTCCACAAATCTGAGTGCTAGTTATATCATATCCTTGGCTACAAAATGACACACACCATGATCCATCTATCTTCAAGATTCATGCAATATATTTGATGCTGCTCAAACTGAAAAGGATAACAAATTTGGGTACCAACACCAATGGCACCGTTGCCGGGGACGAAGAATACAATATCCAGACTAATTTCTAAATATGCTTCCAGTTCATATTCTTTTGAGCCCATCAACACCCAAATGGCACCATTTCTGGGGATGAAGAATGCAATATCCAGACTAATTTTTTAATTTGCTTCCAGTTCATATTCTTTTGAGCCCGTCAACACCAGTGGCGCCATTATTGGGGAAATTCTTAGTTCAATCTAATCCATGTGCATACTTATTTGAGATATTTGAATGCATATCAAACCCAGTAATGTATCTTACAAGTTTTTTCCATAAATATATTGTTAAAGCATCATTCTATACTTGAGATTTGTAAGGTGTATGCAAAGGTTTCAAACTCATGTCGTAATTTTATCAGTTTATAGTAGTAGTTGCACTTCATTTACATTTGTGGTTGATAGATTCAAGAAAAGGAAGATCTGATCTATAAAGTTTGGCAAGATTTTTAGTATTGATAGGTATTTGATAGAGTATTTTAGTGCATTTTCACAACTAGGGTGAAATTCCTTAGTGGTGACTCCATGCTATTTTGATCTTGATAAATACCAGTGTCTTAGCTTTCTATCATTTGTTTTTTGGTGTTGCTAATCTCTACAAAATTGGAAGGAAGAAGATCTCTCTTCATTAGAGACTCTGCTAAGAAGTTGTTTTCAGATTCAAGGAACTCAGAGTTAGAAGGGAGAAGAGTTTGGAAGGTGGTTGGAGAGAAGAGCTCAAGGAAGGAAGTTCCCTTCGTTGAACTTGAGATTGATCAACTGTCATTGAGGACTACAATTCTTCTTTAGGTAAATCTGAATCAGATATTCCTCTTGAAAATTTACATTCTCCATCTGGAGAGGGACCTTCATTTGTCTTTGAAAATATTGCTCCTCATTTTGCCCCTATTTTTCCAAATCTGCTAGAGTTTATCAAGAAGCTGATCCTATAGGGGATATCCATTTTGAATATTACATTTCTATTCCCCAAATACCTCTCACTCCTCATCATTTTTTTCTCCTCCAAGATCACCACCTCAAAATAATATGGCTCAGCCTCCCCATAGACCTCCATTTTTCTAACACCTTTGCTCCTTTAAACTTTAGAGGAATGAATGGTTATCCAAATTTTGTCCCTCAAGATGTCAGAAATAGATTACCAAAATTCCAAGGTAACAACGCAATAACTAGTGATCAACACCTAAATCTTTTGTTAACATGATGGAGGATTTTGAAATAGAGTTTGAAGATGTGTATGTCAAATTTTTCATTCATACACTAGAAGAGGATGCAAGGGATTGGTACAAGGCTCTGACTAATAATTCTATTGATTCTTGGACTGAGATGAACAACGCATTTATGTTGCAATATGGTGACAAAACTGATCCTAGATTTCTCTTTTGAATTCAAGAATATTAAGAAGAATCCCAATGAATCAGTTCATGAATTTAATACAAGATTTAACAAGACATTGAGGAGGCTTCCTATTAATTGGATGCCTTGTGATGAGTCTTTTTTAATCAAGTATGTAGATGCATTTGATAAGAAAGCAACCTACTACTTGAGAAACAAAAACCCTACCAATTTAAGGCAGGCCTTTACCATGGCATTACAAATTGAAAATAACATTAAGGCCATTGGGAAACCTCTCAAGAGAGATGGTGTATAGTTGATAAAACCTGAAAAACCTCAAGCTAGAAAGGGTACTGATTCAGAGGAGGTTGTGAAAAATTTGGCAAGGACTGTCAAAGAAATATCGTACAAGTTAGCCTAGGTAGAGAAGGGAATTAGGTAGAGCACACAAGGTCAACAAAAAACAAAAAACCATGATAGATTTTCTAATCATCCTAGTGGTGATCAAAGGGTAGATGATAGAGGGAAAGGACCCATGGGGTCTACAAATAGACATCCTCAAGCATGTGAAGGAAGAGTGTTACCTAATACCCTAACTGCTAGGGTTGCTACTATTGAGGAAGTTGTTGATATTGATTAGTGTGATAAGTGTTTTATACCCCATCCTCCATGTGAAATGGACCATCAAGATGGAGAAGCTAATAATGATGATGGTACTGATGATGATATCTGCATGGTGGGTTGTTCTTCAAGCTCACAAGAAGGAGCAACATTAACTGAGGTAATAAGTACAAGGAAAATTGTAACCTTTTGGGATTGCATCAAATGGTTACAAGTCCTTCTTCCCTCTCATACTCTTGAGGTAGATGTAGTGCAAAATTTTGAGATTCCTAACAATGAATTTGAATACTTAAGAGCTTTGATGATTAAGAAGTATGATGGTGGTATCCATTCAGAGGAAGATAGAAAATTGTTAATGAATGTTGGTGTGGCTCAAGATAAAGAGTATAACACTAGGAGTAAGGTTGTTAAGGGAGTTGGGCCTCAATAAAAAATTAAAAACCCTTGCTTACAAGTATTCCCAAAGAATATCCTAGAAGAGAAACACCTTCTAAAAGCTTTGCTATCCCAGGAAAAAATTTCAGTCCTCCTCATGCCCAAGCTGCCAAGAATCCCATGCCATCTAATGAATCTTCTTGTTTCCCTTCCAATGTTGTGTTTCCAAAGAATGTTCCCTATGACATAGCACAAGTATTGAGCCAAATAAAAGTGAATTTTCTAATCATTGAGTTGCTTAGGATTCCTGAGCACAAGAAGAGAGCATTCGAGTACTTGGGGTTGAAAGAGGAGAAGAGTACCCCAAGCAGAAATGTAAATGTTGTTGAAACTCCTCCTTAAATCATTACAGACCTTGAAACACCACCAGCATTAGAGGATCTTGGAGAAACACCTGAGGTATACTTGGGGACATCCTTGGTTGATTCCCAATTGAATGTTGATCCATTCTTTACAACTTTGATCATAAAGGATAGACTACTTCAAAATTGTATGTTTGATTCCAGTGCATCATGCAATGTCATGCCTCTAGAAGTCATGAATGATTTGGATATCAAATTGACAATAGCCTATGGATAGTGTACTACCATGGAATCAAGAGAAGTTTCGGTAGTTGGTTGTGTGAAGGGTTTTGTGGTACAACTTGCAGCCTATCCGGGTAAGAATTTGAAACTTGATGTTGTGATTGTTGATTGCCCTGCCAAATGGGGTATGATTTTTTCAAGAAAGTGGGCTGCAAGTGTTGGTGGGACTGTTCAAATGGACATGTCTTTTTCCACTATTCCCATTGAAGGTAGCCTTGTCAAGCTCTATGGAGAAAAGAAGATGTTACACCTTATTGAAGATCCCAACAATGCTTCCTATGAGGTGTTGTTTGCTGATGTTGATGTTGATAACTTTGTTGGGTTTGCTGATGGAAAAGAGAACAAGATGGATCAGTCAAAGTGCCTTGAATATGTAGGTTCTCCTTGGACCTTGCTATTTGATGGAGCTTGCTCCAAATTTGAAAATGCTGTTAGTATAATTCTGATTTCTCTTAGCTTGGAAGAGTTTGTTTTTTCTTTCAAGCTTAATTTTGAATGTACTAACAACATTGTTGAGTATGAAGCCTTATTGTTGTGTCTAAGAATTTCATGGAAGTATGGTGTCAAGGAAATCATTGCAAAAGGATATTCAGAACTTGTTGTCAAAAAATAAGAAAACTATATGCTATAAAAATCAGTCGATGAAACAGTACAAACATGCAGTTTAGAATCTTATTGAGATGTTTGATTCCTTCAACATTGTGCATCATGACAGAAGTTTCAATGTTGCTTGACAAGTTGGCAAAGTGTTGGGGTCAAGATTTGGAAATTGCACTTTGTTTCACCTTATTGTGAGTATAATATTGAAGTGTTAACTAGGCCACTATCCGACAACATCAAACATTGCAAAGTGTTTAATGATGATGCTCAAGTGTGAAGGTTCTTACAAAATCAAGGTGAGTTTTCAGATTAGAATATTTATTGGGAACCAATGGTGTGTGTGATTGAACAAAGAGATAATTTGTTTGGAAAGGATATAATCCAATTGAAATTTAACACCATTCCTAGAGGTCTTGTTGCACTTGAGTAAAATTTTAACAATGTTGATTGCATCATCAATAGAAACTAGTCTACCTCAAGGGATGTGGAAGAGAATAACTTGGGAACTAATGATAAACCAAGAAAAATTTTGTTGGGAAACCATCTAAAAAAGAGGAAAAACAGTCCTATGTTCAACTATTGAAGAAATATCAGGACTGTCTAGCTTAGTCTTATTCAGAGCTGAAAGCATACAGACAGGACTTGTTTCAGCATGGGATTCCTCTTGAAACAAATGCCAAGCCCTTCAGACAAAAGAAGAGGCCAATTAATCCACTCCTTTCAATGAAGATGCAAGATGAATTGAAGAAACTCAAGGAGGGAGAGATCATTCAGCACCACAAGGTATTCATCTTGGGTTGCAAACCTTGTGCTAGTCAGAAAGAAAAATGGAGATATTAGACTTTGTGTAGACTTCAGAAATCTAAATAGAGCTTCATTGAAAGACAATTATCCTTTTCCAAACATGGAAAATATGTTGCAGTTAGTGACTGGATCTGAATTTTTGTCCACCTTGGATGGTTTCTCTGGCTACAATCAAGTTGTTGTAAAGGAGTTAGAAATATTTAAAACTACCTTTACCACTCCTTGGGGAACATATGTCTATGTAAGAATGCCTTTTGGTCTCATGAATGCTGGAGCTACCTTATAAAGAGTAATGGATGTTGCTTTTGCTGGTTACATAAATGACTTCATTACAGTTTATCAGGATGATGTGACTACATTTTCAAGGAGTAGAAGAGATCACTTCAAAGACTTGGAAAGAATGTTGATCAGATGTAGAGAATTTGGAATCTCTTTGATTCCAAAGAAGTGTCATTTTGGAATGTAAAATGCCAAGCTTCTTGGTTATATTGTTTCAAAGGCTGGTGTCATGATTGACCTTGAGAGGGTAGAAGTAATCAATAAGGTTCCAATGCTAAAAAAGAAGGGAATCCAATCCTTCTTTTGGCATATCAATTTCATTGGAAGGTTTTGTCTAATTTTTCTGAATTGACTCTTCCTATTACATGCATGTTAAAGAAAAACCAAGTTATCAAATGGGAGGAGGCTATTATTCAGATTTTGAAGGAATCAAAGAAGCATTGAAACATGCACTGTCTTGGCAGACTCGAATTACAAGATGCCTTTCCAAATCTTCTCCTTTGATTCTAAAAATACCATTGCATTTTTTTGCTGCAGAAGGTTGAAGATGGGGATGAGAGGCATATTGCCTTCTTTAGCAAGGCTTTACAAGTTGCTGAGTTAAAATACACAATCATGGAAAAACAAGCATTTTCCTTGGTGAAAGCAAAAAAGGTTTTCAGGCCTTATATCTTAAGTTCAAAAGTTTTTTTTATGTTCCCCACACCATGGTAAAAGACATCTTATCAGAGTGGGAGATCTCAAGCAAAAGATGTAGATGGGTGAAAAAACTATAGGAATATGACATGGATATCCAAACCAAAAAGTTGGTGAGAGGTTTGGGTCTTGTTAATCTCATGGCTGAGAGCAACTTGCAGACTGTGGAAGTGAATGAAGTAGAGGAAGAAAGGCCAGATGTTCTTGAGAAGTTGGTAAGTTATGAGTGGTACAAGGATGTAATATTTTACCTCGTACACGTATGTTTCCCTGATAATTTGAATAAAAATTAGAAAAGAGACCTCAAGTTGGCTTCTCAAAATACATCATCACCGAATTTTAATCGGCTTGGATGAATCCTCGAAGGTGTCCTCTTGAAATGTGTAACTGAAGATGAAGCTCCCAAAATAGTTGTTGATTTCCATGGGGGATTTTATGGAGGACACTTTGCTTGAAGGGTTACAACATAAAAAATTTTGAGAGCTGGTTATTAGTGGCCTACTCTCTTCAAAGATGCAACCCTTTTGGTTAGAAAATGTGAAAGCTGTCAGTGTTTCTCTAGAATAATGAAAGCTTCAGGATCCCTTCCTTTGCAGCCTATATCAATTGAAGCTCCTTTCAAACAATGGGGAATAGACTTCATTGGTGAGATTTTAGACCCTTCTAGTGCTAGACATAAGTGGATCCTTGTAGCCACAGATTACTTCACCAAGTGGGTAGAAGCAATCCCCACCAAGAAAGCAACACACCAAGTTATAGAATTATTGTTGAATCGTATCATATGCAGATTTGGTGTGCTAGTAAAGATTTTTGTTGATAATTCCATGTGTTTCATAGTGAAGCCCTTGATGGCAATGTGTAAGGATTATGGAACCATCTCGACTTATGCTTCAAACTATAAGCCTCAAGGGAATGGAAAAGTTGAGTCCAGTAATAAGAACTTGTTGAAGATCATTAGGAGAACCTTGGAGTTGAACAAGAGAAATTGGGGTGAACAACTGAAATTTGTAGTTTGGGCTAATAGAATCACTACCAAAAGAGATACTGCTAAGAGCCCATTTGAATTGGTGTATAGAACTCAAGCTCTACTTCCTTACATACATAATTATCTTCATTTCAGTTTGGTCAACAACTTGAAGATCAAAAGGTTAGTCCATATGAAGAAAGGATTAATCAAATTGTTGAGTTGGATGAAGAAAGAAGAGCATCCCACCAAAGGCATGTCAGATTTAGAGAAAAGTTGAAGAGGTTATTTGACAAGAAGGTCACTCCTAATGCCTTCAATGTTGGAGATCTAGTTTTTGTGGGATAGCAGGCATGAAGATAAGGGAAAACATGGTAAATTTGATGCATTGTGGATGGGCCCTTACTCCATTGATATTAAAATTGGTGAAAATACCTTTTTCTCAAGGACTTAGATGGGGAATTTCTTGAAATACCTATTAATGGTAGGAATCTAAAGCATTTCTTGGATTAATCCCAAAATTTGAGGTATGCACCACTTGTATAGTGTATAGTCTTTGTTTTTGGCTCTGTTTTTGTTGTTTTTGTTAGTTTGTGGTTTGCCCTATTCTTGGCAACCATTTTTTGTCGATTGGGTCTAGTTTTTCTACCCTATATTTTTACTCCGTTGCCCAATGGTTGTTTTTGGCACTTGGTCTGCTTCTTTTGTTCTTGTGGCACTCAGTTGGGAGTGCCCATCCTCGAGCAGGAGCTGATGTTGGTGCCATTTTTGAGCTTGCACCATTTTGCCCTAAATTTTTCCTTCATTCTACGTGCTCTGAAATGTTTTTCTCTCAAATTGGTGGTCTGCAACTTTTCCCTCTAGTCAAATGCCTTGAAATTCTCACAAACTTGTTGTTTTTCCCCAATTTGAAAGAAATTTGCATGTGTGCCCTGTTTTGTGCCCTAATTTTTCCAAAATCTATGCACTATGCTATTTTTCCTTCTTTCCCGATCATGGAAGTTTTAAATTGATTGATTTGCACTTTTATGCCATTGAAAATCCAATTCCATGATAAAAAAATATTTGAAAACATGTTTCAGTTGGTTCAATTTCAATAAATTTGTCATCCTTAGCGAAAAAATTGAATTCTAGGGCATCCTTGGCATTTTCTATGTTTTGACGGTCAGACGGGCATCATTTTCTTGTCAATTTCTTCTTCAGCATTCATTGGCAACATGGCTTGTTCTAATTAGCCGAGGACGGACGGAAAATTGTTTTAACTTATTATTTTTTGCTTTTTTAGCAAAAGGGCGAATTTGGTCCCCTGGCTCTTCTTTACTCTGATTGGTTTTAATGCTGATGATGTGTCCTCTTTTGATTGGATGAGAAGTAGCAAGGATTTTTGTGCTTGAAGGAATTTTGGAAAAAGAGTTAAAGTGTAAAGAAAATGCCTACGGCCTATAAAAAGTTAGAATGGAACATGTGGCAACTTTAGAGCCAAGGATGGAATTGCATGTGGTTGGGTTCTTTTGAAGTTTTTTGACTTTATTTGGTTAAAATATTAAAGTCACAAAACAATCTGGAACTCCACAGTAAATCACAGGTGGACACGTGTCATGTTTGCATTAGAGGCGAACTTTGGGCCTCGGGGAAAAATTGATATTTTTCCCATTTTTTGGCATAAAGGCATAAAATTAAGAGGAATGCAAGCCCATAGCGAATCAGCAATCACCATGCATTAGGGATAGAATCAGAGGTATGGATCCGCGGGGATAATTTTGAAAATTTTCCTTTTTCCAAAAAAGATGGAAATGTGAAAAATCGGTCTGCGATTCTAATGGGACCCACATTGAGACACGTGTCAAGCTCATTTTTCAAAGGGCGAGAGGGGCAGATAAAAATGTCAATTTTTACATTTTTCCAAAAGTGTTAAATCTGTCAAAAAGTGATCCCAAGCCCATTTCCAATCACATTGTGACACATGGAGGGATCAGATTAAAGGATAAAGGAAGATCAACAGTAATTATGCATTTTTCAGTTTGGCCACCATTTGAGCTCCAGGAAGCTTGGAGATGTGATTTTTGCATCAATTTTCATCGAATCAAATTTGTGTCATTTGTGCCTACAAGGACCAATGCAATAGGTTTTAAGGGTCAATTTTAAGATCAGAGATGTTTTTGAAATGAAAATTTTCCCTAACCCATCCAAAAACATGAAATATCAGATCCAAAAGTTACAGAGTCAAATTTTGGAGGGTTAAGGATAAAATAATGAAATAAAGGGGGTCTCGCATGCTTTGAACATATAAAACGTGCCTCCATAATGGATAATGATGTGAATTTTGCAATGATTCATCTCTTTTTGAGACAACTAGAAACTTTTTGGATGTGTTTAGTTAAACGTCCCTTTCGCAAATCATGAGGAATTTTTGTAACATATTTGATCCTTTGGAATATTATTTTCTTGGGAAAGAAGGCTCGTAGGATATTGAAAGCTATAGATTGCATGAATTTGTCATGCAAAGGGTTAGTAGAGTTTAAAGAATCCTAGAAAACAAAAAAATTCACATGAAAATCTTGGAAGAAGCCCATTCTCCGAGTGACTACTTGAGAAACTCATGTAACTCTCTCGTATTAGATTTTAAATAATGTTAAGTTGGTTGCACATGTATAGCCATTAACAAGCTCGAGATTGCTTTTCAAAACATTCCCCGCTAATAAATATAATCATTTTGAGTTATTTTGTGTTGTCTTTTGGAAAAATTTGTGAATGCTTACATTTCAGAATGTATTTCAAATTTGTGTTTCTTGTTTCCTGTTGCAGTCTTCTATTTAATATCTCTCTTGATCATACATGGTCTCATTTCTTGTGATAGTTTAGTGGAATTTTCAATCTCACATTCAAAAGAGCTTTCATCTAATAAAGAGATAAACAAATTTAAAATCACTTTACCTTCCTTGACTTCAGAGATTGTTTGTAAACCTTTGGGTGCACCTTAGGTCATGATTAAATAGTGATTACTAAATGCTTCATTGGTTCATTATAACTCAATATTTTGTGATAGATGATCAAATATTGTGTGGAAAAGTGTAGATATAGGCCTCCATTTGATGCACATATCCTGGTTGAAGGGATGATTAACCATTTTGATACTTTCTGTTGTTAAGTTTCTCCATATTTTGCTAAAATCCTCAAAGAGTCTAAAGAGACATTGGTTTTTATTATTTAAAATCCCACCCAAAACAATCATTCAAAACAACTAATCCTACCATGTTTTTCCTCGTATACCCACAAAAGATCAAAATCTAGTTGCTAAAGTATGCGTAACAGATCAGATTTCAAAATATCTTGAGAACCCTTTCCTCGCATTGAAAGTATCTCGATAATCTGGAAGTGATAACTTGTGAAAGTTAGATTTGGAGTGCTGATCATATTTTCCCAAGGCCCTTTTCATACTATTTACACAAATTAAGGGATATCTTCATCTCCTTCACCATTTGAGGGTTACAAAATAGGTTCTCTTACCTTGGTTGAAAGGCACAACCTAAAATAGTAAGGACAAGATCAAGTACATCTCTCCACAAACTGAGTGCAGTTAGATCATATCCCTGGCTACAAAATGACACGCACCTTGATCCATCCGTCTTCAAGATTCATGCCATATCTTTGATGCTTGCTCAAACTGAAAAGGAGAAAAAAATTTGGGTACCAACACATAATACTCTCTAACACTCTCATTAGTGCATTGCTTAATATCCTTGAGTGCACTTATACTCTTCTCCTCAAAATCAGGGATGTGAAACTCGTTAAGGAATAAATCTTTTGAAGCTATATAGTCTACACAAGTATGATCAGTGGTCAAACAACCTGTACTAGCTTTTCTGTGCCCTTGTAACATAGTAGCAAAATGGCTACCCCTAAGCTCGAATTTGTGATTTGTTTGGCACACCATAGTATTTCACACATATTTAAATGTTCAGAACATCTTTTATGACCCTATAGTCTAGAAGATGAAGATACATATCCATGTAAATATTATGGGGTTGGTGCGGACCTTTCCCACCCGATCCGAACCTCCTATGTTTCCTCTACCTCCGTAACCACCAGATCCACCTAAACTAGAGCTACCTATGCCTCCCGATCCCAAACATGTAGTTGGTGTCGGGCTTCATCAACTATCTTGATTTGGTTGTATCCTAAAATCCATTCATAAGAGATAGCATCTCATATCCTCTCGTTGAATCCACAATCATATCAATATTTGGCAAAGTGGAAAATTATCCTTAGGGAAAGCCTTATTAATGTCTCTAAAATCCATGTAGATTTTGATCGTGAGGATTTTTATAGACAGGACAATGTTGGATATCCATTCCAAGTAATTGATGGGCTGAATGAATCGCTGCAATCAATCTTTCTAATTCTTCTTTAACCAGGTAGGGCTACCCTTGGATGCATCTTTCGAGCTTCTACTAAATAGGCTTTTCATGTACATGTACAACTAAGTTGTGCATGACCAAAGTTGGATCCAAGCTTGGCATATCCTTATAGGACCATGAAAATACATCTATAAACTTCCGTTGTAGCATGGTGAACTTTTTTACTCCCGTCTTTGAGAGTGAAGCTCCCAATTTGACTATTTTTGGGTCCTCTTCTCTACCAATGTTTACATCAATAGTTTCCTCTACTAGCAACTTTGACAAGTCCTCCATACACATAGGAGGATCGAGAAGGAAGGTTGAGATCTTCATCCAAGGATGTCTCCATGAGATTTTCATCCTTTACATGGTCACTTTTAATGTCCTTTGATTTTTGCACTGGTTTTTCGGCCAATGCCTCTAAGAGGTTTTCACTGTGTGACTTGGAATTTGATTTTTCCGAGGTTTTATGTTGGAACTTTTACCCTCTCTTTTTCTTAAGTTTTGTTGACCAAAAATCTCAGCCTCCTCACCAAAGTAGGTGTAGGTATCCAAGTCAATATAGAAGCCCTTTTTGTGGTCTCCAATGAGAATTATATCCCGAATTCCCATATAATTTGTGATAGCTTCATCATTCTAAAATAGATCTAGTGACATATGACATTGTTGGTCCCATTTAAAAAGGGAAGGGTAAAGGAGGTCAAGTGTAGGTTCTCAGTAGGGGTTATGGTTAGGAAAGCGGTATTCATGAATAGGTTAGTGGAGGCAAGATCCACATATTGGCTGCAATGTGAATGCGTATCACCTTTGTCTAGATAGTTAGAACTATCCTCACATTCAGAGCAAGTAGAATCTTGATCATTTGGATGTGCTCCATAAGGGTGAATTCCAATTCCATATATTTCTATTTTAAAATGTAGGAGAGGTACTGGTTCTCGTTGTCCTTGATCATTTCTTCCACATCCTAGGCCCTTGTAGCCCATGGAGTACATCATTTTTGGATTTCTCATATTCGGGGTTTGATAGTAGGTTGGTGAGTATATCCCTAAACCCAAGTTATAGGTGGATCCAACAATTTTTCTTCAGCCAACAAGCCTCCAGGTAAGAATGACCCAATAATGCATTCATTTCTAGGTCTTCAAGTGATAGTTGGGTGACCTCTAGTCTTGGGTGATAATGAGAGGTCTGAAACTAAGAGGGCTTGTTACACATTATATTCTCCACAACCATATTATAGAACCTTCATCTCCCATGAATCAAAAGGAGATGTTGATGTAGAGGCCCCATGGGCACAAAAAGCGAGAGAATACAAATCTACCCGAGACTCCATCGATTCAAATTGGAGAGGAAAAACTATATCGGTAGACGGACATACATATGTACCCTTACGTGTAAAGCTATTGAGATCTCTCTCGCAATAAGTGAAGGGCTTTGAATCTCCTTGTATTGTGACCGTATGTCCCTCATGCTTTATTTTAATGCACTCGATGGAACATCGATGGCATGGCCTACATGGAATGAATCCATGGTTAGCCTAGAAGCATATTATATGAAATTTCCAAGTCCAAGACATGGAACTTTGTTTGAGTATAAGTGGGACCCACTTCTATGGGTAACGTGATTATGCCCACTGACTCCCTTTTCACATATTTGTAAGCAAAGTGATAGTGATGATGTTTGACTCAAGATTTTCTTAAGTATGTACCAACTACTTAACCAACTTTAGTATGTAAATGTTCAACCACGATCTCGTTGTCCACAAACACCCGTTTGATCTATCTATGGGTAACCACTACATCAATATAAAAAGGGAGATAATGTGTTGGATTTTTAGTAGGGATCTCCATATGATTGAAGGCAATGTGTTCAGTTGGCACAATGTTTGCTACTGCGGCTTGAAGATGTGTAGGATCTACCTCTAGTGGCACTCCTAACCCCTGAAGATTTTGGTACAAAATGTATTTGTGCACATTTGATATCTTAAGAAGATTCAAGATCGAAATCTTGGTAGAAGTTTTCTCAAGTTGCTCTAAGAGGTTGTACCTACCATTTTGTGGCACCTGGGGAGAAGGTTCAGGAATCGTGAGGCGGGCATGCCTTATTACCGTGACATAATCCTTTCCCTTGATTTGGATGGTGTTGACATGGTCATTAGGAGAGTGAATACATCTAATAAGTGAATCATAATGATTACTTTCCTTTTGGGTATATAAGTAATTCACTAATTTATAACTCTGGGATGACTCTCCCCTATCCAACTTTGACTTTTCTGGTTTATCATGTTTGGGGAATGGCTCTTTATATAACCCCATTTTTTCATTGGGTGTCTAAGTTTTCTCTGCATTGTCCACCTCTATCTCCCCATTTTCAATGAGGTCTTGGATATAGTGACGAAGTCACAAACATTTTTTTGTTTTATGTCCTTTGACACGATGTGATTTGCAATAGTCATGATCTTTGTACCATGAAGGTTTTGGAGCATTATCATCAAATGGTTGTGTCACAGGATATGTCACCATGTGAGCCGAGATCCAATTATTTTAATATAAAAAACAAAGGCTCATTGAGAGGGGTGAACATTATTTATTTTGGTGGTGGTAGAATAGGTCCTTTAATTAGTTTAAAAGGTTGGTGGTTTGGATCATTTGTACACTTTTGGAATATGTGATCCCGTCTCCCACCACGTTTTTATTTTTGTTAAATATTTTCAGCTTCTTCGTAGGTTTAATATTTTTATTATCTTCAGATTGTGACTTAATAGTTCCTTTAGTAATAAGGGATTTCTCTATTTGAACACCCTTTTCAATGACCTCCTAAAAAGGGAAAACAGAATGCATTTGAAGGTGGAAAGTAATGTCTAGATTTAGGTTGGGCACACAGATACTCACTAGCTATTTTTTAGGGAAAGCAAGGGAAATGGCTAGCTATCCCTCTCCACCATTGTAGGAAGCTGGAACAAATTTCACCCCGTGAGTTAATTTGATAACATGCATCGAGTTTTTAGTTCCAAGCAAGTAGATTGATTCAGAGAAAATCGTAAAATTGGCTAAGTCCTCGCTCAAGGCCACCTTTGGGACAGCTTGGAACAATTATATGGAAGGCGCGGATCGGCCGAAAAGCCTCCAGTGGCCCAAACAAAAGGGACATCTGGGACAAATGGACATGAAATGCCCGAATCGGCCGAAAGAAAGAAAATTTGTCCAAGTCCTTTACGGGAGCAAGGGACAAGACAAGAGTGCGAGAGAGGACGCGAACCGCCGAATCGTAAAGGAAGAATTTGTCCCAGAAAGATCGGGACATTTGGGACAAATGGACGTGGGAAGGACGCGAACACGGCCGGATCGGCCGAAACAGAAACTTCAAAGACAAGGACAAGTGGGACAAAGGGGCGCGTGGGACGCGGATAGCCAAGGAGCCGAAAGCCAATCGATCACGCCACGTGTCACCGCAGTAAAAGGGACGAGGAAGCCCATTTCGGCGGATCGAGGATTCTCGCCCCGCGAAGCACCGGGACATCCGGGACAAAAAGGACGCGGTGGATGTGAAAATCGGGCAGCCCGTGGACAAATCACAGCATGACACGTGTCGCCAAGGAAAAAGGTCCAAAAAGTCAAAGGGGCAAGTTTTCGAGCACTGATCCGAACCAATGAAATAGTGCCACGTGTCCAAGTTTAAGGGGCCCACAAGAAAAGCCCGAAAAGGTGGAGAGAGAAAATTACTCAGTGAACCAGAGCCTGCCACGTGTCATCCAGATGGCAGAGCGTGGGAAAAGAAATTTAAAAATCCGTTTTCACCTGTTTTGTGCCCTAAATCTTCAGACCTTCGTATCTTTCGATCCAGAGCTCGGATTTGCACGTTCTTTATATCAACGGAAAGCTGTTGAAATTCTCTACATGATTCTGGGATCAATCTCACATTTTGGTGTAGTTTGGAGGGAGAAAATTAAGAAAATGTCTCTGACGTGTGGTGATAGACAGAAGTAATGCTTCAACAACCAACTTTAATGCAGCAGACAGCTCGCCGCTCCTGTTAGACAACCCCCCGCCATTTTGCTAGGATCCGCCGCTTCTGTCATAATGAGATGATTTTAAATGCTACCAAGAAGTGGTTGCAGCAGATTCTGGATTTCCTCTCTCTTCCCTCTCTCATTTCTTGATATATATTGTAAAGAAGAGCTCCTTTAAGGGGTCAGACATTTTTGTTTTGCATCCTCCCTTATTCCCTCGCTTGCCAGAGAATTTGTGGAGCTTTCAAACCTCCCATATGGGTTGTAATGCCAGTTTTTTTGCCTCTTGGCCACTGCAATGTACTGTATCGACTCTTGAGCAATAATATATGTGTTGTGATGATTCTCAACCCTCTCATGTATTCATTGCTGTCATTTTGATCTCTTATCGCAGCTTTGGTTACTCGTGCATGGTGTTTGTATTGCATCTATGTGGTCTCGTGTTAAATTTGCAAAACGAAGTGTCTAACATTCCCTGCATCACCTTTGTAGTTTAGGTTTTATTCTATGCATTTTCTTACCCCGTCTCCTGGCAAGTTAGATTAGGTTTTAGCAAACCCTCTCGCATTTTTTGTGTGCATCTCGAACAGAGGAATAGAACCACCTTCTCTCGGAGAATCTTTTCTCATCTTTACAAGTCCCACGCTGGAGAAAGGATTCCATGTTGTGCAATCACACCGGATGCCCGAACATCAACCTAGAAGCCCGATTTGCATCCGTGGGTGCCGTGAGTCTCGCAACAATAGTTTTGGCACGCCCCCGGTGGGACTTAGAGGTCTCATTTTTATTGCAGCAAAGTTGATATGCATCTCGCTGCAGTTTTCTTGCTTATAAGAGCTATTATTTGCATATCCGCGACTCCAAGGGGAAGAATCAATCGGTTTCAAAGCAAAGGCAGCCTGAAAACTCATGAGAAGAATCACCACAAGGTCAAGAGTTGAGAGAAGAAGAAGTTGTTTGAATACCCCGCAGTTATCTCCAAGAAGAAGGCAAAGAGGAAGAAGGATTCAAAGGTCTCCATCTCCACCAAATGTAACTCTCTCAACTCCCTCCACCGATGTGCCTTTCATTCAAGATACAAGGGTTTTAAGACCGATTAGAATGGCTCGTAACAATCCCTACGTCAACTTCACAGCAAAGCAGCCCACTTGCTCTCAATGCACAACATCCAGCTTCCTATTGCAGCCTCAAGAACATTCCCTACTTCACCGGAGAAAATCGACTACCTGTGTGATCATGTTAAAGATATTGCTAACCTTTGTGCAATCCATGAAATCAATGAAATGCAAGTGGTCACAAGTTATCGCATCTTCCTTCAAGGGTAAAGCATTACAATGGTTTAGGAGCCTTGAGCTGGTTCTATCACAAACCGGAATCAGCCGTGTATTGCACTTCACGAGCAATTGGAGAGAAGGGAGACAACTTGTCTCTTTGGAGCAAATGACAACTATCAAGAGAGCCTCCAACGAGCAAATGATCGACTTCAACTTCAGATTTCAAAGGTCTTGGGATAGGATTCCAGTGGCAATGCAAAGCCAACAAAAGAAGGTGCTTTTCTATATTACCTTAAAGCTTTGAATTCGATATTTCTATGTTAATTCAGTCCATGGGAGCACAACAATCCCTATGGCTTATAAAGATTGCCATTAGAGCCGAAAACTGTCTTATTCAAGCCGGTAAACCGGCTCCTAGGCCTCCCATGCCCTTTGTATCCAAACTTAGAAAATCCAAGCACTAGTCAAGCACCCACTTTGGCTCCTGCTCCCACTCCTAGAAATCGAGTTCAAATGAAGCTTCCACTTCATCTCCAAGTGCTTCAAATGAACTCCAAGAGGTCATGAAACAGCTTGCAAAAAATTTGGGAAATGAGCTGGTTACTATTAAGAGGCAACAAGCCCAAGGTTTAGACCTTCCTATCAACCTCAAGCTCACCTAATAGCAGCCATACCAACCACAAAGACCACCTAATCCAGCTTGCAAATGTGAATCAAACAAGGCCTCCCTCTAATAGACCATTCCAGCCCTATAATCCAAATGCTATATCTCGCCTCTAAGGCATTAGTGCCAACACAGAACAACATTGCTCAGGAATATGACTGGTGCTTTCCATGCAACGAGCCTCATAACCAATCCATGTGTTTCAATGGTGCTCTCAATCAAGCACTGATGGTGACAACTACTGGTGTGGAGGGCGAGGGCAAGTCAAGGAAACAGCCAACAACAAGAAACATTCCAACAGCAATCAGCCCCAAATGACACCACGTTGGTGAACTGGCAAGTGGAAGATTTCTGTGGCATGAATCAAGCAGTTTCTCAAGGTGTCGCAGCCAACACAAGGTCAAAGAGGAGAAATTTGGGTGAAGAACAACCATTAGCCCCAGCCAATCCACAACCTTCCACGGCTCCACAAATGATTGGCAAGCAAAGTCCAGTTTCAAGTGCACAAGGGCAGCCAAGAACAGCCCCTAGGCCAACTCAAATGCCAGCTGTTGCTGCCCACGTACAAGGAGTAAGTGTACAAACCAAGGGACAACAAAAGGATACTTCATCCCCATTCAAGATCATCATCAATGATGAAGAAGACTAACGTCAATATATCAATGTGGGAATCCCTATCCATCCCAGACAAAGAGATCTCGCGCAAGCTGCCATGAAGGATTGGACAACTTCAATCAAGCAGGTTCAGATGCAAGACAAAGTGCTTACAAATGCTGCCCACCAAGGAAGCCATGGAGGGCAACAAGGTAAAATGTCAAGCCCCTCCTTTCTATGTTTCATTAATCATTGGGGATAAACTAGTACACAATTGCATGATTGATTCTGGGGCAAGTAGCTCAGTGATGCCCAAGCAAATAGCTGATCAGCTGGGTCTCCAATATGAAGTAATATCTAAAGGGGTAGTGCAATTGGATGGGACAGCAATAACAACAGCTGGAGTGATTAAAAACTTGAGTCTTACCTTGCATGCATGTCCAAATGTTGTTGTCTTACAAGATATATCAATCATAGACCTTCCACCACTCTTTGCCCTTTGCTTGTCAAGGGACTTCACAGCCAAGATTGGGGGGTATTTGTCTGCTGATTGGTCTCACATGCTGTTTAGAACAAGGTATGGAACTAAGGCTACAATTAGGTCTGAACCTATTGCAAACTTCCATATTGAGCCTTACACTCCAAGTCAGATTAATGCCAATTGCTCAGCATTTGATCAAGAAGATCACCCTAGTACTGATGAGGCTGACACCAAGGTTGGAAGTATCCTGACCTAACTCTTGATGAATGGGCAAACAAGATACATGCTTTTGATCCCTATCAAGAAGTAGAAGAATCTGAGCTGGGAGTCTATTGTATACACGAAGAAAATCAACCTGTTCCTAGCATCACCAAGCCAAGCCATAATGATGACAATGAGGTATGGCAGCTGTTTTTTGACGGATCAAGGAGTAGGCAAGGTGCAGGAGGTGGAGCCATGCTTGTTTCACCTCAAGGCATCAAATATTATTCAGCTTTTCATTTCCAGTTTTCTTGTTCAAACAACACAGCTGAATATGAGGCCTTGATTCATGGACTTCATTGGGCTAGGAAAAAAGGGATAAATAACTTGCAGGTGTTCGGGGATAGCGAGCTAATCATCAACCAAGTTAGAGGACAACATGCTACAAAGAACGACTTGCTGAGGAGCTACAAGAATAGGGTATGGGACCTCATTGAGGATTTCGAAGCTTTCAACATTGTGTCCATACCCAGGAAGAAAAATGAAGCCATGGATAGGCTCGCAGTAGTTGGAGCAACGTTTGATGTGGTTGACAACATCAAAAGGGAAAAACACAGCCACATATCCATGTGATTGTGAGGCCAAGCAGTTCCAGATAATAACACCAGCTGGCAGGTGTTTGAAAACGATCACAGATCGTCAATTTTTACAAGAAGAGGCTGAATTCTCGCCTAGAATCAGACAGACTAGAGCAAAGAAGATGGGGATCAAGTAGTGCAGCAAGCATGGACAAACAAGCTTCCCAAGGGTTTAGTAACGTTGGAGTCTATCTTCAACCCTAACGACCAGTTCCGTAAAGAAAAGGCTAACATACAGGTCAAGAGGGAAGATTCAGAGCCAATTCCGGTTGGGGAAGGCAAAACACTTCAAATTGGTAAAGTGGCCACTGAGCAGGAGAAATCAGATTTCATACAGCTTTGTCAAGAATTTCCAGATGTCTTCGCTTGGAGCTATGAAGACTTGAGAGGATTCAATCCGAATTTGGCACAACATACCATAGAATTGGATCCAGATGCTAAGCCCATCAAGCAGAAGCAGAGACCTGTTAACCCTCACATTGAGCCTCTAATGAAGAAAGAGCTAAATAAGCTAATAGAGGCAAGCATTATATTCCCGATCAAGCACTCAAGCTGGGTTGCTAACTTGGTTCCGGTCAGGAAGAAAAGCGGAGAAATCAGGTTGTGTGTGGACTTCCGAGACCTCAATAGAGCATCTCTCAAAGATCATTACCCGCTTCCTTCAATGGAACAAATATTGCAAGTAGTATCCGGTTCAGAGAGATTCTCTCTCCTAGATGGCTACTCAGGGTATAATCAGGTGATGGTGAAAGAAGAAGACCAATTCAAGACAACCTTCACAACTAAATGGGGCACATATGCTTACAAGAAGATGCCATTTGGGCTGTCCAACGCTGGTGCTACCTTTCAAAGGGCAATGGACATGGCATTCAAAGGCTTGATCAACAAGATAGTGCTGATATATCTAGATGATATCACTGTCTTCTCAAAGAATGCAGCAGACCATCTCTTTCACCTCAGGCAAGTGTTTCAGAGGTGTAGAAAGTTTGGAGTATCTTTGAACCCCAAGAAGTGCATCTTTCTTGCACATGAAGGAAAGCTCCTTGGCCATGTTGTCTCGAAAGAGGGACTGGCAATTGATCCAGAGAGGGTTGAAGCCATAAGAGCACTGCCATTGCCAAGTCACAAGAAGGCTCTTCAAAGTTTCTTGGGAAGGATCAATTTTGTCCGCAGGTTTATCCTGATTTTGCAGCCCTTGTCAAGCCCATCACCAAAATGTTAAAGAAGAGCATGGCTTTTAAGTGGACAGCAGAAGGCAAGGAGAGTTTTGAAGCAATCAAAGAAGCTATCTCTCAAGCACCAACTCTCATCAACCTGACTTCTCCAAGGATTTCATCCTCTATGCATTTGGAGGTGATGACACTATTTCTGCCATTCTGGTACAGCAGAACAAAGATAATGATGAGCAGCCGATTGCCTTTTTTAGCCAGAGCCTAGATGATTGTGAGGTGAGGTACTCTTTTATTGAAAAGCATGTACTTGCAGTAATCAGAAGCTTGAAGAAATTCAAGCATTTAGTCTCAAACAACAAGGTCCAGTTGCTGGTCTCACATGCTGGAGTTAAGGACTTCCTCCTCAACAAGGATTTGAATGAGAAAAGGGCAGGTTGGATCACCCGTGTCATGGAGTATGACATTGAGATCAAGATCACCAAGCTGGTAAGAGGGAAAGGACTGTGTGAGCAGCTGGTTTTAGGGAAGCAAAAGGAAGTATGCAACGAAGAAGAGGCTGTTTTGACAGTCCAGGACAGCCATGAGCCAAGCGGCAATCATGAAGAAGACAATGCTTCCCCCATTCCTTGCTGGACCCAAGGTATTATGCACTTCCTAGGTATAGGCCAGTGCCCCCCAGAGATGAACAAGACCCAAAGGAGACACTTCAGATTACAGGTTGTCCCGTATGCCATTGTTGATGGAGTTTTGTTCAAGAAAGATGTAAATGGAGTGCTGCTGAGATGCATTAGCACAGGTCAGATTCAAAGGGTATTGGAAGAGTTTCATGGTGGACCAGCTGGTGGCCATTTTGTGCCAAGAGTGACAGCTCTAAAAATTATGAAGGCTGGTTATTATTGGCCTAAAATCTTCAGCGATTGCTACGCATGGATCAAGAGGTGTAAGAATTGTGCATTCTTCACAGGAAAAGAGAAGTTTTCTGCCCTTCCATTGCATCCAATCTCAGTTGACCAGCCATTCATGCAATGGGGTTTGGACTTCATTGGAGTCATTAATCCCAATTCAAGCCAAGGGCATAAATGGATTTTGACAACCCACGTGACTACTACTTCACCAAATGGATGTAAGCAAAGAGCACTCAAAGAGGCAAATGAGTCTAAAGATCTTAGACTTTTATGAGGGAATAACAACCAGATTTGGTGTACCCGCCACAATAATCTCCGATAATGCATTGGCATTCATCGATCTAAGGTGACCGAGTGGGCTGTCAAGAATGGTATTTACCTAAGCACTTCATCGAACTATTACCCTCGTGGTAATGGCTGTGCCGAGTCTACAAACAAGAACTTGTTGAGGATCATTAGGAGAACTCTTGATGAGAATCGAGGTCTTGGCATACCAAGCTGAAATCAGCCTTATGGGCTGATAGGATCACTCCCAAAAGATCCACAGGTAACTCTCCATTCAGGCTTGTCTATGGAAGAGAGGCAATCTTGCCCATGTCACTTGAGTTGCCAACATTGGAACTCATGAAGCAGCTGGAGTTACTTGAATTTGAGCCCATGGAGGTGAGGTATGCAGAGTTGATGGAGCTGCAAGAGATCAGAAATCAGGCATCCCAAGCAATGGAAAAGGATCAAGCTTTGATCAAGAAGACCTTTGATAGGAAGGCCAAAGATAGATCTTTTCAAGTTGGAGATCTAGTGTTGAAATGGGATGTGGACAGAGCAAAACCGGGAAGGCATTCAAAATTTGATGCCATTTGGAGTGGCCCATACATGGTCACGAAGTGCAAGAGCAGCAATGCTTTCCAATTGGCCTCATTGGATGGTGAAGAACTGCAGATTCCAGTAAATGGAATCTATCTCAAACATTGCTACTGAAAATAAAAGGTTCACCCTTGTAAATATTAGCCTAGATTTCAATTCCTCTAAGTGCGTATGCACATTGTCTTGTCAGTAGTTAGGTTTCGCTTCCCTAAGTGCTTTGGGCGCAGTTTTGTCGCTCCTAGATTGAGTTTTTTTTACAGCTTCAGCGTGCTCTCGTAGAGGGAGTTGCAAGATCGTGCTCATTTCAGTGTTATTGCTTATGACTCCATGCCCAATGGATCGCTAAAGGCCACCGATCTTCTACCAGCAGCAGTGACCCTGAAAAGTCACCAAATTGTTATCCAAATTTCACCCCCAGAGTTAATTTGATAACATGCATCAGAGTTTTTAGTTCCAAGCAAGTAGATTGATTCAGGGAAAATCGTAAAATTGGCTAAGTCCTGCTCAAGGCCACCTTTGGGATAGTTGGAACAATTATACGTGGAAGGCGTGGATCGGCCGAAAAGCCTCCAGGTGGCCCAAACAGAAAAGGGACATCTGGGACAAATGGACGCGAAATGCCCGAATCGGCCGAAAGAAAGAAAATTTGTCCAAGTCCTTTACCGGGAGCAAGCAGGACAAGAGTGCGCGGAGGACGCGAACCGGCCGAATCGGGTGAACCAGAAGAATTTGTCCTGACAAAGACAAAGACTGGGACATTTGGGACAAATGGATGGACAAATGGAAGGACGCGAACCGGCCGAATCGGCCGAAACAGAAACTTCAAAGACAAGGACAAGTGGGACAAAGGGCGCGCGTGGGACGTGGGACGCTGGATAGCCAAGGAGCCGAAAGCCAATCGATCACGCCACGTGTCACCGGTAGAAAAGGGACGAGGAAGCCCATTTCGGGTGGATCAGAGGATTCTCGTCCGCATGAAGCACCGGGACATCCGGACAAAAGGACGGTGGACGTGAAAATCCGGCAGGCCCGTGGACAAATCACAGCATGACACGTGTCGCCAAGGAAAAAGGTCCAAAAAGTCAAAGGGGCGAGTTTTCGAGCACTGATCCGAACCAATGAAATAGTGCCACGTGTCCAAGTTTAAGGGGCCCACAAGAAAATCCCAAAGGAAAGCCCAAAAGGTGGAGAGAGAAAATTACTCAGTGAACCAGAGCCTGCCACGTGTCATCCAGATGGCAGAGCGCGGGAAAAGAAATTTAAAAATCCGTTTTCGCCTGTTTTGTGCCCTAAATCTTCAGACCTTCATATCTTTCGATCCAGAGCTCGGATTTGCACGTTCTTTATATCAACGGAAAGATGTTGAAATTCTCTACATGATTCTGGGATCAATCTCACATTTTGGTGTAGTTTGGAGGGAGAAAATTAAGAAAATGTCTCTGACGCGTGGTGATAGATAGAAGTAATGCTTCAACAACCAACTTTAATGCAGCAGACAGCTCGCCGCTCCTGTTAGACAGCCCGCCGCATTTTGCTAGGATCCACCGCTTCTGTCATAATGAGATGATTTTAAATGCTACCAAGAAGTGGTTGGGGTAGATTCTGGATTTCCTCTCTCTTCCCTCTCTCATTTCTTGATATATATTGTAAAGAAGAGCTCCTTTAAGGGGTCGACATTTTGTTTTGCATCCTCCCTTATTCCCTCGCTGCAAGAGAATTTGTGGAGCTTTCAAACCTCCCATATGGGTGTAATGCCGCCTTTTTTGCCTCTTGGCCACCGCAATGTATCAGTATCGACTCTTGAGCAATAATATATGTGTTGTGATTGACTCTTAACCCTCTCATGTATTCATTCATTGTCATTTTGATCTCTTATGTTAGTTTGGTTACCCGTGCATGGTGTTTGTATTGCATCTATGTGGTCTGTGTTAAATTTGCAAAACGAGTGTCTAACATTCCTGCATCACCTTTGTAGTTTAGGTTTTATTCTATGCATTTTCTTACCCCGTCTCTCTCTGGCAAGTTAGATTAGGTTTTAGCAAACCCTCTCGCATTTTTTGTGTGCATCTCGAACAGAGGAATAGAACCAGCCTTCTCTCGGAGAATCTTTTCTCATCTTTACAAGTCCCACGCTTGGAGAAAGGTCCTCATTGGTGTTATTCGTAGGTGGGATTGTTTCATTTGTAGTGGGAATTTTGGACCCCAATTCTACAACTCATGTTAGCACCCTATCCTTGTTCCTAAAAAGGAAATCATCTAATAAGGTGGGGTCAAATTCAAATTCCATATGTGGGGACTCCAATTCATCATAACTATGATCAACTATGTCTTCTATCTCTTTTTCCATGGAAAATAGAGACCCTAGATCATGTCCAATAAAGGGTTTGACCCTTGTCTATTTGATTCTTCCCAAGCTTGCACTTGTTGCAGTCATTTTTACTCCTATCACAAAAGAAAGGAACCCCAAGTGCACCGGCCTATCTCCCAGCCGGATGTTGGGTGCTCACTCGAGGCATGTACGGGTACCGAGTATCTCTTTTATGTGATTTTAGTGAGAAACATCATCTATGATTTGCACTTAAGAGATTTAAAAGGAGTTAAGATATACAAGAACCATAGAGCTCATAATGGCCTCTAGATCCTTTCAGTCATTCCGGAAAAAAATTACTTAACATATATATAACTTGTACCCTAACAGAAAATATTTATACAAACATCCACACTTAGCATAAACATAAATGAAAGAAGACCTATGAGAACTATGTATGCATCGAATCATTGATATTCATATTTATATAACTTGGTAACTTCATTACATCCATGGAGCCATTATAGAATGTCACAGAGAAGCAGATTGCAGTCATGCATTATAACTAGACTAATACATCCTTTCCAAAATATAATTACCCACTAACAAGGTTCTTACAGTATTTCTGCAGAGCTCTACCCTCTTCTGGTTCTCCCTTTTTTTACTCTACAGGAGCTTGTATTTATAGCCTTTCTAGACTGCCAACTCATCCTCCAGTGCCCTTAGATCTGATGCCAAGTGTCTGAATGTGGTCCTCCATGCAAGCATGCTCCTCCAGGCCTAAGCTTTCCACTTTTCACCATGATGTGCTTCTAGAAGCTTCTACCACAAGCATGCTCCTTCCTGGGCCAACCTGTTGCTAGGTTGGCACCTTATCCACTCAGCATGCGTAGTTAGGTCATGATTTTCACGTGTTCTACCCCAAACTCCCAATTTGGCTAAATCCCGAACCCTTGGTTTTGTCTGGCGCACCACGGGTGTCCTTAAACCATTCCTCGCACACCTTTATTCAATTGGGACCTTGCATGCCTACGTGCCTTTTGTGCTTAGCCAACATTCTAGGCCCCAACATCACCCCACACTATGCCTATTCTCGACCATGAGAACACTTCTCTAGTGAAAGAAAGAATACAACAGGCTTATGCCTTGGAACAAGAATAAGGGGATGAAAGAATGGGGAAAGAAGAAAGAATGGGAGAGTGAAGGAATCATTGCAACAAGCTAGGAAAATCCTTTTAGAAGTCAGCCTCCAACTTATTCTAGGCATTGACTTCTTCCTGCGCTCTCGATAAATGTCACCGACCTGGTGCTCACCTCCCCAAAATTTAGTCTATCTCCTTACACGCTCATGGTATCAGTGATTTTCTCAAAGCCTTTCCTATATCCTCCAGCGCATCCATCCTTCGCATAATACATGGATATAGTTCCTTCAACCGGTTTTTGATTGAACCCCTTAAGGTTTCAATGGCTTTAGATTTTATCTTGACCTCAAAGCAAGGATTTTATCATTTTTCACCCTATTTCCTTGTTCTTCTCATAGAACTCATTGATTTCTACTTCATGAGTAGCAACCAAAGTTCTTTCCACTTTGTCTCTATCCATGCAATTGTCGTACGTGGCCTCAACAGTATGGGAAGTAGCCCTTACATCAGCAAGAACTTTTCTATATTCCACAATGAGTGCTATGATCTTCAACTTATCCTCTTTCTCTAGGCATGCGACCACTTCTTCTGTAGACTCCAAGGCTAGCAGTTGTCTTTCCATGGTGAGGACCCTTGTTAAATCCTCTAGGCATCCTAAGGCAGATCCATACTTCTGCGTGGGTGATGCTAGGTCCGGATGCTTCAATATTATAGCCTCGTTAATGGATTCCACTTTCTTGTACACAACACATACCTTGGCCTATTCATCCTTCAACTCTCACTACCACTGGGCACTGATCAACCTTTCTTGGCTTAGCTCCTTTTTCATTGCAGCTAGCTCTCCCTATTTATTCTTTAGCTCCCCTTCTAGATCTTTGATCCTATCATTTTGATGAAGAGTCTAGCTTTGATCTCAATGGAGACTTTGTTGAGTGCGTTGCATAGTTGTTCATCCGAGAGTTGTTGGGTATCCACCACTAGGTTGTCTTCTCTTGGTCCTAGCAATGTTATTATTTCCCTATGGCTTACCTCAAACTCTGGCTCATCAAGGTGGGACTCTATTACCCATGAGAGCATCTTCCTTGTCCTGTGGATATGCAGCCTCTCTGTCAAAAGATGACATTACTACAAGCTCCTCCACCAGAATTGTACTTTAGAACCACATGTGGAACACCTTTTTGGGGTCATCAATATAACCCATCTCTCGGTCTCTTCCCTTTGTGTGCCTTCCTCGTGTGCCCGTACCCTTAGGTATACTTACAGTCAAAATGGGGCCTCTAGTGCTACCGTGGTCCTCTTCTATGCTCTCCCGCTTCTCCTTATATAACACCACTTAGCGCTATGTTCCAATTTTCCCTCCACCATGGTTTCAATTTTCTTTGTTTCTTCTTCTTCTGCCACCTTGGTTGTCTGTTCTTGTGCAGATCTTGGAGCCTCTTGCTTCTATGTGCTAGCCTCCTCACCTTTTCCCATGTCTTGGGTGCCTTCTCCTACTTGGCTATCCTTGCACCGCATGAAAAGGAACCCTTGTTCTTCTTCTCCACCTTCCTCCTCTGAATCATGTACATTGAAGATAGGTGGCCCTTGATCTTTCCTAGGGTCCTCTTCCCCACTTACTTCTTCTCCACTCTCATCTTCTTCACTATCATCTTTTTCTCCTATGTACTTGTCCAAATTCTCAGTCTCTTCTGAGACGGTCTCCTCTTCTACCCTCTGCTTCTTCCTAACCAGAGATTCCGGTGTAGGTGACTGTTTCTTCTTCTCTCGAGGACTCCTTATCTAATGGATTTTCTAGTTCTGGAGTCTTTTCTTTTACTATGGGCCTCTTCTTGTGTGCGTACATACTGGTCATGGTGCTTGTCCCAGGGGAACCTATTGCTTGTGTCTCCACCACACTTGGTATTTTCTTCTCTATCTCTTTTTCCTCCCATTTGGGTATGGGTCTCTTCCTACTAGTTGGATCCTGAAGTATAGACACCTCATTCTCTAGATATGTGCCCTTCTCTCGACTTGGGTCTTATGTGGATGTACGCGCGCGTCGCGGATCCTTCTGTAATGGGTAGAGTCATGGGTCTTGTCATTTGAAATTCATGCAACATGTACAACCCTTTTCACATTTCCCTCTAGTCCTAGTCCAAATTACCAAGGTCTAGCTTAAAATTCTTGGACTCCTTAAACCTGTTTACTCCTGCTTGGAAGTATTGAGTTGTGAAGGAAAAGGGGAGCTTGCACCATGGGCTCCATGTCTCATCTAACAATTTGAATCTACCTAGGCCGAAATGATGGTACATAAAAATTCCACTTCTCCCTTAGTGGCCACTGACAGTTGTTCAAGAATTCTCCATTTTTTCCCAAACGCGTTCCTTAGACACGTATACCATTTTTCCAAGTGTTCCTTGTGCATAGTTGTCATAGTGTCACAAGCGTATTTTTCAAACCTCTTTTTGGATGAAGGGTCTTTAGCAGGGTACTTCCACATGAAATTTTCTGATGCATCTAGTACCTCGATCTCCAAAAATAAAATGGTTAACAGGACATTGCCAAAAAGGATCCTATCACCTTCCTTTGCACAACTAACAATCTCATCCACGATGAATGCAGACAAGTTATAGATGGTGCCCTCTGAAATTTTCTTGTAAACATTCAACCATGGCTTATTAACCTGGGTCCATCTCTCTTGGCCATTTAAATTTGACACCAGGTGTGCGACCATCTTCATTACCGGATTCTTAATGTCTCGTGACATCATAATACATTGACTCCTTCTTGTATGCATAGGCGGCGATAGTTTCCTTAATCACTTCTTTATTGGTCAAGTCATCTTCCAAACCATCTCCTTCACAGATGAGGCCTGTGAAATGTGAAATGAGCTGAGGGGTTATGTGCATCTTGCACCCTGTGAAGTGGAAGTAGTCCTCATGCACACACAACATCAGCCATTGATATAAGCGCTCAGGTTTCCTGAAGTAGGGAAACTCAAAGAGTTGTAATAACCTTGCCTTCTCCAACTTAACCTTCACATCATCATTATAAATGGGAAAACCTTCTAGTGTCCTTTTGTTTGTTGGGCACACTAACTCCAATGCCATCTCCTTCTCGATTGTTCTTTTCTAATGATTGTAGTCATTCACAGACATGTTCCTAAGATGGGACTCCCACTCCTTCCCTAACAACACTCCATCTGGGTACTACATTTTGCATACCACACCTCATTTTTACGTGCGTTAGTTTCTTGTTTCTTGCCCTTTCCCTTTCCCTTTCCCTTCTTGGGTGTGCTAAATGGTTTCTTGGGTGCCATTATCTATGTCTTCTTACCCCTTCAATCACTCCGTGTTATTCTCGTTTCTTCCACTCTCTACAACCTTAGATGTCAAATTTTTGAGGAAAATTTCTTAACCCCGTGCCCTAGTTCTTCAAACCCTAACTGGGATAGTCCTTTCACAAGATGGCACATTCTTCCACTTTTCCTACACCCGTGAAATCCTTTCCTCTTGGTTCATAAATCCGAACTAGTTACTCATGCTTCACACGGATCAGTTTTTTTGGAAGCCCTAGTTTGCAAAGGTGCAAAAGTGCTTCTTTCTCCTTATACACAAAGTGAATAATGAATTTTCTCGACCCCTTTATTTATAGTTTTTCCCTTTTTAAGAATTAAGTGCTACTTCACCTACCACCTTACTTTTTACATTTAATGTGTCTTTTTCAAACAAATCCCGTCTTCAATGCTTTCCCTCACGTACGTAGACATGCGTGGAAAATCCTCCAACTATCCGGCATGTAACTAATCCAACATGACAAGAGACTCTTGCACACATGTAACCAGTGCCAAAGGCACTTCTTCTGTCTTGATTTTTTCTCTTGCCTACCTCGTGTTGCTTAATGTGCTTTTCCCTTCTTTGTACGTGGGATCTAAAAGTAGCTTTATCTTAGCACCAAACATTGTTTTCCATCTTTTCTTTCCAAGAACCTCTTTCAACAAGGACATTCAACTGGAATTTTTAATGAAAACTTCCTTGGCATTTTAACTATGCTCTCCTTCACATTACTCCACCCCACACTAAAATGATGCATGGTGCTCTACGCACTCACAAATTCTCAAAAGTAGCAATAAGGTTAATAGCACCTAAGGCGCAAAAAAAACAACATTATGAAAGGGAAACACAAGAAAAGAAATGCATAAAGGAAAATTCTAAACTAACTGGAAAAACTACCTTATTTACAAACACCAAGAAGACTTATTTATAGTAGGGATTCAGCCTACTCCCATTGAAGTGTCAGGAAATTCATCCCATCCAGCGCAGAATCGCATGCACATGAATCAAGGATGTAAGAAATTGTGTAAGGACCCAACTAATGGACTTTTAACTTCCGAGGATGGCGCAAAAATTTAGAGTCATATAGTAAGACCATTTGACCAACCTCAAACTTCTTGTTTCTAATGTGGTAATCATGCCAAGCTTTTTTCTTTGCTTTCTCTGTTGTTTGGCTCCACCTGGAGAGTGATCGTCTCTCATCCAGCTTCATTAACACATCAATTATCTCTTCCAGTGCTTTCTCATTAGCCAACCCTCCCGCACACGCTATTTGTAGAGAAGGTAAAATGAATTCAACTGGTAAACCAGCTTCGTGCAAACACTAATTAAAACAATGTGGCTTTGTTCAAGTATTTTATAAGTTGTCATGTAATCCCATAATACCGCTGATACTTTTTCATCCCAGCTTTGTTTTTGGACATCACAAATTTTGGTTAGGGTATGACTCAGTATTTTGTTGAATGCTTCTATAGTTCCACTTGCTTGTGGGTGATAGGGTGTAGTCTTGTGATGAGCCACTATGAAATCTGGTAATAGGATCCTCATAGTCTCATTTAAGAAATGCATACCCCTATCGGTGGTTAAACTCAAAGGACATCCATACCTTGTGATAATGTTCTCCCACAAGAATCTTGTCATTGTGGCTGTTGTGTAGTCTTTAGTTGGGGCTGCCTCTTCCCACCTTGTCAAATAGTATGTGCAAGTGATGACATAGCGTGACCTAATCCTACATGCCACTAGTGCAATAGGGCCTACAAAGTCTATTTCCCACTTCTCAAAAGTTTCGCGCTAGGTATAGGGTGTAAAGGAATTTCATTTCTCTTTCTTGGCTTGCCAATGCACTGACAATGGTTGCAAACTTTACAATAGTCTTTACAATCCTTGTACAAGGTTTCCCACCACAATCTTTCCATTAATATATTACACGCGATTGGCATCACCAACATAATTCCCACATGCACTTCCTCCATGATGGTGAGACGCTCATACTCTAGTACACACTATACAAAACTTCATCATGCCCTAGCTTGTACAAGTCCCCATTGATCAACATGTAAAGCATGACATGTATGGCTAGTTACTTCTTCTCTAATGCATTCATTCCTTCCGGTGCCACACCTTCCTTTAAAAATATTGAAATCTCCTCTAAATCTAAGGGTGCGCACCACAACCTAAGTAGTTACATGTCTGACATTGTCTCCTTAATACTCTGCATGTCCTCCCCCGAATCAATTCTTGACAGATGATTAGGCCCATAATTTCTCTTCCCGGGATTCACTACTACTATGAACTCAAAATCTTAAAACAATAACACCCACTAACATCTGTGCCCTTATAGAATGGGCTTGTTTACTAGTTATTTTAATGCCATGTAGTCGAGTGTCAAATATAAAGGGTGATTCTAGCAGGTACTATCTGAACTTGAAAAGTGTGTAGATCATTGATAATGCTTTGCACTCAATCGTGGTGTAATTCTTATCTCATCGGTGTCAACTTCTTGCACAAAAAGACAAAGGATGATCAATAATTCCTTCACCCGGTTGTACAAGCACTACTCCAATAGTGGTTCCTAAGGCATCTATATGGACATGGAAGGGATTTTCCCAAGAGGGAAAAATAATATGGGCGTAGTGACAAGCCTATCCTTTAATGGATCAAACACCCTCTATTATGCCTCTCCCCAATGGAAGGAAATTTTATGTCCGGGTAGCTCCTCTAAAGTTGTGGTGATCTTAGCATATCCTTTGATGAATTTCTGTAATAACCCGTATGCCCAAGGAATCCCTACACTACACTCGCCTAGTAGGCTCCCCTAACCCCATAATAACTACAACTTTGGTAGGATCTACTAGCAAGCCCTCCTTACATATGATATGCCCCAATAATGTCCCAAAGGGTGTAACAAATACACACTTCTTAATGTTAAGGGATATCCTCAATTACATACACCTCTCAAACATTAACCTCAGATTGTCACAATGATCTTTTACTAGCCCATACACTATCTGATCATCCAAATAGACCTGAAGAAACTTATGGATGAAGTCCTGGAACACTTGCACTACTATGCATGAAAAAAATAATAGGCGCATTCTTCAACCCAAAGGGCATGACTGTGTATGTAAAAATTCCCCACTCAGTGGAAAAAATTTTCTTCTCCTGGTCTTCCTTTGCAATCCAGACTTGGTGGTACCCTGAAAAATCCATCCGTAAAGGAACAGATTTTGTGCCTAGCGAATCCTTCCAAAAAATTTCCGTGAAGGGGGTTGTAAAAGGATTAATGACACAAACTACGTTCAGCTCCCTATAATCCATGTAGATCCTAATATGCCCATCCTTCTTGATGTTGATTACCATCAAACTTATCCATTCTAATTCTACCACTACTTCAATGATCCCATAATTTATCATTTTGTCTATCTCCTCCTTAACCTTTACGTGTAAATTGGGATTCATTTGGTAGGGTCTTTTCCTAATCGGTGCACACCATCCTTCAACTTTATCTCCATCTCCCCAAGGAATGGTGGACACCTTTGAGCTCATGGTACTGCACGGAAAAAACCTCAAATTTACACAATGATCAATGATCTTAAAGACTTCCTTCTCTGACCAATATTCTCCAATAATAGATTCCTTAGGTTCTTCTCTTGAACCGATGTTAGCCTTCTTTTTCTTTAAGGGCTCATGGTAGGTGTGCACGTGAGTATCAACACTTTCCACTACCTCGTTCATCCCTATAGAATGGATAACATCCAAGATTTTTTCTTCCTCCCCATCAATCACATACACCAAATTCCCTTTCTCCTTTTCCAAACATGCATGCTCAAGTTGTAACTCTTCTATTTCCTCTACTTCCTCTTCAAAGTGCACTTCCAAACTTGGTCCACCTAGTAATTCCAATAGCCTATCTTCCGCCATGGCACTATCCCCCATGGTAAGGCACTTGATACCCTGCAAGGCCTTATCACCTAATGGCTTGGTACTACTGATACTCAAAGGTTTGAATGATGTCACCACTAGCTCTTGCCAATTCCTGTCGGTGGCATGTCTCGAATGTATGTACCATGTACCATGTCGATGTGTAACCCCGTAGTATATAATATAGCTTGTGCACCTAGAGGGATGGTGGAAAATATTCCATGCATTCTCTCTAGATCCTCTCACACTCCTAGATATGGAAAGAGGTGGAATCCTTCCCATGGTAGTTCGTGAAGGTGGTGGGCACGTTGCTTCTAGAGAATATGATAGAGAGAGTAATTCTTACCTCATGCCATTCCAAAAGGCTCTCTTGATGGATAACCCACCACTGTGCCACCTTTGTCGAGTAGGACATAACTTAACATCCCTCTCCATTCCTTCTCCTCCTTCCAATGAGATTTAATCTCCTACAAAAATATCTCAGGGAAGGTTCTTCCTGAATACTTAGGTAGGTCCTTTCCTCCTAGGTGCTAGACTATGCATGCCTTTGTTACCTTGGTCACCGACCATCTCAACTACCATCCGATCAATTCATAAGTTCCATGCACCCAATTGTCACATGTTAGACTGGTGGTATCACTTACTAACTGAGCATCCTAAAAGCTGGATAACTCTTGCCGAGTACGATGGATTATCTCTCGGGTCCCGATTGAGTGTACATATATCCTATCCAACACTTCTTCCCCCAAAGGTTCAATATAGGGCATAGAATTCCCATTAGCTAAGGGTATAACAACCCACTCCTTATTTTTAAAGCTGATGTACCCTTTGTTGAATTGAAGGTCTGCATTGTTCTTGTAACACCATGGGTGCCTAAGTAGTGCTGGGAAATTTTTCTTCCTTAGTGAGCGCAAGACTTGAAGTCCCTAGTAAACTTAGCTCCCTGGATAGTGATAGTTGCATCCTTTAAGACACCGATGGGCATCACCTTAGTCTTGTTTTCCATATACAACACATTCAAAGATGGTTGTAATGTAGGTCTCCCCATCTGATGTCATGCATCCAAAGTTAGAACATTGACCTCCACGCCTGTGTCAATGAGGATATTACTAAGGAGCCATCCATCTACAACTGCATTCAATGTGATCTCCTTGTCATAGTCAAGGCTATGAGGGGGAAGGTTTACATGCAAGACCTACCTCTCACGCTCTCCTCCGATGTGTGGTACCTTCTCTCTCAACCATGATCCTAGCAAGGGAATAATATTCTCTTACCTTAGCATTTTACATACTTCCTTGACCTCATCTAGGTCATCCTTTAGCACCTCGACTCTCCTTCCTTGTTCCTCCCTCCTAGAATACTCCTTTAGACACTGGATTTCTCCTTTTAAACTCGAATGACATCCATGGTGTCTTGATATACCTCCTTTTGACTCGTTGGCTCTGGATAATTCCCATGAAGTACTTCCTCCCTTGAAACCGGGTTCTTTCGCCTTGGTATCTCTTTTGCGTGTGTGGTTTCGCCCTTGTTGCTACCAAGACAGGCTCCAAACCTACATCTTGTGTTACCCATGGCATCCACTATGTGTCTACCTTCTTAATATTGACCATTACAACACCCTTGTCTTTCCGATGATATTGATTCATGTCTCAAACAATTCCAGAACTCATACTTTTGCTTCTTTCTACACCATGAGCACTATAACAGGTCCTGGTACTCTCATTTGTAATGCTCCATAGACCCACAATTGAAACATTTTCCATGTGGGAACTCACTCCTTCCTCCTCCGTGGTTACCATGACCATAAAATCCTCTATGAAAACCCCTTCCATGCGCGCCTCAATGTAACATTCCCATTTTAAGACTTTTAGAAACAAGGAATTTTTTTAAAATAATGTTCTCTGTTCTAAATTCATAATTTAGAACACACATTCTTTATCAACCATTCATGTAACAGATAACCATATACAACTATAATGACTCGGTGTGCTACCGATCTATTCATTTCATGACTCGGTAAACTACCGATCTATTCATGTTAAACATCAAGTATTGAATACTTTTCCATATACTACGTATACTTGGTTTTCTTACCCTATTTAGGGTATTGAGTGATCTGTCTAAGGATCCTATATGAATATTTGTTACCAACATTCATCTGCATCACAAGCCTTAGACTAGGTGATATAGGACAATGCAACCAACAGCTTGTGATACTTTGGCCAAAGATTTCTAACATACTATTTGTATTACTATTCCTTGATGGCATACTCGTCAATCCGAATATGTCCTTCACCCCACTCTATTGTTATCTAGAATGTCCTTTACTGACTTCCATCAATCCACTTGCCCAAGGTTTAACCCTAGTTTGAGTTAACAACATATGTTATGATAAGGGGAGGCTCCCAAAACTTAGGGTAAGTTGGCATACTGGGTCGACCTAAGTCAACCCCATGTGCCAAGGTACCCCGAGTTTTAGAGGGCTACTCCATATCTTAACCATGCTACTAACAGATCTAGAGATAAACTAAGATCAAGTCTAATATGTGTAGATCTAGATGATCAATGCAAAAGGGTGTTTCCACATGTTGACTGCATCATTGTATCCTCGAGAAGATCCTAATCTTCTTAAAGGTACATCCCTGTAGTTGGTGTGTGCCAACATCCTACAGAATAGCCTCATCGAGATGTACATACCCAAGGAATTTATTAATTATTTAATTAATTTGGATTATTTAAACAAATTTCAGCCACTTGCCTAACCCTAATCCAACATTCCATAAGTTCTTTTCTAAATTGATTCATTTAGCCCTTTAAGAAATTTTTTTATATTTTTTTCACTTTTACTATTCTAATACATAGTTAAACTGTTAGTTAAGCATAGTCACAAGAGTTGTTATAATATTTCATATGTAAAAAGTACATTAACTTTTTAGAAAGTTCAATGCGCCAGAAGATATCCAAAATAAATTAGACTTCATAACAAATGAAGTCTGATAAATTGAAGTCATGTTACCAAATCTTTATGGTTTATGAACAATTATGAAAGATGAAGAGTCTTTCATTATATGTAAAGTGTTAGGGTTTATTCTACCCCTTGATCACTTTTTTTTAATGTATGTTCATCCTACTTTGCATTACTATGATTTATAGTTTATATAACGAAAATCACATTCTACAACTTTACAAGTTGTATCATAAGTAGGGAGATTGAACTTAATCCCTTGATCCAATCTTATTAAAATTTAACCATTTAACATATAAATAATATGAAGATTGACAACAAGATAGAACCCATCTCTTTCATACAAATACAAAGTAATTTACACAACCAATACTAGTAATCTCCCACCTTTCAATTTATCTTTATAACCATTACATTTACAAAACTTATGCATTCAGGTAAACTACATAACAACTATCTTAATTATAAAAGAATACTACTTTTCTTTTCCAATACAGTCTCAAGAACAAATCAGAGTTCTTCACAAGAAATAGACTTAAATCAGCCAATGTATCATGTAATTTTTTCCTTCTTTATCACTTACGAAGTCCATCTGCAAAAATTTCTAACACGGGTCAGTTCAATGAACTGAGCATGATAAGCACTAAGCCTTAAAAAAAGTGCATTCCAATAATTGTTCCATTAAAACAATTCTACTTTAATGAGACAATTATTACATCATAACTAAAATCTCAAAAAGCAATGGAAAAGAAGTACATTTTAACTAATTTATTTCACTTCCAAAAAAAAGGACAGAATATAATCTACCTTATAAAATAGAGTCTAATTGATTTAATCAATTATCCTTAAGAAAACAATATGTCTTGTAACATCTCATTGTTCCCAAAATTTCATAAAAGAAAGCAACATTTATCTTTGCTTCATGCTAAAAGAAGAGTTTAAAGTATGGTTCAGATTAGGTTAACTCATCTATCTCCTATACAAGAAGAAGAAGAACCATTACAACTAGGCCCAAACACAACACATCCAAGAAAAGAACAAATTCAAAATGTGATTTAACTATTTCTTTCAAAAGACAATTACCTTAAAAAATTTAACAATTAAGATATTCATCCGAGAAACATTTCATTTAATCCAAGAAGAATAGAGGATCAATTGGTTTTACCGTAAGTATTAAATCTACTTTTAATATAGAAGTTAAACTTTTAGAGATCTGAAACAACATTCAAATATCAAGGCAAACTCATACAGGGTTACTCTCTACTCTACATCATCCAAAGATAATTCAGAAAAGATAGAGAGCAAGAGACAACTCACTCATCTCAAACCAATAAGCAAGGTCCTACCAAACAACAGTCTACCAACAAACTGACATTTATAGTTCAATAAAACCAAATAATATAACCTCTTCCAACATCATTTCTACAAATGATTGTGCAAAGGAAGACCAAACAACTCATACTGGTATCCCAAGGTCAGGTTTCATTTTTGCATTACAAAAAGAATAACCAGTTCTTGATTCAACAAATTATAATACAAAAACTATTAGAACAAAGTCAAGTAATCCCTCCATAACAGTATACGGTACTAAATTACTAAGTTCTTCTCATAAAAGAAACTCAGAGTCTATTCTAAGAGGTCTAAGATACAAGTCTCCTCGAACTGAGAGAAAAAGGCTACTCCCAATTAAATACCATCAACATCTCAGGAAAGAAGAAATAATTCTTAAAATGAATTAACAAATTTATTCATCAACGAGAACGTTTTTCTATCGAGATTTCTGAGAGTTTTTCCCAATGACTCATCCAATTGTTCTCCCAATTTTACCTTGAGCAAAACTCGACAAAAGAGTTGTAAATTTTTAAACATTAATAACAAGTAGAACACAACTCCAAAGTTCTAGAATAGAGTCGACACAAGTCCTAACAAAGTTCAGAACTATACAATACACAAATATGAATGTAATGAAAATACAACTTCCATTAATAGTCTGAAATTCCTCTACATAAAACACAGGTACAGAGCCATAAACGGCATCATCAAAGCCCTGATTTTTCCAAAATACAAAAAAGTTCAAAAATAAGTGACTCCTACATGATTTCAAATCAAACATGAAGTCCAAAACTAACTCAATGGAACTAAGGTTTCCCACAAAGTTCAGAGTCCACATAAATAATAAAACGTGAGTGTCATGTACATTACAATCTTGCATTAATAGTGAAAATGATCACTAGAGAAAAACACATGCTCTAAGCCATTTATGGACTTCAACAATAGTCCAGGTCATTACAAGTATAAAAATCACAATCCTTAAGAACAAAAGTTATCTAACAATAGTTCAGGAAACACAAGTATTAAATTACGTTCTCATAATCAAATACAAACTACTAAACACAGTTTGGAGCTACCTAGGTCTCCAAACTCAGTTCAGAACAACAAGAAGCTCTTGCATAGTTTTATATGAAACATGAAGTCCAAATACTAGCTCAAGCAGGACTAGGAATTCCCACAGAGTACAAAGTCCACACAAGTAACAAATACGAGTGCTTTGTAGTTACTAATCTACAATAACTATTTCAAATTTCAAAAGAATGTAAAGCATGGTTACAGAGTCCCATATTATCTCTCAACAGAACTAAGATATAAGCACCGAGCTTTATACGCGCTTTGACAATAGTCCAGAGATATACAAAATTCCAACATGGTTCAGTACAACAAGAACCTAAATCAACAGTTCTCACTAAAACAAGAACCAAGTTCCAAATCTAAAATGAGCTCGAATACAAACTCCATTAATACACAAGTTTAGTTCAATATCATGATCAACAAAATACAAATTCCAGCTAGTTTAGATAGAACCCAAAGATCTCAAAACTCTGAACCACATCCAAATAGCAACGAAGATTTATCTAAATAGAATACTTCAATTTCCCATCCTAAAATGAAAAAGCCAAGTTACAAAGATATGTTTTACATGTATTCTTATTTTTAAGAACTGTACATGGTAAGTTTCTAAACAAAACTCTATTTACCATGGAATTCAAAACCAAAACCATATATTTAATAAACCCTACAGGCCGTTAAATAGATAAAATAAGAAATCTGAGAATCTCAAAAGAGTAGAATCGTTTTAATGAAACATTTATAAGAGAGAAAAAGATCTTAAAGTTTAGAGCCTATCATGCCTAATAGCGCTTTTGTGAACTCGAAAAGAACCTCCAGCCGAGCTCAAAACTTCTCCTCTTCTCCACGAAAAATCAAATAACCATGTTCTCTTCCCACAATGCCTCCTATATATTCCATGAACTGAAAATAGGTTTAAAACCTCAAAAATAGCCATCAAGTGTAGTTCTATTTGCTAGTTTGAAAAACCAGTGAGCATGCAGAGTGAAAATCACGAAACATGCAAAGTGAAACAACCACATACCAAACCGTTTGCATGCCTTCCAAGGTAGTTTGAGCATGAAAACCAAAAACAATTAATTCCCTTAACTCCTATTTTTCCACCTATCCTCCTTTGCCACCGCCTTTCATGTTTAATTATTTCCATTTTAGTGGAGCCTCCACCTAAGCCTCCACCAAATTCACTAACCCCTGCCAAAGCTGGCAGTACCTCCAAGCAATTAAAACCTTATCAATAAATTTAATGCCTTGGAACCATGCCTACCATGTATGTGACCACCTAATTCCCCATTCAAACCCATTAGTTTAGGGAATATCATATTGCTTAGGTTAGACCTTAGGTATTTTTAGTATATATATATATATATACCTTAGGTTATAACCCAAACAACAATTACCACAATAGGTCTTAGCACATAGCCTAAGGTAGTTTCCTCATAGGTTAGATTAATTTTACATTACTATAGTTTTAGGCATTAGGTTAGATCATAATATAACCTGGTAGTATTAGTTTCTAGGTAAATTTTAATAACCTAGAAACCTTTCCAAATTCCTTAGCTCCGAGCTTAGGTTAGGATGCCAATCAACCAAATCAAAGTAGAATAGAAAGCTTTAGGTTAAAATAGGAATTTTGTTACGTAACATAGTTTAGGTAGTAATTATTTTTACCTATCTTAGGATTCGTAGGTTAGTCTTTTTAGGATTCTAGATCTTTCCTATGCCGTGAACAACTATAGTTAGTTTGCATCAACATTATCCTAGCCACAATCGAACTAAAAAGATCCAAGCATGACATACCATTGAATAGAACACGTTCATACAACAATCAAAGAACTAGTATCCATCAAAGTTTAGTCATATGTCTATCAATTCCTAGAATGTTGATTTACCATTCATCCTACAGAGTAGATTTTAAAACATTCCTTGGATCACTGAAATTGATCCAAGGATGAATCAGATTAGGAGAAAAGTTTACAATTCTTAAACCAGACTACAACCCATCTATAAGAAATGAATAATGGATTCAAGGAAGCCATTCCAATTTAGTCAAAGGATCTTGAGAACAGAAGATGATTTATCCATATCAAGCATGATCTCCAAAATTAAAAAGAACACATCTTTATAAGGAAAATCACATGTCAACACTTGAAATGTAAAGGAGGAAAATAACAACTATCAAGGGTGTTACACTCCATCTGCGCGCTCCTCATAATGGCGATCATCACCCTTGGAACTACTGGAAATACTAGTCTAGCACACCCCATGATCAATGGCCTCATGGATCTGATCAATGAGCCTACAATCCTTAGTATCATGGGTTATAGAGGTGTAGATCTTGCAGTAGCAAGACACATTCTTCCAGATTATGTGTTGTAGCAAGGGGAACCTACTTGCATCATGGTCCCCATGAAAAATTTCATAGTCTACTATCACAATGCATACCATCCTCCGGGAAATTATCCTTGACGTGCCCCTCTACTTCACAATTTGTGCACCATAAACCACTGCGAGTCTCATGGGTTGAGTTCAGAAAAATTCTCCACCTGCATAGCCATAAAGCAGTAATTTGAGCCTCCATAACGGACTAACACTAGTATCAACACTACTAAAAGCCTTGGCACACAAAGAAACTTCTAATTCCTCACATGGTGAAAGGAATGATAACCAAATTGTACCAAGCCAAGAATCAAGGAAATAACTAGTCATCAAAGAACTAGTCAAGACCATAGATTTAGGAGAGAACTAGACATCAAGGATCTAGTCAATACCATAGATCAAGGAAATAACTATACCTAACAACTAGATAATATCTCCTAATATCTAAATAGGATAAAAGAAATATCCACACACATAAGTGGGTGATGATAAATACAATAAAGGTAAATAAAGTACATATGTGAACATGAGCTAAGGTAAATACCTACTCTAACACCCCCCTCAAGTGAAGCTAGGGTCTAAAATAGATGTGGCATGTCCGTAGTATGAGTCCCGCAACTAGGCCTAATGAGGTACTCATGTAAAATAAGCGGGAAAAAAGTGACACCGCAAGATACCCAAAACCAAGAACAAAGTAAAAAGAGAGTAAAAACCCGCTCAAAGGCATCCCAAGAAGCTTGGCTCAAAAAACTCATACAATGTTGAAGAATTTTGGTCTGAATCCACTGCTCGATCATAGAACTCAAAAAAACTGACACTGGGCTTCACCAGAATAGCTCTATACAAGGAGATTGTCAACGGAGTGATGTCGAAAGTGTAAAAAAACACCAAACATAATTCGACCAACTACCGCAAATAGGTGTGTCATGATCTAAGAAAATAACCAAAGTAACAAGGAAAGGACAAAAACTTGAGAGTGTCACGATCCAAGAAAATCCAAGGTAATAAGGCAAGGACATGAAACCCGAAGAAGCAGGATCAACACCACACCCTCCCATACTGTTGAATGGGTGGAGTGATGCTACAAATCTATATGAGTTTCCCAAAATCAACTACTCGAACACTGACAAAATAACACTGGACTTCACCAAAATAGATCCCCCACAAGAGATATTGTCAACATGCCAAAAGTGTCAAAAATATAGATACAAAATCTCTCAACAAATAAGAGAGATACACTACACCTGCTAAAGAAAAATGCTCAAAACAAGAAGCATCACAATGCAGAAGGTATAGAAAGTGGAGCAAGAGGCCGAATGGTGGAGGAGCCACACATAGAGTCCTCTCAACGAATGCCTATGTCACCTCCATGAGTGATCAGATATCCACCCCAAATCAACATGGATGGATGAAGAAGATGCCTGCATATGACTTGGTACAAAATGCACAATGGGTGCATGCAAAAGAACATCAGAATGTGTGTCAGGTTGATCATGTCTAATAACTGAAATATCAAGTTTCTCAATCCTAAGTGAAGGTACAGAACTCATGTGTTGCTCATGATCCTCAGAAAGAGTTGAGCAACAAAAAAAGGAGCTCTATCAATGTGTGATCCCAATGAAGTATCTTCTCGAAAACTAATGTCATGATGAGAATTCCACTTAACATGTGGAATAGAGGAAACAATACCTTGTGAATGTCTGCCAATGACTCTACTAGTGAGACCCATAGAACGGAGCATGTGAGAACTGAATGCAGTGGTATGCTTCTTAAAAAAGCCATGTAGCTGAGTAGAAGTAGGATACACAACATGTGGTACTGTAATAGGCACAGATGTGGAAGAGCATGCAGTAACAAGCCTCACAGGTTTAGAAGCATCAAAAGTAGGTTCAGGCTCAAAGACTAACAGATCAATGTTAGTGGGTACAAGAGCAACAACTGCAAGTGGACTAGGAGCATGGATATGGTTGTCCACAATATGATGGTGATGTTGTAGGCTAGCAAGTTTGTTCTGTAGGAAGTGTATTATTGTATCCTTATCGTGAATGAGTGATTGTAGAAGAGAATTTTCACTTCTTGAGCAATCTATTTTCTTCCACAAATTTTACAATATCCTCTTGAAGTCCACATACTTTAGAGAAAATCATATCATTCTCAGAATCCATGATAGGTACAAATTACAACTCCCAAAAATTTAGGACGTTGGGCTCAACTTAAATTGCATCCACAATTTATTACAACACTCCTCCATGTTTGGCACTTTGTAATTATAGTGCAAGTCTCAAAATAAATAACTTTAATGGAAATATCACAAAAAAAAAAAGCACTTTTGCAAAAAATGGCACTCAAAACCAAGTTACCGATCAAAAGATACAAGATTTTTAATATTTTACTTTGTTATTTATTTTAGTTTCCCCTGAAACAAAAATTTTGTTACCTTCACCAACCAAATAAAATTAAAGGGGTTGAAGTTAAGCACCTACTAGTAGGAATCACAAGCTTTAAGCCCTCATATGACCATACCATATGACCAATAGCTAAGGATTTTAATGGGTGTTTGCACAACTTACTATACTGGGGGGTGTTGTGTGTTTTCAAGAAAGTCACATCTAACTACCTCTTCTGGTAAAAATTACTATTTCTGGATTGTGTAGATAGTGACCTTTATTTCTGAAAATAGCAACGTGTGGATTTTCTGGAATAAGCGAAAACATGCACAACATCCATGGACCCCGCCGAAAAAGGAAAGAATCACACTTCTCTTGCACTAACCCGAAAATGATCTCTTGTACTAGAAAACAACCCAATGTAGATCTCATGAAATCCAAAAAAACCCAATACAATGTTTCCTTGGTTTTTTAACCGTGTGGCGTGAATCCTGAGGCAAACCCGTCTATTCATTTGTAACCACTAAAAACCACAAAAATGACTTCCCCCAGAAATGGTCGAGTTTATAGTTGATCTTAGGGTTTTCGCACCTTCTGGATCCAATAGAAGCATCTCTTTTGCATAAAAATGCATGCAACAACAAAATACGAATAAATCCCAAATATATGAATACACAAAGAATTTATTTGTAAAATAAAACTTACTGAGACGGATTTCAATAGCAATCTCCACTTTGATACCATGAAAGGAACGATAACCAAACCATACCAAGCCAAGAATCAAGGAAATAACTAGTCATCAAAGAACTAGTCAAGACCATAGATTTGGGAGAGAACTAGACATCAAGGATCTAGTTAATATCATAGATCAAGGAAATAAATATACCTAACAATTAGATAATATCTCCTAATATCTAAATAAGATAAAATAAATATCCACACACATAAGTGGATGAGGATAATACAATAAAGGTAAATAAAGTACCTAGGTGAACATGAGATAAGCTAAATACCTACTCTAACATGTGGGTCTCAGCAAAATTTTTATGAGATAAGGCCCTTCTACAAGGTGTGATCAATTATCCAACAAACCACCGAGCATGCTATGAAGCATGAATATCATATGATAATTTAGACAAGAGAGTTTTAAAGTGTGCATCATACTCCCACACACTCTCTCTGTCATTCCTTGTTGAATATCCTTTAAGGCATTTATGCTCTTTTGTTCAAACTCGTGGATGTGAAACTCGCCAAGAATGTGTTCTTTAGAGAATTATAATCCACCACTACTTGATGAGGGTCATATTTCTATACTAGCTATGCGCGCACCCCGCAACATGGTTACAAAATGGCTAGCCTTCCACTCTAGGGTTGTGATACCCTTTGTGTGCCATAGTAGTTCACACCGCCGAACATATTCTATAGCATCCTCAATACCTCTATAATTGGGAAAATGTAGAGACATTTCAAAGAAAACCTCGGGGGTGGTTGGGGCCCAAATCCTCCTGAGCCAAAGCCTTGGTTTCTACCTGTGTTTCCTCCACTACCTGATCCACTAGATCCACCGAGTCCTATACCTCTTAAACCACCGAGATCCACCCAACCTACCAGCTCCTATTCATCCCGACCCCTCATATCCACTCGAGATCCTATAGTGGTTGTGCCAAGGGTCCCCACAGTTCCACTGAACTGCATGCCTATGTTCGCGACAATGCCCCACTACCAATAGTATACCCCATGCCACTCCCAGACATGAGACCAAAATCTTGTGTGTCTATACCTTTCCTAAAAATTCCTCCTAACACTAGGTTGGTGTTTACAGCCATAAAAGGCCCAAACGAGAAATTATATCTCTTGGGTGTAGACCGATCACTTCTAATGTAACCAACTGGACTAGCAATATTTTCCCCCTGATCTAGAAAACCAAGTACTAGGGTTCGGTCACTAGGTGGGCTCAGATGTGCACCAATGATTCTTCTCTCTCCATGTGATGAACTCTCATTAGAAGTCGAAGGGGTCTCTCTTACGTGCTTTCCAAGATGGGGTCACACAGACTACTCAAGTTCCACATCCTCTGCGTGAACCTCAAATCCTTCCTGTAACATCTACCACCATACATCCATCACACATGCAACCTCGCATTGTCTAGTAATCTCCCTTTCACACACTTCACCATACTTGAGTTGTCTTTCCTCTCTTTCTTTCTCTGTCGCAATATCTCGCCATCTTCCTCTACCCTAGCTTCCTCCCTCAATGCTTAGAATGGTTTAGCCGGCCGTTGGGAATGCCTCTAAACTCGGGAAACCATAAAGATCTTCATACCAAGAGGGACAACACGTAGAAATGATCCTATGGGCTCCCACAAAAACTCAAACTCAAGCAACCTCGGGAAAGAATATGTGGAAATGGCATACTCCAGAGTGTAGCTAACAAGACTCCTTTCCACTAATGATCCACAGACAGTCCATGTCAAATCTGCATCTTGAAGCCTCTAGCATTCTTCTTGGGTCCACACACATGATCCATAACACCAACTTGATCTAGATGCATAGGATAAGAGCCACTCATACAGTTCTCACTGGGAAGTAACAAAAAAAGTTTCATATAGATCATGGTAGAGGTTCTCTTTTACCCATCTACATGCATCAAACTCAGTCCAAAGGCTTTGAATCTTTCAGAAAATTCATCCTCCATGCTCTTGAACCATGATTCAATACTTTCCAAAGTTAACTACTCTGTCATTACTCACTACACAGATCATGATGTATGTTATTTCCCACTATAACTTTGAAAAGAGGTCCCAACAATAGAACCAAGATGTATTCATTTTTACTCCTATCAAAAAATAAAGGAACCCTAGGTGCATTGGTCTATCACCTAGTGGATGTTGGGTGCTCACCCGAGGCACATGCGGGTTCCAAGTCTCTCTTTTATGTGATTTTAGTGGGAAACATCATCTATGATTTGTGCTTAATATATTTAAAATGAGTTAATACATACAAGAACCATATAGCTCAAAACAACCTCTAGATCCTTACATTCATTCCAAATAGAAAGTACTTAACAGATTATATAACTTGTACCCTAACAGAAAATATTCATACAAACATCCACACTTAGCATAAACATAAATGAAAGAAGACCTGTGAGAAATATGTATGCATCAGAATCATTGATATTCATATTTATATAACTTGGTAACCTCATTACATCCATGGAGCCATTATAGAATGTCACAAAGAAGTAGACCACTGCAGACATGCATTACAACTAGACTAATGTAGCTAGGCTATCAAATAGAAAAATTACAATCCCCATAACCAATACATCCTTTCCAAAATATAATTACCCACTAACAGGGTTCTTATAGTATTTTTGCAAGAGCTCTACCCTCTTTTGGTTCTCCCTTTGTTTAATGTATAGGAGCTTGTATTTATAGCCTTTCCTAACTACCAACTCATCCTCCAGTGCCCTTAGATCTGATGCCAAGTGTCTGAATGTGGTCCTCCATGCAAGCATGCTCCTTCAGGTCTGATATTTCCACTTTTCACTATGATGTGCTTCTAGAAGCTTCTACCACAGGCATGCTCCTTCATGGGCCAACTTTTTGCTAAGCTAGTAGCTTATCCACTCAAAGCATGCATAGTCGTGTCATGCTTTTCACGTGTTCTTCCCCGAACGCTCAATTTGGCTAAGTCCCAAACCCTTGGTTTTTTCCATGCACACCATGTGCAAGACGGGTTTCTTAACCCTTCCCCGCATGCCTTATCCTTGCGCACCTATGTGTATTTTGTACTTAGCCAATATTCTAGGGGCCAACATTTTTTTCCTCGTGTGTTTGTTTCTTCATCCTAATCGTGTTTTAGGAGCCATGATTTGTAATAGTTTCACAAAATCAAGTTATAAATGTGTTCAAGAATTTTTATCACACTTAAGTGAAATGCAAGGTGATTGTCAAGAATATGAATGAGTAAAAATGTGAGGATACCAATGTGATAGAATGATAAATCAATAGTGACACAAATGTTTGGTATCTAATCCTATCAAATGAATGAAGTACTTCCTAGATCGTGTTTCAAAAAGTATTTTAGTGTCGTAAGATAATTAACAAGATGTCGTCACTTATGCCAAGTTCAAGAGAATGAAAAAAATGTAAGTAAATACAAGAAGTTAATGTGACCTCCTAATGGGTATATTAAAAGTGAGCTCAACTTCAATTAACACCTATATCCCAAAAAGTGCTAGTTACAATTTGTGAGTGACACAACAATGTCACCAAGATATGTTAACCAAACTTTGTGAGAAAGTAAGATATTGATATCAAGATGATATTGATATGACACACACAAGTGGTAAAACATAGCACTCTTCAAAATTGAGGTAATAATAGAATCAAACTAAAATCTTAAAGTATAACTAGGAATTGTTAAAATGTGTATAGTGTAACGTTACAATATGGATCTGCTCGATCATACTCTGACGATATCCATAAGGAACAAAAGGTAGGGGGGATCACGCCTACCATGGAAAAGAAGACCTATTTAATCCCTTCTGGTTCAGAAGAGAAAGAAATCCTGCCTTTCGTTAGAAAGGAAGCTTGTATCAAGGAGGATATGAGGGTGTTTGAGCCCCTGGAGTCTCTCCCTACTGGAGAGAAAGGAATTGAGGATCCGCTGCCATACCTCAGCATGTCAACAGTGACTGAGCAGGTCTGTTGCAATCACACTCCTGTCAATATTCATAAGGAACAAGAGGAAGGGGAGATTACGCCTGCCAAGGAAAAGGAAGATCCAGACTCTGGGTTCACTTTGGTCATCTCAAAAAAAAAAAAAAAAAAAAGAATGGAAGGTTTTGAAAGGATCCTTAATCACTTTATAGTGAAAAGAAAAAGGAAATTGACAATTGGGACACCTCTACCTCCAGAAAAACTAGATCTTCAGTTAGCCAGACGATTAGCTGATTTTGGAGGAAGCTCGAAAAGAGGAAGACCCTCTAAAAAAACTCTCAGAGCTAAGAAAACAGAGAGGGATATTGCAGATGGTGTTCAGCGACAACTGAACCACCAAGCAAATCCAACTACCAACCATTCCATATGAAGATCATATCTTGGAATATTAGAGGCCTTAACGGTTACTCTAAGCAAAGAAACATCAAGGAGTTACGGGACTCCAGTAACCCCAGCATTTTGATTCTTCAAGAAACTAAGATGAAAGCAATGACCATGGATAATATTAAAAATAATTTTTGGGATAGCTCTGAAATGGCGGCTGTTGATTCTCAGGGTGCTTCCGGAGGGCTGGCAACTCTTTGGGATAAAAGGCACTGTACTGGTATGATCCTTAGTGATAATTTTAATCATCTTGCAATTAAGTTTGTCACTATTGAAAAAAAGTGTGAATGGATCTTGTCTAATATCTATGCCCCTAACTCTGCTAGTGGTAGAAGAAAACTATGGGCTGATCTTAAAATCTTTAGAAACCAAAGACATTTCGCTTAATCGGCTTATCATGGGAGATTTCAACTCCCTCTAAACCCAAAGTGCGAAAAGTTTAGGGGAACCCCCACCTTCTCTAATGGTATGGAGGATTTTGCTGATTTTATCACTGAACAAAACCTCATTGATGTGGATCTGCATGGTAATAAGTATACTTGGAATAATAGAAGGGTGGGAAAGGGGCTCATTCAGGTGAGACTGGACAGGGCTCTTATCTCGGCAAACTGGATTCTTAGCCAAGACTTTTACCTCTCTTCCCTACCCAGTGGATCGGATCATAATCCGATTGCTTTAAGCTTTCTAAATTGGACCAAACCTGCAAGAAGCTCATTCAAATTTGAAAAAATGTGGATGGAGCACGTTGATATCTATGATAGAATAAAGGAATGGTGGGATTGGAATGGGGAAGGCCTTGCCAAAGATCATGATTGGTCCAAAACTCAAAAATGTCAAAAACAAGTCAAACTTTGGAACAAAAATGTTTTTGGAAACATCTTCGGAAAAAGAAAGAATTAAAACGAAGCTTGGGATCTTGAGTTAAAAATGGATACTATGGGGAGATCAGTTGAAGATGAAGTAAATGAAAAGAGAATTCTTTCTGAGTTACACACGATATGCAGTAGAGAAGAATCCTTTTGGCGCCTTAAATCAAGGGCTATCTGGCTTAAAGAGGGGGACAGGAATACAAAGTTCTTTCACATGACCACTCTAAAGCACAGAGCCAGTAATAGGATATTAGAGGTTTCTAAAAGCAACGGAAGTATTACTAAAAATCCAAACAGCATTAAGAAGCAAGCACTTGAATTCTACAAAAATCTTCTTAGAGAGTAATGTCAGCAATCCGGAAGCTATTTCCTTCATGCTAGAGGCAATCCCCCAGAATGATATTGAAGACCAGAAATTCAGAGATATCACTAAAGCGGTCGCGCTCGATGAGCTAAAAAAGGCTGTTTTTTCTCTTGAGGGGGATAAGGCTCCTGGACCGGATGGATTCTCCATTAATTTTTTTCAGAAATTCTGGGAAATATGCTCGGAGGATCTTCTCAAAGCGGTTAATGAATTTTTTAGATCGGGAAATCTTCTAAAAGAACTCAATAACACACACATTGTGCTGGCACCTAAGAAAATGAATGCAAAAGATTTCAAGGATTTCAGACCCATCAGTCTGGTTAATGCTATTTTTCGAATCTTCACCAAAATTATTGCTTCTAGGCTGCAGCTCATAATGAAGGATCTCATCTCAAAGCAGCAGAGTGGCTTCATTAAAGGCAGGATAATACAAGACGGTGTGATTATGGTACACGAAACTATGCATTCTATGGAAAATAACAAAAAGGCAAACATGATCCTTAAGCTCGACATGAATAAAGCCTTTGACAAAGTTTCTTGGGTCTTCCTTGACAGGATTCTATCTAAATTTGGGTTCACAGAAAAGTTTAGAAAAATTGTTAAATCATGTATATCTACAGCCAGGTTCTCTGTGGTTGTTAATGGAGAGCCTGTGGGATTCTTCACCAGCAGCAGAGGTCTAAGGCAGGGAGACCCCATCTCCCCCCTTCTCTTCATCCTTCTGGCTGACAGCCTTAGTAGAACAATTAGCAGAGCGGTGGAAGACGGCCTTTTAAATGGTTCTAAACCCACTTCTCTCAGCCAAGCTGTCTCTCATCAACAGTTTGCAGATGACACTATCCTTCTTCTTCTGGCCTCAGTGGTTGAAGCTAAAGCTATCAAGGCTCTTCTGCAGCTTTATGAATCTGCTTCCGGGCAAGAGATCAATTACGACAAAAGCATCCTTTTTTTCTTTAACACCCCGGGGAAAGACAACTCAAGATTGCTAAAATTCTGGGCTATAAAATTGGTACTCTTCCAGCAACGTACTTAGGCCTCCCTCTCGCACGAAGAAAGTCTCTCACACGGTGTGGGATGATTTATTGACGAGATTTCAGAAAAAAATGGCCGGTTGGAAAGGGACCACTCTCTCTAGTGCTGGTAAGTGCCTTCTCATTAAAAGCACACTCCAAAGTTTGCCCATATATATCATGTCACTATTCAAAATTCCTTCCTCCTTCGAGAGAAAATTGAAAGGATTCGAAAAAAATTTTATGGCAAGGCATGGAAGAAAAGTTCGATTTCACCTTGTGGCACGGGATAAAGTCGCACCCCTAAATCTAGGGAGGGTCGGGAATAAAAATATTGAGAAAATGAATGAGGCACTCATTGCTAAGATGGGCCTGGAGATTGCTTTCGAGAAACAACCCTGGATTGATGTCATTAAAACAAAATACTTGAATCAGCAAGCTGTTTACTCCTATCTGCATGATGAGCAACTCCCCAATGGTTCCATTTTTTGGAATAATCTGGTTAAGAGTAGAAACTTCATTAAGAAGGGAAGCAAATGGAAAATTGGGGATGGCAGCGACATTAACTTCTGGGAGGATAACTGGTCCAATGATAATCTCTTGGAGAGATTTGGGACTGCTAAGGACAGTCTTATAAGAAAATATGGAACTAAAGTCAAGGACTACATTGATGGAAATGGCACCAACAAGAATTGGAAAAGACTTACTATGGAGAGTATTGAACTGAAACAGACTATTTCCTCCCTCCAAGACCTTTTGGATCTCTTCCCTTTGTGTCACCTAGTTTCCAAGGATGAGCTGATCTCGGAGCAATTCACACGAGGGTAAATACTCGGTCAAACTGCTATACCAGTCTTTTCCACAAGAACCAATCGACTTTAATCGGAACTTGATCTCGGATGCCCGAGTTAACCCCCAAAATAAATTTTTTTCTTTGGTGGCCATCGAGGTAAAATTCTCACCACCGACATTTGATGAAAAGAGGATTTATCATTCCCAATTGGTGCCACCTTTGTAGGAATAGCTATGAAGACATTAGACATCCTGTTCATACACCGTGATTATGCCTTTAGAGTTTGGAACTTTGTCCTTTCCAAATTTGAAGCTCTCTCGGGTGATGCGGAGGATCTTACTCACTGGGTGGAACCAATGGAACCCACCATTCGGACATTGTGCTATCAAAAGAATCGGAAATTAGCCATCCCGCATTTAATTTGGAGGATCTCGGAAGGATAGAAATAATATAGTTTTTAGAAATAAGAAGAAGAATTTTAAACTCACTATGGCAAGATCTCCCAAGGCATCAAAGAGGACATGGCCGATTTAAACCTCCTAAGAACAATTGTTACCCGAAAATGAAAAGCACATCTTATCAAATTGGCAGATCGGATATTGGAGCAACCCCGGAATAGTGTGGATAGATCTTTGGTCAAATGGCATCCCCTCGAATCCAATTGGTTCAAGCTGAACTTTGATGGTGCCTCTAAGGGGAACCCCCGAACAAAGCAATGGAGGAGGAGCAATACGGGACCATAAAGGTAATTTGATTGTTGCATATATTTGGAAAAATGGGAATCCAAACCAATCATTTTGCGAAGCTTTTTATCTGTTCTTCTCTGGGGTTTGAGAGTTGCTCGGGCCCAAAATATCCGTAACCTCATTGTTGAAGGGGACTCCTTAATATTATTAATCGCTTAATCAGTCCTCTTCTCTCCTAGCCGGAATATCAAAGATTTTATCTCTCGAGTCCATAAGCATCACCATACCTTCAACAAAGATCGAATCATACATACTTACGTGGAAGGAAACAAGTTGGCCGATGCAATGGCCAATTATGGCATTAATTTAAATTTCACTATTTGGGATAATGATAGTATCCTAATCAGCTTCACAACAAAGATACATGCGGACCTTCACACGCAAACAATCTCTAAAGATATGCTTTAATCTTTGGAGGAAATCCATAAATTCTTCCACGTGTCTTTGTTTTAGTTTATTTGGCGTGGCATATGATATCTACTCCAAATGATAGCAAGATTTTGTTTAGGAACTTCAAGTGGAGTTGTCTAAATTTAAAAACAGCGCACGCGGGAAGTACAATAGCTGTTGATATTCGGTTGCCAAGCTCCGCGAAAACCGAAGATAACTACAAGGTGAAAGCTGACAGGATAAGGGTTTTCACGCGCGACTTCACGCAGACTCGGATCAGAAATCCTACACACTGCTCGTGGGAGGACCAACGGCTACAGTTCCCATTTTTATGCGACCCGCAACGGTGAGAAACGAACCACTCTCAACGCCCAAAGGTATTTTGAAAATTGTTGTAACCAGCACATCCTTGTGAAGATGGGAGGGCCTCCCTGCCAGATTGAGCCGTGTGCAGACCCTGACTGGAAAGATAACACTGAGCTCTGGAACATTCTTAGTATTGGCGGATTCACCAACTTTGTGGAGAGAGTGCAAGGGCATGATCAAAGCATCTCTGTTCGCTTTGCCAAGGAGTGGAATGAGAGGATGGTCGACTATGGAGGGCAGAAGATTCTTATTAATGACGAACTCATAGCCGAAGCGACTGGCCTCAGCTTGGAAGGATACCGCTTCTTCAACAAGAGGGTTATCAAAGAGGCTGAAGAGAGAAGATTTGTGGAGGAGGAGGAGAAGCTTATATTCAACACCGCGGGTCTGCTTGTTAATTCAATTCCTTCTCCGTATGATGAAGTCACCCGCATGATGATTCGCTACATATCCTTGGAAGGCAGGTTTGTTACTGTCCCTGCCAAGCACCTTGTCTTTTTGAATCACTTTCGTAGGAGTAGGTTGGTTTGCTTCCCCCACTATCTGTTAAACTCTCTTGAGCGCTCCATTTTGGAGTTCCAGAAGCATTCCCGGGCGGTTCCCCTTCACCAAGGGCTTATTCTGCTTATTCACAAGCACTGCCTTATCAAATTCCCCGGCCTCCCTTCCTCTCCCGGCCTGGCTTTGTTGGGCTCCGTTGCTGCCAGTCCTGTCTCCCCTGCTGCCCTCGCGCGCGCCCCGCCTCCGGTGCCGATGCCCCATGCAGCTGCTCATGCTTCTCCTTCTTTCCTCCTCCCGCTGCGCCCTCGCCACCCACACTGTCTCTACTTCTAAACGTGTCACTGGGGCTTCTGGAGACTCAACCTGAGTCTACTGCTGCCGAGGGGATGAACCTTTGGATGACATTGCTCGTGATCTCGCTTTGAACATTAGTAGTGCCGGTCCCAGAGGCGGCACCAACGGATAACCCTTCTAGAAGATTGGAGGCCTTAGAGGTGAGCTTAAATTATCAAGGATGAGGTAAAAATCTTGCTAAGCAAAAAGGAAAAAAAAGCATTGAGGGAGAAGGGAGCATTGGCAATAGCCAGCTTGATGAAATATACAAAAAACTGACCTCCCTAGACTCCCGCCTTGGGAAAACGAAGACTAGGCATGAGTATAATATTGCAGCATTCAGGGCCATAGAGGAATTCATCGAAGGTCATGCAAGAAGTGTTTCGCATCTCAGCGGTGTCCCGATTACTCTTTGGGGCAATGAGAAAGAGAGTAAAAGAACCAGAGAGGAGCTCGATAAGACGGATGCTGCCCATATGACCACGCTGGGTATGTATCATGCTTGGAAAAAAGTAAAGATGAGTATTGATCAAGCGGCCAAGAAGTAGTCCAGTTTTACTACTGCTTCTTGGCTGTAGGCTTGCTGTTTTGTTGCCGTTGTTTTGCTGTTAAGTCTCGTTTGTGTCAGGTTGTTTCTAGGCTTCGGTGTTCTTTTCTTTGTAACTTTTGTGCTTTGATACGCCATTCTCTGCTCCTCTCTCTTATTCAGCTTTTAGGCCTCCTTTTTTGTACACAAGGGTATAGTCCCTTTCAAAAACTATTTACCAATATTAAAAAAACGTTACAATATGGATATTTAGGTCAAGTTTACAAGAAACAAGATGTAAATACTAGAATTGTAGTGATACGATACAAACAAGATAGTATTTCTAAGGAAGTTCACGATGATGAACCACTCCTAACTACAATGACAATATTGACATGGGTATCAAGATCAAAAAGGCCACCAATGATATGAATATGCCTCCGCACACTTTAGACATTTAACTTACCCAGCCGTAAACATGGATGGACATAAATGGACAAAAAAGTGGTAGAAAAAATCAATTGGTAACACAAAGGTATTCACCCTTCTTTTAATCAACAAAGTGTTAAAAGAATGTGAAGGAAGTAGATCAAAATGGGGATGAAAAATGTTGGCTTCACTTCAGCAGAGTTTCACCTCACCTTAATACAAGTGAAAAACTAAGAAAAACTAACGTGTCACATGTTTCGTGATCAAAAGATGGCTCACAACTCAAAACTATTTTAAAGTGGTCAAAGTGGGCTCCGTGCCAAAGAATATCTTCCTAGGTGTTACAAAGTTATCTTAAGTGAGAGTGATTTACCCAAATAGTCCCAACTATCTTAGGAGTATCTTGGATTTACTTTACCCCCTTCGAGCACAAAGGGAAACTAGTGCATCCATGTGTGCTCTTCCTGGGGTTGCCATACGCATTAACGGTAATGCTATCTCACAAGGAATCACTAGTCAAGTAGGTAGTGCAAAGCACTTCCCATTTCATCCACAAGGTTCCCTCTTATGTGGACTACTTAGGGGTTCCTGGAACCACCCCCATTGTTGTAGCTTAAGGTGTTATGCCAAAGGGGTTATGTTTGAGCTAAGCGGATAGGGATGTACCCTTTTCCAAAACCTACAATATAGTGTTCTTAATATTTTGTTATTTTTATCATGTTTAATTAGGTTTGGTTTTCTTGAACACCTTTTGTCATCCTATTTGGCAATTGTATTAGTAGTTTTTGAATTTGTTTTAATTCCACCTTTTTTACAAACATGTGTTATGGTCCTACATAATGAGTTTAGTATTTTTCCATAAAAGAGTAAACATCATTTCGATTCTCAAGATCGTCTAAGGATGCAAGAGAAGAGCATATGTGATGTTTCGAAATCCAAGAAGATATCAAATGGAAACAAAATTTAATTCAAACACACCAAGTTAACCCATTCCAATTCAGATATTCTTAACAATTTCAAAGCATCAAAAGACTTAAAAATTATTTTTGATTCCCAAGATTGCCCCAAGGGATGTGAGGGAAGAGCATATGCGATCTTATTCTTATAAGCAATAATGCAAAGTTTATCTAATCTAGTAAAAGCATATAAAAACATCCCTGCAAAAATGAGTATTTAATTAGATAAAATGTGCAAGGATGTTAGCACCTTAACACCTTAATATTAAGAAAACAAAAAGACACATATGCCCCTATTTTGGCATTTACACCCGGGTTAGGGTGGATGCGCCACTCTGTATTTTTCCAACTTATAGTGCACCTACGCCACTATAGATTAACATAGTAATATAAAGATTGATAGAGAGCCCTGTGTCACCAGAGAGGTTCTTGTGCCACCCAAAAGTGTGTATGCCACCGAATATTAAAATAGTATCATATTCTGACAGAGCACTTGCACCACCAGAAAAGTACCTACGCCACTAGAGGGACGCCTGCGCTTGGGTTAGTGTGTATGTTCCAGTCTGACAGGTTTTGCATTACAGCAAAGTTATAGTATGAAATGGCATCTACGCCCGGGTTAGTGCCCCTGTACCCCGGTTAGGGTATGTGTGTCGGGGTTAGTGTATGTGCGCCAAGGTCGACAAACAAAAATTCAAGCCTCAACAAGATGCCTCGCTCCACCTGAGAGGTGATTGTGCTAGGATAAGTGTATATGTGCCCCCTGTTAGTGTGTGCCGTGCCACTCCTATAACCAAATTATGGTGACAAACACAAAAAATATCACAATACTTCAAATTTTAACAAATTAGCTTGAAATTAGCAACAACACTTTAAAATGATAGCTATAAGTGAGAACCTACACATATAATGCTAGAAAAAATCCCAAGAAATTGAACATTAATTATAGTATGTGCATATCAAAGGGTTAGCCAAAAACAATAGAATTCAAGCTAAAAATGCTAAGGGACAAAGGATCCGGTCCCACCGAGCGTGCCAAATGTGTGCATGGTTTTGTTTAGCTAAGTTAGAAAAATGAGAACTAACACCTAAATAGTTCTATAACCAAGCTAAATAAAAATCTAAAACACCATCAAGATAAGAGCTAAGATAAATCAAAATCTAAAACAACATTATTGCATTAGAACTTTGAAGCATAAATCAAACTAACATGCTAATTATCAAGAACCTCTACTCTTTAGATTACCAACAAAATAAAATGAACCTATGTAAATTCAATGGTAATCAATAGTTTATTGTTTGATCCTCAAGAAATTAGGAATGGGAGCTCATCAAAGCATATCTACAATACCACTTTGATTATTCCCATATGACCTAAGAAATTGGGTGAATGCAATGCAAGAAAGGAGGCTTAGCTCTCCAAATGGTGGATTCTTCAAGAATAAAAAAGAATCTTATAGTCTATTTGCTATGTTCTTTTCTTTGTTCTTCTCAAGGAATTTAGGTGTAAGTGTAAAGGTAGGAGGAGGGCTCTTTATATATCCCAATGGATAATGGAATCACTACCTCCCTTTGTATGTGGGATAATAGATATGTTGAGTTATTTGTGGATAAGGGGGTTTAGATATAGTTGAGTTAACTTTAGGAGGGTTTGTTTGTCCTTTAGTGACTCATGTGGATAAAGGGTGCCTATTAATTAATCAAGATGATTTAATTAATATATGTGCAAGCTTATAAAAGCTTTTAGAGGAATATTAGCATGATTTAGACTATAAAAGGGGATTAAATTAATTAAATATTGATTTATTAGTTAAATGAAAGTGGAGGCTAATTAATTAATAATACTTAATTAATCTAGATGGATTTAGGATTAAGTAACGGAAGGTCATTAATTAGGGTATTTATTGGATAAGCAACTTAATTAATTAGCATAGTGTAATTAATTAATGACGATAGGAGAGAAGATGAGATCTTTTGGTGATATGTCACCAATTTACGAGAAAGGAGATAATTAGCATAATTTAAGTATTTAAATTTTTCGGGTGTAATTATGGGTGTCTACATATTGTAAGTGTTGACATGTGATTTTCTTGATGTGGTGTGTTCCTTTGATTGTTGAAGATCATGCTTGCCATGGATAAATCATTTTTGCTCTTGGATTCATTAGACTGAAATGATATGGTTTGCAAAGAATCCATTTTCACATTTGGTAATAATGGTTGCAAACTTATCTCTATTAACTGACTCATCCTTGGATCAATTCCATTGATCCAAGGAATGTTTTAAATCTCCTTACCTAGTCTGAATGGTAAACTGACATTCAGAGGTTGAGAGACGTAATGAGACTAAACTTTTGTATGTTTACAAATTCTTTATTGTCTTGTAAGATCGTGCCTGCATTCTGTTGTATGTTTTGTGCTCAGATCTTCTTGATTGATCTCAGCGGGATGCTTATGGTGTTAAGTGAAAAGAGGCCTATGTTAGGACTATTGGGAAAATAAAAACTAAGTCCTAGACCTATGAAATCTATCCTAGCAGGATTCTTAAACTAAGGTATTATACCTACCTACTACCTATATCTATTTTGTTGGGATGGCATCCTAACCTAAGTTGTTGTACTAAATGGGAATAAGGGGGAAATAACCTAAGGTAATGCTAGGCTATTTCTAACCTAATACCTAATACTATTTGGTTATGAATTATGATCTAACCTAAGATGACTATTTACCTATTGCAATGTTTATAGCCTAAGGTAAATATTTCTTAACTAGCCTAAGGTCTTATCCTAAGCTAATGGTACCTATCCTAAACTAATGAAGTGTGGAAAGGGGACCTAAGGGTTGTATGGAAAATGGGAGGCTAGGCAGTGGTTCCTAAGATATTTATGAGATTTGATTTTTGTAATAAATGGCAGCAAACTGCCAGATTAGGTGGAAGCATGAAAAAGTTGGTGGAACTTACATGGAGTCTTCACTAAAGTTAGAATGCATGTAGAAGTCAAATTAGGATTCACCAATTCTAGATGGTAGTGGCATGGAGAGATAGGTGGGAATGTGAGAGTAAATGGCATTAATGAATCTCAATTTTTGCAAGCAAACCATCTTGGAAACAATGTGGGTGGATTTTTTGGGGTTGTTTTTTCTTGCATGCTTTGTGATTTTTTCTCTGCATGGAGCTATCTAGTTCTTTGAACCAGCAGTTTGATTTTCAATTTGTGGCTATTTTTGGTTTCCTTCATCTATTTTTGATTAAAGGAAAGTATATGAGGCATTAAGGAAAGAAATTTTTGTTGTCAATCTTTGATGGAGGAGAAGAAGACTTGGAAGCTAGGTTGGAAGTCTCCTTCGAATTGGAAGAAGCACTATCAGGAATGATAGGCTCTACCCATTAATATTTATTTCTTTTCTCTAAATGTTTCATTAAAATAACTCTACTCTCATGAGATAAATGGTTAGTTTTTTTTTCTCTGGTTATTTGCTTTCATGTTGAAGGAATTTCGTGATTTTGGATACAAATCCATTGCGTGATAAAGTTATTTTTGGATGTTTTTCTCTGAGTAAGTTCAATGGTGAAATGCATATGGAAATTTCAAGGCTTTTGTGTTTTGATTAGAACTTGCATTCTAGACTGTCTGCTCAAAAAAGATCTTGAGTAAATGGTTTTTGGTTTGAGTTTTGGAACTAGAAATCTCGTTAGAAATTGAGTTTGAAAAGTTGTATTATTTCTTTTCGGTCTGTATGGATATATATTAAATGTATTCTAAGAACTCAAACTTGCATGGAATCATGTTATGGAGGTCTTGTTTCCCTCTGTTCTGGGTAACCTGCGTTATTTCAACTGACTATCTTTGAATGTTTTGAAAGATAGGTGCATGTCCTTTTATAAAACTGTATCTTGTTTGTGAGGATATAGTACCTCTGGTTCGGGATTGTATTGTTTACTTTATCCTTCGATATGAATTCGAACTCATTTGAAAGCAATCATTAATGGGTTTTTGAAGTATTTGGAAGTGTTGTGTTTCATACTTCAACTTGTGTTAAATATGGTAGGAACAATTACCCCTTCTCTACACTGAACTTCTCTACCTCGATCTTTATGTTTTAGATGGAGCTGTGAAAGTTATTGTAGTTGGAATCTCTGTTACAGTTCAAATTTGTGGGGAATGTAGAAAAAAATTTGACTTTAAAATTTGTGTTGGGTTTTTGTATTCTCTATCAAAACCTTTTTGAATGGATTTATGGGTTTTACAAAAAGGATTTGAACATTATTTTAAACTATGTCTTGTTTTGTGAAGACTTAGTACTTCTGTTTCAGGTTTGTATTGTATACTTTACTCTACAGTATGAACGTGAACTTGTGTTAAAACAAAGATGAATGGATGAATGTGGATTATGGCATTGTATGCATCCTAAATTTCTACTTGTATTTGAACTGGGTTAGTATTGGTATTTGATGTTATTGATACGGCTTGAGCTCGTAAGGAAAATAGAAGTAATGTTTTCTTTAAACTTCGCATTTGGTTTTGTATTCTCTTTTGGAACTTTCAAAGAAATTTTGGGTTTTAAATGGGATTTGGAATTCAATTGATAAAACAATGGTGAATGAATTCTAGGTTTGGATCCTTTCTATTGAGTTTCCTTTAACTTTTGGGAAGTTAAGTTCTGTTTTCTCGAACTACTCTGTAGATCGACTCTCTCCCATGTTGTTAGGGTGTTTACCATCCTAGGCATGTTCGACTTCTTGAGTTTGACTCTCTGCCCTTTTGATCTTGGATGAGGTAATGAGAACTCACTCTCTAGAACCAGAAACTTCTTTGTGGTTGTTTAATTAAACTTGTTACTAGTTGACTGTGGAAAGTTCTTGGGAATAGTAGAATGTTCAGGAAACTTTTGGGACTGTCATTTTTGGTACAAGGGAAAACCAAACCATTCCCTTTTGATCTTTCTTGATCTTAACTATTTTTATGGAATCAATTGTCTTGTCGATTCAAGGAAGTGTACAACTGAGTTTATCCTGTAGAAAGGAAAACATAATCATTTCTAGTCTAACTGTTTTGAATGAATGAGTCATGCATCATTAGGATATTATTTTCGAGATGGAATCCTCTCTGTGCACTCAATAATAAATATGAACCTTCCCTAGATGGACACGAGTAAGAAATAATCCTTTTGTAAGTCTTGCTTTGATTTATGGAACGTATGGTTTCAGATCACTGAATGATATCTCCAATAATGTAGAATAATACATAAGGCTTGCAAGTAGGATGATGATTGTTTTGTTTCTCTCCCTTCTCGGATTGGTTTGGGATTCTTGTTATCGGTTGTTGTCTCTTAAATGGTGAATCCTTTTATTGGTTTCCTTGACTGATACAATTATATAGGTAATCGGTTATGTACTTTCTGAACCTGATTTCTATCTCTTAGAGGAATGGTGAATTATGGATAGTTCGTATTGATTCTTCTTCTTATTTATTTAAGTTGTAGGATGAATCATCCTAAATATGTACTATGCTGAAATGAACTTGTCTGTACATGATTTCTGGAAACTTGGTAAAATGACAATAAGGTTTTTGGTTCTAAAAGTAACTCTTTTTGTTACATAGTAAAGTTAAATTCTGTATTTCAAATTCAGAAAGAATTATGAAATAATTAAACGACAAGATCTATTGTTTGATATAAATAAGTAATTGTTTGGGACAATTCTTATATGATATAATGTAGTAGTTTGTTGATTATATTATGATATTTTCTTAAAAGTGAATTCAGACTTATTATTTGTACTTCTTTTATGGTTGTTATTACTTATGCTTATTTGTATGATACATTAATTGTTTCATTAAAGAAGAGTTGTTTTAATGGAATAATTAGTGGAATGCACTTCGTTTTAATGCTTAATGCTTATCATGCTCAGTTCAATGAATTGACCCATGCTAGCAATTTTTGCAGATGGACTTCGTAAGTGATAAAAGAAGGCAAAATTTTTTATGATGTATTGGCTGATTTAAAGTCTGGCTCTTTTGTAAAGAATTTTGATTCATTCATGAGTTGTATTGAAAAATAAAAGTTATATTATTTTATGATCTTAATGTTGTTCGACATACGGTATGCTTGAAATGCATAGTCTTGTAAAGTGTATATTTTTATCTTGATGAATTGAAAAGTTTGGAGACTGACTTCAAATTGTGGTGTAAATTCTCTTGTACTTGTATGAAGGAAATTGTAATGCTATATTGTCGATATTCTTCATATCTATTTATATGCTTATTACTTGTTATCATTCAATAAGTTGGATTAAGGGAATAGTTCAATCTCCCTTACTAAGCTACAACTTTCTAAGTTGCATAAGATGTCGTTCTCTATCTAAACAATTATAGTATAATAATGGAATGTGTAATGGACATATAATTAAACTAAAGGAATTATGAAAGATAAAAAGCATATGATAGCCCTAACACTTAATCATGTAGAGGAAGACTCTTCCTCTCTCAAAAGAATGAAAAACAAAAGGAATGGTGTTTATGATCATTAATCATTGTACTTCGTTTTCTATGAAGTCAACTCTAGTTGAACCTATGTGGATGATACACCTTCTTTGGACAACTAAGTTACATTAAATTAACCTTTTGATGTTTGTTGTCCTATTTTTGGATAACTACTTGTTATGCCAAAGTTAATGAACATAAAATCAATCATGAGTTAATGAAGTTCTTAATATTAAATAGATTAATATGGAAGAAGAACTTAAGGAATGTTGGATTTAGGGTTTTTGATATTCTATAATCGAAATCTTGATCCAAATTTAATTATGTGTTAATGACCTCCTAGGGGAATGTACATCATGATGAAACAACTCTGAAGGATGTTAGCACATGCCATTTGTAGGATCTGTACCTTTGAGAAGACTAAGGACTTCTCGAGGATATAGTGTTACAGTTGACATGTGGAAAACACCCTTCCACATTTGTTCATCTAGATCTACACACATCTAGACTTGAATGTAGTTTCTCTCTAGGTCAACTTAGTAGTGTGATTTGAATATGAAGTATTTTTCTATAACTCAGGGTAACTAGGCACATTCGATCAACTTAGTTCGGTTTAGTATGCCCATATACCCTAAGTCATCGTGATCATCTCCCTATAACAAATTATGTCACTATCTTAGGTTACGGTCAAACCTTGGGCAAGTAGACTGACATAAGTTAGTAAAAACCATTCTAGATGGTATAAGAGTGAGGTGAAGGACACATTCTCATTTGTGAATATGTCATCTAGGAATAGTAACATGAATAGTATGTTAGAAATCTTTGGCTAATGTATCGTAAGTCTGCTGGTTGCATTATCCTATGTCACCTAGTTTAAGGAAACATGATGTCGATGAATATTCGTAAAAATATTCACATAGATTCTTTAAACAAATCACTCATTACCTGAGAATAGGGTAAGAAACCATGTATACGTAGTATACATAAATTATTCTATACTTACAAAAAACATTAGAGATTGGATAGAAATAGAGTCATGAAATGAGAGATTGGTAATTTACCGAGTTATTTACAGTGCATATGGTTATCATTGTTATGAGATTGATTAGCATGGAATGTGTGTTTTAAATGATGTTTTATTTAGAACAAAGAACATTGTGTAAAAAAAAAATTTCCCTTGTTTCTAAAGTCATAAAATGGGAATGTTACATTATTTCCATATGACCTAAGAACTTTGATGAATGCAATACAAGAAAATGAGGCTTAGATCTTCCAATGGTGAATTGCTCAAGAATGACAAAAGGCTTATAATGTATTTACTATATGCTTGATTTTGTTTCTCAAGAATTAGGTGTAAGTGTAAAGGTAGGAGGAGGGCTCTTTATATAGCCCAATGGATAAAGCAATCTCTACATCCCTTTGCATGTGGGATAATAGAGATGTTGAGTTAGTTGTGGATAAGGGGGTTTAGATAGGGTTGAGTTAACTTTAGGAGAGTTTAGCTTGTCCTTTAGTGACTCATGTGGATAAAGGGGGTTTATTAATTGATCAAGATGATTAATTAATAGATGTGCAAGCTTATAAAAGATTTTTAGAGGAATATTAGCATGATTTAGACTATAGAAGGGGATTAAATCAATTAAATAATGATTTATTGGTTTAATGAAAGGGGAAGATAATTAATTAATAATAATTAATTAGTTTAGATAGAAGGAAGGATTAATTAATGAAAGGTCGTTAATTAGGGTATTTGTTGAATATAAGACTTAATTAATTACTTATTGTAATTAATTAACAATGATAGAAGAGAAGATGAGTGATTTTCATGATATGTCACCAATTTGCGGGAAAGGAGATAATTAGCACAATTTAAGTATTTAAATTTCTCAGGCATAATTATAGGTGTCTACATAGACAACACAAGATATAAGTACAAAATGTTTGATTCAAAGCTCATGTGTTGCACTTCCAACAACGTAGACTAACCCTTAAAAGCAAAAAGAAGCAAAAAGGCATCTAGTAGTAATAATTCTCAAGTCCATATAAAAATGGCCCTACACAAGGCTCCTTAAATAGCATGTGCCCCTCCTTTCATAGGTCAAGTGTAGACACCAAATTTGGATCACACTCCCCCTTTCACCCCACATATATATTAATTTAATTACCTATAATTAAATTAATGCCCATTCTCACAATATTAATTAATAAATACCTTAATTAAATTAATTTCCACCTCACCTAGACACTTCATCATAGACCTATTCTTAACATTTTTACTTTTAACTATGACTCAATCTCTACTTGCCATAACTAAATGAGACTTAGTCTAACCCTAACACTAAATGCTTATTCTTCCTCTAACTACATACACACTTACATGGAAAATTCCATTTTGGATCCACAAAAACAAAGAGAACTGACCAAAAGATAGCCAAGATATGCTATTTTGGCAACCTAGGATATCCTACATTAATCAACATTGTTTAAACCTAAACCGATGCTTGTAACCCTAAAATATCATCGGTTACCATATATTCACTTTGTAACCTTGTTAGAGAGTGTTAGTGTAGATTTTCATCACACCGAAATCAACCTTCAGATCTCCTGTTGGGAAATGGTCAATTTGGTATGAATGCACAACATGGAATTTTCCCTAAGTGTGGGACCTGCAAATTGGGAAAACTCTCCGATTGAAACTATTTCTTACTCCTCTATTTAGGTGTATGTATGTAATTTTTGCAAAGGTTTTGATTCAAAATTCCTTCTCTAAAACTAATAAGGAGACATGGTTGAGAGAAAACATGGAAATGGAAACAAAAATAAGCAAAAATAGAATGGTGATATACCAAAGGAGTCTTTGGAATTCTTGTTTTGCAAAAATAGACACAGATCATGAGGATGCAGCATAGAAATAAGCACAAATTACCAAAATGCAATAAAATATCAAAAGGAAACAAACCAACACAAGAGAGGATTGAAAAAAATTCACAAGAGCATGCATTCTTAGTTCCAGATTTAATATGATACATGTACATCAGAATAGCAAGGATGAAAAAAACATAATGAAGTCTATATGGGAGGTTTGAAAATCATTCAAATCCACCTGTTAAGGAGAAAAGAAGAGCTTGCAAGAGCAAGGACATCCAACCTTTTCAAAAATAAGCCAAATCCTGCTTTATCGATCAAACAAAATGAAGAAAGGTAGAAAAACATGGGAAAATTTATTCGACATCTCCAACCACCGACAAGATTCATTAAAACAGCAAGGGCACCCTCACAAATCCATTTTTTGATGCATTCAGCCATGCTAGAGAAGAAACAGATGCCATACTTCATCAATTTTGGTGGTTGGGGTCGGTTCTACATTTTTTTCGTGCTAGAGACATTTCTTCAAATTTTCTCCCTCCAAGTTTTCTAAAACTCAAAATTGAAGCTTCCATGGCATAGAGGGCATTGATAGATTTCCAATGGTGCCAAATTTGATAAATTTTGACCACTAGATCGAAAGATATGAACTTTTGAAATTTTGTGGCAATATTAGGGCAAAAATGGTGAAAACAGTCCTCGGGCTCAACCTTTCCTTTTTCCCCTTTTTTGCAAAATTTACAAAAAGTCTCAAAAAACCCCATGGCCCCATAGGGGCAAAGTGCCACGTGGTGTTAAAAGGGCTTCGTGGGTCCAAAGATCACTTTTGCACTAAAAGCACAAAAATGTTAAAGTTAAGATACCTCCCACAAAGACGCAACCTCACTTCCTAATTTGACTTTGACTTTTGGTCTCACGGAAGTGCAAGTCACCTTGTGACTTTTTCCCTTTGGAATGAAAAAGGGTTAAGTTCCAAATTCCTCCGATCCTCTGCCTTCTCACTTTGCTTAATATGCAGCCACGTGTCCTCCTCGGACCTTAGGCAAATTTTCTTCCTTTGTGCCTTTGCGGGCTCGTGGGCTGAAAATTAGCTTTGTGCCCTCTTAGCCAAAAAAAAAAAAAAAGTATCAAAAGTCTTCTTCTTTCCACAAAACCACAATATCCTTTGGAAAAAATTATTCCTTAGCTTCGCGGACCCACCCAAGGAAAAATTTCACTATAAAATCCGTCGAGCCATAACTCAAAAAATACAAGGAGTTAGGAGGAATTCTTTACCTTTCTAGAAAGGGGAAGAAAAATATTATCGATGAAGCCATCTCTAGGAAATTTTAAGTGCTTTAAAGTGGAAAAAAATCTTCCTGCAGCAAAATGAGGGAAGAATGAAGGAAATTTAATGAAAACAAGCATGATTTTATTTCTGATAACAATTTTGGTGACTCAAAGGGGTCATCTTCTTGCTAGATGAAAAGACCAGCTATATTGAAGCATCCATTGGGCATGGAGTCATGATAGATAGCCTGCAAGCCGATCCTCTACTTGAAAAATTCCCTTTTAAGCATCTTGGAACCCACTAAAACTTGGAGTTGATCTTCACCAAAAAGCCACTATAAGGCATTGTGCAAGAGCAAAACAACATCACCAAAAACTATGTACAAACTAAAAATCATACATGCTCCAAATGGAACATGTAGAGTGTGCAAAATCACTTCTTCTACTGAAAACAAACCTACCTACACTACTCTAACCAAGAGCAAAGGGAGCTCAAAAAATCCTGCAACTATCAAGGATAAATAGCTTCCCTTCCTCAACAATGGTAGCCATGCAACTGATTTGGAATTGAACTGGCTGGTTAGATGAGTGAAAAATTGGAAATAAGCTGGTCCTCCACCCAAATCATCAAGGTATCAACATTAATGGAAAATTTCTCCTTAATCTAACTTGCATCAAACTTATGGAGGTTTTGATGATGACCCTTGAAACTTTGATGCTCATCCTCATGCCCTGAAGTAGGCATGACTAGTTTTAGCTTCTCCTTTAGCTCCAATGAAGCCAAGTACCTGATTGGGCACGGTTTGATCCTTTGGATGTGCCCATTTCTCTGATTTTCAACTCCAAAAATGGAGTCCTCTTGTATACCTTCTTGGATGGGTGGTGTGAGAGAGATGATGACATCCTTTGCCTTTTCTCTTCCTCCTTTGAAGAACATGAAAGATCAAGATCTTCCAACCTTTGTTCCAAAGGGTTGTTCTGAAGTGCAGGTTATTTTTCCTTAATGTTCTCCTCCATGACAGCAGGCTCATGTGCTTGGAAGGATGAAGACGGGGAAAAAATGATGTTATCTCCTCGGGCTCCTCTCCATCAAGACAATCCTCCAAGTTAGACAGATAATCTACCTCCTTGTTGTCCTGTTGCAGGTGCTCAACCTCCTCCATGGTGTCCTTTGAATCTAAAATTTTCTCACCATGGTTCCCCTCATCTTCAAACATGAATTTTGAAATATCAAACTCTTCCTCAACATCAGAGCTTGAAGGGGATGAAGTGGGAGGAAGAACTGAAGGTTCTTCTGTGGCCTGCTCCGCACTTGGAGCCTCTGAAACTATATGGTCCTCCTCCATAGCCGGAATGTACTCCTCTTCTTTTAGATTAGGAGTAGCTCCTTCTTCCCCTACTTGTGTTGTAGCTAGAGCTTCCACCACTTGCGGCTTGACCTCAGCCTCCTCCATAGGCTTAACCAACAAGGGAACCTTTGAAAACTCAAATTTAGTAGCCCAACTCTTCATATTTTCTATCATTTCTTCTCTGTTGGGTTCCTCTATTTGATGTTCTCCTTGGCTAGTTTTTTTATTGTTTTCTTCCCAACATGGACTTGGGAAGGAAAGAAGAGTGGTGGGTGGGGAAGGAATTTCTTTTGGCTCTTGTAGAGGGGAATTGGATTTGGAAGGGAAAAGGGTAGAAGAACTGAAATGGGATGGAAGACTAGGAGATGGAGAAATGGAATTAACTTTTGGGACAATAGATGGGCAACTTGAAACTTGACACTGCTGAGATAAAATAGATTGGGAAAGAGGAAAATAAAAAGCATGAGATGGTGTGCTTACCCATTGACAAGGTTGCTAAATACTCCTCTCATACACCCCTATTCCTTTAGTCCACTTTGCAAGCAATGAAAACATTGCAACAATGAAGTCAAGTTTCTCTTGCGGGCTATAATGCCTTGGAAAAGGTCCCACCCATGGAAAAGGTGCCCTACAACCGATTCCAAATGCTTTCATTTGTGCTTGAGCCCTAGATTGCACCATGTTTTCCTCCATCTTTTGGATCTTCTCCAAAAATCTACATTTTCTTCTTGACTACCCTCACAATCTACGTACCCTTTTGCTTGACATGCTTCATAGCCAAACTGAATTTGGAATTTCTCAGATGGGTATGCATATTGGTTTTGAATTTGACAAAAATGTTGATCTAGAGGATTTGAAAAATATGTTGGAGGTGGGAAACATTGCTTGTTGTTGTAAAAATGCAAATTCCATGAGGAAAATGAATTCATGATTGCACAACTTCATGGGATGAAAGAAGAATGAAGAGATGGAATGAAAAATGGAAATAAAAATGAAATAAAATGAATGGAAAGAAGGTCTGCAACTTCAGAGATCGGTTGTTGATCAGATGGAGTCACCATATGTGTTTGCAAGTGCCTCTAAAGGCTGAAATTTTAGATAGAAACACATCAACCTCCAAAAATGAAGTGGAAGACCACTTGGTCCCACCGAGCATGCCAAAAATATTAGTGTAGATTCACAACACTCCCAAATCGACCTTCAGATTTGTTGTTGGGAAATGGTCAATTTAGTGTGAATGCACAACATGGAGTTTTCCCTAAGTGTGGGACCTTGTAAATTGGGAAAACTCTCTAGATTGAAACTGGTTCTTACTCCTCTATTTAGGTGTATGCATGAAAATTTTTACAAGGGTTCTGATTCAAAATTCCTACTCTAAAACTACCAAGGAGATAGGGTTGAGAGAAAACATGGAAATGGAAACAAAACTAAGCAAAAACAAAATGGTGATACACCAAAGGAGTGTTGGACTTCTTGTTTTGCAAAATAGACACAGATCATGAGGATGTAGCATCCAAACATGCACAAATTTCCAAAATTCAATGAAATATCAGAAGGAAACAAACCAACACAAGAGAGGATTGAAAACTCATTCACAGAGCATGCATTGTCAGTTCTAGATTTAATACGATACATTGCAATAGCAAGGAGGAAAAAAATGTGATGCAGTCCATATGGGAGGTCTAAAACTCCTTCAAATCCACCTGCTAAGGAGAAAAGAAGAGCATGCAAGAGCAAGGACGTCCAACATTTTCAAAAATGAGCCAAATCTTGCTTTATCGATCAAACAAAACAAAGAAAGGTGGAAAAATATGGGAAAATTGACTCGACATCTCCAACCACTGACAAGATTCATTAAAATAGCAAGGTCACCCTAAAAAATCCATTTTTGGTGCATTCGGTCATGCTGGAGAAGAAACAAATGCCATACTTCATCAATTTTGGTGGTTGGGGTTGGTTCTACATTTTTCCCATACGGGAGACATTTCTTCAAATCTATCCTTCCAAATTTGCCCAAAACTCAAAATTAAAGCTTATGTGGTATAGAGGGAGTTGATATCTTTCCAATGGTACCAAATTTGATGAATTTTGACCACTGGATCGAAAGATATGACCTTTTGAAATTTCTGCGGCCAAATTAGGGAAAAAATGGTGAAAAACGGATCCGTGGGCTCAACCTTTCCTTTTTTCCCCTTTTTGCAAAATTTACAAAAAGTCTCAAAAAACCCCATGGCCCCATAGGGGAAAAGTGCCACGTGGTGTTAAAAGGGCTTCATAGGTCTAAAGATCACTTCTACACTAAAAGCACAAAAAATGTTAAAGTTAAAATACCTCCCATGACCCCACAACCCCACTTCCTACTTTAACATTGACTTTTGGTCTCGGTGGAAGTGCGCATCACCTTATGACTTTTTCCCTTTATAATGACAAGGGTTGAGTTCCAAATTCACTCTGATCCTCCGCCTTCATGCTTTGCTTAATATGTGGCCACGTGTCCTCCTCAGACCTTAGGAAAATTTTCTTCCTTTACACCTTTTCGGCTCGCGAGCCAAAAATCAATTTTGTGCACTCTTAGCCAAAAATACTAAGTATGAAAATTCATCCACTTTCGCCAACCCACAATATCCTTTGGAAAAATTTCTTCCTTAGCTCGTGGACCTGCTTAGGGAAAAATTTCACTATAAACTCCGTCAAGCCATAACTCAAAAAATACAAGGAGTTAGGAGGACTAATTTACCTTTATGGAAAGGGGAAGAAAAATCCTATCGATGAAGCCATCTCTAGGAACTTTTGAGTCCTTTAAAGTTGAAAAAAATCTTCCGCGAGAAAAAGGAGGGAAGAACGAAGGCAAGTTAACCAAAACAACCATGGGCTTATTTTGGATAAAAGAGACATTGGAAGAATTATTAAAGTTTTTAGAGGAGAGATCTACATGTAAGCATGCACCAAAGCACTCTTGAATATCCAAACATCTTGAACCAAAGCACCAAGACTCGATCTCGAAGGTTAAGCATTCACAAGTAATGTTCTAGGAAGTGTTGGTACCCAAATTTTTTCTCCTTTTCAGTTTGAGCAACATCAAAGATATGGCATGAAGCTTGAAGATAGATGGATCATGGTGTGTGTCATTTTATAGCTGGGGATATGATCTAATTGGCACTCATATTTTTAGAGAGATGGATAGCACTCAAATAGGACTTGATCTTGTCCTAACTGTTTTAGGTTGTGCCTTTCAACCAAGGTAAGAGAACCTATTTTGTAACCCTCAAATGGTGAAGGAGATGAAGATATCCCTTAATTTGTGTAAATAGTATGAAGGGGCCTTGGGAAAATATGATCAACACTCCAAATCTGACTTTCACAAGTTGTCACTTCTTGATTATGGAGATACTTTCAATGGAAGGCAAGGGTTATCAAGACATTTTGAAATCTTTATCTATTCTCGCATACTTTAGCAAATGGATTTTGATCTTGTGGGTATACAGTCAAAACAGAGGTAAAACAAGGTATGCATCAAAATAGTTAAAACATTTAAAATAGTTAAAATACCCACAAAAGATCAAAATACCCAATAACAATGTAAAGCTTTAAAATAGTTAAAACATTCCTTCAACCAAAAGGTCCGCATCAATGGAGGCCCTGATTTGCACCTTTTCACACAATCTTTGAGATTCTAGCATGAAGGCTCAAGCTAGAAAACCCAATAAAACATCAAAATCTAAGATAAATCATGCCTAAGGCACACCCAAAAGCTTACAGACAATCTCTATCAACAGATGAAAGAAAAGTGATTTTAAATCATTTATTTCATTTTGAGATGAAATCTCTTCTAGAAAACGAAATTTACGATGCCACTAAACTATCACAATGATTAAGACCTATGTGATTCGAGATAGATTTTGATACAAGATTGAAATAGGAACTAGAATAAATACTTGTAGACATTACGAAATGAAATAAACACAAATTAACTCAAATTTTATCAAATTCATCAGCAAGGGAGAGTTATTTAAACAATCTTAAAGCTTGTTGATGGCTATACACTTGTAACCAACTCAACATGAATGAAAATATGACACAGAGGAAGTTAACCTGGTTTCTCTAAAAGTTTTCTCAGAAGATGAGCTTTTCTCAAAATTTTCTCGTGAAAATGAACTCCCAACTTTTACATGTCTCAAAACATGTATTATATATCTTTCTATTACATTTGATCCTTCTTTCCCAAGAAAAGAATATCCTATGGCATCTTAGTTTGTTACAAATTCACTCATGAATTTTTGAAAGTGATACTTAACCAATTTTGCAAGGAGGAGATGTCAGGCATTCAAAAAATCAAATTATTACAAATCTTCATCATTCCTTGTCATGGGAGCATGTATTCTTCCTTTGGCACCCACAGCATCTTCCTCTTCCATCATTTCACCTTTACACTTTCCAAATTTGCCTCTGCAACTTTTGGATCTAGTATTTCATGTTTCTGCTCAAGCTCGAACAAAATTTCATTTCAAAAGTACCTCAAATCTATATATTGAATTTTCAAATTGTGAAGGCAAAAATGACATGAATTCACCAAAAAAATGGTGAAAATTGATGCAAAAATCACATCTCCAAGCTTCCTGGAGCTCAAATGGTGGCCAAACTAAAAAATGCACAGTTATTATCGATTTACCTTTCTCCCTTCAATCTGAGCCCTCCACATGTCACAATGTGATTGGAAATGGGCTTGGGATCACTTTTTGACATTTTAACACTTTTGGAAAAAAGTAAAAATTTGACATTTTTCTCCATACCTCCGCCCTTTGAAAATGAGCTTGACACGTGTCCCTATATGGGTCCCAACAAAATTGTGGCTCGATTCTACACATTTCCACCTTTTTGGAAAAAGGAAATTTTTCCAAATTATCCCCATGGGCCCGCATCTCTGATTCTATCCTTGACATGTGGCACAATATGAATGGATACGGAGTCGCGGCTCAATTTTAAACATTTTGCCTCTATTTGGAAAAAGGAAATTTATTCAAAATATCCTTACATCCCCTGCCCTTCAACCCTTTTCTTCGATATGGGTCCTAGCAGACATGTACTCCAAAATTTCATTTTATACCTATTTTTCAAAAAAGGAAAAAATTCCATATTTTCCCCATGGGCCCGCAGTTCTGCCTCAGACCTTGCCACGTGTTCATCTGTGATTCGTTGCGGGGCAGAACTTCCTTTTATAATTTTGGTCCATTTTGCCAAAAAGGCAAAATTACAAAATTTCCCCCGAAATCCTGAACCTCTACTTTTCCATCATGAGCAAAAAATGCAAACAAGGCATTAATTAAACTTAGCGGGCCTGCGGCCTTTTTCATCACTTTAACATTTTTACCCCAAAAAGGCAAAAACTTCAAATACCTCCACAACTCTGCCTCTCCACTATTTTGTCTTTTCTAACTGCCACGTGTCACCCTCTAATTGGCTGAGGGCCTACGGACTTGCGGGGACAATTTAGAATTTTTGCCAAAAACACAAAAATACTAAGTTGCTCGAGCAGACCCACCGAATCTTGTCCAATCACAAATGGCCATGTAGGAGAAGATTTTTGAGCTAAAATTGATGGGTAAAGGACGCCCGTATGACCATCAAAAATGTAGAAATTTCAGCGATGCCCAAAATTGATTTTTCCTTCATGGGTGAAGAAATTTTCGATCAAAGGACAAATGGAAAGTGATTCAAAGCAATTTATGACCATGGAAAGGGATTTTTGAGGGAAAATAAGTATAAATCGAACAATTTTGAGCTCCAAAGGTTGGGAAAACACAGGAAAAATGGCATAGGCATTTGGATAGGAAAAATTAGGGCAAAACGCAGGGAAAACTTAGAGATTCCTCCAAAATAGTGCAAAAATGGAGAACAACTCAAAGCATTCAAATGCATATACAAGTTGTTTTTTCACTAAATGTAAAGGATGGGAGAATCCAAAGAAAATTTTTCTCAGAAACCGGGCAAAAACACACTTCTCCTTAGAAATTAGGGTAAGGTAATGAGTTTTCAAACAATCCAATGCACAAGAATGGAGACACAACTTCACATCATTAATTTCATGAGGAAAAAATGTTTCAAAGCACAAGAGCAAAGGGGAAACATGGAAAAATGACAGATGATCAAAATGGGCACCAACATCGGATCCTACTCTGGGATGGGCACTCCCAATGAGTGCCACAAGAACAAAAGTAGACCAAGTGCCAAAATAATCCATTCGAAAAAAGGATTCATGAGCCAAAGCCACCAAAAAACTAGCTGAGAGACTGACAAAAATGGCTACCACACACCAAGGCAAACCACGAACCGACAAAACACCAAAAATAAAGAAAAATCCAAACACTATACACTATACAAGTTGGTAAGAAAACCTTGATTCAAAGAAAACAAATCAAGGGGAAACCCCAAATGTCCTCCATGCTAGATATGACCATGCCAAGAGGTTCTGATATGTTTTTAGCAACTGGAAATATACCTCTTTTTCTTCTTTGTTTAATTTGTAAACCATCCAGTTTCTTTGAATCTCCTCCATTGTGTTGAGGCTAAACCTTTTAACATTTTTCAAGGTTGAACCAAGGACCAAATTTCCAGAAAAAATAACACAATTATGAGATATGTTTTCAACAACTTCATACTCCCTGTAATCCACAAAACTCACAAAGTGATTAGTACTAGCATCTCCCTGCAAAACTTCATAAGATGCATTGTTTGGGTCTTCAATAAGGTACAACATCATTTTCTCTCCATATAACTTTACTAAGTTTCCTTCAATGGGGATAGTGGCATAAGACATGTCCATTTGGACACTCCACCAACACTTGCAACCCATTTCCTTAATAAGAACATACCCCATTTAACAGGCAATCAACAATCAAAACATCCAATTTTAAATTCCTCCCAGGATAAGATGCAAGTTGCACCACTAGATCTTTGACACACCTAACAACTGGCACTTCCTTGGAATCCATAGTAGTACACTTGCCATATATTGTTGTCACTTTGATTCCCAATTCATTCATTACCTCCAAAGGCATAACATTGCATGATGCCCCGAAGTCAAACATACGGTTATGTTACAACTTTCTTTGATAACCAAGGTAGTGAAAAATGGATCCATGTTCAGCTGATATTTAACCAAAGAATTTCCTAAGTAAACCTCGGGTGTTTCCCCAACTCTACCAACACTTGTGGTTGTTCTAATTCTGCAATGGAAATAGGAATCCCAACCTTGTTCCCAACTTTGCCTTGGGTACTCTCTCTTCTATGAATCCTAAATATTCAAAAACCCTCTTCTTATGCTCAAGAATCCTAAGCAACTCATCAATTGGGATAGGAATTTTGATCTGACTCAAGACTTGGGCAATATCATAAGGATCATTCTTGGGTAAATTAGCACTAGGGGAAAGATTGGAAAATTCATCATATGGTATGAAAGTATTTTCAGTTTGGGAATGGGGAGGATCACAAGTTTTTCTTGGGGGAATAGGGCCTTTACTAGATGTATTTTTCTTTGGAGTTTCTTTAGTAAGAAATGGAAATTTTGACTTGGCTTGTTTCCCCTTGGCAGCTTTACTTTTGGTATTGTGCTCCTTCTCTTAGGCAACTACAACATTCATAAGTAGCTTCCTATCCTCCTCTGAAGGAACCCCTCCATCATACTTCTCAATCATCAACACCCTCAAGTATTCAAAATCATTATTGGGCAGCTCAAAGGCTTGTACATTATCAATTTCTAAAACATGAGAAGGAGGAAGAAGATGTACCCGTTGGATACAATCCCAAAAAATAGCAGCAGTCCTAGCACTTATGACATCCGTTGAAGTTGCTCCCCTTGGTGAACTTGTAGGGATCTCCATCATGCAGGCATCATCATAAATTTCATCATCAACTTCCTCTTCAATTTTCTGATTTGTTCCACATGGAGGATAGGGGAAAAAATATCTATCACACCAATCAATATCAACAACTTCCTCAACAACAGTAACCCTAGCAGTTAGGGGATCAGGTAACACTCTTCCTTCATGTGCTTGAGGATGTTTATTTGAGACCCCATGGGTCCTTTCCCTCTATCATTATATCTTTGATCACCCCTAGGATGATTGGAAAATATGTCATTGTTTTGTGTTTTTTGTTGACCTTGTGTGCTCTGCCCAATTCCCTTCTTTGCATGGGCTAACTTGTATGAGATTTCTTTGACAACCCCTGCCAAAGTTTTCACAACCTCATCCAAATCAGAACCCTTGATAGCTTGAGGTTTTTAGGGTTTATATCAACTTTACACCATCCCTCTTGAGAGGTTTCCCAATGACCTTACTATTATTTTCAATCTGCAGTGCCATGGTGAAGGCCTGCCTCAAATTGGTAGGGTTTTTGTCTCTTAAGTAGTAGGCTGCCTTCTTATCAAATGCATCTGCATATTTGATCAAGCATGACTCATCACATGGCCTCAAATTAACAGGAAGCCTTCTCAAAGTTTTGTTAAACCTTGTGTTGAAGTCATGAACTGATTCATTGGGGTTCTTCTTGATATTTTCAAACTCAGACAAGAGAAACCTAGGATCAGTCTTATCACCATATTGCAACCTAAATGCATTGTTCATTTCAGTCCAAGAGTCAATAGAATTATTAGGCAGATCCTTGTACCAATCCCTTGCATCCTCTTCTAGTGTATGAATGAAAAATTTAACATACACATCTTCATGCTCAATCTCAAAGTCCTCCATCATGTTAACAAAAAGTTTTAGGTGTTGATCACTAGTTATTGCATTGTTACCTTAGATGAGGAGTGAGATTGATAAACTCTAGTAGATTTGGAAAAAATAGGGGCATAATGAGGAGCAAGATTTTCAAAGACAAATGAAGGTCCCTCTCTAGATGGAGAATGTAAATTTTTAGGACTATCTAATTTAGATTTACTTGAAGAAGAACTGTAGTCCTTAATGACAGGTTGATTAATCTCAAGTTCAACAAAGGGAACTTCCTTCCTTGAGCTTTTCTCTCCAACCATCTTCCAAACTCTTCTCATTTCTAACTCTGAGTTCCTTGAATCTGAAAACAACTTCTTAGTAGAGTCTTTAATGAAGAGATATCTTCTTCCTTCCAATTTTGCAGAGATTAGCAACACAAAAATAAATGACAGAAAGCTAAGACATTGGTATTTATCAAGATCAAATCAACATGGAGTCGCCACTAAGGATTTTCACCCTAGTTGTGTAAATTCACTAAAATACTCTATCAAATACCTATTAGCACTGAAAATCTTACAAAACTTTAGATCAAACCTTCCTTTTCTTGAATCTATCAACCACTAATGCAAATGAAATGTAACTACTGCTGAAACCTGATAAAATTGTAGACAACGTAATTTTAAACCATTGTATACACCTTGCAAATCTGAGCATAGAATGATGTTTTAACAATATATTTGCAGATAGAACTTGCAAGAGACATTACCAGGGTTTGATATGCATTCAAATATTTCAAATATGTATGCACATGGATCAGATTGAACTAAGAAACTCCTTGGAAATGGTGCCACTAGTGTTGGTACCCAAATTTGTTCTCCTTTTCAACTGAGCAGCATTAAAGATATGACATGAAGATTGAAGATAGATGGATCATGGTTTTTTTCATTTTGTAGCCGGGGATATGATCTAAATGGCACTCATATTTGTGGAGAGATGGATAGCACTCAAATAGGACTTGATCTTGTCCTAACTATTTTAGGTTGTGCCTTTTAACCAAGGTAAGAGGACCTATTTTTTAACCCTCAAATAGTGAAGGAGATGAAGATATCCCTCAATTTGTGCAAATAGTATGATGGGGCCTTGGGAAAATATGATCAACACTCCAAATGTGACTTTCAAAAGTTGTCACTTCCATATTATGGAGATACTTTCAATGTAAGGCAAGGGTTATGAAGACATTTTGAAATCCCGATCTATTCTCGCACACTTCAACAAATGGATTTTGATCTTCTGTAGGTATACATGTCAAAAAGGGCAAAACAGGGTAGGATTAGTTGTTTTGAATGATTTTTGGGTGGGATTTAAAAAGATAGATTAGACTTTGCCGGATCCTTGAGGAGCTTCAAAACAATGAGAACTTCAATAATATAAAGCTTTAAAATAGTTAAAAGTTCCTTCAACCATAAGGTGTGCATCAATGGAGGCCCAGTTTTTCAACCTTCACACAATCTTTGAGATTCTAGCATGAAGGCTCGAGTTAGAAAACCCAATAAAACATCAAAATCTAAGATAAATGATGCCTAAGGTACACCAAAAGATTACAGACAATCTTTGTCAATAGATGAAAGAAAATTGATTTTAAATCATTTATTTCATTCCCGGATGAAATCTCTTCGGAAAATGAAAGTGAAAATGCCACTAAACTATCACAAGGATTGAGACTAGTGTGATTAAAATAGATTTTGATACAAGATTGCAATAAGAACTCAAAAAACTACTTGCAGACATTCTGAAATGAAATAAACACAAAATTGCCAGAGGTTTAACACAAATTAACTCAAAGTTTATCAGATTCATCAGCAGGGAGATTTATTTAAGAAAGCTTAGAGCTTGTTGATGGCTATACACTTGTAACCAACTCAACATGAATGAAAATATGACACAAAGAAAGTTAACCTGGTTTCTCTCGAAATTTTTCTCAGAAGATGAGATTTTCTCAAAATTTTCTCGTGAAAATGAACTCCCAACCTTTGCATGTCCCAAAACATGTATTATATATCTTTGTCTTACATTTGATCCTTCTTTCCCAAGAAAATAATATCCTATGGCATCTTAGTTTGTTACAAATTCACTCATGACTTTTTTGAAAGTGACACTTAACCAATTTTACAAGGAGGAGATGTCGGGCATTCCAAAAAGAAACTTATTACAAATCTTAATCATTCCTTTTCATGGGAGCATGTATTCTTCCTCTGGCACATGCGGCATCTTCCTCTTCCATCATTTCACTTTTACACTTTCTAAATTTGCCTTTGTAACTTTTGGATCTGGTATTTCATGTTTCTGCTCGAGCTCGAACAAAATTTCATTTCAAAAGTACCTCAGATCTGTAAATTGAATTTTCAAATTGATTCCATTGATCCTTGAAGGAAAAAACGACATGAATCCACAAAAAATTTGGTGAAAATTGATGCAAAAATCACATCTCCAAGCTTCCTGGAGCTCAAATGGTGGCCAAACTGAAAAATGCACAGTTAAACGTTGATTTTCCTTTCTCCTTTCAATATGAGCCCTCCACATGTCACAATGTGATTGGAAATGGGCTTGGGATCACTTTTGACATTTTAACACTTGGAAAATAGTAAAAATTTGACATTTTCTCTGCCCTCCACCCTTTGAAAATGAGCTTGACATGTGTCCCAATGTGGGTCCTAGCAGAATCGCAGGCTCGATTCTACACATTTCCACCTTTTTTGGAAAAAGGAAGTTTTCCCAAATTATCCCCGCAAGCCTACATCTCCGATTCTCGTCTCGACACATGGCACAATATGATTGGATATGAAATCACGGCTCAATTTTAAACATTTTTCCTCTTTTTGGAAAAAGGATTTTTTTCAAAATATCCCTACATCTCCACCCTTCCACCCTTTGCTTCTGATATGGGTCATAGCAGACCTAGCGCTCCAAAATTTCATTTTATACCTATTTTTCCAAAAAGGCAAAATTTCCATATTTTCCCCATAGCCCAAGTTGCGCCCGACCTTGCCACGCATTCATCTCGTGAATCATTATGGGGTAGCTCTTCCTTTTAGAATTTTAGTCCATTTTTCCAAAAAGGCAAAATTTCCAAATTGCCCCCGAAATCCCAAACCTCTACTTTTCCATCATGAGCAAAAAATGTGAACAAGGCATTAATTCAACTTAGTGGGCCCATGGCCTTTTTCATCACTTTAACATTTTTACCCCAAAAAGGCAAAAAACTTCAAATACCTCCACAACTTCACCCCTCCACTGTTTTGACTTTTCTAACTGCCACGTGTCACCCTTTGATTGGCTAAGGCCATGCGGACTTACGGGGACAATTTAGACTTTTCCCAAAAACACAAAAATGTTAAGTTTTTCAAGTAGACCCACTAAATCTTGTCCAATAAAAACGGCCACATAGGAGAATATTTTTGAGCTAAAATTGATGAGTAAAAGACACCCGTATGACCATCAAAAATGCAAAAATTGCCAATGTCACCCAAAATCAATTTTTCCTTTCGTGGGTGAAGAAATTTTCGATCAAAGGACAAGTGGAAAGTGATTTAAAGCAATTTACGACCATGGTAAGGTATTTTTTAGGGAAAATAAGTATAAATTGAACAATTTCAAGCTCCAAAGTCTGGGAAAACAGGGGAAAATGGCATAGGCATTTGAACGGGCAATATTAGGGCAAAACGTAGGGCAAACTTAGAGATTCCTCCCAAATGGTGCAAAAAAAGAGAAAAAACTAACAACTCAAAGCATTCAAACATAGATATAAGTTGTTTTTTCACCAAATGCGAAGGATGGGAGAATCCAAAGCCATTTTTTCTCAAAAACCAGGTAAAACATACTTCTCCTTAGAAAATTAGGGCAAGGTAATGAGTTTACAAACAATCCAATGCACAAGAATGAAGCTACAACTTCACATCATTGATTTCATGAGGAAAAAATGTTTTAGAGCACAAAGAGCAAAGGGGAAACATGGAAAAATGGAAGAGGATCAAAATGGGCACCAATAGGAAGCACATACATGGTATCGCCACCGCCCATGGATCAACCACCACCTACATCCAACCACCAAGCCTACAAGTAAAATTAAGTGCATTTAGATATGCTTCTTTCCATATTTATTTAGATCAATTTCTTTATCTTTGTTTGGGAGTCCTAGTCTCCTATGCATCTCATCACCCCTCACCTTCATGTAAATCCCCCACCTAACCACCTATAATATCCCGACTCTCCATACCCGACTCAAGACATCTCTCGAGTATTCCCAAAGCACTATCATCAACCTCACCATTCTCTGTCTATTCTTTTTACAATCACGAGAAAATCATCAAAACTAAAATTTATTGAGTTTCTATTAGGTCGACTCTACCGATGTCGTTTAACCTAAATCATCATCGGTTTCACCTATACTCGGCATTAGTCATACCAGATCGACATTGGTATCTATATCTCGGTAAATCTTCCCGTAACAATGACCTCAAAAAAATTCACCCAAATAACCCAAACCACTTAAAAATTGACCGACTCGTCCCAATAATCTTATTCACCGCCCAACTTCTCGGATCTAGTCATAATCTATTATGTCGATTACATTTTCTCATTTTAATTGAATGAGACACCTAAATCATATCAACTACAAGTAAGATGTCATTTACTCATGTTATTTCTTACATTAAATTGTATTAAACAATGGATGGACACACATCTAGGAATTATCACACTTCCCAGGATCTAGGACACACTAGGTAGTCCACCGACATATATTGTTTAATATTCCTCTTATGGTCTTGTTTTCCGTTCATAGGTAGTTCCTCCTAGCAAAAAGGAAGTCCTCACAATCAACACTAGATCACAAAATCAGAAAGTACACATTCTACCTTTCACCTTTATTCATAGGTATTCCTCCTCACCTTACCCTATGTATTTTTCTCATACGTACACAAATTATCAGTGAAACATTTTTGCACACCTGGTGGGAGCCTTGTTTATGTGTTTGTTTCTATTCATATAAGTTACATCTTGTATGTTTCCTTTCTAAATTTTTATTCACTAAATCTTCTTCTCTCGGTAATCTACTCCTTCTTTCTAATTGCTCTAAATGAAACATGTCTTTGGGAGCATTTAAAAATAATCATTCTTCCTTCTTTCTACATTAGTGAAAATCATACTATCTTCTATTCATCATTTGCTTAATTTATTGAATATAAATTTTGATTTGGGTTATAAAATTTGTTGGATTTCATCTTTGTATGCTGCATTATTAGCTCACATATAAAAATGAGGGCAACCTATAAGTTGGAAGTCATGCCCAACCGATGGTTGACACAATTGAATCACAAAAAGCACATTTATCTCTTCTCTCTTTTCCAAACCGCACAAATCTGAATTTACACATTTTCTTAAACAAGACCTTACTTGGAAGATGTTGTCTTTCTGAATTTTTATTCACTAAATATTCTTCTCTCGTAATCTACTCCTTCTTTCTAATTGCTCTAAATGAAACATGTCTTTGGGAGCATTTAACAATAATCATTCTTCCTTCTTTCTACATTAGTGAAAATCATACTATCTTTTATTCATCATTTGCTTAATTGAACATAAATTTCGATTTGGGTTATAAAATTTGTTGGATTTCATCTTTGTATGCTGCATTATTAGCTCACATTTAAAAATGAGGGCAACCTATAAGCTGGAAGTCATGCCCAGCTGATGGTTGACACAATTGAATCATAGAAATCACATTTATCTCTTCTCTCTCTTTTCCAAACTACACAAATCTGAATTTACACATTTTCTTAAACAAGACCTTACTTGGAAGATGTTGTCAACGATTGCATGATTAGAGGATCGGCAGTAGGTGCCCATCTAGTTTCTATGTCCAGTCATTACCTTAGAGAAAGTACTGCCCCCACCAAAACATATCCTAAAACCTCACCTTTAGATTACCTCTTGAAAGGATGCCTTCCTAAGAAAAAAAAATTGTTCTAAAGTTCACAAGTCAGTCTTAAATATCATAAGCTAAAGTAACATAAAATCTACTCATAGGATTACATGTTTTTCTTAGCTTTCTTCCTAAATTTTGTTTTGAGTTGTGAGGATTATGTTTCTTCATTTTATTTTTCCTTTTGCACACCCCATCATAGTTGGAGTATTCCATCTATTTATGAGTGTGTCAGGGCCTCATATCATCATCCTCGGGTCTTCTAGGTTGTTTCTTCATCTGATTTAATTCAAAAATCCCATTTTTATGTACTTCTTCATATTTCAAAGTAACTGGTGTTAGTCCATCGACCATCATCGTTTCCCATCTGACCATCATCAGTTTACTTGACCGGTGTTGATTAGCATCTATTTTGGTTATTTTATCCAAAAAGCTTTCATCACCTTCTCTTTTCTATTTGAATTCATTTGGACATCATCATATTCCCAATATTCAAGTATTACCATTAAGTATAGTTTCCCCATTTCATTTTTCATCGATTCGCTTCATTTACTCAAACCGGTGTTTTCCCACGAATCGGTATCGATTACTATAACCATCATCGGTCCCCCTCAAGCTGTCATTGGTCATATTAACTAGCATCGTTTCCTAATTTAATTCTTAATTGAAACATTGACCAAGTATACTTACCAGTATATGTTCTTTCTCATTCCTATTGTTTTCTATGTCATATGTAGAATATAGTTAACTTGATACACACTAATTCACATGGTGGTGACTCGTAACCAAACCAACGACCTTATATTTCATGCTAGTATTTAGCCACTATACGATGGAAAAGTGACATACACACATGGGAATCTACAAGTACCTCTCCCTCGTACCTAACCTCCCGAGGTCGTGTTGAGACAGCCGGTGGATGTTGAATACGAATGGATATAGACAAGCTAATCGAGTAATCTTATATCCTATATATGTAATAATAGAATCTGTGAATCTAAGGAAAAGAAGGCCCTCCTAACCTAAATTGGCATAATGGTTCATTTGGATATAATGGTTGTTTGGAGGCTCCAATCAATGTCGAGCTCTATCGATATCATGTTTCTTGGTTGTTGGATACGTGGGAAGTGACCTGTAGGAGCTTCGTATATATCTCCAGACAAGGTCATGAAAATGGTGATAGGCATTTTAGTGGATTTGTAGCTGAACTATGGATGGTTTTCTGATCTAGCCCAAAAAATATTACATTGATTGGCTTCTATGTTTAATATAGAGAATTGTATTATAATATCTAGCGGGAGTGGTGAAGATCTAAATACCAGCATTCGCAAGCCGGTGTCAATACTTAACTGATTTGTAGGCCCGTTGGGTTGTGGGATTTGGGGATCACAACCATGAGTTTGTGGTTGTTGTGGACCTATTATAGTCATGTGAAGAATCAATCCCTTCTTATAACTATCCAAAGAATCGTATGCCTTTTCAACCTCTATATTTAGAACTAGAAGTTGTATGATTTTTCGAGATAATTTGGTTCGTAATGAATTTAGCAATTACCGAACCTAGTACATTGGTGAGAGGCATGGCCTCCACCCATTTGGTAAAATATTTTATGGCTGTAATTATAAAGTTATGGCCATCGATTGATGAGGGAGATAATTTCCCTATCAAGTCCGGACCCATGTGGGGAAGGGCCACGGGGTTACTATTGGTTGCAAGGATTTTGTTGGCATGTGAATCTCGTGAGAGAATTCTTGGCATTTATGGCACTTATGTATAAATTCCACTACATCATGCTCGAGAGTGGGCCAAAAATAGCCCATCCGATGTATTTTGCAAGTGGTGGCATGACCACCGAAGTGGCCTCCACATATCCCACTGTGGGATTCATGAAGAATCTTCTTGGATTCTTCTATGTCGACGCATCTTAGAAGCATGCCATCAAAGGCTTTATGATAGAGTACTTGTTCTAAAACAACATATTTAGCGGTGATAATGCATAACCACCTTCTTTGTTGTGATGTGGCATTTTTTGGGTATGTACGGTCTATGATGAAATTGATGATATCAGTATACCAGGGACATGTAGAGATGGGAGGCCTAGTTTTGATGAAGTATATACACTCATCAAGAAAGTCCAAATTTACCAGATTGCCTCCATCTAGTGGATTGTCAGCTAACCAATCTGCAATGATTTGTCCCTTAATGATTTTTGGTTTACGAATGTCAACTCGAATTCACCCATTAAGGTTATGAAACATCCAACCTTTTTAGATAAAGACCCTTGTGTGAGAAACATTTGTAAATGATCTATCTTTACAATGACCCTCGTTTCTTGGTTTAACATGTAATGTCTTAAACATTTTGTTGCAAAGACTATGGCAAGGCATTCTCTCTCTACCTATGTGTAACGTGTTTCATAATCGAGCAACATTCGACTAATGAAATAGACTATGCATTCTCATTTATCATTGTCTTCTTGAGCCAACATGTAGGCTAGTGAGACATGAGTGGCTCATGAGTATAATATCAAAGGGATCGGGTTTGGGAGGCATTAGCATGGGTGGAGACAACAAGAAGCATTTAATTTCTTTGAAGGCCTCATTGCATTCTTTAGTCCAATCAATGTTATAATATTTCTTTAATAGATTTTTGATTAGATGAATACCAAAAATTAGATGCGGGATGAACCTTTAGATTACACTCGGTTTCCTAAGAAATGACTTGATTCCAGACTCATCTAATGGTGGGATCATTTCAAGAACGGCCCATATTTTGGCTAGATCAACATCAATCCCTCGTGAAGATATAATGTATCCCAAAAGTTTTCCTCTTGTCACACAAAATACACACTTCACTGGGTTTAATGTGATGCCATATTTGATTAGTCATGGGAGGATGATACGGAGCACTTCCGGATGATCACAATGTTTCTTGGCCTTGGCTAACAAGTCATCCACATAGGATTCCACAATTTTATGGATAAGATCATGGAATATGTAATTCATTACAAACCGATACGTAGCATCGGCATTCTTAATACCAAATGGCATGATAGTGTAGCAATATATTACCCAGGAGTTATGAATGTAGTTTTGGCTTGATCTCATTCGGATATTTTAATCGATTATACCCTCGAGAACCCATCCATGAGGGACAACAGTTCAAACAATCTATTACATCAATGATAACATCAATGGATGGTAATGGGAAGTCATCCTTGGGAAGAGCTTTGTTAATATCCCAAAAATATATGCAAATGCGTATCTTCCAATTCTTTTTGAGGATAGGGACAATATTAGATACCCATTGTGAGTAGTCAATGGGCTTGAAGAATCCCACTTGGAGAAGTTTTATTACTTATTATTTTACCATGAGAGACACTTTTGGCTTCATTGGTCTTGAATTGTTTAATTGGTTTCGCATCCTGGTTTAGTGACAAGATTATAATGTACCATGACTTGTGGTGTAATTCCCGTCATTTCTTTATAATTAAATACGAAAGCCTTTTGATGTTCTTTGAGGATTTGGGTATGTATTTCTATCTCCTCCAAAGTTAACGAGGATCCCAACTTCAAAATATTTGGTTCTTCCTCCATTCTAATGTTTATGTCAATGGTTTCTTCTATTAAAGAAGTGTTGCCTTCTTCAAATTCATGTGGGGCTAGAGGTAGCTCCAAACTTTCTCTATCTTCTATCTCGTAGATATCGAGATCCTTCTGTGGAGGAGACTCTACCATGGGATTTCAAAAATAGGAAGAAGGAATGTGGTATCAGGGAAAGATCAACTTTACGGTGAGCAAGATATAGCTCCGCATAGGCATTTAGATATTCGAGAGTGACTCTATCATCGTCAAAGTGATCTACGATAGAAAAATTATCCTCATCGTCTACATGAGTCAGGAGTGAGTTTGTTTGTATTTTACACACTAATGGTTTAGTACGAAGTGATACTGTGAAACTTGTATCTTCCAACTCACTGTTTGGGGTGAAATGGGAAGTTGAGGTTGCTATTGAGTCTGTGATAAGGTTATGCTCTTATGGGATTGCTTCAATTGATATGAAGTTAAATCCCTTACTTAGATCTAATACTGCTATTTTATAGAGTTGTAAGTGCTCAAATCTAGTTTCATATACCTCAGAGACTTGGTTTACAACCAATTGTGAGTCTCCTAGCACTCTAATGTTGTCGAAACCCATTCTTTTAGCTAGAATGAGGCCAAGGAGGAGAGCTTCGTACTCAGCCCCATTGTTTGTACATTCAAAGTTTAATTTAAAGGTGAAAGGTAGGATCTTTCCCTCAGGTGAAGTAAAGATCACTCCCACCCCATCTCCAAAGTGACATCTAGCTCCATCAAAGTGGAGAGTCCAATACTTATTTGGAAAAATGGATGTTGGGATATTTTTATATCTATTTCTTTTGTGTTGGTTACCTATACCATAAAAACTTCATCTGATGGAAGAGAAGCAATTCCCAGGGTGTGTCCCATACCCATGGAATTAAATGGTAGGAGAATAGGTAAGTATTTCTCCAGCAACTCGACAATTTTTGTGGTAGTCCCTAGCAACACTGTTTTTATAACATTGGTCTCATTTTTGAGTACTGGAATGTCCTTGGCTAGATTTGTAATTTCCAACTCTGTGGTGGGTATCAACTTTTCTTTTGGTTGTGAATTAGTTGGTTTGACAAGCTGATTTGTTGGGAGTTCAAACTCGGAGTGAACACCTAGTCTTTTCTTCAAATCAGCTAGGTGTATATCAAAGGGTTTTGGGTCACCTTGTGCCACGAATATTTTCCCTAAGTGTAGAAATATTATTTCTTGGAATAGTGTGGAAGGGATTGCCTTCATGTGGTGTATCCATGGCTGACCAAGGATCATATTATAATTGGTTTCGATCTATAATATAAAACTCGGTGAGGACCGTCTTGGGTCCTAAAGTGACTGGTAAAACTATGGTTCCAATCGAAGTGGCTTTGAGGCTATCATAACCTCTTAGCATATTTTGCGTCATGGAACAATTTGTCTCTCCATATCCTAACTTTTGAAGGAAAGTGAAGGGGACTATGTTAACTTCTGCCCCATCGTGAACCATTGCACATTTAACATAATTATTGTAAACCCATACTTGTAAATGTAAAGTTGGGTCGCCTCTTCGTGCAATCTCAGCGTCTGTTGGCATTTTGCTTATATCAAATATAAATTTTGTATCCCTATCTGGCTGCCCCGGAGGATAAACGTCAAAGTCCACATGGTTTACTTGCGTTTCTGGGGGAGGAGTGATGTTGATTAAATGAACAAGGCCTAATGCTTCTAAGAGGACAGATCTGTGGGTGAGAGAGTTCTTTAACAAATCCAAAAAGGAGATGTGAGAGAAGGTTTTAGTTAAATCGTTAATTAAATCATAGGCACCTATGGGTTTTACCAATGTTTGTTGACTGTTGTCTGGTTGAAGTTGATAACTTGGAGTAGGTTGAGAAGAATAATCCCGTGTTATTGTTATGATTTCTATGGGTAGCTCGGTGTCTAACTCTACCAAACCAACTATCGTAGTCCGAGGTCGAGTTCCTAGTTAGGGTGTGATCTGGTGGATTTAATGAAGTCGAAGCTTCATGATCATTGTTTCCTGTTATAACACCCTTGTTTGTTCCATTAGGATCTAACATGTTATTGTTAGAATGGTTTGGGAGTGGATCATTAAAGATTTTGAGGGTGCATTTTGAGGGGAAACTACCCCCGTATAAGTGTTTAGTGTGGGTACTACTGAGAATTTGATAAATATATATATATATAAAGAGTTATTTTTGATCTTCGGAAAATGTTGCATGAATCTATTGTATTCACGAAAATTCCTAGTATTGTGGCCTTGAATCTTGTGAAAGCCACAATACAAATTGGGATTATAATTTGAGGTGTTGATTTATAATCTGTTGTGTCCCGAAATTCGATAAGGTTTAGAGTTAAAATTTTGAGGTTGTTGCCTTTGGTTTTGACTCGATATCTAGGGTTTTGATTTGAACTTTGTGTTTGGGTTTGTTGTTGTTGTTATTGTTGCCATGGTGGATGCTTAAAATCCTTTGCATTGATTGTTAGAGTAAAATTGTTATTTCACTGATTATTATCAAGTGGTGAAATGTTTACAACATTTTCCCTTTTAACTTGGTCAGTTACTCCATCTGTTGTAACTCCATGATTCTTTTTAAGGATCTTAGGTCATTGATTAGTATTCCTGGCATTAGGATAGGATCCGGTGTTTTGATTGGGAGTAGTTAATTTCCCATTTGTCCCATATGTCTTACAACCACTATCAATTGCTACTTGGTCGATTTAGAGAGCACTCTCGAGTACATCATCATAAGTTCTTAGTGGGAACTTCTAGATTCTTCTTTTATCTCTCTATTGAGTGAATTAAGGAATAAATCACATAGTTCCATTGGATCCATATTTGGAGCACTTACTGACAAGTAGAGAACCATACGCCATATTTGAATAAAATGAGCAGTGAATTTGTTATGTTCTTGTTTGATATGCAAAAACTCCCTAATTCTTGTTCTTAATAACTGCATTCATGTCAAAATCTTTGATGAATTCTAACACGAGTTGTTGAAATGAGTGTATCGAGGCTTCATTATTCGTAATACTAATCAAGGAAATACCTTCTAAGGTCTTAGGTAATATTTTAGCGACAACCCCGTCCTAAGGGAGTAACTCCCGTATGGTTGTGGCATAGGCCTTAATGTTTGCGTTTGGGTCTCCTTCCCCTTTGTATTTGGGAAAATCAGGAAGAGGTCTTAGAAGCATAACGCTTCGTATGGTGAAGTCTACGGGTTCTTTCGAATATTCTAAGTAAGTCCCTACTATGTAGGCCTTGACCATCAATGGTGCTTACTGAGGTGGTGGAGGTGGAGGTGGCAAGGGTTGTTGATATGACATAGCATATGCATTTGTAGGGACATAAGGGAATCCTGCGGTTGAGCGAACATCCGGGAGAAGAGAATATGTCCCCTTGTGGTGATTTTGAATAAATATTTAAATAAGGAGGAGCATTGTTCTAGTACAGGTTGTTTGGTGCCAAGCCGGGAGGTGTCATGTTTTCAACTAGAGCAGTGTTTGAAAATGCGTTCCTAGTTGGTGTTTGTTGTGGGTAATTATAAGGATTTTGAGGAGTCATGCCTAACGTGCCTATTCCAAAGTAAAGATGTCAACTTGATTGGGATGATGCGAGAGGGTTGGGGATTCCTACTTGCCCAAAATTTGAATTTTGGTTTGCTTGAGCAAGTTCCAATCCTCTAACCTCTTCACTAAGGCTGAAATGACCTCCATTGGCAAAGATGCGGTGATTTGCCTTAAGGGTGTTTGTTTTATAGTTTGAGGTTGTAAAGGGTATGATACCTGCTATGAATTTATTGTTACCCTATCAAGCTTCATCGAGGGTATTTCCTATAGGTGGAGGAATGGGGATGTTCTCTTGGAATAGGGTATCAGACTATATTTGTAAATTTCCTATAGGTGGATACATATTTTGGAAGCGTTGTTCTCTTTTAGCGAAGCATGCTAAGTACTCCTCATCCAAAAAGGAGAGTGAGTCTGACTATCTACTAATTTGTGGTCTGAACAAGACCTAACGAGATGAAGTGGATTCTCTAGTAAACATCATATTGTTAGACCCTGAGGGTTTTGGCTACTTTGTTTATGCAAGCTGATCAAACTCCTTGATTCGAATGAAGAACTAGAACTAGTCCTATGAGGGGGAGTTTGAGATGATAAGTAATTACTTGAATAGTTATCATCCCATGCGAGAAAGTGAGGGTGATGTTTTCCTATTCGATTGATTATAGTTTACTTAAAGACTGAGAGAGTCCTTTCATATGCATTATATCCCAACATATTCGGGGGGTCTATGAATACCCGCAGAATAATGGGAAAGAGTGAAGGTGGATGAAAGAAATGGAAAATAAAAGAGGAAAAATTGTTTGTTCACGTCGGGTTCACCAATTTTGTATGATGGAAAAGTGATATGCGTGCATGGGAATATACAACTACCTCTCCCTCATACCCAACCTCCCGAGGTCATGTCGAGATAGCCGGTGGATGTTGAATATGAATGGATATAGATAAGCTAATTGGGTAATCTTATATCTTCAATACACAATAATGGAATCTATGAATCTATGGCAAAGAAAGCCCTCCTAACCTAAATTGGTGTAATGGTTCATTTAGATATCATGGCTGTTCAGAGGCTCCAATTAATGTTGAGATCTTCTGATATCCTATTTCTTGGTTGTTGGATACGTGGGAAGTGACCTGTAGGAGCTTCGTATATATCTCTAGACAAGGTCATGAAAATGGTGATAGGTGGCTTAATGGATTTGTAGTGAACTATGGATGGTTTTCTGGTCTAGCCCAAAAAATATTAGATTGATTGGCTTCTATGTTTAATATGGAGAACTGTATTATAATATCTAGTGGGAGTGGTGAAGATCTAAATACCAGCGTTCGCAAGCCGGTGTCAATACTTAACTGATTTGTAGGCCCGTTGGGTTGTGGGACTTGGGGATCACAACCATGAGTTTGTGGTTGTTGTGGACCTATTATGGTCATGTGAAGAATCAATCCCTTCTTCCAACTATCCAGTAATTGTATGCCTTTTCAGCCTCTATATTTAGAACTAGAAGTTGTATGATTTTCTCGAGAATATCTAACAGGTGTTCTGGAAACTTGAATACGTAAGCTAGTATCTATGTCGATGAGGAGGTCTCCCGTGTTAGGATGTGGAACCAAAGGATCACAACCAAATGTTTGCTCTCTTTCGAATCCTTGCACAATCATTCAGATATTTTATCAAGGCAGTCTATAGTTAGGGTGGTTTGACCAAAATGTGTAAGCTTTATCATCTTCGATATTTAACCCTCTCAGTTGTTCACTAATCGCTTGTAAGTTTGTTGTTGCTCAAAAGACCTGTATCCTAAGGTCTTGATCTATATCAGCCAATGTCATGGGTAGATTTGGTTGAGGCACTATGGGTTCAAATATATATTCTCGAGGCTCTCTAGGTCCTGTGATTGTCATACAAAATGATTCAACTTTTAACTAATATTAATAAACTGATTACAAAGGAAGTATTTACACTATGCAAGCATTCTTCTATTTTTGTATTTTCAATGATGTATTTCAATGAAATTAAAGAGAAACTACTCTAGTATATCTATAAAATGGACAACTAATCTAGTAACAGAATAAAAACAAGCAAAGTAACTGGTATGGCTATTTTCCTGTGTAGTTGTGATTTTATCCTAAATATCTAAGCAACTATTTATTTTGAATTGAAAGACTCTCAATCCTACCTTAGAAGTGAGGAATGAATCATAGTTTCTTAGAAACTATCAATCCCCACAGCTTCCCTGGCAATATCGAGAGAAAATTTTTGACTGAAATAAAATAATTCACTACTCTATTTGATATGTTATAACTAGAAATTTGATAGCTCAAACCTAGCATTTACATAACAATGGTAAATCTAGTTGTGTGTGCTTTCATCCTGTCGTATGATCTCCTCATTCCTTTGTGTCCTCGTGAATCCAAAAAGTGGGTATATGATAGTATCCACGAGAAGATGGTATTCCAACAATGGCAGCTTTGGATATAGACTCGAATACAATGCGAGTAGGAGAGGGATAGTGCAAGTGAATAGAGCTTGACTATGTAGTTCCTAGAAAGATTTATTATGGGAATACAACACAAGTGTATCGAGAGTTTAGAATCTATCCTTGTGAAAAAACAAAACCTGTGAACTTTTAATGGATTCTAATCTAAAAATGAAGTTATTCTAAACTAAAGTTGATTATATAGAGCAGAAATAGAATAAGATTGAAACAAGAAGATTGCAATGACCTCTAAAGGACCAACAATGGAGGTAAAACCTGAAATTGATAGAATTCTAAGCAAGAAATTCAAAACTGAATAATAGAATTGAGAAGATGAGGGGCTATTTTCTTGAAAACAAGTTGTCTATTTATAACTAATGCATTTACCAGAGGGTAACTCCCATTTGAACTCTTTTAATATAAACAAAGGAAAAACACTATTCACAGGGAGCAGAAAACATTAATGCAAGCCAATGTGGTTGAAGAAAGTGTGTAAAACTCAAGATTTACATTTTATGTGATCGTTGGAAGGATCGGAAAATGTGCACAAGACCTTTGCCCTACTCGGGAGGTGGTTACGGGACCGCCGCCCGCTCCCAGGCGGTGGTCACGGATCGCCACCAGGCGGGCGGTGGTTTTGTCACTGAAGCCTAAAATACAAGAAAGCAAGGGGGTAAAGGGTAAAATAAAGCATACGGAGGTTGAGCGGGGCATGTGGGATATGTTAGGAAATCAATTATTTAGTGCTCCATGGTTGATAATATAACAATAATATTATAATTTAAATTGGTGACATTATTGTTATGTAACAATCATGTATATTAGGAGTTTTTTGTGTATGTGAGTTTACAGATATTTATGGAGGAGTGGTTGTAGCCACCTCCTTGATTATAGGAGAAGTTCTCCTATATAATTGTATTGTTCATATGATATAATTGTGAAGAATATTATATTGAAGAAAGTATTATTATTGTGCAAATCTGTCTATACCATTTTATTTGGTATCGAGAGCAAGATGAGAGGTTCCTGTGAGGATTTTTGTACGTAGAGAGTAAAGGAGTTTGAGGAGTTACAGACCAGACACTAGAGCATTAACATTTGAATATGTGTATCAGATCAGGGGCATTCCAATGAGAGTCATGAGGAATTTGTTTTCTATGAGAAATTATGTTTGTAGCTCGGCATAAACTCTCCAACAAGATCCTACCAAGCTCTTTCTACTCTACTCAGCCCATGCATTGCCTATGACAATAGTCTGCACCAGATCACCTTCAAAATCTACTCGGATTTCTTTCCTTCGGTGACAGAAAATATTTTAACATATAAGCTATTAGGCGTGGGATTAAATGGATCGGGGTATGATCTCGGATTCGCCAATTTTCAATAGTTCATTCTCCTACGTCCATGCAATTGTTCCTATCTTCTATAGTTTGGTGAGATCGATCTCCAAGCTCTCAAACTCATTCTCCTCATACAGAAATCTAGTGATTGTGATTTGATTTACTTATGTTAAGGATTATGTTATTGAAATTTTCATACGAAATCTCGGTGATTGTGATTTGATTTGCTTATGTTAAGGATTCTGTTATTGAAAATTTCTCTCCACGTATTGACCTGTGCACAACTCACAACATACAACGATCATGAATACTATATCATCATACCTAATTTTTTTACCCTACAGTGACTTCAATCCTGAGATCGATTCTATATTGCATTGGATCTCAGTTCATTATTGTGCTTCCTTTCATAAATACGATGTTGCAATCTCATGTGGTTATCTATTGATTGTCATTCCGCCTTAGAAGTTGGACTCTCCTCCGTTTGGGAATACAGCTTGACACACATAATACCACTAGGAAACCACAATATTTTTCCAAATGGTACAAATTTGGGGGCCATGTGGTGGTAGAGAATTATGTACAACAATTTTGACACATTGGATCCCATGCATTTGTTGTTATGGGTGCCTTGGTTTTTCAATATGTGCCTATGTACGTGATGGTGGCTAGAGATTGTGTAGAACTTCATAGATTTATTATTGTCATGTCCTTAGCATTGAGTTGTGTTAGTCAAAAGTCATATATGAGTGTGTGAGATTCTATTCAAAATTTGAGTTTTTTTGTTATTTTAAAATAGTATATGTCAAAATTTTAATTGTTTGTAAAAAGGCGCAATATCGGTAGAAATCGACGTCTTGTCATTTGAGTCAAAATTGTAAAATGAGCTTCATTGAAAAATCCACTAAGTAAGTAGCATCTCACCTTTGGAGGACGGAGGCATCGGAGGAAGGAGGTCGAATAACGACCTCTCGTCAGTCACCAATGACAGGGCCATGTAGAAGCTGTGGTGGCATATGTATGGTGTGAGTATATAATTTTCAGTGTGGTTTCCATTTTTTCAGTGTGATTCAGTTTGCAGTGCTCCTGTTTTGTGTGGTATTTGATGGATGTTGGAAAGAGAGTTGTGTTGGAGTGCAGATGACTATTAGTGATCCTCTGACTGACTTGGTCCTCTGACTTCCGTACTTCTTTGGAAGATGGTCAGCTAGAAGAATACGTTCACTAGCATTAGTGACCATGTGTAGCAAGACCTAACTAGCAAGATCCATTCAGGAGTATGTTCTTCGATGCATTTTGCTTCTCAGTATCTATATGAGTGGAATTTCACATTGTGGGGGGGAATACATACCAATGTTCCATTCCCATTCTGTACCCAAAACAACTTAGTCAAGGAAAGCTTCCAATGGAAGTGGCAATTTTCTATGTTGTTCGAGATCGAGTGGCAGCGATCAATGACAGAGACTACGATTAAGAACATTATGATTCTTATAGGAAGTAATGTGAAATTTTTTCAATATATCTTCTATTGTGTAGTTTTGTGATATGCATGTTGTGTTTCCTACATAATTCCTTGATGTATAAGCATAGTGGTGAATAGTAGCACCGAGTAAGTCGGTTCGTGGATCTCGAAAGGGTTTGTGGGAGGATCCGAGAAAAGCACATGAAGTGGACAGGTTGATGAGGTTCTGTCACATCAAGGTTTTTGGTAAGCCTGTTTAAAACCATGGAAGGAGAGAGCCTTTCTTTTGGATCAAGGTCATGATTCACGAGTTAGACATGCCACAGGGGTGAGCATACTGCAGAGGAGTGTGTGGATGTTTTCTACCATGTTCGCACTAAGGGGGGGAATGTTAGGAAATCAATTATTTAGTGCTCCACGGTTGATAATATAACAGTAATATTATAATGTAATTTGGTGACATTATTGTTATGTAACAATAATGTATATTAGGAGTTTGTTGTGTATGTGAGTTTACAGATATTTATGGAGGAGTGGTTGTAGCCACCTCCTTGATTATAGGAGAAGTTCTCCTATATAATTGTATTGTTCATATGATATAATTTTGAACAAGTATTATATTGAAAGTATTATTATTGTGCAAATCTGTCTATACCATTTTAGGATACAAGTGTATACTTGGTGAGCCTTTCTAGATTCCGAACACCTTGCAAGGAGACCTTTATCATCATTGGGGCATGTGTAACATTGTTTCGGTGGTGTAGTACCTCTACAATTTTGGTTACGTACAACCACTCCCACGTAGCCCATCACCAACTTCCATCCTATTATCACCTATGGATCTAACCTAGCCTATCCCTATTTATACCAATGACGAGGAGTTTGCAAGACTCCTTCGAGAATCCTATAGCCTTACAATACTATATTTCCCACTCATCTACTCAAGACATCTTAGGATAGCTAGTGTATGATATGCTTGTATCTATTCCTCATTCCCTCATGAAAGTTTTTCAATATATCTTCTATTGTGTAGTTTTGTGATATGCTTGTTGTGTTTCCTACATAATTCCTTGATGTATAAGCATAGTGGTGAATAGTAGCACCGAGTAAGTCGGTTCGTGGATCTCGAAAGGGTTTGTGGGAGGATCCGAGAAAAGCACATGAAGTGGACAGTTGATGAGGTTCTGTCACATCAAGGTTTGTGGTAAGCTGTTTAAAACCATGGAAGGAGAGAGCCTTTCTTTTGGATCAAGGTCATGAGTCACAGAGTTAGACATGCCACAAGGGTGAGCATACTGCAGAGGAGCGTGTGGATGTTTTTCTACCATGTTCGCACTAAGGGGGGAATGTTAGGAAATCTCAATTATTTAGTGCTCCACGGTTGATAATATAATAGTAATATTATAATGTAATTTGGTGACATTATTGTTATGTAACAATAATGTATATTAGGAGTTTGTTGTGTACGTGAGTTTACAGATATTTATGGAGGACTGGTTGTAGCCACCTCCTTGATTATAGGAGAAGTTCTCCTATATAATTGTATTGTTCATATGATATAATTTTGAACAGTATTATATTGACGAAAGTATTATTATTGTGCAAATCTGTCTATACCATTTTAGGATACAAGTGTATACTTGGTGAGCCTTTCTAGATTCCGAACACCTTGCAAGGAGACCTTTATCATCATTGGGGCATGTGTAACATTGTTTCGGTGGTGTAGTACCCTACAATTTTGGTTACGTACAACCACTCCCACGTAGCCCATCACCAACTTCCATCCTATTATCACCTACGGATCTAACCTAGCCTATCCCTATTTATACCAATGACGAGGAGTTCACAAGACTCCTTGACCAGAATCCTATAGCCTTACAATACTATATTTCCCACTCATCTACTCAAGACATCTTAGGATAGCTAGTGTATGATATGCTTGTATCTATTCCTCATTCCCTCATACCCACTTCGCATCGATTACTACTAGCTCGAAACTACCCTTATCTAGTTTACCCCCTATGGTCTCTTAGGTAGGTCCCACCTCTTCGATAACTATTTCCCTAATGATGTCTATTGCACCTATGGTGTCAACTGCTCCTTCACCAACCACTTCAAATATGGCCCATTCTATCCCCTTTTCCACGTATATACTAGTTACATCATAACCACCTCTAGTGTCATTAACCCACACTCCATTAAAAAACTTAGTTCTTTCCATCCCTAAGTCTCTACCACCCATTACCATGAGAGTTGTTTCAACCACCCCACCTATTTAATTGCATCACCATCAACCCCTAATCTCATCTATCACTTATTCAGGGTACATTTTGCCTATGTCTAGCCCCCTTCATAGTTTTCATATTCATTACCCTCATGTACTAGGATGTCATCCACATCATACACCCATCATCAACCTCCCTTTACTACAAGAAGCACCCATTCCTCACAACCCACCAATGACCTCATTAGGATGATGATGGAAAAGATGTAGACATTAGAAGCATCGGTTTCTATCTCTTGTAACTCCTTGACCTATGAAAAAATATGTAATGAGCATATTCATCCATCCATTCTTATTTTCCCATACCATGTGCATTGGGAAATGCCCAATCTCAATTGTTTCAACAATAAAGAGGACCCACAACAACACTTGCATTCATTCAAGTATGGGTTTTACTATATTTCCCATGACGATGCCTTACTCTTACGAACATTTCCCATGTCCCTAACGGGACCTGCATTGGTTTGGTACAAAAGTCTACCTAGACATTCCATATACTCCTTTAACCAAGTATCTCAAGCATTCCTAGATTTGCTTCTCAATTAATGTAGTCAAAAAGTCACCATGACTGACCTATATTCAAAATGACAAAGATGAGGATGAATCTATCATGATTTCCTTTCTTGTTGGGGAAGTCTTATCAACCAATTGTCGTTCCAGTTACCTCAAGTTGAATTTATTGAGTTATTCACTAGAGCTTGTGCTAGACACATCTCACCAACTCGTAGGTACAAACATTTTAAACCTTCAATGAAGCATTCACCATGGCATGAAATATGGAAATTTGTGCCAATGAGGAATATAAAAATCCAATTACGAAACAAGAATGACCCATTCAAATCAAATGATTCTTCTTCATCTTTAAAACCTCAAAATAATTATTCAAAATCCAAAGGATATGCCAACATGGTAGTTATCAAAGCTGGTCCATCTCATCCCTCTAATAAATCCAAACCTTATTCCAATCTCTCCCATGTACAAACCTTTCAGTTCTAGCGTGAGCAGCAGAAGTACACTTCAAATGGAGAGCCCTATTCTTCAGTCTTGAAAAAGCTTCTTAAAGTTTGAGCCATTACACTTCCTCCCATAAAACCTCATAATGATTTCAATCCCACTCTTCCTATGCCTACATGGTAAAAGGAACACAACTACTATAATTATCATCATGTCAAAGGCCATAGTGATGGTAATTATAGCTTGTAAGAACATTGTCTAGGGGATGATAGATAATGGAGACCTCGTCATGGACAACCCGAACGCATCGAAAAATAAAAATTTACACATCTTTAAGAATTCATTCCTTGACCATAAACAATTTTCTAATCAAAATATTGAACCTTCGTCTAGTAACACCAATTTCGTGAATTCCACACAATTTTTATATCGTACCAATCGTTCCTCAAATTTCACCTATTTCATCTATTGAGGAAATTTTGGCACGAGATCCTCTACCCACACAGAGCATACTTATTCTACTACTTCACCCACATAGGAGTCCCCTTAATATCCCCCGCTTTCACGAAGGAATCCACATTTTCTACTATTGCCATTCCACAGTCTATATCACAACCTACTAAACAGTCAACATTATTAACTCTCCCATCCACTAGAGAATCACCATCACCTCCTCGTCCACCAATGGAGAAGTCTACTTCACCCCACCTACCATCTCTCCTACCCATTAGATATTCTTCAGACATGCCACTACCTGTTGGGGAAAATTATCCCTCATCATCCTAGGACCCTATTGACCTGATCTCAGCTCTTTTACCCATAGATTATAAGGCTATCCAATTCCCTATCTCATAGACTTATTTTATAGGGATTGCCACCAAACCAACCAAACCTCCTCTTACATAGGTCCCATTTTCATGGTTGGCCGATCACTTGGATTATGTTGATAATTCCATGCTCTGGGGATGTCTTCGGCTCCCCTTTTTGACTCAAATACAAATGTTTCTTGAGGATACTTCCATGATCTACCCAAAGGTATTTCCAGCAACCAGATCGACCCTACTTATGCCCATCGAAAAAACTTATTCTTCATCATTTCTACCTACATCCAAACCTTTACCCATGACCAAAACCATTCCAATTCCTAAGAACATACCCAAACCTACATATAATTATGTATCTAGACCCACCACTACCTTGGGTGTTATGTCGATGTCAAGCCTTACCCATCCCCCTATCAAATTTGACTTGACCACATATTTCCAAACCCACACCAAAGTTATTCCTCTACCTAAAAGGAAGACCCAAACTTCTAGGCCACATACACCAATCTCACCGACCACACCTTTGTCACCTTTTCCCCTTCCATCCATCCTAGGGACCCATCCATCAACCGTGGCCAACAGTCTCCTACCCAAGATGAGTCAAAAGATAAGCAACCTATTGCTTCATCATGAGCCTTTGTTACACCTCATTTTACCTACACAAAAACACCCACACCCTCATCCTCACATTTCTTAGCACATATACCTCCACCAGTTACTCTAACTCCAAATTTTCCTATAAAAATTCAAACCATACCATCCACCTAGCCTCTACCAACCACTCCCACCAAAACTCTATTGTCCCCATGGGTAACCCATCTTCTTCCACCGTCTACTTTCCTTCGCATCACGTACTCCCATTTCACCTTTACCCAAGAAGGTACAACCCAAAGGTAAGAACCCACTACCCTTCAATAAGGTAGTTAAACCAATAAAACCTTACATTGTTAGCTCTTCTACCACCACTTTATCCAAGAAAATGCCATCAAAACCTAAGAGAATACAACTTACCAAACCGGTGAGTCAACCCATTCCTCTTCCTATAATGCCTATTCCCTCATGATCATCTCGCATCTTTACCCAAACCCATACTCACTTCCCATTATAATCTGCATTGGCAGGATCCTACGCCAACATTCTAACCAACCTCTTAGAGACTTCCATCATCACATTACCACCGCTTCGACCTTATGACCCTCTTAAACCCAAACCAAAAGGGTTTTATGAAAACAATATTTGTGCCTATCATCTTGTGCCATGACATGATGTAGAAAATTCCAAGGTGTAAAAACCGTTCTTCCAACTTTTTCCTCCTGAACAAAATTTCTATAACGATTACCTTTTTGATGAGGACCATGTTCCACCTTCACCTATAGTTGCACATCATTTTCCCTCACTTCTTTAAATACCCGCATCTCCACCCCCACAACCTTTTTTTCCACCTCCAAAATTTGAGTTCAACATGGTCCGTATCGGAGATTTGGCCAAATACCGGTGTTCCTACTCATTTCACAAGGCTCTTCCCCCATTAGGTTTTTTTCCCACATTCCATTACACTACTCCTCCCACTCCTTCTCCATCAACCAACCCCGTGCCCAATATACCATCTCGCACCCATGAAAAAATCACCATTTGAGGACCCACATACCATGTCTCGATGGGGTCACCCATCGTACAATGATAAAATAATTACACAAATCTCCTCTAAATATGTCTTTGTACAATCTTGTCAAAATTTCTGAATCTCATAGATAATCCCTTATGGAGGTTTTACAATCCATCAAATTTTTACCCAATGACACCATACTAGTGGCCTCCATTATCACCCCTCACCACATGGCCTCTTTTACCAAATCATCTCCTTCTTCTACCTCATTTCCCTCTCACCAAGTCCCCACCCTTAATTTCTCTAATGAGGAAATTGTACCTCTCTAGTTAGATGACCCCGATCCCACCCTTTTCATCTTCATTTATAGTGATAACATACACATACGATGCATTATGATGGATGGTAGTGCTAGAATCAACATCATCTCTTCCCACGCATACAATCAAATGTACATCCCTCCAAATTGTATGCATAATAACCCGATTATGTTGTGATCCTTCAATGACACCATCACATCCACTCTTTTCACCATTATTCTCCACGTTTGTGTGGGCCCTCACACTCTCCCTGCATTATTCTACATCTTAGAGGGAGAGTTCCAAAGATAACCTATTACTTGGTAGACCTTGGATTCATGTCAAGGGTTATGTCCCTTTAACTTTACACCACTGTGTAAAATTTAAACATCAAGAGCATGACTATACCAACCCACCAAACCCATCACAATTCAAAACTTGTAACATGTTATACCACTCTAATGATGTCCCTCTACTATTTAAGGCATCTACTACTACCCCCACTTCTCCTTCACCCATGACCCTATCCACTAATGCCACCGCCACCTCTTCCACACCTAACTCTTCTATTCCTACCATTGTCATAGCCTCTGCACTGGCCCATCCACTTCGCAAACAACCAATACCCTTCTTTCCCAATCATCTAGTGATTCATCTATCCCCGCTTACCGCATATCTATTACTAATCCCTTAGAAGGTTTTTTTCAATGCCTCACTTGGGGGAGTATCACCTCTACAATATCCACACATTCCTCACTTTGCAAGAGTATGGAAACCCAAGCTATCACCCTCATTATGACTATCACATAGGAGAGGTTTTCCCTTATGGTCGTCCCCACCTTCACACCAACTTAACATATGGGGTAGTTGATATTGCCACTTATTCACTTGAACCTCCATCCCAAACATGACCATTTTCATCTAACCTCTAATCTCTCACTAACCACTGCTTCACCCATACTTCCCTTCACTTTTGAGCATGGAAAGGATTTGGGTTTGGTTTTTACAAATAAGGTCATCATACTGTCATTCCATGTACCACCCATAAACACAAAGATCGTAGTGGCATTGGATTCGCCACACCATCTTCCAAGAAGGCCTCGCATCGACCTGCACGAGGATGAAAAACCTTCTCCACCCCATTCACAAATGTAACCACCTTCACCAATGAGTCCATAGATCCCAAATCTATTCCTCTTAACTTTTTATTTTCGTGAACATGATTTCTATCAGACCTCTAACTTATCAATGTGATGGTGAGGCTCCTTCTTCTTTTCCTTTCCTATATCTTGACATGATCAATGACGATACACCTTCTATTAATGTTGTTTAGTGTCGGGATGATGATTCCATCATTACCTTCCTTGGTGTGGAAGATTCTTATATTCATCATTTTTTACCTTCTAAGACGCAAACCATGTTGAAAAAATCAACCATTGAAATAAACATTTACACTTAGGATGACCCACACATCTTAGAGATAAGCCAATCTTTAGATGTTGTTGAACAGGAAGCTTTTACTTCTTTCCTCTAGGACCATAGAAATGTTTTTCTCTATCCTATGCTGATATACCCAATATTCACCCAAAAATTGTGATCCACAATATCATAACCATTCCTCATGCCAAACCCATAAACCAAAACCTGTGAAAAATGCATCCTCATATTTCTCTTCTTGTCAAAGAATAACTTCAACGCCTTCTTTCGGTTTCCTTCATCCTACCCATTGACTATCCCTAATGGATTTCTAACATCATTCCTATCGAAAAGAGATAGGAGGACTCCAAGTTTGTACATATTTTTGTGACCTCAACCTAGCTTGCCCCAAAGATGATTTTCCTATACCATGTATTGGCGAATCTGGTTGATCTCATCGCCAGCCATGAGATGTTATCACTCATGGATGGTTTCTTTGGTTATAATCAAATATTACTCTCTCCAAAATATCAACACAAAACTACCTTCATCACTCCTTGGGGGACCTTCATCACTCGATTCATGCCTTTTGGCCTTAAAATGATGTTGCTACATATCAGCAAGCCATGACTTATATCTTTCATGACATAATGCATCACATACTAGAAGATTGCGTAGATGACCTTCTTGCAAAATCCAAACATCAAGCTCAACACCGATAGTTCTTAAGGTCATATTTGATTGCCTATTTAATTATTGTGTGATAATGAAATAATTCAAATGTACAAATGTCATGTCGACATACTTTTGACTACCCTTGACCGTTACAAACTTCAAACCACCCCATGTTCTACTAATAAATTTTTGGATACCATGGCCGGTGTGGCTTCTCGATACTTGCTTTTTCTCACAACTATGAAATATTTTTTACAATTAAAAGGTTTCAATCACCCTCTTATTTATCTTGAGAGGTAAACTCTATCAAAATTGTTGCACCTGGTCCATGTGACCTTTGGTATAAGTAGTTTTAGAATACCTTTAAGTTTCCATTTTTCCTCCTAATCTCACTCATAATGGACAATGCACATTTTTAAAAAGTGTCTCTCACTATGTAATCATGGGTGGTCTTATTTATAAATGTGGCTTTGATGATATTATCTTATGATGCCTTACAAGTTCTGAAATTCCCTACACCATCAAAGAAGTTCACAACGACATTTGTGGAGGTCACTTTAGTGGCTTAGCTGTCACTAAACACATTATTCCTTGAGGCTATTATTGGCCAACCCTAAATCTGTGGATGTTGTGACTATGTCAAATGTTGTGTGAAATGCCAACAACATGCTAATGTTCATCACATACCTAGGAATGCCTTACAAATACGACAAGACTATTGGCCTTTCTCCGAATGGGGTTTGGCTCTTGTTTGAGAAATAAATCCTCATTCTTCATAACACAATCAATGGATTATAGCTGGTACTAAATACTACACTAAATGGGTAGAAGCCATCTCCTAATTTCTACAAAATCTAAGAAAATTTGTGAATTCATCAACCCTCACATCATTTATTGCTTTAGTGTCCTTCACCACCTCATTACTAATAACAAAAAGTAATTCAAAAACAAAACCCTACAAAAGCTTTGTGACACTTTTGGCATTCAAATCAATTTCTCATCACCTTATTTTCCACAAATAAATGGGCAAGCAGAATCAACCAATAAAACCTTAAACAAAATTATTATGAAAGTAGTTGACGATACGGGAAGGATTGGCATATGCACATTCCTTTACCCTTATGGGATTACCGCACTAGTATTTGCACTTTGACTGCTGCCACACCTTTCTCTCTGGTCTATAGTACCAAGTATTTCTTTCCTCTCGAAGTCTAGATTCCATCTCTCCGCATCTCACTACAAGACATGCTCAATGACGATGAATTTCACTAGGATTATTTATCACAACTTGAGTTGTTAGATGAACATTGTATCAATGCTCTTGATCATCTCCAAATCTATTAAAAATGTATCAAGTGTGCCTATGATAAGCATGTCTATGAACAAACCTTCCGGGTTGGTGACATCCTCCTCGAAGGAAAATCAACATGTAACCAAATAAGAGAAAAGTAAACTTGGAAAATTTTCTCCTAATTGGCTTGGACCCTATATACTTATTCATACTTATGGATTAGGTGACTATCAATTGTCTTCACTGAAGGTAAACCTGAACCTAAACCCCTAAATGCCTTACATCTTCAACCATTTTATTATTGAAATCTAGTCCTATATCACTTTCTGTCTATTGATCACTTGTCCTTTGAGCCCCCTTCACCTTTCATATTACCTAGTCTTGGGATCAATGACTAAACAATAATCATGTCATTACTCGTCAACTTTTAGACTTACCTTCAATATTATTACCATTGATCTAATCATGGCATGATTCTCATGGATACTTTTCATCTTTTTAAAGATGAAATCCCATGTTTGTTCATCACTTGAAACCATTATCTTCCATAGTTAACCTCTGTGTACTACAACTTTGTCTTCTACACAAGAACCTAATTTTCCTCTATAATCTAGTCCATGACTTAAATGTCTAAAAAAATGGTATTCAACTCCTTGATTCTAAATTCCAGCAACGAGATGATTCCTGAAAAGGACATCTCTTCTCTCTATCTCACCATTATAAATAGATCGCTTCCTTAAATGACAACTATATAAAGTCATTACAACAATAAAATAAAGTATTCATAAGCTTCCCGCATTGATCAACTTCATGAAGAAATCAAGGAGATAATATATTCATCCAATATAGACTTCCCACATCGATCAATCTATCACAAAAAAATAATAAGAAAATAATAACTTTTCGTCACACGGACTTGCCTATTTTTTTTATCATGGGTTTCTTTCCGGTGTAAACATGTCGTCATACACTAAGTTACACTAAACCACCCATTTTCACCCTAATTTTCTATCTTCTCAAGGGACTTATCACAAGTATGATATTTCATGATCATGTGACTTTCTTCACACTTAGAATAGTCCATTATGCAATGCCTATAGGATATCACATTCATAAGCCAATCTTTGGTATGATAAGACTCATTATGGTTCTTATCAATTAGGTGAATATTTTTACCACCTCTTACCATTCACATTCTCCATTACTTATTAATTACCCTATACATAACTAGACTATTAAAACCTACATTTTAAAAGACTTCATCATTCACCTAGACTCAACCATGCATATGACCTACACTCAATCATGCCTAAAATCTACCAAACCATTCCTCTACCTCATCCTATTCTTCCCTTTCTTATGGTAGAACTACATCATCCCGAGGCCCCTTTTCGTTAGGGCTATGTAGGTAACACTTAGAGGGCATGGGGCTCTTAGATGTTAGCTTGGCCACTCTTAGCCTTACCCATTTTACCCACTTATTTTCTACTAAAATTCTACCGTAATTAATTTCCATTTTTATATAACACTTGGAAACTTACCTCACATACATATTTACCATGTTATCACATCATAAAAACATCCAATCAATCATTTCACATTTCCCCGATATTAAATATTTTATAAATTTACACCATAACATACATATAACTCATCATGTATTCCCCATGTTACTAATAACTTGGAAAATAAATCAAAATTAAAAACAAGACTCCATCATACCTGAATAGGACCTAACTCAACTATACATAAACCGACCTGACTCAAACATGCCTAATTGACCTAACTCAACCATGCCTAATCGACCTAACTCAACCATGCCTAACATACCTAACTCAACCATGCCTAATCGACCTGACTCCACCATGCCTAATCCACCTAGTTTCCATCCATATACAAATAACAATAGAAATTTCAAAACACAAGTACATCATCCATCCAATAAATATCATCATCTATATCACTACGAAATTCCATGTATCCATCAACTGTACAATGATGCAAAATAATATAAGTATCTCAAAAATCTCATACAGCCTCACCATCTTTGGCATGCAGCTAGTATATGATCAAAAATCTCTAAAATATCAAAAATATCATGTACATCCTCATTATCATCAACACGCAGCTGGTATATATCAATAATAATCAAAATGAAAATATGCAAAGACATCAATCATTGACCCATCTAATGTTCGGGATGGTCTAATATGTCTCCTACTTTTTCCTCATCCGTAGCTAGTCCCTAGCACTGCATCCAACAAACCAAAACATTTTTAAACCTTGACCATACCCAAAATATCTCTTAACCAACCAACCTATTCCCAAGACCCTTACTACCTACTACCCTATAACCACATCGCAACCCTAAACACTAACCCTTTTCCCCATCCCAATTTGACATCCCTCAACTCATACCATTTGTACTAGTATCCTACCCATTCTCACTAAATATGCCTTTATATCTCATTGCCTCTCTTTCTTCGCACCCTATCTCATTTATTGACATATATTCCCTAGAGAAGACTCGAAATCGGTCACTATTGACTATCATCAGTCCATCATAAGCGATATCAGTCACCTAATACCTAACCAACATTGGCCAACCCTTGACCATCATTGGTCACTTTGTCGTGACATAAAAATTCACAAATTCCTACCATATTTTTCAAAAATTAACACATTCACCCTAAAAACAGATACCCTATCCTACCCAAACCTTCTTTAGCTTCATTCCCTCTATTTACAATACATTTGACTTCCCACCCACCCCATTCCATTCATTTTACTTACAAATTCCAATTAAACTCCCTACACAAACACATTTAAACCCCACCAGATTTCAACAAACTATTTCAACAACAAATGCATAGATCAAGTAGAACCCTACCTCATCTTGGTGTCATCGGAGTGGTAGTATTTTTGGCCATTACACTTTGGTGGTCCATTGAACCCTCTCACCCCCTCTACCATAAGCAAATAAACTCCCACCTCACCACCAATTGAATCACTCGACCTAATCTCATCGACCCGCCTACGGATGCCAATCACCCGCTACAAGGCTCGCCAAATTAGCTCTCTATCTTGTTCTGTCACTTTCTAACTTTCCACCTCTCTTCTATCATTTTCTAAATTGGGAAATGAAAAATGATTTTGTAAAAAGTGGAATTTTCCTTTTTATTAACCCTAACCCACCATGACTAATATCAGTCATACCAAACCGACGTCGGTTAAGTTTTAACCGACATTGATCACCTGTTATTACCCTTTTTACCCCATTTTTCCCATTTTGACCTTACTTCCTCACTGCTTGATATCCTTTGACCTCACCCACACTTATGGAAACCTACCTACAAGCCCAACCTACCCCTACATTTCCTTATTTGCATCTTGGGATTTGTTATTTTACCTATACCTTGGCCTTACTCGCGCCATGAACTATTTACCTGGACCTTACCTACTTAGTGTGACCTTTGAATTTATGTACTCGTTATACCTTGCGATGTTGTTACCTATGTTATTTTAGCCTAAAACCATACCTTTCCTATTTTCATGCCTTTTTCCTAACCAAACCTTTGGTGTTCCGGAACATACCTAAACACTCCCACACCGACATATGTTATGTATTTGGGCCTATCGACATTGGATGATGTAGATTTTTCAAGCTCTTCAACTTGGTACCATGTTTTAGTCTATATGTGTGCATGTGTTTGATTTCCATTACCCATTACCCAATTTGACCCCGACCTATTACCTATTTCCTGAGTAGACCATCACCATTTCCCCTAGTACTCATACCCTTCCCTACCTACCTCCACCAACTACACATTTGTAAGACCACTCACCGATTCTGTATAACACATCAGCAGTTCCTCGTTTTAGGAAGATCACCTTCACCCACATATGGGACAATCACTTCTTGTTTTTTTCAACATCACTTACCAATAAAAGCTACACAAAAAAGGGGCAAAATGTAGAAACCAAATTTGGGTCACACTCCCCCTTCACCCCACATGTATATTAATTTAATTACCTACAATTAAATTAATGCCCATTCTCACAATATTCATTAATAAATACCTTAATAAAATTAATTTCCACCTCACCTAGACACCTCATCATAGACCTATTCTTAGCATGTTTCCTTTTAAGTAGGACTCAATCTCTACTTACCATAACTAATTGAGACTTAGTTTTACCCTAACATTAAATGTCTATTCTTCCTCTAACTGCATGCACACTTACATGGAAAATTCAGTTTTAGATCTGCAACAATGGAGAGAACTAGGATATCCCACCTTAATCGACACTGGTCAACCAAAAACTGAATCTAGTCACCCTAAACTATCGTTGGTTATAATATATTCACTTTGGTAACCTTGCTAGAGATGTTGGAATAATTATTCAAGTTTTTGGAGAAGAGAGATCTACATGAAAGCACACACCAGAGCACTCTTGCACATCCAGACATCTTGAACTAACACCAAGACTGATATGAAGGTTAAGAATTCATAGTAGCATTCCAGGAAGCATAGTCATAGCACTAAACACTAGTTCCATGGATCAACCACCACCTCTATCAAACCACTAGGCCTATAATTACAAGTAAGTGCATTTCAATTTTCATCTTTCCATATTTATTTAGATCAATTTCTTTATCTCTGTTTGGGAGTCCTATCCTCCTTTGCATCTCATCACCCCTCACCTTCATGTCAATCCTCCCACCAAGCCACATACAAATTCCCAACTCTCCATGCCCTACTATAGACATCTCCGAGTATTCCTAGCACTTTCATCAACCTCAACATTCTCTATCTATTCTCTATGTAATCACAGAGAATCATCAAAACCAAACTTTATTGAGTTTCTATCATTGCCCAACCCTACCGATGCGGTTAACCTAAACTGTCATCGACTTCATCTCAACTAGAATCAGTCATACCTGATGACATCATTCTTTATATCTGGTTAATATTCATGTAACAACAACCTTGTAACATTCACCCAAATAACCCAAACCTCTCAAAAATTGACCCTAACATGTCCCAACTACCTTTTTCACTGTCTAACTTCCGGATCTCGATCATAACCTAGCCTCATCGGTTCATTTTTTTATTTTACTTGAATGAGATACCTAAATCACATCAAATACAATAGGATGTCATTTATTTATGTTATTTCTTGCATTAAATTATATTAAACAGTGGATTGATAGCCATCTATGAAGTATCACACTTCTCATATCTAACACACACTAGGTAGTCCTTTGACATATATTGTTTAATATTCCTCTTGTGGTATTGTTTTGCATTCATAGGTAGTTCCTCCTAGCATAACGGAAGTTCTCGTAATCAACACCGGATTGGGAAGTCAAATCACGTGTACTCTACCTTCCACCTTCATTCACATGTATCCCTCCTTACCATTACCCTATCTATTTTTCTCATACTTATGCAAGTTATCGGTGAAACATAAGATCCTTCTTCCACATCCGAATAGTCAAAAAGAGAGGTTGTCCCTCAAATGCATGAGTCACCGGGTATTCCATTCATCATTGTTGACTACATGAAAAAGAAAAATATAAATGTCATAATGTGGGATGCCTTGACTATTCCATCGCAATGTGACTGTTACATGAAGCTATGGTACAACTCCTTGGTGTTGATCTAGCCATATGGAAGTCACACACTTCTATGAACATCTTCCAAGAAGATTAGAAACAAGTAAGTATGGTTGTTAAAACACCACCATTCTATATTTCCTTGATCATAGGAAAACATATTTTCCATAATTACATGATAGACTTAGGCACTAGTACCTCTATTATGCCCAAGAATATAGAGTATGTCCTAGGTCTTAGATATAGCCCCTATCTAAAGGAGTCCTACAACTCGACAACTCAACTGTCAATACTTTAAAATTCATTAAGGATATTGAGTTGACCCTTCATGCATGTACAAGTTAAACAATTACACAAGATGTGTCAATCATTGACTTACCTCCTTTGTTTTCCCGATGTCTATGAAGAGATTTAATTACTCAAATGAGTGGTTACTCGTCTTCGATTGGTCTCATATCTTACTAAAGAAAAGCTATGGTACTTAGTTTACCATACAAGCTGAACCAATATTTTCTTATAATGCAGAGCCATATGTGCTATCCCCTCTCCAAGCTAATAGTAGATTGAAAACCATCTAGGAAGTATCACACTTCCCAGATCTAGCACACGCTAGGTAGTACATTGACATATATTGTTTAATATTCCTCTTGTGGTCTTGTTTTAAATTCACAGGTAGTTCCTCCTAAAAAAATGAAGTTCTCCCAATCAACACTAGATCAGGAAATTAGAATGCGTGCACTCTACCTTCCACCTTCATTCACATGGTATTCCTCCTCACCCTTACCCTATCTTTTTACTCATATGTATGCAACTTATTGGTGAAACACAAGCTCCTAATTCTATGCCTAAATAATCATAAAGGGATCTTTTCCTAAAATGCATAAGTCATTGGGTCTTCCATTCAACATTGTTGACTAGATGAAGAAGACAAATATAAATGTCACAATTTGGGATGCCCTGACTATTCCATCTCAAAGCCGCAACCTATTGCATGAAGCTCTCGCACAACTCCTACGTTCGATCTAGCCATATGGAATTCACTCACTTCTATCAACATCTTCCAAGAAGAGGAGAAACAAGTAAGGTTGTTAAAATCCCACCCTTCTATATGTCCTTGATCATAGGAAAACATCTTGTCCATAATTACATGATAGAATCGGGTGCTAGTACCTCTATTATGCCTAAGAAGATAGCTTATGTCCTAGGTCTTAGGTATATCCCCCTGTCTAAAGGATTCCTCCAACTCAACAGATCAACTGTTAATACTTTAGGAATCATTAAGGATATTGAGTTGACCCTTCATGCATGTCCAATTTTAACAATTACTTAAGATGTTTCAATCATTGACTTACCTCCTTTGTTTTCCTTATGTCTATCAAGGGATTTCACTACTCAAGTGGGTGGTTACTCATCTTCTGATTGGTCTCATATGTTACTAAAGATAAGGTATGGTACCTAGTTTACCATAAAAGTTGAACCAATATTTTCTTATAATGTAGAGACCTATGTCATATCCCCTCTCCAAACCAATTGTCTACTCCAAGAACAAGCTTCAATTATTTAAGAGAAGCCTCTTCCACCCTTTGTTCCTGACCTAGTACTTGATGAATGGGAGGAAAGGCACCATAAATTTGATCCATATGTTGAAGAACTAGAAGCTTATGAAATTGGGCTTAGTACTTACTACATTCTTGAAGAATAAGTTTTGATGCCATGTGCACTCAAGAAAGATAAATTTTAACCTGGCCTATGGAAGTTATACTTTGATGGTTCCAGAAGCATGGATGGCATAGGAGAAGGAGTTATTCTCATTTCTCCCGGGATGAGAAATTCTTCTTCATGTGTAGGCTGTAGTTTGCATGCTCCAACAATGTGGTAGAATATGAGGTGTTGGTGCATGGTCTAGTGATTGCTGAAAAGAAGAAGATTAAGGCACTGCAAAGATTTGGGGATATAGAGTTAGTCATCCATCAGGTTACCAACAAGTTCTTAGAAAAGAATAAGCTTCAAAATTCTTATAAACACAGAGTTTGGAACCTCCTTGAAAGCTTTAATTCTCTAAACCTCGTAAGTGCTGCTATGAAAAATAAATGAGGGTGACCAAATGGCCACTCTTGGTTCACATTTCTCTTCTATTGAGGACTTTGTCAAAGGAAAAACTCACCACATTAAGATGGTGATCAGGCCATCTATTCCATAAAACAATACCAGTGGCACATGTTTGAAAGTGATGCGTAGATCATCTAGTTAATCCAAAATGAAGTTGAGTTCTCATCAAGCATACTAGCTAACTTACATGACAACTATGGCAACCAAGTAATACAAGTTGAAGAAAAACAATTTTCTTAAAGGGCTGGTCACCTTATAGGAAATGTTTATCCCTGATGATGAGTTCAAGGGTGAAGAAAAATATATGCGTGTTGCGAAAGAAGATTACTTCCTAGACAATATTGCATGCGGAAAATAAGTTCCATCTCGGAAAGGCTTGCGCGCATGATGAAAGGAAGGCCTTTCGTATCTTTGTGTCAAAAATATAGTGATATCTTCTCATATGAGTATGAATACCTCAAAGGTTTTGATCCAAGTGTTTCTCAACACTCCATTGACCTTGATCTGGTATCAAACCAGTGATAAGTAGTGACTAGTTAATCTAAAGATAGAGCTCCTCATGAGAAGGGAGTTATCTAAACTCAATAAGGAAAAATAATTTTTCCCATCAAGTACTCTACTTTGGTTGTGAATTTAGTTCTAGTTCACAAAAGAATGATGAAATTGGACTTTGTGTCAAATTTCAGATATTTAAATAAGGAATATCTAAAGGATCATTATCATTTTCCTTCAATGGATTAGATTTTGTAGACTTTTTTGCTGCACGTAGAGATTCTCAATGTTAGATGGATATTTAGGTTTTAATCAGATCTTGGTCAAGGAAGAAGATCAATTCAAAACAACATTTACAACATAGTGGGTAACATATGTGTATAAGAAAATTCCCTTGGGTCTATCAAATGTATGCACAACATTTCAAAGTGTGCCATGGCTATTGCCTTCAAGGGTTACATCAATGAGTTCATCTTGATTTACCTTGTTGACATAATAGTCTTATCAAAGTAGAACATGGATCATATGGCATACCTAGAGAATTTATTTGAGAGATTTAGGAAGTATAGGGTGTTTCTTAACCCAAGAAGTGTAATTTTATAGTGGTGTAGGGAAATATCTTGGTCCATATGGTTTCAAAGGATGGTATCACAATTTATTCTCGAGCCCATTTCAGCCATTGTAGCTCTTTCCTGCGCCAGCCAAAAAAGGCCTTATAGTCATTCCTTCGTAAGATCAATTATTTTAGGCATTTTATCCCTAACTTTGTAGGATCTGGCTCATCCCATCACCTTAATGCTCAAGAAGAACATAGGTTTTAGATAGAAAGTAGAAGGAAGAGAAAGTTTCAACATAATCAAGCAAGATATTGCTTACATGCCAACACTTAATGTACTGGATTATTCCAAGGATTTCATCCTTTATGCTTATGGCATTGATACTAGTGTTGCAGTTGTCCTAACACAAGAAAATGAACAAGAGCTGGAACAATATATGGCTCTCTTCAGCTAGAAGCTAAAGTATTACGAATTAAGATACAATCGGATGTAGAATCAAGTCTTTCCTATCATGTGCGTGCTAAATAAATTCAAAATTATGCTCGATACAAATCATATGAAGGTATTAGTCTCCTACTCCCCTATCAAAGAAGCCATCATGGGAGTAGAGACCGGTGAAAAGAGAGGATGATGGGTATGACATGACTATCAAAGCCACCAAACATGTAAGAGGTAGCACACTTTATAGGTAGATTGTTGAGGATGCACATAACGAATCGAGACTTCATTATTTATGGATCAAGGTCTTCTATGCACAAAGCTTGATCGAATATATATCCTATCATGTGTGACTAGATGAAGGACATGATCACATTCATTTCTGAGGGCACATACCCTCCTGGTTTGAACAAGGAAAAGAGAAGACATCTAAGGTTACAATCTATCCCTTATGTTTTGATTGATGGACTTCTCTTTAAGAAAAATCTTGATGGTATGTTGTTAAGATGTATCAATGACACACAGACTAAAAAAGTGTTAGAAAAATTTCACGATGGATTCTCTAGTGGACACTTTTTTTCCAAAACTACAACAATGAAGATTATAATGGTAGGAATTTTCAAGCCTACCCTATTTGTAGATACATACCAAGTGGGTCACAAAATGTAAGGAATCTGATTTCTTTGTGGGAAAGAAAAAAATTGGCAACACTTACCCTTTTTCCAATCCAAGTGGATTAAAATTTTGTGCAATGGAGTCTTGAATTCATAGGTATGATAAATCCACCTTCAAGCACTAGACATAAGTGGGTGTTAATAGCTACAAACTATTTCACTAGATGGATATAAGTTTTCGTACTTAACGAATCAACCAAGTTAGTCATCCTTGAATTTCTCGAAGGTATAGTCACAAGGTTTGGTGTTCCTCAAACCATTATCTTTGATAATTCAAAATCCTTCCTTGGAACCAAAATAACTGATTGGGTGCTAAATCTAAGCATCTACCTAAAGACTTCTTCCATGTATTAGCCTCAGGGAAATAGTTTGGTAGAGTCAATAAAAAAAAACCGCTCGTAATCATGAAGAGCACAATGAACATCGATCAAACACATTTTCATACAAAGTTCTCGCGTGCTCTTTGGGAAGATAAAATCATAGTAAAAAAGGAAATAGGAACTTCACCTTACAAGCTTGTCTATGGTAAGGAGACTACCCTTCCTTTGATACTAGAGTTGAACTCATTAGTGCTTTCCCAATAGCTTGAATTCAAAGGTGCAAACTAGAGAGAAATCAAAATGGTGGAGCTAGTTAATATTGAAGAACTAAAGAACTCTATCATGATCAAACTACAAAAACATCAGAAAATAACAAATAAATGGTTTGACAAAAGGGCTAGGCCTCAAGCTTTCAAATTTAGGGGCTTAATCTAAAAATGGGATGCTAACAGAGCTAAATCGGGGAAGAATTCAAAGTTTGATGCACTTTGGAGTGGCCCTTACATCATCATTTAATGCAAAGAGATTTACTCTTTTGAGTTAACCTATCTTAATGGAAGAACACTACAAATCGCAGTAAATGGGATCTAACTCAAACCCTTACATTAAGTTGTTTGCATCATTATTCGTATATATATTAGATTAGTTTCAATTCCTCTACGTGTATTTTGCACACATTTTTTGTTTGTGCATAGTTCTTTCATTTAGCGTTCTTCCTATGTGAGCTCTTATTTTGCTTCCAAAATGCAAATCTCCTTTCACTAGTTGCAAGATTCATAATCGAGTCGAAATGATCCTTCAGGTGACTTCAGGGGTAGTTCTTCAAATAATTACATAATAGACTCCATGCCCAATGGATGCTTCAGGCTATTGATCTCCTTCATCTAGTAGGAAGATGGCCCCGAAAGTTTCCAAAACTATTATCCAAATAACACTCCTAGTGATTTGTATATCCCGTATACATCTTTCGATTCTAAGCTCTTTATTGTAAGGTTACGTGGGCTCAAGTTTCCTTGGCACATTCCCTTATTTTCCTCACATAACCTTGCTCACTTACCCTTCTTCCCTTCATTTCCTTTTCTTCTTTGTTCCATCTTCCCCTTGCATGTATTTTCTCCACATTCTCCTTCTTCCCGGAATCCATTCACCCTATGTGCACAACATACACATACTTTAATAAGCTAATTCCCTAGCCCTCGCGTGTGCCTACACATCATCTTGTAATGGTTACACCTTGACCATGTGTTCTCTTCTCACCAGAGTTTTCCTTATTTCCCGCATGTGTCCCATGCACGTTTCTCCGCACCTTCCTATTTTTCCTTGTGCCATTCCCTCACACCATCCTTTTCACCCTATTGTGCCAAGTTATATTTTGACATGCTTGATTGTGCCACACACACAAAATCAAAGCATGCCAACAAAATGCCAAATCATTGCAACAAATTAGTGAGTGACACGTGGTAGAAATAACAAACATTTTACATAGTTGGTCATTCTTTCTGCTAATCCACTTCCGCCACATGTCTTGCGTGTGCCGATGAATCTAAAAAAATTCTCATAGCCATATATTTTACTACAAAGTTATTATCGGCACATTCCTAGACTTGTCAAAGAGCTACTGACATCAGCCACAGTGCTAGACATTCAAATTCAAACCTTGGCAGACCTGGTAGGTGAGAAATGGGAAAATATCTTTCTGAGCATTAATGAAGTAGATCTGATTGCCTCAACCACCTGATTTGATATTATCCACCCTCTTTCCTCCTCCAACATGTAAAAAAAGACCTTGGGAAATGTATTCGATAGGTTTTTGAAGGCATTGAATTCTTTCTGTTGGTGGTTGTATTTCAAATTTAGTTTTTCCCTCCTCTTCTCCTAACATAGATTCATCTATAAATCTAAGAGCTAGGCTCATTATTAATGTTGGATACTCTAAATCCTTACATTTTTTTCTAAGGACTTCATATTTTCTATATTCTAAGTTTTAGACCTCTAGATATGGCTCATGCATGTGGATATCGGCCTCTTTCTCCATTGTAATAGCTCTGTGCATTTTTGGAAGTAATAGAAGAATCATTTTGTGAATATTCTCTATCCTAATGTGTTTGTATTCCTTATTCTTGCCTTTTATTTTACATTACATTTTTTTCGTGCCACTTCATGTCCCTTACATTTCCTTATTTAGTTGTGTTCTAGGTGAATGACACAGTAAACAACTTTTCGGTTGTGTTAATCATGCCTTGCCTCCTTTCACACATTCCCTTTTCATTTCCACTTAGAATAGATAGTTTTCATCCCTCTTTTTCTAGTTTTATTTCCTTTTTAGTGTAGTTCATTTTCATGTTATCCTTCTATCCCTGGTCCCTTGGCATTTATTATCTTATTTTCCCCTTTCAGCATTAGGAGTAGTAGTAGCAATAGAAATAGATAGAGGAATTGACCTTCTCTCGGAGATCCATCTCAAGTGTGCAAGGTCCCACAACTTGGAGATGGTTCCATTGTGATCTCAAATAGCTCGGATCTTCCAGATCCAAGATACATGTGCAAGTTTGAAGATTACCAATAACCATAAAGTAGGTCGAAACACATTGGATGTTAAGAGTGGTGCATGCGTCGGGATTAGAACTCGATCTTGGTGACGATGTAAGAAAAGGCAGCACATGCCAAGGATATATTAAGGTAAATAACACTAGTTATGCGAGAAGAAGTGGTACATGGAAAGTATATAGACCCTCTTATCGAAATATGTGTATCAAGAGACTATGGATGTGATTCGAGTTTACAAGGAGATATCCAAAGTGTCTAAAGGAGAAGTCATGAATTTTGGAACAAAGAAAGAAGGTTGAGGCTCCATAGAAGGATCTGGATGAGCTCATATAAGTATTCAAGATGTTAAGGAAAGAGAATTTCATTCCCTTGCTAGGATATTGGTTATAGGAGAAGGTATCACATGTTGGAGGAGAGCACGAGTGGTAAATGTTTCATGTTAATCTTCCTCCCCATAGCCTTGACTATGACAAAGAAATAACCTTGAATGCTATTGTAGATGGATGGCTTCTGAGTAATATTTTGATCAAGACGAGTATAAAGGTAAATGTTCTCACCTTGGATGTATGGAATCAAATGGGAAGGTCCACATTACATCCATTCTTGAATGTGTTGTATATGGAGAACAAGAAAAAATCAATTCCCATTGGTGTCTTGAAGGATGCAGTTATCACTATTCAAGGGGCCAAGTTCACTAGGGACTTTGAGGTCCTGACGCTAGCCAAGGTGGATAACTTCCCAACATTTCTTGGGTGCCCCTGGTGTTACAAAAATAATCTTGGCCTATAGTTTAAGAAGGGGTATATCATCTTCAAGAACAAGGAAGAATGGTTCATCATTACTTTAATTGACGGGAAGTCAGCGCTCTATATTGAGCCCTTAGAGAGGAAGTCTTTGATAGAATCTATTTATGCTCTATCGGGATCCTTAATTAATTCATCCTAAGATAGGAGTTATTTAGTTTGAAGATTCTTATTCAATGAGTGATACAACTAGCATAACATGTAAAAATTGGGTGCAAGGGACCTATGAGTTAATTGGGTGACAATTAAGAGGTTTTATAACAAGGGTGACAAAGATGCACTCGAGTCGAGCACCTAGAAAAGAAGAATCTACCAAGTTACTCTGGAAAAGCAAGCCCTAATGATTTATTGTGAGAGATGGAGGCTCAGTGGAGAAATGAGTATAAACAGAGAAGTATGTTCAATTATAACTTTCTCGGGATCAGACTGTAGCACATTAATGGGCAACACATCATGAGAGTTTTCGAGAAAGGTGCGAGGTAAGAATCACATTCTCTATTAGGTTCTCCAAAAGCAATGCACCTACTCTTATCCAAGACTACCATGGAAAATAACCTAGCTCTACCCATATCCAAGCATGTGAGAATGCTTGGATGGAAGGAACAAAATATTTACTACCTTTGTTATGGGTGCATAAGTTATATTCCACCTTACAATGTTGTGTGCATGCATGGTACATTCACTTAGAGATGTGTCGTTAGATAGGTAATTGGCATGAGTTGACATCTGATCTCATTCAAGAATTCGAGTATCAAAGTACAAATCCATCAATGGATAAGGTGTTGCAAGTGGTCAAACACCTTACAATGGGAGATAGTGCTATGATAGAAGATAGGGTACTAGAGTTATTGGGTGAACCTAGTTTGGAGATGCATTTTGATGAAGATGAATATGAAGAGATACAGCTTGAGTGCATGTACATTGAAAAAGAAAAAGGAAAAATGGTCTACGTGATGGATGGGGAAGAAATGAAGAGTCTAGATGTTAACCATTATGGAGGTACGCCCGAAGTCATGGATATCATTCATGAGCGAGTGCATGCCTACCATGATCCCTTGAAGACAAATAAGGTTAACATTGGTTCTGAAGCATAACCTAAGGAAGCTATCATTGGGGATTATTGGTCGAAGAAATAGGTTTCTAAGGTCATTGACCTTTTGCACGAGTTTCAATATTTGTTCCCACATGGCTATCATGAGCTCAAAGGCATTCACAACTTCTTGGGGAAATTCGGATCAAATTAAAGGAAGGTGTGCACCCGATTCAAAAGAGATTATATTAGATGAATCGAACTTGTGCATACGAGTCAAGGAGGAGATAGAGAAGATGATAGCATCAAGAATCATTGAGGTTGTGTAAGAATTAGAATGGGTGAGTCCAATGGTCATAAGCATTAAGAAGTATGGAAGGATAAGGATCTTTTTTATTACAAGGACTTGAATGCAATGTGTGTCATTGAACCTTTCCTAACCCCGTTCATTGAAGAAATTTTGGAAGGATTAACCGAGCATGAGATCTATTCTTTTACGGATGGGTTCTTCGGATACCACCAAGTTATAATTTCAAGGGAAGACCAAGAGAAGACAACTTTCGCCATTAAATGGGCAATTTTTTCCTACACGGTCATGCCTTTTGGGATGAAGAATGTGCCTGTTGTGTTCTCACGCATCGTGGTACAAGCCTTCCAAGACTTCATCCATAAATTTATTCAAGTCTACCTAGATGACTGGACTATGTATGGGCTAGTAAAATACCATTGTGACAATTTGAGGCTGATGTTTGAGATATGTCGAAGTTGAGGATATCCCTCAACATTAAGAAATGTGTCTTTTCTACTCCATTTAGAACCCTGTTGGGGCATATTATATATAAGGAAGGCTTGTTGGTGGATCCCGCCAAAGTTGCAGTTATTGTGAGATTGGGGGAGCCTAAAAATTAGAGCATTGTGTGTAGATTCCTTGGGCATACGGGGTACTACAAGAAGTTTATTAAGGAATATGCCAAGATTGACGTGCCCTTGGAAAAATTACTTAAACACAAGAGTGCCTTTTACTAGGAAAGGCCCAACAGATATCATTTGACACATTGAAGGATAGGCTTATCTCTACACCCATATTACGAATTACCTCTTGGGATAAGCCCTTCCATGTGCATGTTGATGCCTCGGGGACAGCCATTGGATCAGTACTAACACAACCTGGTGAGGGTATTATTGATCACCCTTTGTGTTTTTCTAGTAGGAAGTTGACACCAATAGAATAGAATTACACAACTATTGAGCACAAGGCATTGTCAATGATCTATGCATTGCATAAGTTCAAGTAGTATCTGCTAGCAACATTGTTTATATTCTACACAGATCACATGGCATTGAAATATTTGGTAAATAAGCCCATTTTGCAAGGGTGCATATGCTTTTAGGTCTTGTTATTTTAATAATTCAAGTTTTTAGTTGTGGTAAAACTAGGAAAAAGTAACTCATGACCTAATCACTCATCTAGAATTGACTCAGGGAAGGACACACAAAGCTTTAAGGATACCATGTCAGATGTGTAACTATTTAGGTTGTGGTACAGCCCTATGACTTGGAGGATATTGCAATATTTCTTAGAACAGGTCTCACACCATAAGGAATGAAGGCTTTGGAGAGGAAGAGGTTAGATATATGTGCCACACCTAATATGTTGATTAGTGGAGATTTGTACAAGTTATGGCATGATGAGGTTCTACACCGATGTGTGTTAGAACATGATCGTGTTGTAATTATGGAGGAAGTAAATTGTGGGATTACTGAGATGCACACTATGCAAGGAATGCCACCGCGTGGAAGATTCTAATGGTAGGGATTTGGTAGGAAAGTATATACCAGGATTGTATTGAGTTTTTCAAGGTCTGTGACCATTGGAAGTGCCTTGGAAAACTTGGAAGGAGGGATGAGATTCCCTTGCAACCGATAGCCAGTGCTAAACCATTTGAAAAATGGCCAATTGACTTTGTAGGACCAATTTCACCTACCACACAAAGGAATGGCTCACATTACATCATCACTTGCACTAATTACTTGACAATATGGGCATAGGAAGTGCCTATAAATAATTGTAGAGTAGCATGACAACAATGAGATTCTTATGGGAAAACATAATTAACAGATATGAATGTCCATTGAGTTTAACTACTGATAGGGCAACACATTTTCTAAATGAAATGAAGAGGATCTTGTTAGTAGAGCTCATGGTGACCCATCACAAGACTACCCCTTATCACCCTCGGGTGACTAGATTAGCTAAGGCATTTAACAAGATACTAAGTCACCCATTGACAAAAATTTATGATGTTGGAAGACAAGACTAGGATGAAAAGGTATCAACCGTTCTATAGGTATACAGACAACCCATAAGAGATTAAACAAATCCACACTATTTTAGTTAGTATTTAGCATAGAGGATATTTTTCTAGTTTAATTCATACTACCATCACTACATATAACGCGCGTAGGAGGATTAGCTAATGAGAAAGAACTTGAGGAAAGGATTGACAAGTTAATACAGTTCGACGAAAGGTGATCACTTGTTAAATGGAGTCAGAATACTGAAAAGGCCATACAAAAATCATGGGATGATCATCATATCAAGAATAAGTAGTTTGAGGTTGGGAAGATAGTTTTTGTATGATCCCATGTTTTTGCACCATCGGGGCAGTTGAAAGTCCATTTCTTAGGCCCATACATCATCTCTTACATCCTTGAGTTAGGTGCATGCCATTTATAAGTGTTGTATGGAATGAAATTACTTGGCCATTTCAATGGGATTACGTTAAAGCCCTACTATAAATAAACCTTCCTTGTGTTTGTAAATAAGGCAATATTTCTAGTTAGCTTAGGATTTCTCTTTATGTTTTCCCTTTCCTTGTGTTTCCCTTTTTGTTGTTTGATCCTTTTTGCTAGTGACCATTCCTTATGTTCCATGCTCACTCATCATGATGAGAAGCATAAGGAGCAAGTGGTTTATTACATAAGTTGTACCCTTTTGGACTACAAAACTAGGTACACCCATGCTGAAAAACTTTGCTTAGCCTTAGTTTTTGTTGCCATTAAACTTCGTCATTACTTACTTAACCACAAAACCTTTTTCATCACTAACATTGATCCCATAAATTACATGTACACCAAACCCTAATAGAATTAATGTGATGCACATTGGCTCATGCTTCTTGCATACCTTGACCTCGAATTCATCCACCAATAATATATGAAAGGCCAGGCCATGCTTGACCAACTTGTAGACTCACCTCTTGCTAGAGGTCAACCCTCTAACTTTGTTTTTTCATACAAATCCATTACTACCCTCTCTTTGGATGATACCACTTACGGATGACCTTATTCTTTGATGGTTCCAAATATTAGCATGAAGGTGATCTAGGTGTTATCCTCATTCCTCTTGATTGTGAACATATGCCTTTATCTTTCAAAATAGATTTTTATTACACTAACAACATCATCGAATATGAAGCACTTGTATTAGGCCTTCAAACCACCATCACCCTAGATGTTAAATCAATTAATATATTTGGTGATTCCCAATTGCTTGTAAACCAAGTCAATGGTATATACTAGTGTCATAACGAAATACTCCAAAAGTACAATTGTCATGTTGACATACTTTTGACTACCTTTCAGCGTTACAAAATTCAAACCAACCCATGTTCTACTAATAAATTTACGGATACCATTACCTACGTGGCTTCTCGGATACCTTATTTTCTTGTCGATTCTAAAATATTTGTCATAATACAAATGTTACAATCACCCTCTTATTTATCTTGAGAGGTCAACTCCATCGGTTCCGTTTCACCTAACACACATGACCTTTGGTATAAGTAGTTTACAGATTACCTTTCCCTTTCCATTCTGCCTCTTGATCTCACTCATTATGGAATATGCACCTTTCTTAAAAGTGTCTCTCACTATTTCATCATGGGTGGTCTTATTTATAAATGTGACTTTGATGGTATTCTCTTACGAGTCCTTACAAGTTCTAAAATTCCCTACACCATCAAGGAAGTTCACAATGGCATTTGTGTATGTAACTTTAGTGGCTTAATTGCCATTAAACACATTCTTCGCCTAGGCTATTATTGGCCAACCCTAAACAGTGACTATTATGTCTATGTCAAATTTTGTGTGAAATGCTAACAACATGCTAATATTCATCACAAACCTAGGCATTCCTTACAAATCACATGAGACCTTTGGCCTTTCTCTCAATGGGGTTGGATCTTATTAGATAAATAAATCCTCATTCTTCATAACACCATCAATGGATTATAACCACTAGTAAATACTAAACTAAATGGCTAGAAGCCATCCCCTCATTTCTAAAAAATCTAAGAAATATTATGAATTCATCAACTATCACATCATTTGTCACTTTGGTGTCCCTCACCGCCTCATTTGCGATAACGAAAAGCAATTCAAAAACAAAACCCTACAAAAATTTGTGAAACTTTTGGCATTCAACTTAGTTTCTCATCACCTTATTTTCCACAAGAAAATGGCCAAGGAGAATCAACCAATAAAACCTTGAAAAAAATTCTTATGAAAGTAGTTGACGATACTGGAAAGGATTGGCATATGCACATTCCTTTCACCTTGTGTGATTACCACACTAGGATTCACTTTGACTGTTGCCACACCTTTCTACGGTCTTGGTATGAGGTTGTCTTGCCTCTCGAAGTATATATTCCATCTCTTGAATCTCGCTACAAGACATGCTCAATGATGATGAATTTCACGGGATTTTTTATCACAACTTGAGTTGTTAGATGAATGTCATATCAATGCTCTTGATCATCTCCAAATCTACCAAAAATGTATCAAGAGTTCCTATGATAAGCATTTTAATGAACAAACCTTCCAGATCGACGACCTCCTCCTGAAGGAAAATAAACATGTAACCAAAGAAGAGAAAATTAAACAGGAAAATTTGATCCTAATTGGCTTAGAACTTATATATTTACTAATACTTATGGATCAGGTGCCTATCATTTTTCTTCACTTGAAGGTAAACCCAAACTCGAGCCCCTCAATGCCTTGCATCTTCAACCATTATATTATTGAAATCTAGTCCTATAACACCTTATCTATATTGACCACTCTTCCCTTGAGCCCCCTTCACCTTTGATATTACCGCTCTTGGGGTCAACAACTAAACAATAATCATATGATTACCCATTACCTTTCAGCCTTACCTTCAATATGAGTACCACATCTAGAATCATGGCATGATTCTCATGGATACTTTTCATATTTTTCAAAGATGGAATCCCATGGTCATTCATCACTTGAAACCATTCTCTTACATAGTTAACTTCTATGTATTATGGATTTGTCTTCTAAACAAGAACCTAATTTTCCTCTATAGTCTAGCCCATGACTTAAACGTCTAAAAAAAATGGCATTCAACTCCTTGAGTAAAAATTCCAACAACAAGATTACTCCCTAAAAGGGACATCTCTTCTCTCTATCTTGCCACTATAAATAGACTGCTCCCTCAAAGGACAACTATATAAAGTCATTGCAACAATAAAATAAAGTATTTGGAAGCTTCCTGCATTGATTAGCTTCACGAACAACTCAAGGAGATAATATAGTCATCCCATATAGAATTCTTGCATCAATCAACCTATCAAAAACAAAAAAAAAGAAGAAAATGATAAATTTTTTGTCATGGATTTTCCTATTTTTATCATGGGTTTATTTCGAGTAAACATGTTGTAAATACACTAAGTTACGCAAAACCACCCATTTTTTCCTCATTGCCTTTTCACCCTAATTTTCTATCTTCTCAAGGAACTGGTTGAACTACAAAATTTCATGATCATTTGACTTTCTTCACCTTCAGAATAGTCCATTATGCAACACCTTTAGGATCTCACATTCATAATCCAATATTTGGTATGATAAGACTCATTAGGGTTATTATCGATTATGTGGCTCTTTTTACCACCTCTTACCATTCACATTATCCATTACTTAATGAATACACTAAACAGACTAGACCATCAACACCTACATTTTAAAAGACATCCTCTTTCACCTAGACTCAACCATGCTTATGACCTAGACTCAATCATGCCGAAATCTACCAACCCATTCCTATACATCATCATATTCTTCCCTAGCTTATGGGAGAACTACATCCGCCCGAGGACCCTTTTCGTCGGGGCTATGTAGATAGAACTTCAAGGGAATGTGGCCCTTGGAGGTTAGTTTGGCCACCCTTACCCTAAACCATTTTCCTCACATATTTTCTTTTAACATTCTATCGTAATTAATTTCCATTTTTCGTATAACACTTGGAAACTTACCACACATACATATCTACAATGTTATCACATCGGAAAAACATCCAATCAATCATTTCACATTTCCCGATATTAAAGATTTTGGAAATTTACACGTAAAATACATATAACTCATCATTTATTCCCCATGTTACCAATAACTTGGAAATTAAATCAAAATTAAAAACAAGACTCCATCATACCTCAACGGGACCTAACTCAATTATGCCCGAACCGACTGACTTAAACATGCCTAATTGACCTAACTCAACAATGCCTAATAGACCTAACTCAACCATGCTTATACCTGAATCAACCATGCCTAACCAACCTAACTCCACCATGCCTAATCCACCTAATTTCCATCCATATAAAAATAACAATAGAAATTTAAAAACAAAAGTACATCATCTATCTAATAAATATCATCATCTATATCATTATTAAAGTTTGTGTATCCATCAATTGTACGTTGATACAAAATAATATAAGTATCTCAAAAATATCATATCCAACCTCACCATCTTCGTCATGCGGGATGATATATGATCAAAAATCTCCAAAATCTCAAAAAATCTCATGTACAACCTCACTATCATTGGCATGTAGGCTGGTATATATCAAAAATAATCAAAATGATGATGTACAGAGACATCAATCATCAACCCATCTAATGCCTAGGCTGTTCTAATTTGTCTCCTACTTTTCCCTCATCTACGGCTAGTCCCTAGCCTTAATCCAACAAACCACAACATTTTTAAGTTAACCATACCCAAAATATCTCTTAACCAACAAACCTATTCCCAAGACCCTTACTAATTACTACCCCGTAACAAAATACCAACCCTAAACACCACTCCTTTCCCCCATCCCAATTTCACATCCCTCAATTCATACCATTTTTAACTATTACCCTACCCATTCTCACTAAACCTTCCTTTATATCTCGTTACCTATCTTTCCCTCCCAACCTATGTCATTTATTGACCTATTTTCCCCTACATCTTACCGACATCACTCACTATTGATTGGCATCAGTCCATCATAACTGAAATCGGTCATCTAATACTCAACTAATGTTGGCTAACCCTTTACCATCATTGGTCACTTTCGCAACATCAAAATCCGCAAACCCCTACCCTACTTTTCAAAAATTAACACATTCACCCTAAAAACACCTACCCTACCCTATCCAAAGCTTCCTTAAATTCATTCCCCCATATTTACTATACATTGGACTTCCCACCCACCCCTATTCCATTCATTTTACTTACAAATTCCAATTAAAATCCCTACCTAAACACATTTTAACCCCATAAGATTTCGAAAATCTATTTCAACAGCAAATGCATAGATCTGATAGAATCCTACCTCAACTTGGTGTCTTCGGCATGGTGGTACATATATCCGTTACACCCGTTGGTCCACCTAGACCCTCTCCCACCTTTGCCATCACCAAATCAACTCCCCACCTTGCAACCAATCGAATCACTCGACCCAATCTCATGGACCCACCTACCGAATGTGAATCACCCACTATAAGGCTCACCAACTCAACTCTCTGTCTCATTCTGTCACTTTCCAAATTTCCACCTCTCCTCTGTCATTTTCTACAATTGGAAAATGACAAATGATTCTATAAAAAGTGGAATTTTCCTTTTTATTAACCCTAACCCACCATGATCGATGTCGGTCATACAAAATTGACGTCGATTAAGTTTTAACCGACATCAGTCACATGTTATTACCTTTTTACCCCATTTTCCCCATTTTAACCTCACTTATTCACTACTTGATATTCTTTGAGCTGACCCACACTTATGGAAACCTACCTACAAGACCTAAAATATCCCTACATTTCCTTAGTTACATCGCGAGATTTGTTATTTTACCTATACCTTGGCCATACCGTGCCATGACCTATATACCTAGACCGACTTACTTAGTGTGACCTTTGACTTTATGTACTTGTTATACCTTGTGATGTTGTTCCCTACATTGTTTTAGCCTAAACACCATACCTTACCTATTGTGGTGCTTTTTGTCCTAACCAAACCTTTGGTGTATTGGTACATACTTAAACGTTCTTGCACCTAACCTATGTAGTGTTTCCGGACCATATCTTATACCTTGGATACGGACACACTTCATCCTTGTTTTGATAAACCTATCAATATTGGATGATGTAGAGTTTTCAATATCTTTAACTGCAGTCTTTGTGTTGTAGTCTATATTTTTGTGTGCATTTGATTTCCATTACCCATTACTCGATTTGACCCTATCCTATTACTTATTTCCCGAGTAGACCATCACCCTTTCCCCTAGTACTCATACCATTCCCCACCTACCTCCACCAACTTCATAGTTTTCAAACTACTCACCGATTCTCGTATAACACCTCGGCAGTTCTGGTTTGAGGGGGATCACCTTCACCCAAACATGGGGCAATCACCTCCTATTTTTTTCAACATCGCTTACTAATACAAGCTATGCAACAAAAGAGGAAAAATTTAGGTCACACACCCCCTTCACCCCACATTTATATTAATTTAATTACCTCCAATTAAATTAATACCAATTCTCACAATATTCATTAATAAATACCTTAATTAAATTAATTTCCACCTCACCTAAACACCTCACCCCACCACATCACCTAGACACCTCATCATAGACCTATTCTTAGAATGTTTCCTTTTAACTAGGATTCAATCTCTACTTACCATAACTATCTCGAGACTTAGTCTAACCCTAAAACTGAATGCATATTCTTCCTCTAACCATGTGTACACTTACTTAGGTGGAAAATTCCATTTTGGATCTGCAACAATGCATAGAACTAGCTAAAAGATAGCCAAGATCTGCTATTTTTGGTAACCTAGGATATCCCACCTGAATTGAATCTGGTTAACCCAAAACTGATATTGGTCACCCTAAAATATCGACTGTTACCATATATTCACTTTGGTAACCTCTTTATATAGGTTGGAATAATTATTCAAGTTTTTGGAGAAGAGAGATCTAAATGCAAGCATGTAGCAGAGCACTCTTTCACATCTAGACATTCTGAACTAGCACCAAGACTGATCTGAAGGTTAAGAATTCACAGTAACATTCTGAGAAGCACCGCCACAACACTGACCACCAATTCCATGGATCAACCACAACCTCCATCTAACCACTAGGCTTGGAAGTACATGTAAGTGCATTTGGATCTTCATCTTTCCATATTTATTTAGATCAATTTATTTATCTCTATTTGGGAATCCTAGTATCATTTGCATCTCGTCACCCCTCACCTTCCCGTAAATTCCCCAACTAACAACCTACAACCTCCCAGATCTCCATACCTGACTCCAGACATCTCTGAGTATTCCTAGAACTGTCATCAACCTCACCATTCTCTGTCTATTCTTTGTGTAATCACAGAGAATCATCAAAACCAAAATTTATTGAGTTTCTATCGGCTGACCCTACCGACGCCGTTAACCTAAAGCTGTCATCAATTTTGTCTCAACCAAAGCATCATTCATACAAGACATACATCATTCTCTATATTTGGAAAATATTCCTATAATAGCAACCTCATAACATTCACCCAAATAACCCAAACCACTCAAAACTTTACCCGACATTTCCTAACCACCTTATTCACTTCTCTAACTTCCAGATCTGATCATAACCTATCCTTTCATATTACATTTGTTTATTGTACTTGAAAGAGACACCTAAATCATATCAACTACAATAGGATGTCATTTACTTATGTTATTTCTTGCATTAAATTATAGTAAACAGTGGATTGATGTACCATCTACGAAGTATCACACTTCTTAGATCTAGCACATATTAGGCAAAGTCCTTTGACATATATTGTTTAATATTCCTCTTGTGGTATTGTTTTGCATTCATAGGTAGTTCCTCCTAGCATAACGAAAGTTCTCGTAATCAGCACCTTTGGATCGGGAAGTCAAAACGTGCACACTCTACCTTCCACCTTCATTCACATGTATCCCTCCTCACCCTTACCCTATCTATTTTTCTCATACTTACGTAACTTATCGATGAAACATAAGACCTTGTTCCACATCTAAATAATCAAAAAGAGAGGTTTCTCCTCAAATGCATGAGTCACCGGGTCTTCCATTCATCATTGTTAACTAGATGAAGAAGAAAAATATAAATGTCACAATGTGGGATGCCCTGACTATTCCATCTTAATGCGACCTATTGCATGAAGCTATGGTAAAACTCCTTAGCACTGATCTAGCCATACAGAAGTCACGCACTTTTATGAACATCTTCCATGAAGAGGAGAAACAAGTAAGTATGGTTGTTAAAACACCGCCATTCTATATTTCCTTGATCATATGAAAACATCTTTTCCATAATTGTATGATAGACTCGGGTGCTAGTACCTCTATTATGCCCAAGAATATAGAGTATGTCCTAGGTCTTAGGTATAGCCCCTATCTAAAGGATTCCTGTAACTTGACATCTCAACTATCAATACTTTATGATTCATTAAGGATCTTGAGTTGACCCTTCATGCATGTGCAAGTTTAACAATTACACAATATGTGTCAATCATTGATTTACCTCATTTGTTTTTCCTATGTCTATGAAGAGATTTCACTACTCAAATGGGTGGTTACTCATCTTCTAATTGGTCTCATATGTTACTCAAGACAAGGTATGGTACTCGGTTTACCATACAAGCTGAACCAATATTTTCTTATAATGTAGAGCCATATGTCTTATCCCCTCTCCAAGCCAATTGTCTAATACAAGAACAAGCTTCAATTCTTAGAGAGAAGCCTTTTCCACCCTTTGTTCGACCTAGTACTTGATGAATGGGAAGAAAGGCACCATAAATTTGATTCATATGTTGAAGAATTGGAATCTTATGAAACCTGGGCTTGGTACTTACTACATTATTGAAGAATAATTTTTGATGCCATATGAATTGAAGAAATACCAAGTTGAACCTAGCCTATGGAATGTATACTTTGATGGTTTAAGAAGAAGGAATGGCATGGGAACAGGGGTTGTTCTCATTTCTCCCAAGGATGATAAATTCTTCTTCACACATAGGTTGTAGTTTGTATGGTCTAACAATGTGGCAGAATATGAGGCGGTGCATGGTATATTAGTTGTTGAAAAGAAGAAGATTAAGGTGCTGAAAATATTTGGGGATATAGAGTTGGTCATCCATCAGGTTATTACCAAGTTCTTAGAAAATAATAAGCTTCTCAAATCTTATAAACATAGATTTTGGGACCTCATTGAGATCTTTGACTCTCTAATCCTATAGCTGGTGCCATGAAAAATGAACAAGGAGGGTGACTAAATGGCCGTTATTGGTTTGTAATTATCTCCTACCGAGAACTTTGTCAAAGGGAAAACTCACCACACTAAGATGGTGATCGGGACATCTATTCTAGACAACAATAATAGATGGAAAGTGTTTGAAAGTGATGCGTAGATCATCTAGTTCATCTATAATGAATTTGAGTTCTCATCAAGCACGTTAGCTAACTTAGATGACAACTATGGTGACCAAGTAATATAGCTGAAAAAAAAACAAGTTGCCTAAAGGGTTGGTCACCTTAAATAAAATGTTTAGCCCCGATGATGAGTTCAAGGGTGAAGAAAAGTATATTTTTGTTGTGAAATAAGACTACTCGCTATTCACCATTTCTCGTAGAAATAAGTTGTTGCTCAACAAGGATTTCGTGTATGATGTAAGGAAGGCCTTCATCTCTCAAAGTGTCAAAAATACAATGATATCTTCTCATGGTAGAATGAATACCTAAAAGGTTTTGACCCAATTATTTCTCAATGCTCCATTGACCTTGATCCTAGTATCAAACATGTCGACATAAGTAGTGGCAGTTAATCCAAAGATAGAGCCCCTCATGAGAAAGGAGTTATCTAAACTCATTAAGTCAAAAATCAATTTTCCCATCAAGTACTCTACTTGGCTCGTGAATTTAGTTCCAGTGCACAAAAAGAACAGTGAAATTAGACTTTGTGTCAATTTGAAATATTTGGATAAGGTGTCTCTAAAGGATCATTATAATTTTTCTTTAATGGAGTAGATTATGCGGATTGTGACCGACATGTAGAGATTCTTAATGTTATATGGATATTCAGTTTTCAATCGATCCTAGCCAATGAAGAGGATCAATTGAAAATAGCGTTTACAACCAAGTGTGGAACATATGCATATAAAAAAATTCTCTTTGGTCTGTCAAATGTAGGTGCAACATTTCATTGTGCCATGGATATTGCCATCAAGGGTTACATCAATGAGTTCATCTTGGTTTACCTTGATGACATAACAATATTATTAAAGTAGAGCGTGGATCATATGGAACACCGGATAAAGTATTTGAGAGATGCTATAAGTATGGGGTGTCTCTTAACCCCAAGAAGTGTAATTTTACAGTGGTGTAGGGAAATATTTGAGGCCATGTGGTTTCAAAGGATGGTATCACAATTGATCATGAGCATGTTTCATCCATCCTAGCTCTTTCCTCTTTAGCACAAAAAAAGGCCTTGCAGTCCTTCCTTGGTAAGATCAATTTTTTTAGGTGTTTTATCCCTAACTTTATAGGACTGGTTCATCCCATCACCTTGATGCTCAAGAAAACATAGCTTTTAGATAGACATTAGAAGGAAGAGAGAGTTTCAACATAATCAAGTAAGAGATTGCTTGCATGCCAACACTCATCAACATAGTTTATTCCAAGGATTTCATCCTTTGTTTTCCTAGCAAAAGAAAATTAACAAGAGTTGGAACAACATGTGGATATCTTAATCTAGAAGATGAAGGATTATGAATTAAGATACGATCACACAGAGAGTAAAGTCTTTCCCATCATATGTGCACTCAATAAATTCAAAAGTATGCTCGCAAAAAATCATATAAAGGTATTAGTCTCTCACTCTCATGTCAAAGACTTCATCATGGGAGAAGAGATTAGTGAAAAGAGAGCACGATGGATGACCAAAATCATGGAGTATGATGTAACTATCAAAGTCACAAAACTTGTAAGAGGTATCTCACTTTATAGGTAGATTGTTGAGGATGTACAGAATGAATCTGAGACTTCATTATTTATGGATGAAGGTGTTCCACATGCAGAGCTTGATCAAAATATAGATCCTGGAGCATGTGACTGGATGAAGGATATGATCACATTCCTTTTTGAGGGCACATACCCTCTTGGTTTGAATAAGAAAAAGAGAAGACATCTCAGGTTACAATCTATCCCTTATGTTTTGATTGATGGACTTCTCTTAAAGAAAAATATTGATGGCATGTTGTTAAGATGTATCAATTATGCGCAGATTGAAAATGTGTTATGAGAATTTCACGATGGATTCTCTGGTGGATACTTTTCTACCAAAACTACAAAAATGAAGATCATAATGGTAGGAATGTTATGGCCTACCCTGCTTTGAGATACACAAAATTGGGTCACAAAATGAAAGGAATGAGCTTTCTTTGCAGGAAAGAAACACTTAACTGTGCTTCCCCTCTGTCTAATCCAAATGGATCAAAATTTTGTGCAATGGGGTCTTGACTTCATAGGTATGATCAATCCACCTTCAAGCACCGGATGAAGTGGGTGCTAACAGAACACGACTATTTCACTAGATGGACAAGTTGTTGCACTCAAGTAGTCAATCGAGTCAGTCATCCTTGACTTTCTCAAAGGTATAGTCATGAGGTTTGAAATTCCTCAAACCATTATCTCGATAATTAAAAATCCATTCTTGGAATCAAAATAACAGATTGGGTGCTAAATTTGAGCATCCACCTAAAGACTTCTTCCAATTATTAGCCTTAGGGAAATGGTTTGGAAAAGTCAAAAATAAGAACGATAAGAATTGTGAAATGCACAATGAACATCAAGAAAATACAGTGGAATACAAAGGTCTTGCATGCACTTTGGGAAGATATAATATTAGTCGAAGCAAATAGGAACTTCACCTTACAAGCTTGTCCATAGTAAGGAGACTACCCTTCCTTTGACACTAGATTTGAACTCATTAGTGCTTGCCCAATAGCTGGAATTGAAGGCACAAACCAAAGAGAAATTAGAATGGAAGGGATAGTTAATCTTGAAAAACTAAGGAAATCTGTCATGATCAAACTAGAACAACATCATAAAATAACAAAGAAATGGTTTGACAAAAGGGCTAGGCCTCAATCTTTCAAAATTGGGAACTTAGTCTGAAAATGGGATGCTAAAAGAGATAAATCGGGGTGGAATTCAAATTTTGATGCACTTTGGAGTGGCCCTTACATCACAAGTTCATGAAAAGAGGCTAACTCTTTTGAGTTAACCCATCTTAATGGAAGCACGTTGCATATCCAAGTAAATGGGATCTATCTCAAACCCTTCCATTAAGTTTTTTTACATCATTCTGTATATATTTTAGAGTACTTTCAATTCCTCTAAGTGTGATGCACACACATTTTTGTTTTTACATATTTATTACCTTTTGTGTGCTTCCTGTGTGTGCTCTTCTATAACTCCCACTATTTCAGACACACAGGGCTATATATAAAAACACAGGATAATTTTTTTTTGACTTTCTTGACACATAACACGACACAACATGTTGTCACCAAGGTTACAACTAACTCTATGAACAACTTTGACACAAGGATGACCACAAAGGTAGCACAGAACATTCACACCCCTCAAGGACAATTCACTCTTCTCTTTAACAAGACACCACAAAAGACCAACCCATAAAACCTAGCTTCAGTTCAGGACACTCCACGGAAAAATCCTTTAAGGTTATGTATTCACTAAAATAGTCTTTCAAGGCTTGAATTTGCGGTCTAGAAGGTTCATATTATGATTCATACAATACTTCTTATAGGGCTAGATTTATTTTCTTTTATACTATTGCGTAACTAGCTTAAGGTCATCTCTAGTATGACATTAACTCATTTAATTTGTTACAAAACAAGGAATTAATCAAAACCACAAGGCTATCTATCCGAACCCATACTACTGAAACTTGTTTCATACTTCCTTTGCAAAGGAAGCAAACATAAATTCAAAAGAAGTGGAGTATTGTTTAGGTTCAGAACCATAATCTTCTTTGTTCAAGGATTAACATTTTATCATAACTTAGAAAAGGATTACAAGGTACTAATGGCAACGGTTAGAGAGAGAAGGTAAATTTATTTCATTATGGTCTAATTAGTTATTAACCAGACATTCAAAGGAACTTAAGAGTTAGACTGGATTAGGGTAGGGGCTTCATTTAGTATTATCTTGATTAAGTTCACTAAAGGATGCACAAGGGGTTCCCAAAATGGAAGTATTAGACTTAAAGTGTTCTTGTTCAAACTCCCCGACTAACTAAGACATAACTATAACCCAAAAACAACAATGATTTCACTTTTTCATAGAATACTTATCATTTCACAACCAAGATAATAAGGTTTAATTTGTAGCTTAAGGTTAGCAAGGGTAGATTCTTTTACATCGGTAGATAAACACTTTCTTTCCAATTAAAGACTCTTAATTTTATCAATCAAGTACAACTTCATTATTGTCTTCTTTATTTATTCATCTATGTATTCATCTTATTTTATCTTTGATTATCTTTAGGAAAGGGATTTTCAACCCACTAAAAATATGCCTAGAAAAAATTGATACCAATACCATGGAGGGTTATTAAACCACAAATTCTTATAACCCGAAAGAAGAAACTATCGATATTTAACAAGAACACAAAACATGGTTATAAAATTTCCATTCAACATGGCACATGAACCAAAGGAGTCAAGAGATCAGATTTCACTTTGGTTAAGAACAAGAAGGTAACAAAATAGGCCAAGCCATGCTACAACATTTTCATGATTGATAACTAATATTACTACAAGAATACTCATATCAATGTAAAGATTGAATATTATTTCTCACAAAGATAAGTTACAAGTTTAACTACAAAAGGACAAGACAACTTCATCTCACAATTTCCGAACAATCCAAGGCAAGAGGCCTTCTAAACTCCTTTACAAGCACTATTACAAAATTTACAACACATTGGACATTTTTACAAGGAACTTCATAAATTAAACTGATGAAACCTTTACAACTCTTTCCTTTTATCTACTCGCATAATCCATCTACACAAATATTAAGTTGAGTCAGTTCACGAGAACTGAGCATGTTAAGACTACCCATTGCAATAGTAAGCTAACATTTAACAATATCATGAAAGGAATGTTCTATTTCAAGAATGGATCAAGCAAAACCACTAATCAAGATTTTTCACACGAGATAATGATTTGCACCAGCCAACAAGGAGGAAGCCAAATATTCTAGTAAGAAGATATTCTAAATAATCAAGGCAAGAACCTATTGGTTAAAACAAAAGGGCCCAGTATTGATATTTCAATCATGTAATCCTATGGATTACGTGATTGAAATCTAATACCCAATCCCTCCATCACAAAATAAAAACTTGAGAAGTCAAAACATACTAGTTACAATCATAGACGCGCAACAAAACAAGGTTATTCAATTCCTCCAGGAGGAAGGTTTCATAGCAATATGGATTCGTACCCTAAAAAAAACAATCCATAGTTTCATTTTTGACCAAGGAGTTTGCCACCTCCTCCTTACAGTATTTCTAAAAGTAGCATTTGTTAACATGATCAAAACCACTCTTCAATGTATTTAAAAGAGACACGAAAAGCCTTTATTCTACCAACAAACCTCATCATAATCGTCAACTAGGTTACTATTATCAATAGGCTATCAACAAGTGACCTTTTTCTTACAATTAGAAGTCACACCTTTATAGAATGCAATGAAAATCCCAAGATTTCTTCCCCTTTTCTCTCCTGTCTGGAGAAGATATTTTCAACCATTTTTATTTTATTTGGGAATTCATTTATAAATATTCAAGATCGAGTTCAGTGTCTAAAGGTAGTGAACAAAGGAGACAAATGATGTTTCAAAAAAATTCTTTTACAAAACATCAAATCTTTTATTAACATGAAAATATTAAGTTCATGTTATCCAACATTACAACAATAAATAAATAAAGTAGGATAATCATATCAAAACTATTACCACCCTTCCTCATGGATATTTTATAGCAATCACAATAATTCAAATAAATAGAAATTTTTTTTTACAATCAGTTGATAAATTTTCAAGGAATAACAAAAGCTCCAACCATTCCCAAAATGGCTTATATATGTCTATATTTATGTACTCGATAATTCTCATTCTCCACTTTTAGTTATAAGAAAAAAATGTTATGTGGATACTCTATAATCACATTGTCATATACAATATTCGAGTAGTATGAATATTCTGATTCATATAAACATGAAGGACCATGTATAGTGTCGATTCGAGTTATTTCATACAGTAGATACACTCATCACACATTATCTCAACTCTAAGTGAGTTGTAAGTATCAATTATACTTATAACACTAACCATTATGCATATAAGCAGAGATTCCATCTGTTATAAGTAATTATGTCACATAAATACCCTTAGGATTTTACCTGATAAGGTATCACAATTAAATATATATATCACATGCCATAAACACCTAGACAATGGTATCTTAAAAAAACCCAAACTTCCTAGGAAGACCTGTCCTAATGGCCAAGACCATCTCCATGTGGTTTCCATTAACATAACGTAAGGTGAAAACTTTGGCAAGCGAGGTAAAGTTTATTTACCTTTATATTAACGAAAGGTCAATCACCAACCATTGAGCCAGGTCAGACTTTCCAACTTATTACATACTTGAATAAAATAAGAACACTCAAATTGATGAAACTAATCTCTTCCTACGCAATAGCAGATCGCACAAATTTGCAACAACGAATGATTGGGTATATGGTGGTTCAAACCCCCAAACCCTCAATGAAGAATTGGCTAGAGAAACCTGGGAAACGCCAAATATACAGAGGGATATATGATGTGGGTCAAATGATTTCTCAGGTAGGGTTTCTATAAGAACCCCAAATACACTTGAACTCACGCTTACCCAGTACAACATTAGCCATGGTATTAAAACTTACGGGAGCTCAACCATTAACCAGAACAAAACAATAATAGATCCATTGTAGTTATAATCGGAAACAAAGTTACAATTTTAGCAAAGCCAGTTGTCACTGATATCAAATAACATCCCAAAAATAGGAAACCCAAATTACATTCATAATTTAATGACATGACAGTATGAACAATGGTTAGGAATCCATGCAAAGCTAGCAAACCAGAAGAAAGAACTAGAGGGACTATCAACAAGCTCAAGGAAAAACAATAAATGACCACAAACAAACCATACTAGGCGCCATTCAGAAAAAGGTCATCCATTGCATGAAATTATAAAATTTGTAGCAAAATGTTGCAAGGTTCAGACTTAACATGCCTACAAATGCTTCCCAACTTGAAATCGCATCCACCAGTCTCCAGAAACTACAAAAATAGGCTAAATTTGTCTGTCAACATGCTTGCTGGATACCCAAAACACCATTGCATGCTTCCCCCTTGAAAACTCGGCCCAAAGAAGAAGTCAACAGGTATGGGGGATGGCTTAGCACAAGCTACACTCATTAAAAAAACATGGTTACATTTCCTTCTTCACCTCAAACACCGTCTACAACCTCCCAACTTACACAGACATGCTAAAATGGCATAAGCGATTAAAACCAAAAGGAAAAAAATAGAAAGGATGAGAAAAAGGAACAAAACCAAGAGTGTGGTCTGCCTTCCCAAGGTGCACAGACCCACAAAACGTGCCAGGCACAATTCCATCAATAAGAATTTAAGTTCATTAAAGAAGTGACAAGAAATTCCACCCATCCGCTAGCTAACCACACCACAAGGATAATAAATTTTATTTTATTTTATTTTTGGAGCCCACACATTGGGGACAGGTCGCTTGCTAGGAAGAACAAGGCTGGTAGATAAAAACATTAATTTTAGAATTGATTAAGGGCCCTTCAACATTATAAAACAATAAAACAATCCCCTCCTACAAAGGCACCACCACCAAAAGGAATCCTCCTTCCCATGCAAGTTGAGGTTAGGCCTACGGGGAAAAATTGATTAACAAATATATACACTTATCTTTAAATTAAATTGATATTAGGTGCCTTAAAAGAAAAGTCCTAAACACTCTTTTTAAAAATATCCTTCAGATCCTTTATACAATAGTGTTGGTAGAAAACCACGTAACTGAGAATTCTATAAGCCTAAAATGACCAAGCTCATAAAAATGCTACGGGGAACCCTCAATGACTAGCAAGTAGTAACAACAACACCAGGAGGTATGATTGGGAGAAAATACCCTAATTTAGATTCACAACAAGATCGTAAACACCCAACTATCAAAAGAATCTCAACTAAACATTTAGAGTTTAGCAATAGGGTAAAATAAGTAGAAACAAAATTCAAAACCAAACGAGGCATTACATCCTCTTTTGCTTCCAAAATTCAAATCTCCTTACAATAGTTGCAAGATTCATAATCGGGTTAGAAATGATGCTTCAGGTGACTTCAAGGGTAGTTCTTCAAATAATTACATAGTAGAATCCATTCCCAATGGATGCTTTAGGCTACTGATCTCCTTCATCTAATAGGCAGATGGCCCCGAAAGTCACCAAAACTGTTATCCAAATAACTCTCATAGTGATTTGGATAACTTGTATACATATTCTAATTATGAGATCTTCATTGCAAGGTTGTGTGGGCTCAAGTTTCCTACACACATTCCCTTCTTTTCCTCACATGCCCTGGCGTGGTTCCCCTTCTTCCCTTCCTTTTCTTTTCTTCTTTGTTACATCTTCCCCTTGTGCACGTCTTCTACGCATTCACCTTCTTCCTAGCAGCCATTCACCCCGCGCACGCACCTTGCACATGCTTCAATCAACTAAGTCCCTCACCCTCATGTGCACCCACATGTCATCTTATAATGGTTGTGCCCTAACCATTTTTTTTCTCTTCTCACCAATTTTCCTCATTTCCCCGCGCGTGTCCCATGCACTTTCCTCTATGCCTTCCTCTATTTTCTTCCACATGTTATTCCCTCATGCCATACTTTACACCCTACCGTGTCAAGTCATATTATAACATGCTTGAGTGTGCCACACACAACTAGTAAAAAACATGCCAAAAGGGTATGGAATCATCAGAATAAATCAATGGGTGACACATGGTAGAAATGAAAAATATTTTACATAGTTAGCCAATGTTTTAGCCAATTCACTTACGCCACATGTCTTGCATGCACCGACGACTCTAATAAATTTTTGACATTTGTATCTTTTTCTACAGATCTCCGATCATCACGTACTTGGACTTGTCGGATAGCTGCTAACATCGCCTAAAGTGCTAGACATTCAAATTCAAATTTTGGCGGACCTAGTAGGTGAGAAATGGGAAAATGTCTTTCTGAGCATTAATGAAGCAAATATGATTGCTTCAACCACCCAATTTGATATTATCCACCCACCTTCATCCTCTAACACGTAAAAAATACCTAGGGAATTACATTGAAGAGTTTTTGAAGGAATTGAATTGTTCATGTTGGTGGTTGTATTTCAAATTTAGTTTTTCCTCCTCTTCTCCTAACATAGATTCATCTATAAATCTAAGAGCTAGGATCATTATTAATGTTGGATACTCTAAATCCTTATGTGTTTTTGCTAAGGAACTAGTATTTTTGTATTATGAGTTTATGACCTCTAGATCTTGCTCATTATTGTGGATATCAGCCTCTTTCACTATTGTAACAACTTTGTGCATTTATGAAAGTAATAGAAGCATCATTTAGTGACTATTTTCTATCTTAACATGTTTTCATTCCTTATTCTTGAATTTTCTTTTACATTGCATGTTTTTTACCACTTCACATCCCTTACAGTTCCTTATTTATTTGTGTTCTAGGAGAATGACTTGGTAAACATGTTTTCAGCTATGCTACTCATGCCTAGCCTCCTTTTATGCACCCCCTTTCCATTTTTGATCAAAACAAATAGTTTTCATCCCTATTTTTCTGGTGTTATTTACTTTTTAGTGTAGTTCATTTTCATGTTATCCTTCTATCCCTAATCCCTTGGCATTTATTAGCTTAGTTTCCCCTTTCAACACTAGGAGTAGTAGTAGCAATAGAAATAGATAGAGGAACCGACCTTCTCTAGAGATCCATCTCAAGCGCGCAAGGTCCCACAACTTGGAGATGGTTCCATTGTGATCTCAAATAGCTCAAATATTCCACATCCAATATGTGGGTGAAATTTTGAAGATTAACAATAACCATAAAGAAAGTTGAACCACATTAGATGCCAAGAGTGGTGCGTGAGTCAGGATTAGAACCTATACTGGTGACGATGCAAGCAATGGCTGCACATGCCAACTATATACCAAGGTAAAGAACACTAGTAATGAGAGAAGAAGTGGTAAATGGAAAGTATCTAGACCCTTCTCATCATAAAGAGGTATATCAAGAGCCTATGGATGTCATTCAGATTTTATAAGGAGATATCAAGTGTCCGAAGGATAAGTCATGACTATTGTAACATTCCCATTTTAATACTTTAGAAACAAGGGGAAAAAATTTACACAATGTTCTCTGTTCTAAATAAAACATCATTAGAACACACATTCCATGCTAATCAATCTCATAACAGATAACCTATGCATTGTGTAATGAATCGGTAATTTACCGATCTCTCATTCCATGACTCAATTATCAACCGATCTCTCATGTTTGTCTTAAATTATAGAATAATTTATGTATACTCCATAGAATTGATTCTCCTCCCCTATTTCGTGTACTACGTGATCTGTTTAAAGAACCTATATGAATATTTGTTACTAATATTCATTTGACATCATGTTTCTTTAAACTAGGTGACGTAGGACAACATAACCAACAACTTGTGATACTTTGGTCAAATATTTTCAACATATTGTTCATGTTACTATTCCTAGACAACATACTCGTCATTTCGAATACATCCTTCACCTCACTCTTTTGTTATCTAGAATGGTCTTTACTAACTTCTATCAGTCCACTTGCCCAAGGTTTGATCCTAGCCCAGGTTAGCAACATAATTTTTTATAGGAAAACACTCATGATGAATTAGGGTATATGGGCATACTCGATTGACCTAAGTCGATCAAATGTGTGAAGTACCTGTTATCCAAAATGTGCCCCTGCTCATTTTGGATGGCTAACTCCTTATGTTCTTGCCTCTCTTGTGCCTCAGTCTCCATTTTTTGATTTTCAAGCACTCAAATCTTTTTGGAAATGGTACCATTGGATAGAGCTCTCTCTCAGCTTTCCAGAAAGGTAAAGTTTTCCTCCTAACTCCTCATATTTTTCAAGTTATGGCTCGGCGGAGTTTTTGTGGGAAATTTTCCCCTTGGAAGCCCACAGCCAATAGGATGCTGCCACATTTCCCAGGAGGTGGCAGAGTGCAGGGATTTTTGAAAAAAAATTCCAAATGCAAAAAGAGGTAAAATTCAAATTTTTCCTGCCGATCCGTTTTGGGCCTGTTTTTTCCCTAAATCTTCGAACGGCCATAACTTTCGATCCAGAGCTCAGATTTTCACGTTCTTTATATCAATGGAAAGCTGGTAAAATTATTTACATGATTCCATGGTTAATTTTTAATTTTGGTTTATTCTGGAGGAGAAAATAAAAAAATTCTTCCGGTACACGCCATAGATAGAATCGACGTTTCAACAACCAATTTTAATGGAAAATGGGTCGCATTCTTCTCCAAAGATGGTCAAAAATGTTGGGGGATGGGTCATCACTGTAACCCATGCTGTTTTTAATGTATTTTGATCAATGAGGAATGGCTCCCATGTTTTTTCACATTTTCTCTCCGGGTTCGACCATGCACCGTGTAAAAGCCGATTTGGCTCATTTTTCAAAGGGGAACATTTTTTTACACAACAAGCTTCTGTTTTCACTTTCAACAAGTGATTTTGGCAAGTATCGACCTTCCAGGATCAGAACAGGTTTTTCTACCTCTTTGGTGTTGGAATACAAGGATTTTGATGTTGAAAATCACAATGCAGGCTCTGTGAATGCTTTCAGTCCTTTGTATGTGTTGTTTGCTTCATTTCAAACCCTTGATTACAGTTATCAACCTGTGCATGATGTTTTATTTTGTAATTTCTGATTTGTGTCAATTTTCATGAGCAAGAAGTGCTCACCACTCCTTTGGTGTATCACCCTTATTAGTTTAGTTTTAATTTTTACATTTCTTATCCCTGTCTCCTTGCAAATTAGGATAAAATTAGGATCTAAACCTCTCGCAATTGTGTAAATAATAGATCGATCAGAGGAGTTTGAGGAATCAGCCTCTAACTGGAGATTCCTCTCTCATCTTGCAAGTCCCACACTTGGAGAGAGGTTTCAATGTTGTGCAATCACACTGGATGCCCTAAACATCAACTTAGAACCTTGATTTACATCCAGGGGTGCTGCTGATTTGCAACAACAGTTTTGGCACACCCAGTGGGACCTTAGAGGTCTCATTTTCATTGCAGAAAAGTTGATGTGCATCTGCTGCAATTTTCTTTCTTAAAAGAGCTATAAGTTGCACATCTGGCGACTCCAAGGAAGAAGAATCAGCTGGTTTTAGCAGTGCAGACCTGAAAACTCATGAGAAGAATCACTACAAGGTCAAGAGCTGGAGAAGAAGAGGCACTGTTTGAATATCTGTAGTTATCTCCAAGAGTAAGGAAAAGTGGGAGGAGAATCCAAAGGTCTCCATCTCCACCAAATAGAACTCTCTCAACTCCTCCACCTGGTAGGCCTTTCATTCAGTCAACAAGGGTTTTAAGACCAATTAGAATGGCACAAAACAACCCCTATGTCAATTTCACTGGCAGCAGCCCACTTGCTCTCAATACACAACATCCAATTCCAATTGCAGCCTTGAAAAACATTCCATACTTCACTGGAGAGAATCAGACTACTCCAGGTGATCATGTTAAAGACATTACCAACCTTTGTGTAATTCATGAAATCAATGAGATGCAAGTGGCTGTCAAATTGTTGGCATCTTCATTCAAGGGGAAAGCATTGCAATGGTTTAGAAGTCTTGCCTTAGGTTCTATTCAGAATTGGAACCAAGCTATGTATAGCACTTCATGAGCAATTTGGAGAGAAGGGAGACAACTTGTCTCTTTTGGAGCAGCTGAAAACCATCAAGAGAGCTCCCAATGAGCAGCTGACTGATTTCAACTTCAGATTTCAAAGGACTTGGGAGAGAATTCCAGTGGTAGTCAGGCCAACAACGGAAGGTGCTTTTCTCTACTACCTCAAAGCTCTAAATTCTGATATTTCTATGTTGATTCAGTCCATGGGAGGCATAACTATCCCTATGGCTTATAGCATTGCCATTAGAGCTGAAAATTGTTTGATCCAAGCTGGCAAACTAGCCCCTAGACCTCCCATGCCATTGTTTCCAAGTTTAGAGAGCCCAAACACTAATCAAGCACCTAATTTGGCTCCTTCTCCCATTCCTAGAAATCAAAGTTCAAATGAATCTTCTACTTCATCTCTAAGTACCCCAAATGAGCTTCAAGAAGTCATGAAGCAATTACAAAATTTAGGTAATGAGCTGGTTACTCTCAAGAGGCAATAAGCCCAAGGTTTTAGACCTTCTTATCAGCCCCAAGCTCACCCTAACAGCAGCCATACCAATCACAAAGACCACCTAATCCAGCTACAAATATAAATCAAACAAGGCCTCCTACCAATAGACCATTTCAGCCCTATAATCCAAATGCTATATCTACCTCTAAGGCATTGGTGCCAACACAAAACAACATTGCTCAGGAGTATGATTGGTGTTTTCCATGTAATGAACCTCACAACCAATCTATGTGTTTCAACAGTGCCTTGAATCAAGCATTAATGGTGACAACTACTGGTGTGGAGGGTGAGGGTAGTCAAGGAAACAACCAACAACAAGAAACATTCCAGCAGCAATCAGCTCCAAATGACACCACACTTGTGAACTGGCAGGCAGAGGATTTTTGTGGCATAAATCAAATAGTCTCTCAAGGTGTTGCAGCCAACACAAGGTCAAAAAGAAGGAATTTGGGTGAAGATTAGCCATTAGCTCCAACAAATCTCCAACCTTCTATGGCTCCACAAATGGTTGGCAAACAAAATCCAGTTTCAAATGCATAAGGGCAGCCAAGAACAGCTCCTAGACCAACTCAAATACCAATTATTGCTGCCCACATGCAAGGGATGAATATGCAAACCAAGGGACAGAAAAGAGATCCTTCATCACCATTCAGTACCATTGATCAGATGAAGAAGACAAATGTAAATATATCAATGTGGGAATCCCTATCTATCCCATGCCAAAGAGATTTGCTACAAGTTTCCATGAAGGACTGGCCAACTTCGAATCAGCAAGTTCAGATGCAAGAGAAAGTGCTCACAAATACTACCCATCCAGAGGGGAATCATTGAGGAAAGCAAGGTAAAATTTTGAAGCCCCCTCCTTTCTATGTTTCATTAATCATTAGAAATTAGTTAGTGAACAATTGCATGATAGATTCCAGGGAAAGTAGCTTAGTGATGCCTAAACAAATAGCTAATCGCCTAGGGCTCCAAAGATGAAACCATATCCAAAGGGGTAGTGCACTGGATGGGACAAGAGTAACAACAGATTAAAGTGATTAGAAACTTGAGTCTTACCTTGCATGCATGTCCAAATGTTGTTGTTTTATAAGATGTATCGCTTATAGACCTTCCACCGCTCTTTGCCATATGCTTGTCAAGGGACTTCACACCAAGATTGGAGGATATTTGTCTACCGATTGGTCACACATGCCGCTCGAACAAGGTATGGAACCAAAGCTACAATCAGGTCTGAACCTATTGCAAACTTCCACATTGAACCCTATACTCCAAGTCGATCAATGCCAACCGCTCGCATTTGATCAAGAAGATCACCCAAGCACCGATGAAGCCGACACCAAGGTTGGAAGCATCCCGGATCTAAATCTTGATGAATGGGCAAACAAGGTGCATGATTTTGATCCTTATCAAGAAGTAGAAGAATCTAAGCTAGGGTTCTATTGCATACATGAAGAATATCAGCCCATTCCTAGCATCACCAAGCCAAACCATAAGGATGACAATGAGGTATGGTAGCTATTTTTTGATGGATCAAGGAGTAGACAAGGTGCAGGAGGTGGAGCCATGCTGGTTTCACCTCAAGAAGTAAAGTACTATTCAGCTTTTAGATTTCAATTTGCATGGTCCAATAACACTGCTGAATATGAAGCCTTGGTGCAAGGGATGCATTGGGCAATAAAGAAGTTGCAAGTCTTTGGTGCAATGAATTGATTGTAAATCAGGTCGTGGGACAGCATGCTACCAAGAAGTATCTACTCAAGTGCTACAAGAATGGGGTATGGGACCTTATGGAAGATTTTGAGGGTTTTGGCATCAAATCCATTCCTAAGAAAGAAAACCAAGCTGCCGACGGGCTTGCAGCAGTTGGGGCAGCCTTTGATATTGTGGAAAGCATTCAATAGGACAAGGTATAGCCAAACATCCATGTGATTGTGAGGCCTTCAGTGCCGGATAACAATGTCAGTTGGCAAGTGTTTGAGAATGACCAGCAAATCATCCATTTCTTGCAAGAAGAAGCTAAGTTCTCAGCTAAGAATCAAGAAAAATTGGAACAACAGTATGGTGACCAAGTGGTACAGTTGAGAACTAACAAGCTTCCCAAGGGACTTATCACTTTGGAGTCCATTTTTAATCCCAATGATCAGTTTAGGAAGGAGAAAGAAAACATTCAAAGTCAAGAGAGAGGATTCAAGATCCATCTTGGTGGAAGAGAAAAACCATTGCAAATTGGAAAGATGACAACCGAACAAGAAAGGTATGAGTTCATGCACTGTGTCAAGAGTTCCTTGATGTGTTTGCTTGGATCTATGAAGACTTGAAAGGCTTCAATACCAACTTAGCTCAAAGATACCATTGAATTGGATCCAAATACTAAGCCTATCGTAGAAACAAAGACCAGCCAATCCACACATGGAGCCTCTCATGAGGAAAGAATTGAACAAGCTGATTGAGTCAAGGATCATATTCCCAATCAAGCATTCTAGTTGAGTTGCCAACTTGGTTCTAGTCAGAAAGAAGAATGGAGAGATCAGATTGTGTGTTGACTTCAGAGACTTGAATAGAGCATCTCTCAAGGACCATTACCAACTCCCTTCCATGGAGCAAATCTTAAAATTTGTGGTTGGCTCCGAGAGGTTTTCACTACTTGATGGCTACTCAGGCTACAATCAGATTATGGTGAAGGAAGAAGACTAGTTCAAGACAGCCTTCACAACCAAATGGGGAACTTATGCATATAGGAAAATGCCATTTGGGCTATCCAACACTGGTGCTACCTTCCAAAGAGCAATGGACATGGCGTTCAAAGGTTTGATTAACAACATGGTGCTGATATACCTTGATGATATCACTATTTTTCCCAAAAATGCAGCAGACCACCTCTCTCATTTGAGACAAGTCTTCACAAGGTACAGGAGATTTGAAGTGTCTTTAAATCCTAAGAAGTGTATCTTTCTTGCACATGAAGGAAATATCCTTGGCCATATTGTCTCCAAAGAAGGATTAGCAATTGATCTAGAGAGGGTTGAAGCCATAAGAGCACTACCATTGCCAAGCCACAAGAAGGCCCTCCGAGTTTCTTAGGGAGAATAAACTTTGTTCGAAGGTTTGTCCCATTTTGTAGCCCTTGTCAAACCTATCACCAAAATGTTAAAGAAAAGCATGGCTTTCAAGTGAACAGCAGAAGGAAAGGAGAGTTTTGAATCAATCAAAGAATCCATCTCTCAAGCACCAACCCTCATCAACCCAGACTTCTCCAAGGATTTCATCCTCTATGCATTTGGAGGTAATGATACTATTTCTGCCATTTTGGTACATCAGAACAAGGACAACAATGAGTAGCCAATTACTTTCTTCAGCCAGAGCCTAGATGACTATGAGGTGAGGTATTCTTTTATTGAGAAGTATGTACTTGTAAAGAATCGAAGCTTGAAGAAATTCAAGCATTTAGTCTCAAACAACAAGGTCCAGTTGCTGGTCTCTCATGTTGGGGTTAAAGACTTCCTCCTCAACAAGGATTTGAATGAGAAAAGGGCAGGTTGGATCACTCGTGTCATGGAGTATGACATTGAGATCAAGGTCACCAAGCTGGTAAGAGGAAAAGGATTGTGTGAGGAGCTGATTTTGGGGAAGCACAAAGAAGTATGTAATGAAGAAGAGGTTGTTTTGACAGTTCAAGATAGCCATGAGCCAAGTGGCACTCAAGAAGAAAATAATGTTGTCCCTACTCCACCATGGACCCAAGGTATAATACACTTCCTAAGCAAAGCCTATGCCCTCCGGAGATGAACAAGACCCAAAGAAGACACTTTAGATTGTAGGTTGTCCCATATGCCATAGTGGATGGTGTTTTGTTCAGGAAAGATGTGAATGGAGTGCTGTTGAGATGCATTAGCACAAATCGATTCATAGGGTGTTCGAAGAGTTCCATGGTGGACCAGCTAGTGGTCATTTTATACCAAGAGTGAAGCTCTAAAAATTATGAAGGTTGCTTATTATTGGCCCAATATTTTCAGTGATTGCTTTTCATGGATCAAGAGGTGTAAGAATTGTGCATTCTTTACAGGAAAAGAGAGACTTGTTGCCCTTCCATTGCATCCAATCTCAGTTGACCAGCCTTCATGCAATGGGGTTTGGACTTCATTGGAGTCATTAATCCCAATTCAAGTCAAGGGCACAAATGGATTTTGACAGCCACAGACTACTTCACCAAATGGACTGAAGCAGTAGCACTCAAAGAAGAAAACGAGTCTAGCATCTTAGACTTCTATGAGGGCATAGTAACCAGATTTGGCATACCTGCTACAATAATCTCAGATAATGCATTGGCATTCATTGGATCCAAGGTGACTAAGTGGGCTGTCAAGAACGGGATCTACCTAAGTACTTCATCAAACTATTACCCTCAAGGTAATGGCCAGGCTGAGTCTACAAACAAGAACTTGTTGAGGATCATTAGGAGGACTCTTGATGAGAATCAGAGGTCTTGGCATACCAAACTGAAATTATCCTTATGGGCTGATAGGATAACTCCCAAGAGATCCACAGGTAAATCTCCATTCAAGCTTGTTTATGGAAGAGAGGAAATCTTGCCCATGTCACTTGAGTTTCCAACATTGGAACTCATGAAGCAGTTAGAGTTGCTAGAGTTTGGGCCCATGGAGGTGAGATATGCAGAGTTGATGGAGCTCCAAGAGATTAGAGATCAGGCATCCCAAGCAATGGAGAAGGATCAAGCTTTGATCAAGAAGACCTTTGATAGGAAGGCCAAGAGTAGATCTTTCCAAGTTGGAGATCTAGTGTTAAAATGTGATGTACATAGAGCAAAACCGGGAAGGCATTCAAAATTTGATGCCATTTGGCGTGGCCAATACATGGTCACAAAGTGTAAGGACAACAATGCCTTCCAATTGTCTTCATTAGATGGCGAAGAACTGTAGATTCCAGTCAATAGAATCTATCTAAAGCATTGCTACTAGAGGGAAATTCTCCAACTTGTAAATATTAGCTTAGGTTTTCATTCATCTAAGTGCTTGTGCACATTGTTTTGCTATAGGTTAGTTTTGCTTTCCCTAAGTGCTTTGGCACAACTTGCTGTCCCTAGAGATGTTTTGCAGTCCTTGCTTCCATCAGGTGATATTCCATCTTCCTCCTTACAACATTATAAGTCAGTTGGGGTTCCAAATAGAAAATTTGATGACTCCATGCCCAATGGACTACTTCAGGCAACTCGTATTTTCATTTAGCATGCAGATGACCCCTCTGAGTTGCCAAAATTGTTATCCAAAATGTGCCCCTTCTCATTTTGGATGGCTAACTCCTTGTGTTCTTTCCTCTCTTGTGCCTTAGTCTCCATTTTTTTATTTTTAGGCACTCAAATCTTTCTGGAAATGGCACCATTGGATAGAGCTCTCTCTCAGCTTTCCAGAAAGGTAAAGTTTTCCTCCTAACTCCTCATATTTTTCAAGTTATGGCTCGGCGGAGTTTTTGTGGGAAATTTTCCCCTTGGAAGCCCGCAGCCAATAGGAAGCTACCACGTGTCCCAGGAGGTGGCAGAGTGCGGGGATTTTTGAAAAAAATTTCCAAATGCAAAAAGAGGTAAAATTCGAAAAAATTTCCCGCCGATCCGTTTTGGGCCTGTTTTTTCCCTAAATCTTCGAACGGCCATAACTTTCGATCCAGAGCTCATATTTTCACGTTCTTTATATCAATGGAAAGCTGGTAAAATTATATACATGATTCCATGGTCAATTTTGAATTTTGGTTCAGTTTGGAGGGAGAAAATCAAAAAATGCTTCTGGTACACACCCATGGACAGAACTGACATTTCAACAACCAATTTTAATGCAAAATGGATGACATTCTTCTCCAGATGGTCAAAAATGTCGAGGGATGGGTCCGTCAAGTCACCCTTGCTGTTTTTAATGCATTTTGGTCAATGAGGAATGGCTGCCACATTTTTTCACGTTTTTTCTCTCCGGGTTCGACCCATGCACCGTAAAAGCTAGATTTGGCACATTTTTTTACATAAAGAAGCTTCGTTTTCACTTTCAACAAGTGATTTTGGCAAGTATCAAACCTTCCAAGGATTGTAACAGGTTTTTTTGCCTCTTTGGTGTTGGAATACAAGGATTTTGATGTTGAAAATCACAATGTAGGCTCTGTGAATGCTTTCAGTCCTTTGTATGTGTTGTTTGCTTCATTTCAAACCCTTGTTTACAACTTATCAACCTGTGCATGATGTTTTATGTTGTAATTTCTGATTTGTGTCAATTTTCATGAGCAAGAAGTGCTCACCACTCCTTTGGTGTATCACCCTTATCAGTTTAGTTTTAATTTTTACATTTCTTATCCCTGTCTCCTTGCAAATTAGGATAAAATTAGGATCTGAACCTCTGCAGTTGTGTAAATAATAGATCTAATCAGAGGATTTTGAGGAACCAACCTCTAATCTAGAGATTCCTCTCTCATCTTGTAAGTCCCACACTTGGAGAGAGGTTTCAATGTTGTGCAATCACACTGGATGCCCTAAACATCAACTTAGAACCTTGATTTGCATCCGGGAGTGCTTTGTTGATTTGCAACAAAGATTCTCGAGTCATAGAAAGCTACTCCATATTATAAAATTGCTACTAACTTGACCTAGAGAGAAAATAAGTTCAAGTCCATATGTGTGTAGATCTAGATGAACAAATATGGAAGGGTGTTGCCACATGTCAATCGCAACATTATATCCTCGAGAAGATCTTGGACTTATCAAAGTTACTGATCCTATAGTTGGCGTGTGCCAATATCTGTTAGAACTAATTCATCACGATGTACATACCCCTTGATGGTCATTAAATTCATAATTAAATTGGATTAAGATTCAAATTACGACAACCATGCCTAACCCTAATTCCAACATTCAAAATTTTCTTCATCCATAATTAATTTGATTTGATATTAAGAAATTCATTAACTCATGCTTGCATTGATGTTCATTAACGTGGCCTAACAAGTAGTTATCCCCGAAAAATAGGGCAGCAAACATAAAACGGTTAATTTTTAATGCAACCTAGCTATCCAAAGAAGGTGTATCATTCACCTAGAGTCAACTAGAGTTTACTTTTTATATAAGAAGCAAAAGGATTGAAGATCATAGCCACCATTCCTTTTATTTTTCATTCTTATGAGAGAGGAATAGTCTTCCTCTATATGGTTAGATGTTAGGGTTAACATAACCTTTTTATCATTCATTACTCTTATAGTTTAATTGTATGTCCAATACATATTTTATTATTAAACTACAGTTGTTTAGTTAGAGAACGACATATTTTACAATTTAAAAAGTTTCACTATAGTATGGGAGACTGTACTATCCCCTTTAAACCAACTTATTAATTGATAATAGTAATAGTATACAAATAGATATAAGAATATCGACAAAGTAGCATTACTATTTCCTTCATACAAAGTACAAGAAAATTTACACCACAATTTGGAGTTAGTCTCCAAACCTTTCAATTCATCATAATAAAATATACATTTACAATACTATGCATTTTAGGCATACCGTATGTCAATTAGCATTAAATCATAAAATAACATCATTTTTCTTTTGCAATACAACTCAAGAATGAATCGAAATTATTTTAAAAAGATACGAGAATTAAATAAGACAATGCATCATAAAAAAATTTGCCTTCTTTTATCACTTACAATGTCCATCTACAAAAATTTCTAGCATGGGTCATTTCATTGAATCTGAGCATGATAAGCACTAAGCATTAAAACGAAGTGCATTCCACTAATTGTTCCATTAAAACAACTCTGCTTTAATGAAACAATTAATAAGTATCATACAAATAAGCATAAATGATAACAACCAGAAAAGAAGTACAATAATGAGTCTAAATTCACTTTTAATAAAAGAGCGTAATATAATCAAAGCAACAACTACATTATAACATATAGTTTAATTGATCCTATCAATTACTTTTTAAACAACCAACAAATCATGTCATCTAATTATTTCATAATTCATTCTGAATTGAAATACCAAATTTATCTTTACTATGAACAAAAAGAGTTAGCTTCAACATAGTACATATTTAGAATGATTCATCCCACAACTTAAAAAAAAGAAGAAGAATCAATACATATTATCCACCATTCACTAATCCTCTGAAAGACGAAACAGGTTCAAAAGTACTCAACTAATTACCCACATAACTGCTTCAGTTCAAGGAAACTAATAAAAGGATTCAACATTAAAGAGACAACAACTAGAACAAGAATCCCAAATCAATCCGAGGAGGGATAGAGAATCAAAACAGTCTACCTGTAAGTCTTAACTAACTTCTACATATTAGAAGATATCATTCAAAGATCTGAAACCAGATGTTCCACAAATCAAAGCAAGACTCACACAAGGTTAATCTCTTCTCGTGTCCATCCAAGGAGGATTCATAATAAGATAGAGTGCAAAAAGAGAAATCCTTCCAATAACAAATCCAAATGGAGTATGACTCAGTCAAAAAAATCAGTCGGTCAAAACATGATTACATTTTCTCTTCTACAGTAACCGACTCAGCTGTTCTCTTTCCACATCATTACAACAAATGACTTAGTATACAAGTAGAATAAACAATCCAAAAGGAAATTTCCATTTATGAAGAGTTATTTCTCACTATTTATTACAAGCCGTAAAGTATAGAAATCCAAACCCAAGAATTCAAGCAGGTCTAAGAGAACAATCACTCTACAACCAAGAAGAGAGTCATGCTACAAAGAAGTTCAATCAAGTGAACTTATCTTTACAAAATTTAAAGGATCTCAAATAGAAAAGATCCAATCAAGAATTCATTTCATTTATACTATCAAATGAATTCCCATTTCTATTTCAAACTCAAAATTTCTTTTACTAGTTCCCAAGAGAGAACACAAAACCAAACACACAGTTTATAGAAAGCAACACTTCTAGTTTCCCTTACAAAATCAATACAACTTGGTTCATCTATTCCAATTTATTTAAACACAAGTTCAAATTCATTCCAGAATAGAGTACACAACAAAATACTATCCACAAGAGAAATATATTCCTTTCTCCTTTTAAAGACCCAGAGATTCATTCAATGAATCTAATAAAGAATACAAAACCCAAATCAGTATAAGCTAAACAAGTTTCTAAAATACTCACGAACTCAATAGAAACTGAAATCCCAACTACAAATTCTTACACATCTCCATAAAAAAGAGACATATAGTTCACGGTCATAATGAAGAGAAAATTATATGAAATCATCCACGAACTGAGGTATTAAATTCTACCAAACAAGATTCAAAGTATAAGAGAGTATTCAACTCTTCTTTCTTTTAAAACCTAGAAATCAATTAAAAGGATCTGAAAGAGAGTAAGAAAACCCAATACACATTAATTCAAGCAAGGTCCCAACATTACCTCAAACATGATTGAAATAGAAATCAAAACAAAAATACTTGCACAACTTCATCTATAAAGATTGCGATAGAGAAGGTATTCATTTCAAATCAACTAGCACAATAAGAAGTATGCATACTACATTTCCATAAACTTCAAAAACCATTATCGATTGTTTCAAATGAGCTCTATTTCAAACCAAAGAGTAAATAACAATACAATTTTGAACCAGATACATTTCCATAAAAATTCCAGGTATCAAAATAGTCAAGACTTCAAACAAAACGCGGGTTACCCAGAGCAGAGGAGAGTAGAAGATCCTCAATGTTTACACTCCATCACATACTCAAGGTAAATGGTATAGTCTAGGATAGAAGTACCACAACCATTCCAAACTCAAGATGCATCCAGGAGAAGTTTCCAAAAGAGACTTAGATCCAAGCCATTAAATTGAGATCCTTTCAAACAGATAGTCCCAATATGAATTCAACCCACACAAAGCTTTGAGCACAAGTTTAGAACCAAACACAAAGCCATGAAGATGAGTTCAAAGAAAACACAAGTCTCAATTATAGGTTCAGAACACACAAGCTTCGAATATGATCTCGGAACGAAACACAAAGCTTAAAATATGAGTCTAGAACCGAAAAAATACTTTGAATATGAGTTCAAAGCAAAACAAAAAGCTTGAATATGAGCTCGGAATGAAACAGAAATCTCAAAATACAAGTACAGAACCGAACAAAATACTTCAATTATAAGTTTAGTGCAAAACACAAAGCTTCAAACACAAATTCAAAACAAACACAAAACTTATCACCATCAAACTTGCGTAGAGAGAGAGAGAGAGAGAGAGTTTCCAAAGGCTAACATTATCATGCAATGGATTTATATCCAAAAATCACAGATATTCATACACCCAAGAAAGTAAATAACTAGATAAAACATGTAACCATTTATCTCATGAGAGCGGAATTGTTTTAATGAAACATTTAGAAAAAAACAAGAAATTTTAATGGGTAGAGCCTATCATGCCTAATAGTGCTTCTACCAATTCGAAGGAGTATTCTACCCGAGATTCTAACTCTTTTTATCCTCTAGGAAGATAAACAACCAAACATATTTTTCTCCAATTCCTCATATAATTTCCTTGGATCAAAATTAGACCAGAGAAATGAAAAATAACCACAAATTAAAAGTCAAACTACTGGTTTGAAGAACCAGATAGCTCCATGCAGAGCAAAAATCGCAAGGCATGCAAGACCAAAAAACCTCCAACAAATCCACCTTCCTTGTTTCCAAGATGGTTTGCACGTAAAAATCAAGGTTCATTAATGTAATTACTCCTCAATCTCCCACCTATCTCTCCTTTCCACTGCCTCCTAAAACTGGTGAATGTTATTTCCACTTCAGCATGCATTTCCAACTTTAGTGAAGCCTCCACGTATGCTTCCACTAAATTTTACTTGCCTTTTCCAAAACTAGTTGTACCTCCCATTCATTTAACCAAATCAAATCAAATAAATTCCATTGGAACCGTCACCATAATGCCATGTGACCCTAGGTTCCCTTTCAATAGTTTAGGATAGATTTCCCAAAACTTAGGTTATAACCTTAGGTTTAGTCAAAATCATTTCATAAGTAATTTCCACCTTAGGTTAGATCAAATTCACAACCAAATAGTATTAGGTAATAGGTTAAAATAGCCTAGCATTACCTTAGTAATTTCTCCCTTTATTCCATTTAGCTCAACAACTTAGGTTAGGATGCCATCCCAAAAAAATAGAATATGAAGCTTAGGTTAGATTGTAACCCGAATAAGTAGACATAGCTAGGAAGTAGGTGCATTTACCTCATTTAGAATACCGTAGGATAATCCCTTAGGTTTATGATCCAGATTTCCCTTCATAGCCATGAAGAAGGCTTCATTTCACTTACATCATTAAATTTCTTAAAGAGATCAATCCCAAAGATCCAAGTAGAAACATACAACCAAATGAAGGTACATTCTTACAAGACCAAAGAATTTGTAACATAAAAAGTTTAGTTCGCTGTCTCTCAAGCTTATGAATGTCAATTTACCATTCAGTCTGGTAAGGAGATTTAAAACATTCCTTGGATCACTAGAATTGATCCAAGGATGAGTCAATTAAAAGAGATAAGTTTGCAACTCTCAAAACCAGATTGCAACTCACCTACAAGAAGTGAAAATGGATTCTTGCAAGCCATATCATTTCAGTCCAATGAATCCAAGAGAAGAAATTATTTATCCATAACAAGCATGATTTTCAACAATCAAGGAAACACACCTCATTCAAGAAAATCACATGCCAACACTTGTAATGCAAAAGAGAAATATAATTGTTTGTCAAAGGTGTTACATACTTCCCTCCTAAAAATAATCATCATCCCGATGATTATCTTATGTTTGACCATTGCATTAAGGATAATCAATTTATTCACTTACTTAACATATGTTTGCAACAATATCAGAATTTAAAGTTCCAAAATCAACATTCACATAGTTGTTTATTTAAAAATAAATAGTTATTTTCCCAAAACTAGAAGAATTATTGACATATAAAGATAAAATCACAAATTTTTATCAGTTATCATAGTCAATTCTGATCAAATAAATATGGAAAATTAGTTTTCATATCTTCTAGATTTTCCCAAGTTGTACTTTCTTCATTAAACTAGTCCCACTGGACCTTACATTGACTTATTTCACGATTTCTTAAATGCAACTGGTGAGTTTCTAGCACTCGTATGGGTTTAACCACAATTATTCATAGGTCTTGGACCTACAAGGAATTCTAATTTAACACATGTGATAAATCTGAAATGTATTTCTTAAGAAAAGAAATATGGAAAACATCATGCATTCATGACAAAGCAGGAGGTAATGCTAAACGGTAAGCTATAGAGTTGATTACTTCAACTATCTCAAAGGGTCCCACATAACAAGGTGATAACTTGGTAGCCTTTCCAAAAGTTATAGAGATATTTTTCAGTTTAACCCAAAGAAAGACCTTCTCACCAAGTTCAAATTTCTGTCAACCCGCTTTAAATCAACATAACTCTTTTGCCTATCTACTGCTTCTTTTAAGCGTTCAAAAATTCATTTTAACTTGTTCCATTTCCATAATTATTTCAAGTCCAATTACCTCTCTATCCTCAATTTTGTCCCAACTAACGGGGGGTCTCGCATTTTCTTCCATATAATGCTTCAAAAGGTGTCATCTTAAGAGAGGCATGAAATGTGTTATTATAAGCAAACTCAACTAGTGGAAAGGTACTCTTCCCACTTATATTGTTGATCCATACAATACATTTGTAACATATCCTCTAAAACTTGATTAACTCTTTCAGTCGGTCCATCCATTTTTGGATGATGCGCATAACTAAAATTTAGCTTAGTTCCTAGAGCTACAATAAGTGTTTGCCAAAACCTTGACATCATTCTAGGATCTCTATCAGATATGATTAATTTAGGTATTCCATGTAATCTGAAAATTTCATGTAAAAATCTCTTAGCCAACACAGGAGAATCATCCTTCAGATTCCCAACAATTAAATGTGCTACCTTTGTAAGTTTATCAACAACTACCAAAATAACATCATGTTTATTTCTTGACATAGGCAAACCTTGTACAAAATACATGCTTATTACTTGCCATTTATACTCCGGTATGCTATGAGGATACAATAAAATGGCTTGGTGCATATGCTCAACATTAACACATTGAAATTCAAGGAAATGTGTCACAAAATCAATAACATTCTTTTTCATCCCCTTCCAAAAATATTGTTGTCTTATATCAGCAAGCATCTTTGTAATACCAGGGTGTCGAGAAAAAGGTGAATTGTGAAATTCTTCTAACAATTTCTTTCTTAGATCATTTAGTGAAGGTATGTATACTCTGTTTTCAAATCTTAATATTAATTTGTTGTTAAAGTGAAAACCTTTATACCTCACATCATTTGGATCTATAGCAAGTGTTGTTTTTACTTGCTGAAAGTAAGAATCAGATTCCATAACACTTTTTACTTCATCCTTAAACTAAGTTCTCAATGTTATAAGAGAAAAAATGTGCTTCCTACAACTTAGAGCGTTAGCCACTCTATTTTCTTTACCTTTGATATAATTGATGTCAAAATCATATTGAGACAAAAACTCTAACCATCTTCATTATCTTGCATTTAGATTTGGCTGAGTGAAAATATACTTAAGCCCAAGATGATCAGTTTTTAATTTAAAAGGTTTACCAAGTAGGTAATGCCTCCAAACTTGTAGTGCATGGACAATGGTAGAAAACTCTAAATCATGTGGAGCATAATTCAACTCATGTAACTTTAGTTTTCTACTTTCGTAAGCTATGACATGATCATTTTGTAACAAAATACCTCCTAGACCTTCCCAGATGCATCTGTTACAATAGTAAAATATCCATTAGGGTCTGGTACCACTAGAATAGGTGCCAAAGTTAATTGTTCCTTCAAAGTTCTAAATGCAGATTCACATTTCTCATTCCAAACAAACTTCTTATCCTTTTTCTGTAATGAATTTATTGGTGCAACCACCTTAGAAAAATATTTTACAAATTTTCTATAGTAACCTGCAAGTCCCATGAAGCTTATAACTTCATGTACATTCTTTGGTGCATTCCACTCAGTTATAGCTATAATTTTAGAAGGATTTACAACAATTCCATTCTTACTTATTACATGTCCCAAATAGTGCACTTCTATGTCATAGAAAGAACATTTAGATAGCTTACCGTATAACCCTATCTTTCTCAAAATTTCCAAAACTATCTTCAAATGCTCATGGTGTTCATCTATAATTTTAGAATATATGAGAATGTCATCCAAGAATACGAGCACAATTTTTTCCAAGTATTCTTGAAATATATTATTCATTAAATTCATAAAAGTTACAGGTGCATTTGTTAATCCAAAAGGTAAAACTGTGAACTCATAATGTCCATAATTTGTTCTGAAAGCTATTTTATGAATGTCCTCATCCTTAATCCATAATTGATGATATCCAAATCAAATATCTATCTTAGAATATACCGATACTCCATGCATCTAATAAAATAGATCATCAATTCTAGGAGTGTATCTATTCTTGATTGTTGTTTTGTTTACCATCCCGTAATCAATGCACAATCTAAGTGTTCCATCTTTCTTTTTCACAAAAGTTATTGGTGCTCCCAAGGTTAAACACTCGGTCTAATCAAACCTTTAGACAAAATTTCTTGTAATTTATCCTTAAGCTCTACTATTTCTATAGTAGTCATTCGATATGGTGCCTATGAAATAGGCTGGCCCAAGATTGATTTCAATTATGAATTCAAATTCCCTTTTGGGTGGAAGACCTAGTAACTCTTCCAGAAACACGTCACTGAAGTTTCATAACATCGGATATCATTCCATGACATCATTGTTCTCTTCAATTGTTTCTACAATCTTTATTACATATAAGGTACAACCTTTATTTTTAGCCTTTTTAAGTTGCATAGATGACATTTTCCTAATAGAAACTGTACATTTCACACCCTGAATCTCTGTTGTTTTTGTACATCATCTAAACAACTAATATTTTTATCAAAACAATCCACTTTTTCCTTATGTTCAGCTAACTAATTAACACCTATGATTACATCATAAGACCCTAAAGGTGCAACACAGAGATCAACTTCAGTGGAAAAACTAGGTAATTCAAGGACTGCTCCAAAAAGACACATACTAACTGTATGAACAACATTATTTCAATATTGTACACCCATGTTTTATCAATGTTTCTAGCTTTTCTTTTTAGTTTTGATGCTAATTTACTATAAATAAATCATTCAAAGAGCTGTATAAAAAATAATAGTTATAAGTATGCCAAATAGCTTACCTGGAACCTCTATGGGTGTGGCCTATTTTTCAGCTTGTTTGTCACTCAGTAGCGCGTATCTTGTGCTACGGATTGTGATGATCCTTTTTCAATGGGCATTGATTTGTGTAATGATCTTTGCCACGCTTATAATAGCCTCCTAGAGGTCCCCTTTTAGGCTTGGATTTATTTCCAGCCCTAGAATTATCATTCTGACCTCCATAGGACTTCGTCCGTTATTATTATTCTTGAAAAAGTTGTTCCATGCATTACTAGCAGACTTATTTGTTGCTGCTTTCTTATTATTATCAACAAAAAACTTACTTCTCATTCCGAATTTCTTCCATGGTCCTTTCTTGGGTGTAAGAGATGATGAAAAGGAGATGGGGACTTTCTTCTTTACTTCCTCCTTATGAGCAAAAATTACTTTCAATTTATGTTCCTACCTTATGGATTTTTCAACAACTCCTTCCATCGTGGTTGGGTTGTAAACATCCACCTCTCCTCTTATAATGGGATTCAATCCCATGATGAATTTTTTTATCCTAAACTTTTTGTCAATTTGATCTTCGAGGTACATACTTAAGGAGTTTAGTAAACTACTCTCAATACTCGATTGCGATTAGCTTTCCTTGAGCTAAATTTTGAAATTTAGTCATTTTCTTATCATAGTAAAGTTGTGGCAGCCAATGTTTCCTAAAGTTACCTTTAAATTGATCCCATGTGATATTAGTTTCATTAATATTTAACTCAGCCTTATGGTTTTCCCACCATGAAGATGCCTCATGGGAAAGCTGATATGCTCCCCATATCACCTTTGTTTCTTCTGAGAAATTGCTTATTGCAAAGTACTTCTCCATTTCGCTAAGCCAATTCTCAACTCCATATCCTAATGTGGTGCCATCAAACTTGGGTAGACTAATCATTTTTATATCATTAGTAAATTTAGTTGCCAACCTATCCTTTTTGTTCTCAAAGCTGATCAAGTATGTTCACATTGTTATTATAACAACCTAAATTGGAGTTATCCTCGGGAGGTGGCTGATTATTATTACCAGCATCCTCTTCCTCCTCATTTCTCATTACTAGTTGTTCAAGTACGACCAAACAATCCCTTGTGTCTAACAAGGAAGTAAGTATCTCATCAAGTTTTTGGGCAGTTGTTGATCCTTCCTCGGGTGGAGGATTATTTAAAAAATCTCCTCTTGTTCTAACCATTTTCTATTAATAATAAAATTTAAGTTTCATCAGATTATAGACACAATAGGTCCAAGAGCTGTAGCCTTCATCTACGATACCAAGATGTAACATTCTCATTTTAATAATTTAGAAACAAGGGGAAAATGTTTTTACAAAATGTTCTCTATTCTAAATAAAACATCATTATAACACACATTCCATACCAATCAATCTCATAACAGATAACCATATGTAGTTGTAATGACTCATTAATTTAGTGATCTCTCATTCCATGACTTGGTTATCAATCGATCTCTCATGTTTGTCTTAAAGTATAGAATACATTATGTATATGTTTCACACAGAATGTTCATTCCGAATAGAGTTGCTTCTATCCTGTTCATTCTCTTGAGAAATAGATAAGGGTTAGGGCTAGGAGGAATACCTATTGAAAGTTGGGAAGGTGTGCGCATACCGTAGAGAGATCGAGATCAATTGTGAAGAACTCTTTTTGTCCTGGGAAGGACTACTGTAAATAAGAACACAAGACCACTAGATTTTAGTTAGACAACAAGTGAGGGAACTACCTTAGGCCCAAGAAATATTAGACTTCCTTTCGAAGGTGGTCAGTTCCCCATTTGATATGAATTAAAGAAAAATGATAACAAAGAACTACAAGATAATACTTACTAGTTCCTGATGAAGATACAGGTCCAAGGAATGTAGTGGTGATAATAAGGCTTAGTTGGGATGATCCAGTATTTGAAAGCAAGCTGATGAAGCTATTCTCGAGTTTTTCCAATGCTTGAATAAGGGTGACAACGATCCGATTGCTCGATTGCGTCTTCGGCTCGATGCTCTTCTCTGCAAACTCTTCTCTTTTCTTCACTTGTCTCTGTCTTGCAAATGAATTCCAGATCCTTTATTTTTAGTTGGGGGAGGTCATTAATAGGGAACCGATGGTGGTTACGTAACCGACGGCGGTCGAGTAGGAACCGATGTCGATTAGGTCAAAGTGGCTAATTTTAGTAAAACAGCCATCTTTCCCTCCTTTTCTCTCGAGGGATCAGTTGTGGGCTTGGTCAAGTCATTATTAGGCTCGTTTTGGTGCGGGTGAGGGGTAATGAGTCATGGGTGTGGGTCTAGACCAAGTCATATGTCTTAATTAGGTTAGTTTAGGGTTAGGGCTAGGTCATGGTGAGGTGGTGAGATGAGGTGGCGAGTGTGAAGATGTGGATTTATTAATTATAAGGTAATTAATAAATCATTAGGTGTGTAAGGTTTTAGGTGGTGAGGTAGGGTTAGGTTGTGGGACGAGATACGTTGTAAAGGGCGTCATAAGACCCAAATTTGGTGTCTACATTTTCCCCTTGTCATGTAGCTTGTATTTTAAAGCTGCACTGACAAAAATAAAAAGTGGTTGCCCCAGTTAAGGGTATAGGTAATCCCCCTCAAATCTATCACAGATTGAGGTGACGTGAAATCAGGGATAGGGTTGATAAAGGGTGAATTATGATGAGATGATGGTAAGATGGTGGGGTAAGTTCAAAGAAGCCGATGCACGTTGAAATGCAGTAGTGCAACCAGGGTACACGAGTTGAAGAGCAAACAAGCAATTCATAGGCAAAGTTTGATAGTTTATCCAAACAAGGTTGATATAATCCTGGTATCCAAGGCATAGGAAGTAGCTCCAGGGGATATAATGGGTAAGGTACCGAAATGTTTAGGCATGTTTAGTAGTACCAAATGGTTTGTTTGGTTGAGATAAATGGCATGGTCTAATTCAAGTATCCTAGTTATGATAAAACACGAATAGGTGAGCTCGATGGAACAAACAGCTACATGATAGAATCATAAATTGTGGGTCTTGGTCAAGGTACTTAATTGGTGTGGCCGTGGGTCAAGCCGATTGGTTGGTTATGGCCTTGGGTCGAGCCAAGTGATTGGGTGTAGCCTTGGGTCGGTCCGGTTGGTTTGTTGCGACCTGGGTCGGGCGGTTGGTTTATTACGGCCTTGGGTCGGGCCGATTGGTTTGTCACGGCCTTGGGTCAGGCCGATTGGTTTGTTATGGCCTTTGGTCGAGGCTAATTGGTTTATCGCGCCTTGGGTCAATCCAAGTGATTGGTTGCGGCCTTGGGTCGAGCCGGTTGGTTTTTTGCGGCCTTGGGTCGGGCTGATTTGGTTTGTTGCGGCCTTGGGTTGGGCCAAGTGATTGGTTGCGGCCTTGGATCTGCTAATTGAATGGTTACGGCCTTGGGTTGGGCCCATGAATTCAAAATAAGGATATTTAGAAAAGCCGGGGGTAGGTGATGTGATGAGAAATGGAAATCTTGAAAAAATACTTTTTATCGCCAATAGGGGAGATGCCGGTGACATTAGAAGATGTGTTCCGAATTTTGAGACTCCCAATTATGGGAAGACCAGTGTATGAGGCGGGGCCTAACACAATGCGGGTAGCGATAACAATAGTATTTGGTCTAGCTGCATGAGACTTGACACAATGGGGTTTGACATTCACTTATGGTATAATGTTTCTAGCACACCCTGAGGCAACAAGGTTGGCAGTGGTATTAATGATAGCGGTGGGGTATTATGCATTACCGAGGGTGGACGGGGGAAGATTTCCAAAATCATTGATGTGTATTATTTGGGAAATGATAGAAGGGAGCATGACTTTCGCATGGGCACCCGCATATCTGGCGGAGCTATACAGGGGTTTATGGGCCTGCAGGTGAAATCACAGGACTACACTAGATTGTGCATACTTATTACATTGTTGGGCCTATGAGCACATTGTGTGTGTGTGACCAATAGGCCGACCAATCTAGGGAAGAGAGATAAGAGTGCAGAGAGGTGGGATTGAGACAATGGGTCTAGACAGAGCAAGAGACGAGTTCGAGGTGTGACAGATGACGTTGAGTATTATAGGTAGATGTGGGAGATGGTGATGATTGTGGATATCCATTGGAGGCCTTACAGGAACTATATGGTGACAGAGAACATAGCTGAGGATTTGAGGGGTGTAGAGTGATTGAGGTGGATCGCGGTACACATGCCAGTTGAGTACGAGAGGATTCCTCTAGATCACATGAGGAGACAATTTGGATTTGTTCAGGATATACCCATGGCTTATAGACCATACATGAGGATTGACTGCGAGGAAACATTCTCACCTCCCGGTGACACCTCCGAGAAGGTCCGAGAAGAGACAGTGAGCCGATCGTAGGGTAATGGATGCAGGGAGTGACAGAGGCTTATAGGTTATGGTGGGTAGAAGAGCTATGAGGTACACGTGAGAGGGCCGATCATCCCGACATAGCATTTGTGATTACAAAGTGGAGGAGATCGCTGCGGGGTTTAGTTCACCAGCTTCAAACGTAGGTGAATGAGACAACGGGATTGTTAGCGGTTTCAGTCATGAGTGGAGAGACTAGAGGCGAGATTCCTCCACGCGAGAGGGCGTATTCATATGTTACAGGAGAGATTAGCGGATCAGTGGGAGGAACCAATAGTAGTGGCACCTTTGAGGATGGAGAGGCGGTGAGCGGCATCAACCATCACGCGTCACTACCGGTTCACGATGAGGCTCGGGGTCTACATGAATTTTATAGGGGTAGAAGGATAAATAAGGATGCGAAGCTGCGTCGATGATAGAGAAGATGTATTTGTTTAACATCTAAATAAAACCGAATATGTATGGTGATTTTTGAGTTTATGATAATAATAAGAAATGTTTGTGTTTTGAATTTTTGAATTGATAAAGGACAAAGTTGAGTGTTATCAATATAAATATACGAAATCATTTATATTTTTAAGCAAAAACACAACACATGATAGGTTATGGTAGGGGATGGTCGAGCTAACCTTGGGAGACCCCATGTCTCCTAAGTGCTGCCTACATAGCCCCCATTGCACAAAGCAAGGAGGGGCCTTAGGATCGATGTAGTTCTCCTTAGGACCAGGGAGAGATTAATTTAGGTAATTTGGTTGTGTTTAGGCAATTTTTGCTTGGTAAAAGTTTGATGTTGGTAGGGTAATGTTGTTGGAGTTGGTAAGGTATAGGTGAAGCGAGGGTTAGCTTACCCAAGCATAAGGGAACCATGTCCTGATTAAGGTCAACATATAATCCCAGATTCGGGTAAAAGAGGCAAAAATGTCCCATAGTTGAAAAGAGCTAAACAAATCACGTATTATCATAGGATGAGCTTGAATCCCTAGGTACCTTGCATAGGCGAGAAGTCGATAGGTGAAAAGAGTTGTATAATCACAATATATCGGATATACGTCACGTCCCTTGAGTTTTGTTGTTTTGAAGAATGGTGAGGTGAGGTGGATGGTATAGCTGGGGCACAGAGAACTTGTTATAAGGTGATTATTCTGACGAAAGAGAACCAAACCTGAATAGACAAGTCCATGACTCAAAAGTGCTTTTGAATATTACTTTTATTTTTCTGGATATAGACTGATCGATGCGGGAAGTCTATATGGGATATGCATTTTGTTGTTCTTGAGGTCTTCACAAAGCTGATCAATGCGAGAAGCTTCTGATAGAGGCTGAATTTATATAGATGTCCTTCAACAGAGCGGTCTATTTATAGTAGCAGATGCGGCTTTTGTGTATAGTTGTCCTTCAAGGAGCGAGTCTATTTATAATAGTAGATGTGGCTTTGCACATAGCTATCCTTCGAGGGAGCAATCTATGTATAACTTAGAGGTCTAGATGTTTGTTTGGCATGAAGCATCTAGTTTTGCAGGAAGTTTGACTCAAGAATATCCCATAATTGTATAATTGAGAACGTGTTATTTTGATACTTTTAAGTCATGGACCAGACTAAAAAGGGGAAGGCATCTTTAAGAGGAGGTGATGATCAAACCACGTGAGGTTGATTCTACTTTGAGATGCATGAAACAAACTGTATGAGGTGGTAAATGAGCTCAAGGGACGAGCGCAAGGTAGATAAGAAGTGATGTAACACTAAATTCAACAAGTAGAAGGAGAGATGCAAGGCATTAAGGGGTTCAAGATCAGGTTTACCATTAAGCGAAGCTAAATGGTAAGTTCCTGATCCATAAGTGTGAGTGATAATGTAAGGCCCAATCCAATTTGGAGCAAATTTTCCACTCTTGTTCTTTTCTAGTTTGGTTACATGTTGATTCTCTTTGAGGACAGGATCACCAATCTTAAAGGTATGCTCATGAAGTCACTTATCATAAGCACGCTTGATGCACTTTTGATAGATTTGAAGGTGGTCAAGAGTTGTAAGACGACGCTCGTCAAGAAGCTCCAATTGGGCTAACCGCTCTTGGCAGAAATCATCATTGGTGAGAATATCCTGGAGAGATATTCTTAGGGAAGGGATTTGTATTTCGAGAGGCAAGACAGCCTCGGTACCATACACTAGAGAGAATGGTGTGGCATTAGTGGAAGTATGAATGCTGGTACGATAAGCCCAAAGGGCAAAGGGGATGTGATCATGCCAGTTTTTCCTAGAATTGTTAACGAATTTCATGAGAATTTTGATTAAGGTTTTGTTAGAAGATTCAGCTTGTCCATTTTCTTGTGGATAGTAGGGTGATGAGAAGCTAAGTTTGATTCCAAAGTTTTCACAAAGGTCTTGTAACAACTTATTTTTGAAAGATTTTCCATTATCTGTTATCAGGCGATGAGGAACACCAAAACGACAGATAATGTGATGATTGATGAACTCAACAATTTTTTCTTTTTTGGTTGAAATGAGTGGAATGGCCTCCACCCATTTAGTGTAATATTCGGTTGCTGTGATTATCCAACGGTGACGTTGCAAAGAAGGTGGGTGAATCTCACCAATAAGGTCTAAACCCCACTGTGAGAAAGGCCAAAGATCTCATGCGACCTGTAGTGGGTGGCTAGGAGTATGTTGAAGGTTGGCATGTTGTTGACACATAACAAAACACTTAACATATTTGTAGCAGTCGTTATTAAGAGTAGGCCAATAATATCCTAGGCAAAGGATCCGTTTGGCCACGGAAAGGCCACTAAAATGTCCACCACAAATTTCGTCATGGACTTGTTGGATGGTATAGGTGACCTCCGCGTCGGTTAGACATCGAAGGAGGATGCCATCAAAGCCACATTTATAGAGGATTCCCCCCATGACAACATAACAAGAAACACTTTTAAGAAAAGCACATTTACCATTACTAGTAAGGTAAGGTTGTAGAATAGAGGTTGTAAGGTAGTCATAAAATTGGTGATACCAGGTATCCTGTGAATTAGCAGATACATTATTTACCATACAAACATCGGGACTGAGTAAGATGGGGTAAAGAGTTGTTGGACCAAGACAAATATGTCAGAGTCAATTGGTGAGGCAAGAATTTGCGAGGCCAAGCAAGCCATAGTATCCACAAATTTATTAGTTGAGCGGGGAATGGTTTGGATAGAATAATGAGTAAATAAGGTCAAAAGTGAATCCACGTAATGTTTGTACTTTTGAAGTTCCTCATTTTTACATTGATAGATGCCCATAACTTGATTGACTACTAATTGAGAGTCACCAAAAATGTTAATAGACTTTACACCTAAGTGTAACGCAACTTGGAGACCCAAAACAAGGGCCTCGTATTCCACTGTATTATTAGTGCAGGGGAAATTGAGCCGGAATGAAAGAGGCATAGGTTCAACATCAAGAGGAATGAGAACAATGCCTTCCCCTCCACCACGCTGGCATTTGGATCCATCGAAGAAGAGGTTCATTAGATATGACACCTCACTGAGTGAAAGAGTTGCGATGAGTTCGTTAGGGAAAGTAAAATTCGTAAATTTCTCCCTGTAAAGGGGCTTCCACAAGTTGGTCTCGTGATAGTTTGTCCTTTGTGATTTACAGTGTACAAACTCAAGGTCGAGGTCTGCAAGGAGCATAAGCCATCGGGTGATGCGTTGGTTTAGATGAGGTTTTCCATACATATAATGGATGGGGTAAGTGTTAGTGATGACAAATTTTTGTGATTTAGGAGGTAATGTCGGAGTTTGGTGGCCACGAATGATAGGGCTATGCACAACTTTTCTATGTGTGTATACCTAGTCTTGTAATCCACAAAAGTACGGCTTATGTAATAAACAGATTGTTCTCGATGCTCGAGTCACGATGTGTGAGCATGGATCCTACAAACATGGTCGGTGGCGTAAAGGTAAAGGTAGAAAGGGTGATCATCCTGAGGTGGGACAAGCACAGGTGGCTGCAAGAGATAGGCTTTAAGAGCCTCAAAGGCTTGGTGGCACTCTTTGCTCCATTGAAAGACAATGTCCTTTTTAAGGAGATGATGGAAAGGTTGACATCGATCCGAGATTTGTGAGATGAAATGCCGGATAGATTGGAGTTTTCCCTGTAAACTACGCAATTGTTTGAGGTTAGTGGGTGGGGGCATTTCTAGGATTGCTTTGACTTTAGCTGGTTCAACCTTAATTCCACGCAAAGAGACAATAAATCCAAGGAGTTTTCTGAAAGGACGCCAAAGACACATTTATTTGGTTGAAGACGAACATAGTATTGTAATAGGTGATCAAAAATAATGGTTAAAACATCGAGATGTTCACTGCTGATGTTTGGATTTTCCAAGAAGATCATAGACATAATCCTCAAGGATAGTGTGCATAATGTCATGAAAAATGTAAGTCATAGCCCACCGATAGGTCGCACTCAAGCATTCTTAAGGCCAAATGGCATGACATGATAGTAGAAGGTTCCCCAAGTTGTAATGAAGGTGGTTTTATGTTGATCGGCCAGGGCTACCAAAATTTGATTGTATCCCGAGAAGCCATCCATAAGAGAAAGCATCTCATGGCCTATAGTGAGATCAACAATTTTATCAATACTAGGTAGGGGGAAGTCATCCTTTGGGCAAGCGAGGTTAAGGTCCCAGAAATTCCTACATATCCGAAGTCCCCCCATTGCTTTAGTGACAGGTACGATGTTAGAAATCCATTGAGGATAGTCAATAGGTAAGATGAAGGAAACGAGAAAAGGAGTTCTTTGAAGCTCTTCTTTGACCAAGAGGGCAATGCGTGGATACATTTTCTCGCTTTCATTTAGCTGGTTTGGAGTCGGAGTTTGAGCAATGTTATGGACAGCAATGTTAGGATTGATTCTTGACATGTCAGCGTAGGACCAAGCGAAAGCTTGGTTGCGGGCACGGAGGAAGGTAGTGAAGGCAGTTTGTTCTACTACGTTAAGAGATTTTCCGATCTTCACAATGTGAGGATCGTCCTCTGTGTGGATGTTGATTGCTATAGTTGAATCATTCAATATGGTTTGATTTTTAGATGGTAAGGCATGTTGAATATAAGAGTAAATGCATGCCCGCCAAGGTAAGTGAGGATGGAGTCATCATCCGGCACTCAACAACATTAATTAAAGGTGAGTCTTCTTGATCATGTCCGGATACAAAAGGGGAAGAGAAGATGGGTCTTCATTATCACGTTGATAAGTGAGAGGACCAGGAAGATAGAATTTAAAAAAAAAAGGTTAGGACGGATAGATTTTGGGTCTATCGACTTTGTGGGTGAAGATGGCAAAATAGGTGATGATGGTTCAGAAGAGGTAATGTCGTTGCCTTCCCGGATACAACTGACATGAGGTTTCTTTGGTGTAAGTGTTTCAGAAAATCCAAGACCACTATGATCTTTGTGTTTACGTGTAGTCATGAGAATGATTGTATGTCATCCTTGTTCACAAAGACCGAAACCAAAACCTTTCCAAGCACAAAGTGAGTCAAGAAGGTGAGGGAAAAACGACGATTTGTTAGATATTGAAAATCGGATTGGAAGGGAACCACACCAAGGGGAGGTTTAGGGGTAATGGAGGATGCATCGACACCCCCATACGTTAGGTTGGTGTGGCAATTAGGTGGTCCCGGGAGATCACCTCCCCACATGATGGTCGTAGGTAGGATGCGCATGTAACTATCCGTACTCTTGTGGGGTATGGAAAGTGCTAATGCTATATAGGCTATACTCCCCCAGTGTAATGCGTTGAAAAAAATATACCAAGGGATATGAGGTTGGGATGTTGTCCGCAGGGGAAGGAAGTGGTATTTGTGGTGGCGGTTTCATTGGTTGAAGGTGTAGGTGCGGCTAAGGTGGATGGTTGAGGTGTGGGTGAAGTAGATGGTTGGGTTGGATGAATGGGTGCCTTGACTGGTACAAGCACATCATTAGGGTGATATAACATATTACAGGTTTTGAAGGGGGGAGCGTCAACTTTTACGGTGTATGACTTCCCCTCATACTCAAATTTTATGCATCTATGTAAGGTGGAGGGAACGCATCCCATAGCCCGGATCTAAGGGCGGCCTAACAACATGTTGTATTAGAATTCTCCCTCAAGGACATAGAAGAGTTTGGGTAAGGTACGTGGCCCTACATGAATGTTAAGGATCACGGTGCCTAAAGTAGAAGTAATAGCATCATTGAATGAACACAACATGGTGGGGTTGGCACACATGCAGCTAGAAGGGATATTCATTTGTTGGAAGGCTTTGGAAGAGATGATGTTTAGGCTAGTGCCCCTATCAATCATAACATGATGTACTCGGATGTCCCAGATGTAAGCCGAGATGAAAAGAGTGGGGTCAGGATCTTCTGCACCAAAGACGACAATTTCATCTTCGGAGAAACTGACAGCAGCGGCTTGTTGTACTAGGGACGAAGTGGTAGATTGTTTGGTGAGAGAAGCAACGTGGTTGGGTGTTAAGATGGAGGCAACGGGAAAGGTTTCGTTAGGTAGGACCTCTATCCCTTGAAGGATTTCAATGAGAGCTTGTCGATGAGATTCAGAGGTTTGAATGAGATCATACAGTGTCATTTTTACAGGTGATTGGTGAAGCTATTTGATCATGGTACGATGGGCAACTCCATCAGAGACGAGGTAGGCAGGTCCATGAATAACCACTTTAGGTGGTGGTGCGATCGGGATGGCAGATGGAGAAAGAGAGGCCGTAGGTGTGCTTTCTTTAGCTTTCCCATTGTTTTTCTTCCCTCGAGTAGCAATACTAATCATGTTGATCTCGTGAACACAAGAGGAGGAAGATGGCAGGGATAAGTCATTATCTTCGAGAGGTGGGGTTATAATAATGATAGATCTTGGTGAGGTGGGGACAGGTGGTATAGGAGAGGGGATTGAAGCTAAAGGTTTCTCCCTTCGTAAGTTGTCTTTCTTAACCTTTCTATCCGAGAATAGGAGAGGCCCTGACGAAGGATGGATTTCAAGGCTTTGCATCACTCCACATCATGTCCCGGTGTGCGGTGGTAAGCATAGATTTTAGACTCATCATAACCTATAGGTTGAGGTTTAAGCTGGATCATAGGGTCTCGAGTGGGGGTAGGGAAATGGTTGCATTCTCCACCAACATATCAAGGATCTTGCCGTAAGATCCTATGAGTGGGTCAAAGTCGAGAGGAATATGAGGCTATTGATTGGGTGGGTTTTGGTAATGGTTGGTTATGATTGGTTCGTATGGGTGGTGGTTTAGACAAGGTGTTTTGATAATTGGATTTAACTAAACATGGCTTCTTCAGCACAGAAGTCATGTTTAGCTAGTTAGATGATGAGGCCACAGATGACATGGTGGTAGGAAACAACCACGGGGAAAGAGGAGTGATAGCAAAAAAATCCTTTGATGATGGAGTTTGTTTAGGGTTGGTAGGTGGACAAGATATTTGGGGTGACGGTGTTGATACACCCGTGGATCTCTGTATGGGTGCAGAAGGTGCAGGTCGTTTTAAAGAAAACGTAGGAGGTATGATGTATTGAGGTAAGGTGGAGGGGTGAGGTCCCAATATAGAAGGTAGGTGTGACGGTGAGGGTTTTAGTTGTGACAGAGGCATAGATTGGACTTGAGGAGATTGGGTCTGTCTCCTAGGTGGATGGACGACTTTATTTTTGGATAAATCTAACCGTTTAGGTGGGTGTGTTAGGCTGGGTATTCGTGAAGTCCCAAGAATAGGGAAGGTTTGGTTAGGTTAATAGAGGTGGATGAGGTATTTGGTAGAGATGAGGGGGTGAAGATGAGGATATAGGCATTTTGACCTTTTGTAAACACCTCGGGTATATGGTAGGTGTATGGATCGGTCATCTGCATTTGAGTAGAGCATGGTATACTCAAACGCTCCCATAGGACTCGTTTATCTTCTAGCGATGACAATCTTCACGTGTGAAGAATAAATTTTGTATGGAAGAGAGGTGGGTTGTGATTCCGGTCCACTATGGGTGTGATACGAGGGGTAAATGAGGAGCTATATTAATGGGTGTTAAGAGGTCAACCAGTCATTGAAAAGATTTAGGCGATGAAGAACTAATAGGTAGGAAGGCATGTTTGAGGGGATCCGTCATGATTAAGGAGTTTGGTGATGTCGGTTCGAGAGGTTTCTCTTCTAAGGATCAAAAAGCAGTGGCAAGCCTTCTTCTTTTACAAAGTAAGAGTGTGAGAAGGAAATGTTTGGAAATTAGATAAGTTAGATAACATCCGCTCACATTCTTGCAGGGATGTGGTGTAATAATATTCATTCGTGAGAAGAGAAATATAGGCGGTTAATTCCTTTATGGGTAAAGGAATGGCAAGGTTATTGCCTTGTCTTGATGGTGGTATAGGGGTGCGGATCCCTGCGTTAGTGAAGAGACCTGATTTAGAATTTCCTCGATAGAAGCTTTTGGTTGGGAGTTGAAAAGTGCATGGATTTCATGAGCAGTCTTCTCCTTGGGTGAGGTGCCTTGGTTTATTTTTGTTAGATGAATGATTTGGGAATGGTTTGTTGAAGATTTTCAAATTTTGATTAGCAGCGGGGGCATTAGGATTATCGAGGGTTATATCCCCGCATCAACCATTTCCTACACTATTTTTTTCAACATCTTGCGTTTTTGTGATTTGTGTCCCTTCACGCGATGGAAGCTACGAAGTCATTTTATTTATACCAAGAAGGAATAGCACGGGTGGAATCAAACTCGTGAGTGAGGTTTAATAGGAGGCAAGGTGATAGCTCCGCTTTAAGAAATTTGTCTAAGATCACACCATAAGTTTCTCCCAAGGGAGTATAGTTGATGGGCTCGGCTTTATACTTATAGGTGGCTTTCGGCTGGGTATTAGACAGTGCTTTAGATTTGACCATCACAGCATGTACGGGACCCTTTGATTTGAAAGCAACCGATGTGTGAGAATTGGTGGTGTTGGTTTGGTGGTAGAGTCTTGGGTCTGGAAATTTGATATTTTGTTGCGTAACCTCAATTTATCTTCCTCTAAGGCTCGACTCTCTAGTTTGAGTGATAGTAAAGGCCTCATCAAATGTGCGGAAAGTTTGAATTTGGAGGGTGGGAGAAATGTGTTTAGCACAGCTGCGTAAATAGTTCGATGAGCTCGGCCTGAGGTAAGGCGTAAGTAGGTTGATTGATGAGGCCCCGCCATCATCCAACGAAATCTGCAATAGACTCATCTTCAAATTGTCGAATGGCATAGAGGTCGGTAATGGATACTTTCTTGGCAATATTGATGGAGAAGTGATCCAAGAAAGATTGGGCTAACTAGTTAAAGGAGAAGATTGAATGCTGGGTTAAAGCACTGTACCACTCCAAGGTAGGTCCTGATAAGGACATGGGAAAGGTACGGAGTAGTAAGGCATCGTCATGAGCAATCAGATAGCAGGCATGTCGACCAATTGTAAGTGTTGTTGAGGGTCCTCCTTACTATTAAAGCGAGTAAATTTTGGTAATTCCCATTGAGGAGGATATGTATGAAGGGGAACAGAAGGGTGAATAGGCTCCCAACAAACTTGCTCGTATGTCAGGGTGTTATGACTTCCTGAAATAGAAGCCTCAAGATTTTGCATCTTGTCCATCATCTGTTTGATTAAATCATTGGTTGGGTTAGATGATGGTGTTGTCATTGTAAACAGAGGAGGATTGGTCTAAGAGCTGCTACTAGACAATGATGGGATTGAGTGTTGATAAGATAATGGTGATGAATGTGTTGGGGTAGCCGAATAAGGGTGTCCTATAAAAGAGGTTGAGGCCACCGGATGAATTTGTGGAAATAAAAAGGTGGGCGGAACTTGTGAGGGAAAGCTCATGTGTATAGGTGGCAGAGAGCAAGTGATGAAAGAGGCAACCTGCGAGAGAGATGAGGTAGGGGCAGTGGATGGTAGTGATATGTGGGGTCCCAGATTAACCAGAGGAAAACCAATCGGTGCAGTATGAACCACCGAAGCTACTGAGCTAGGAGACGGGGCTAAGGATGAAGGTAGTAAGGCAGAGTTATTAGGTGGGGAAGGGGCTAAGTGAGCGGTGATACTAATAGGCATACCAACAAGGAGCTGACCGTCAGGTGCATGGTCAGGGGTATGAGATAAATAATATTGTACGGTGCTAGGATTAGCATCCAAAAATTTGGCAAATTCCTTATCTCCTACAGGGATCTTGGGAAAATTGCTGGTATCCATAGGATTCCCCATAGGATGCGAAGGAGTGACTCGGGAAAAGTACGGAACATGCATGCATGTGAAACCATGGTTGTTGCTTGTTTCCAGGTGATAACAACCATGGAAAAGAGGACATAGCATGGATTTAATCAATCCGGAATGAAAACAACAACAAAATGTTGGAATTGATATGTTGCTGGTGTGTCAAGAACTGTTAAACACAGTAACCGATATCGGTCAGATAACCGATGTTGGTCAAAATGTAGCGGTGTCATTCATTTAACCGATGTCGGTAGTATGGGACTCAGTGTGGCCACTTTGTGAAAGCAAAGAGAGGATGTAAGAAGCTGCTGGTTTGGGGATAACAATTCTTAATATACCTACCAAACTATCTTGAAGTGATCACTGAAACAGTGTATGACAGAGAAACAGAGCTAAAAACAAGCAAGATGCACAAGCAAATCAATAGACTAACCCTAGGATTAGTTTTAATCACTTTGGGCTTATGCCTTAGATGCTAGATGATGTCAATCCTAAACAAGAGACCTAAGGGAGATGTCAAGTTTATTTTGGCTCATAAGGCTACCTCAATCGGGTGGAGGAATACCGCGGGAAGGGGGGATGTTTGAGCTGTTGTGTTGATTATGATGTGATTTGGTATGTGTTATGCAGTGAGAGTAAGATTAATTTCTCATCAAAACCGTGGATATCACCCCCATGTGTACGACCTGTTACTTAATCTATGTTCACTAGAATTAAAAACAACAAGTAATAATGTGATGCATGTGTTTTAAACCCAAATCGAAAATGATATTTGATGAAGCAAAGAAGATGACTTTCACTAAATGCAAAGATATGAAAGCAAGACAAATTATTTTACCAAAATGAAAAAATATTTTGTGAATATTTAGAAAAAACAAACAACAAGTATGCTCCCTGTATGAAAGCAAGCAAGAAAGAAAGAAACCCGAAATGGGTCCCACCGGGCATGCCAAAATGTTTCGCATAGAATGTTCGTTCCGGAATAGAGTTGCTTCTATCCTTTCATTCTCTTGAGAAATAAATAATGGTTAGGGCTAGGAGGAATACCTGTTGAATGTTGGGAAGGTGTGTGCGTACCGTAGAGAGATCAAATCAATTGTGAAGAACTCCTTTTTGTCTGGGAAGGACAACCTGTAAATAAGAACGTAAGACCACTAGATTTTAGTTAGACAACAAGTGAGGGAACTGCCTTAGGCCCAAGAAATATTAGACTTCCTTTCGAAGGTGGTCAGTTCCCCATTTGATATGAATTAAAGCAAAATGATAACAAAGAACTACAAGATAATACTTACTAGTTCCTGATGAAGATACAGGTCCAAGGAATGTGGTGGTGATAATAAGGCTTAGTTGGGATGATCCGGTATTGGAAAGCGAGCTGATGAAGCTATTCTCAGTCTTTTCCAATGCTTGAATAGGGAGTGCAAGCGATCAAGTTACTCGGTTGCGCAGTCTTCGGCTCGATGCTCTTCTCTGCAAACTCTTCTCTTTTCTTCACTTGTCTCTGTCTTGCAAATGAATTCCGGATCCTTTCTTTTTGGTTGGGGGAGGTCATTAATAGGGAACCGATGGCGGTTACGTAACCGATGGCGGTCAAGTAGGAACCGATGTTGGTTAGGTCAAAGTGGCTAATTTTAGTAAAACAACCATCTTTCCCTCCTTTTCTCTGAAGGGGTCAGTTGTAGGCTTGGTCAAGTCATTATTAGGCTCGTTTTGGTGTGGGTGACGGGTAATGAGTCATGGGTGTGGGTCTGGACCAATTCATAGGTCTTAATTAGGTTGGTTTAGGGTTAGGGCTAGGTCATGGTGAGGTGGTGAGATGAGGTGGTGGGTTTGAAGATGTGGATTTATTAATTATAAGGTAATTAATAAATCATTAGGTGTGTAAGGTTTTAGGTGGTGAGGTAGGGTTAGGTTGCGGGACGAGATACGGGGTAAAGGGCGTCATAAGACCCAAATTTGGTGTCTACAGTATACTATGGATACTTGGTTCTCCTACCCCATTCTGGGTACTAAGTGATCTATTTAAAGAACCTATCTTAATATTTGTTACCAATATTCATCGACATCGAGGTTTCTTTAAACTACGTGACATAGGATGCTTGCAATACTTTGGCCAAATATTTTCAACATACTGTTCATGTTACTATTCCTAGATGACATACTCATCATTTTAGAATATGTCCTTCACCTCACTCTTTTGTAATCTAGATTGGTCTTTACTAACTTATATCATTCCACTTGCCCAAGGTTTGACCCTAGCCTAGGTTAGCAACATAATTTGTTATAGGAATACGCTCACGATGAATTAGGGTATATGGGCATACTCGATCAACCTAACTCATCCGAATGTGCCAAGGCACCCTGAGTCATGTAAAGCTACTCCCTATTCTAAACTTGCTACTAACTTTAGCTAGAGAGAAACTAAGTTCAAGCCCAGATGTGTGTAGATCTAGATGAAAAAATATAGAAGGGTGTTGCCACATGTCAACTGTAACACTATATCCTTGAGAAGCCCTTGTAATTATCGCAGGTACAGTCCTATAGTTGGCATGTGCCAACATTTGTTAGAATTGATTCATAAAGATGTGCATACCCCTTGGTGGCCATTAAATTCATAATTAAATTGGATTAAGATTCAGATTGTAGCAACCATGCCTAACCCTAATTCCAACATTCAATAAGTTCTTCATCCACAATTAATCTGATTTGATATTAAGAACTTCATTAACTCGTGCTTGCATTGATGTTCATTAACATGGTCTAATAAGTAGTTATCCCCTGAAAAAGCAGGCGGTAACATAAAATGGTTAATTTTTAATGCAACCTAGTTGTCAAAGAAGGTGTATCATTCACCTAGAATAAGCTAGTGTTTACTTTGTATATAAGAAGCAAAAGGATTGAAGATCATAACCACCATTCATTTTATTTTTCATTCTTATGAGATAGGAAGAGTCCTCCTCTACATGGTTATATGTTAGGGTTAACAAAACCTTTTATCATTCATTACTCTTATAGTTTAATTGTATTTCCAATACATATTTCATTATTAAACTATAGTTTTTAGTTAGAGAATGACATATTTTGCAATTTAATAAGTTTCACTATAGTAAGGAGATTGTACTATCCCCTTTAATCCAACTTATTAATTGATAAAAATAATAGTATACAAACAGATATAAGAATATAGACAAAGTAGAATTACTATTTCCTTCATACAAATTACAAGAGAGTTTACACCATAATTTGGAGTTAGTCTCCAAACCTTTCAATTCATCATGATAAAATATGCATTTACAGTACTATGCATTTCAGGCATACTGTATGTGGATCAACATTAAGATCATAAAATAACATCACTTTTCTTTTCCAATACAACTCAAGAATGAATCAAAATTCTTTACAAAAGATCCAAAATTAAATAAGCCAATGCATCATAAAAAATTTTTCCTTCTTTTATGACTTACGATGTCCATCTGTAAAAATTGATAACACGGGATTCATGAACCGAGCATGATAAGCACTAAGATTTAAAATGAAATGCATTCACTAATTAATTGTTCCATTAAAACAATTCTAGTTTAATGAAACGATTAGTAAGTATCATAAAAATAAGCATAAATGATAACAACCAAAAAATAAGTACAATAATGAGTCTGAATTCGCTTGTCATAAAAGAGCGTAATATAATCAACAACAACTTCATTATAACATATAGTTTAATTGATCCTATCAATTACTTTTAAACAACCAACAAATCATGTCATCTAATTATTTCATAATTCATTCTGAATTGAAGTACTAAATTTATCTTTGCTAAGAACAAGAAGAGCTAGCTTTAGCATAGTACATACTTAGAATGATTCATCCCACAACTTAAACAAAAGAAGAAGAATCAGTACATACTATCCACCATTCACTAATCCTCTGAAAGACAGAAATAATTTTGGAAAGTACTCAACTGATTACCCACATAACTACTTCAGTTCAAGGAAACTAATAAAAGGATTCAACATTAAAGAGACAACAACTAGAAAAAGAATCCAAAATCAATCCAAGGAGGGATAGAGAATCAAAATAGTCTACCTACAAGTCTTAACTAACTTCTACATGTTAGAAGATATCATTCAAATATTTGAAACCATATGTTCCAAAAATCAAAGCAAGACTCACACAAGGTTAATCTCTTCTCATGTCCATCCAAGGAGGATTCATAATAAGATAGAGTGAAAAAGATAAATCCTTCCAATAACAAATCCAAATGGAGTATGACTCAGTCAAACAAAGCAGTCGGTCAAAACATGATTACATTTTCTCTTCTACAGAACCGACTCAGTTGTTCTCTTTCCACATCATTACAACAAATGACTTAGTACAAAGTAGACTAAACAATCCACAAGGAAATTTCCATCTCATAAGAGTGGTTTCTCACTATTTCCTACAAGACAAAAAGGAAAGAAATCTAAACCCAAGAAGTCGAGCAGGTCTAAGAGAACAATCACTCTACAGACCAAGAAAAGTCGTCTTCTACAAAGAAGTTTGATCAAGTGAAATTATCTTTACAAAAGTTAAAGGATCTCAAATAGAAAATATCCAATCAAGAATTCATTTCATTTATATTATCAAATGAATTCCCATTTCTATTTCAAACTCAGAATTTATTTTACTAGTTCCCAAGAGAGAACACAAAACCAAACACACAGTTTATAGAAAGCAACACTTCTAGTTTCCCTTACAAAATCAATACAACCTAGTTCATCTATTCCAATTTATTTAAACACAAGTTTGAATTCATTCCACAGAAAGGAGTACATAGTATAGTCCCAAAAATATAATACTATCCACAAGAGAAATATATTCCTTTCTCCTTTTAAAGACCCAGAGATTCATTCAATGAATCTAACAAAGAATACAAAACCCAAATCAATATAAGCTAAACAAGTTTCTATAATACTCACGAACTCAATAGAAACTGAAATCCCAACTACAAGGTCTTACACAGCTCCATACAAAAGAGACATATAGTTCACGGTCATAATGAAGAAAAAATTATATGAAACAATCCCGAACCAAAGGTATTAAATCCTACCAACAAGATTTATTATAAGAGAGTATTAAAATCTTCTTACCTATAAAACCCAAAAATCAATTAAAAGGATCTGAAAGAGAGTAAGAAAACCCAATACACGTTAAGTCAAGCAAGGTCTCAATGTTACCTCAAACTTGATTGAAATAGAAATCACAACAAAAAGACTTGCACAACTCCATCTATAAAGATTGCGATAGAGAAGGTATTCGTTTCCAATCAACTAACACAAGAAGAAGTATGCATACTGCATTTCCATAAACTTCAAAAACCATTATCAACTATTTCAAATGAGCTCTATTTCAAACCAAAGAGTAAATAATAATATAGTTTTGAACCAGATACATTTCCATAAAAAGTCTAGGTATCAAAATAGTCAAGACTTCAAACAAAATGCGGGTTACCAGAGCAGAGGAGAGTAGAAGATCCTCAATGTTACACTCCATCACATACTCAAGGTAAACGGTATAGTCTAGGACAGAAGTACCACAACCATTCCAAACTCAAGATGTGTCTAGGAGAAGTTTCCAAAATAGACTTAGATCCAAGCCATTAAATCGAGCTCCTTTCGACAGACAGTCCCAATATGAATTCAACCCACACAAAGCTTTGAGCACAAGTTCAAAACAAACACAAAGCCACAAAGATGAGTTCAAAGTAGACACAAGTCTCAATTATAGGTTTATAACACACAAGCTTCAAATACGAGCTCAAAATGAAACAAAAATATTAAAATACAAGTCTAGAACTGAAAAAATACTTTGAATACAAGTTTAGTGCAAAACACAAAGCTTAAAATATGAGTTCAACACCAAACACAATACTTCGAATATGAGTTCAGTGCAAAACACAAAGCTTTGAACCCAAATTTAGAACAAACACAAATCTTATCACTATTGAACTTGCGCAGAGAGAGAGAGAGAGAGAGAGAGAGAGAGAGAGTTTCTAAAAGCTAACATTATCATGCAATGGATTTATATCCAAAAATCACAGAGATTCATACACCCAAGAAAGTAAATAACCAGACAAAACATGCAACCATTTATCTCATGAGAGAAAAATTGTTTTAATGAAACATTTAGAAGAAAGCAAGAAATCTTAATGGGTAGAGCCTATCATGCCTGATAGTGCTTCTGCCAATTCAAAGGAGACTTATAGCCGAGCTTCCAACTCTTTTTCTCCTCCATAAAATATCAACGACCAAACATATTTTTCTCCAATGCCTCATATACTTTCCTTGGATCAAAATTAGACTAGAGAAATGAAAAATAGCCACAGAGTAAAAGTTGAACTGTTGGTTTGAAGAACCAGATAGCTCCATATAGAGAAAAAATCACAAGGCATACAAGAACAAACAACCTCTAAAAATTCCTCTTTCCTTGTTTCCAAGACGATTTGCATGCAAAAAATAAGGTTCATTAATGCAATTACTCCTCAATCTCTTTCCTATCTCTCCTTACCACCACCTCCTAAAACTGGTGAGTTATATTTCCACTTCAGCATGTATTTCCAACTTTATTAAAGCCTCCATGTACGCTTCCACTAAATTTTACTTACCTTTTCCAAAAATGGTTGTACCTCCCATTCATTTAACCAAATCAAATCAAATAAATTCCATTAGAACTATTGTCATAATGCCATGTGACCCTAGGTTCCCTTTTAATAGTTTAGGATAGATTTCCTAAACTTAGGTTATAACCTTAGGTTTAGTCAAAATCATTTCATAAGTAATTTCCACCTTAGGTTAGATCAAATTCACAACCAAATAGTATTAGGTAATAGGTTAAAATATCCTAACATTACCTTAATAATTTCTCCCTTTAATCCATTTAGCTCAACAACTTAGGTTAGGACGCCATCTCAACAAAATAGAAGAAGAAGCTTAGGCTGGATTGTAACCCGAATAAGTAGACATAGCTAGGAAGTAGGTGCATTTACCTAGTTTAGAATACCATAGGATAATCCCTTAGTTTTACGATCAAGATTTCCCTTCATAGTTGTGAAGTAGGCTTCATTTCACTTACGCCATTAAATGTCCTAAAAATATCAATCCCAAGTATCCAAGCACAAACATACAACCAAATGAAGGCATGTTCTTACAAGATTAAAGAATTTGTAACATACAAAATTTCCGGTATGTCTCTCAATATTATGAATGTAAATTTACCATTTAGTACGGTAAGGAGATTTAAAACATTCCTTAGATCATTAGAATTGATCCAAGGATGAGTCAGTTAAAAGAGATAAGTTTGCAACTCTCAAAACTAGATTGCAACTCACCTACAAGAAGTGAAAATGGATTCTTACAAGCCATATCATTTTAGTCCAATGAATCTAAGAGAATAAATGATTTATCCATAACAAGAATGATTTTCAACAATCAAGGAAACACACCTCATTCAAGAAAATCACATTCCAAAACTTTTAATGTGAAAGAGAAATATTTTTTTGTCAAACGTGTTACAATAGTTGGAACAAAGGAAGAATGTTGAGGCTTCATGAAGGATCTAGATGAGGTTATGGAAGTATTCAAGATGTTAAGGCAAGAGAATATCAATCCCTTTCTAGGATAATGGTTATAGAAGAAGGTAGTGCATCTTTGGAGGATAGCATGAGAGGTAAATTTTGCATTTTAATCTTCCTCCCCATAGCCTTAACTAGGAAAAAGATATAACCTGATTGCTATTATAGATGGATGGCTTTTGAGAAATATTTTTATTGACACAGTACAAAGGTCAATGTTCTCACCTTGGATGCATGGCATCAAATGGGAAGGCCTAAACTAAATCCATCCTTGAATGTGTTTTATATGGTGAATAAGAAAAAATCAATGTGCATTGGTGTCTTGAAGGATGCAGTTATCACTATTCAAGGGATCAAGTTCATTGGGGAATTTGAGGTCCTGACACTAGCTGCAGCAGATAACTTCCCTTCATTTCTTTGGCACCCATGTTATTAAAAAACCAATGTTGACCTATAATTTAACAAGGGGTATATCACCTTTTAGAACAAGGAAGAACAGTTCATCGTCCCTTTAATTGATGGGAAGTACCCTTTTACTAAGCCCTTAAGAGAGGAAGTCCTCGACAAAATCTATGTGTGCTCTATCGGGGATCCTGAAGTAATTCATCCTAAGAAAGGAGTTATTTAGTTTGAATATTTTTATTCAATGAGTGATACAACCAGCATAACATGAGAAAATTTGGCACACGAGACCTATGAGTTAATTGGGTGAAAATTAAGAGGTTTTGTAATAAGGGTGACAAAGGTGCACTCATTCAAGCACCTAAAAGGAAGAAGCTACCAAGTTACTCTGGAGAAGAAAGCCCTAATGATTTCTTGTGAGAGATGGAGGCTTAGTGGAGAAATGAGGATGATAGGAGAATTATGCTCAATTATAACTTTCTCGGGGCTATAGTGTGTTGGTGGGAAACACATTGTGAGAGTCTTTTAGAATGGCATGAGGTAAGAACCATATTCTCTATTAGGTTCTCCAGAAGCAACACTCCCACTGTTATCCAAGACTACCATGGAAAATAACCTTCCTCTACCCATATCCAAGCATGTGAGAAGGATTGGATGAAAGGCACATAAGCTTTACCACCTTCGTTATGTGCACATGCATGGTACATTCACTTGGAGATTCACCTTCAGATAGGGAATTAGATGGAGTTGATATATGATCTCATTCAAGAATTCAAGTATCGAAGTACAAATCCATCATTGGATAAGACATTATAGGTGGTCAAGCACCTTACAATGGGAGATAGTGCTATGAGAGAAGATAGGTTACTAGAGTTATTGGGTGAGCCTAGTTTGGAGGCACGTTTTGATGAATAAAAATATGAATAGATACAACTTGAGTGCATGTGCATTGAAAAATAAAAATGGAAAATGGTCTATGTGATAGATGGGGAAGAAATAGAGAGTCTATATGTCAACCATTATGTAGGTACGTGTGAAGTCATGGATAGCGCTAATGAGTGAGCACATGCCTACCATCACCCTTGAAGACAAAGAAGGTTAACATTGGTTCTAACGAAGAACCTAAGGAAGCTATCATTGGGGATTATTGGTCAAGGAATTAGGTTTCTAAGATCATTGACCTTCTCGTGCAAGTTTCAAGATTTTTCCACGTGGCTATCATGAGCTCAAAGGTGTTCACCACTCCTTGGGGAAATTCATATCAAGTTAAAGGAAGGTGCATGCCCGATTCAAAAGAGACTTTATCAGATGAATCGAACTCGTGCATATGGGTCAAGGAGGAGATACATAAGATGATAGCATCGGGAATCATTGAGGTTGTGGAAGAATTAGAATGTGTGACTCCAATGGTCATATGCATTAAGAATGATGGAAGGATAAGGATATGTGTTTTTAATGAGGACTTGAATGTAGTGTGTGTCATTGACCCTTTCCTAACCCCCTTCACTACATAAATTTTGGAAGGATTAGTCAAGCGCGAGGTCTATTCTTTTATGGATGCGTTCTTAGGGTATCACCAAGTTAGAATTGCAAAGGAAGACCAGGAGAAGACAACTTTCTCCACTAAATGGGGAATTTTTACTACACGGTCAAGCCTTTTGGGATGAAAAATGTGCCTAGTGTTCTCATGCATCATGGTACAAGTCTTCTAGGACTTCATCCATAAATTTCTTCAGGTCTACCTAGATGACTTGATTGTATATGGGCTAGTAAAAGACCATTGTGAAAATTTGAGGCTGATGTTTGAGAGATGTCAACAGTTGAATTTTATTAAGGAGCATGCCAAGATCGACACGCCCTTGGAAAAATTACTTAAACACAAGAGTGCCTTTCACTAGGGAAATGCCCAGCGTGAAGGCATTTGACACATTGAAGGATAGTTTTTCACTATACCCATATTACAAATTTCCTCTTGGGATAAGCCCTTCCATGTGCATGTTGATGCCTCGGGGACAGCCATTGGAGTAGTACTAGCACAACATGGTGAGGGGATTATTGATCACCCTTTGTGTTTTTCTAATAGGAAGTTGACACTTGCAAAACAAAATTACACAACTTTTGAGTGTAAGGCATTGTCAATGATGTACACGTTGCATAATTTCAGTAGTATCTACTAGAAATACCATTTATATTCTACCCATACCACATGTCATTGAAATATTTGGTAAGTAATACTATTTTGTAAGGGTGCATATGTCGTTGGGTCTTGTTATTTCAAGAATTTGAGTTTTTAGTTATGGTAAAACTAGGAAAAAGTAACTCAGGACTTGATCACTTATCAAGAATTGACTCAAGGGAGGATGTGCAGAGTATTGAGGATACCATGCTAGATACATAATCTGTTTAGGTTAGGGCACATGCCTTCTAACTTGGAGGATATTACAATATTTATTAAAATAGGTGTCACACTAGAAGGAATGAAGGCTTTGGATAGGAAGCATTTGACTAAACACGTCATTTCCAACATGTTGTTTAGTGGATATTTGTACAAAGTTAGCACATGATGAGGTTATGATCTGATGTGTGTTAGAACATGAGTGTGTTTCAATTATGGAGGAAGAGAATGGTGGGATTACAGGATGACACTATGTAGGGAATACCACCGCACGTAAGATTCTAATGGCATGGATTTGGTGGGAAATTATCTACCGAGATTGTATTGAGTTTTGCAAGGCTTTTAACCATTTCCAGTGCCTTAGAAAATCTAGAAGGAGAGATGAAATTCCCTTATGACTAATAGTCAGCACTAAACTATTTGAAAAATAAGCAATTGACTTTGTATGACCAAATTCAACTACCGTGCAAAGGACTGGCTCATATTACATCATCAATTACACTGATTACTTGATAAGATGGGCAGAGGCAGTGCCTACAAAGGATAACACAATAATGACAATAGTGAGATTCTTATGGGAAAACATAATCTATAGATATGGATGTCCATTGAGTTTAACTAGTGATAGGGGAACACATTTTCTAAATGAAATAGTGAGGATCTTTTTGGCAGAGTTCATGGTGGCCCATCACAAGACTATCCCTTATCACCCTCAAGTGAATGGAATACAAGTCACACATTGACCATAATTTATGATGTTGGAATACAAGACTAGGATGACAAGTCATCAACCATTTTATGGGCATACAGGACAACCTATAGGAGACTCGCATAAATCCACATTGTTTGAGTTAGTATTTTGCATAGAGGATATTTTTCCGGTTGAATTCATACTACCATCACTACGTATAGTACATGCAGGAGGATTAGCTGATGAGAAAGTGCTTGAGGAATGGATTGACAAGTTAATGTAGTTAGATGAAAGGTGATCACTTGCTAAATAGAGTCGAATACTAAAGAGGCCATATAAAAATCATGGCATGATCATCATATAGAGAATAAGTAGTTTGAGGTTGGGAAGATGGCTTTTTGTATGATTCCAAGTTTTTGCACCATTCGGGGAAGTTGAAAGTCCATTGCTTGGGCCCATACATCATCTCATACATCCTTGAGTTAGGCACATGCCAATTATAAGTGCTGGATGGGACAAAATTACCTAGCCATTTCAATGGGAGTAGGCTAAAGCCCTACTATAAAAACCCTCCTTGTGTTTGTAAATAAGGCAATATTTCTAGTTAGCTTACGATTTCTCTTTATATTTTCCCTTTCCTTTTGTTTCCCTTTTTCATTGTTTGTTCCTTGTTTATGTTGTTTTTCATCTTGTCTTCCAAAGAACCACTTATTACTTTCAAAAGGTTGTGTATGCATAGAGGACCGCACATCTATTTTAGTGTGGGGTGGAGTAGTATGAAGTAGAATACAAGCTGGTAGTAAAAGTTATATGGCCCGGATTGAAGGATTAAAGGCACGAAAGATAGAAGAACATGCATGGAAATGGTGGATAAGAATTTTTGTGTCAAGATAGCTTTAAAAAGACCACATAAAAATGATAAGAAGTGCAGGAACAACATGAGGTAGGCGAGGGTAAAAATAGGATGACAGAAGAAGTGCTTTTGGTGCCTCGAGACATGCATGTAAGAGTCTTCGGTTGGTAAGGATGTTTGTACCTTTGAAAGGTCATAGAAGGTTTTTCACAGGATTGGGCACATGGGTAAGGGCGCTTAATTTCATCTTTATTGGAAAAAAATGCATTTAATTTTGAGTGGATCAGTTGGTGGCATAGCATTTATTACCGGAGAAGAACAAAAGATATAACTATGAAGTCATTCACATTATTAGTTTACCTTGTTGTTATGATATTGAAGAAGCTCTTATGAACAAGGGCATCCGTGAAGAGATATTTGTGTGAAAGGAAAGTCATAGAGATCTGATTTCATGACTAGGTTGATCCATGAACCACAAAGTGAAAGCAAAGTACATGGGCATAGGGAAGAAAGTTTTAGAGGAGAATGTCATCTTGTGTAAGATTTTTCTAGGTTAGGGTTCTACAACTACGGCATGGAAGTAGAAGGATTGCTTCACGATGTTGAGCCATATGGTTGAGCATCATAAGGAAAAGGAACAAGAAGATTTTATATTTTAACCTAACAAGTAAAATGGCACCAAAGAAGGTAACTGCTTCACCAAAGGAGGGAAAGGGCTAAGGAAAAAAACTACCGTAAATTTTTTTAATGAAAAGTGGTACACAGAGACGAGTACCTAGATGGAGAGTTACTGGGGAAAGAATAGGTATCCCATGTGAGGAAGATTGTTACGAGAGACCAAAATCATGCACAAGCATCATGGAGAAAGAGATGGTGTTGGGCTGGTTTTCTGTTGGACAAGAAGACACCAGGAGGGAATTCCAATCTACAACAATGAGATGAAGGGGAAGTTGGGAAAGTTTGGGTTACTACAAATTTATGAGTTTCCCTATTTTGGAAATCCTGAGCAATTATACCAATGTATGATGTTATGTGTGCACAAGGACCACTTCTATTTTTTGGGCCGCAAAATGTGCATAACTCCCAACTCATATATAAGTTTATGGGCTTCGTTTACGATGGGGAATCCATAGATGATGACTTGGAAGATAAGGAGGCCATCAAGGAGACAATGGAATCCTATGATTACAAAATGGGTTTGCGCTACTTTGACATCATAGATATCCCCAACCCTATAATGAGGATGGTCACGCGCTTGGTTACCAAGCTAAATGGTCAAGAGAGGTGGATGCAGGTAAACAAGGCATGGTTGAATGTATGCCAGAAGATTTCAAAAGGAACCATCTACAACTTGTCCACCTATATTGTAGAATAAATCATAAGCAACACGTAGGAAGGGGATAAGATAATGTTTGGAAATGTCCTTCTCACCATTGTCTTCTCAGATATTGGAGTGCTTGATGGGCCAGAAAATTTTGTATGGGAGTATCCAGATGAAGATCCCTCACCCACAAAAATATTTGAAAATTATACTTGTGATACCATGATGACTACCCATAAGGCATGCCTAGAGAAATGGTACAAGTGAATGCATGACACATTTAGGGAAGAATGTAGAATAATGGAATAGTTTCCCATGCTAGTATATGGAGAGAAATTTGAGTTTGTTGTCAACTAGAAATTCTAAATTGGTAGATTCAACTGATAGATGGGACCCAAATTCCATTGTGCAAACTTCCTTTCTCTTTCACCGCATAGTATTTCCAAGTAGGGGTCAACCACTTCAAGGAAGCTAAAAGGATAAGGTTCGACCTTAGCAAAGTCGACCAGGACCACCGCAAGTTGCGCATGAATCTCATAGACAAAAAGAAGTGCACTTATGTGGAGAAGTATTTCTCCCACAAAGTACATATGATGAAACCCTTGACGCTACTTGATTTATGGAAGGACTGTAATGAAGGTATATTTATGCATCATGCCTAATTTTTAGAAGGAGCCTACTTGTATAATGATGTCTCCATCCCTAAGGATCCCACTGGTAGGAAGAAGGTCATGTCAAAGAAGAGAGAAAGGGAAGAAACCCTGGAGAAAGAAGTGCCAGAAAATAAAGCACCAAATGTGTGGACGACACAATATTTGGGTGTCTTTGGAGTAAGACACTAAGCCAAGCACATATGCACATAGGAAGAAGTATCCCATCAAGGAGAAGGAGAAGACACATGAGGAAGAGGTTCCAGAATAAGAAGAGTTACCCTAGAAGGGAATCACCTACTAAGGAAGAGGAAGAGTCCCCAACTAGGAAGAAATAGAAGGTAGCGGGGAAGGAAGACTTGGAGGAGACGGAGAGCTTAGAATCCTACATGGGAAATAAGGACAACGATGAGGATGAATAAGTTCATAATCACCTCGTGTATAATGTACATGATTTAGAAGAAGAAGTAAATGAAGATAATAATGGAGATGATGAGGACACCTAAGGCAAAGGAGTTAGTAACAAGGTGAACACTAAGGATCAGAGGACCCTCAACCTCACCAAGGAGCAGGTAGAAGAGGCCACAAAGAGGTAATTATTGGGAATAATTAAAAATTTAGTGGAGCAAGAGGTAAAGTGGAGTACGGATGAGATACTCAAGGAGATAGAAGACAAGAGCGTAGGGAAGGAGTATGGGAGCATGGGTGGAGATACCAAGTGAGTGGTGAGCTTTCTAAAGGTTGCACATACATGAGGGAAGAATTTTTTAGTAGCAAAATGGTAGGGAATGCGTTATATCAATTATCTAAACAAAATGCTATGTTCACGCTTCTAAAGCACCATGTTAATAGAATAACTCCTAGCGATGTCTTAATTTGATGAGGAAGGCACATACCCATGAAATAAGAAGATGCTATCTTGGGAGATTGAGTATAAGATTGATGAACGTGATTTTGAATTAAGCCAAGGGGATCGATGAAAATTCCAGAGGTAAAAAGGTTAAAGCCACTGGTAAATGCTCAACAATTATCTAATAAACAAATTTTTAATGCGCTCAACAAGGTTTCAATGGAAGTTGAGGAAATACTTTTAAGAAGGAATGACTAGATGATATTCCTAGAAGGGGAATTGGAGAAGAAAAAGATTATCTCGTTGAAAAGAGAAAAGATCTAAAGCAAGAGGAACTAATTAGCACACAATTAAGGTCCGAACTAAAGGAGTAAAAGGCTAGGGTGTGTGAGATATACAAAAAGGTAGAAATGATTACAAATGCTATTATCTTAAGGCATCCAGACCTAACACCACCCGAGAAGAAGTATGAGTTAACCTTTGAATGCTTGGGATACCTAACTCCCATCCTCACCATGGAGAGATAGCCCCTCGATTTGGAATCAACAGAAGAAATGCTAGCACACCAGGAGAAAGAGGAGAAGCTGAAGGTAGTGGAGATAGTCACTTGGTACACTAAGATTCTTTCCAATGTGAATATAGTTACACGAGATAGCTGAAGCTTCTTATGAAAATTTTGTAAAAAGAGATAGAGTGGCAATAATTTTAGTTCTCACCCATGAATCAGATCTCAAGGAGTTTCAGGAGAAGAATAATGGAAACAAGGAAGAGTGGGATAAGATCCTAGCTGAGGTGGATAAGAAGTCAGAAGCTATCGAGACCTTGTAGGATCGATCAAAACCATTTGAATGAATTATATCCCTAGATCACCCATAGGATGGATGCGTTGGACAACCTTGGAAAACAACTAGAAGGTATTTTTGATATGATGAGTGCTAAGGGGGATGAGCTAAACTTTGAAGAGGTGAGCACCCTAGTAGGTGACCTCTCACAAAATGCACAAGGTAAGGTAGATTCATGGGAGAATATTGAGGCAGATATAAGAAAGGATTTCCCACACCTTTAATAATAAACATATTATTTTTCTTTCCTCCATTCGTTAATTATTCCATTCCCCATTCCTTCATTATTTTTTCCAAATATTCAAAGTCCCTTCATTCTTTATTCTTTGAAGGAAGGATGTTTCCGAGGATGGAGAAAAATCTTAGTGTGGGGTGATGTTGGGCCTCAAAATATTGACTAAGTCCCCAAGGGTGCGTGCACACGTGGGACCAATATGAAGAAGGGCCCATGGGAAAAATCACGCAAGATAAGGGTTTTAGAAGGGTTTTATACAAACTACGGACACACTCATGACAAAACCAAGGGTCTTAGAAATTATCCATATTCAGCATTCCAAGAAGCACATGAGGAAATCATGACCCAACCAAGCATGCAAAGTGGATAAGGTGCCATACTGGCGACTTGGTGACCAAGAAAGGAATATTCCAAGCAATAAAAGGATCTAGAAGGACATCATTACAGAGAGTGGAGATCCTAAATGAGAATAATCATGCTCCATTAGAGGACCACCTTGACACTTGGAGACCGATCTATTACTTCAACAAGGCATGGAGGTGGGTGATAAACATATATATAGAGATGCTCATGTAGATGAAAAGATACACTAAGCATTCAAAGCGGAGATACTACTCTTGAAAATGGCATCATCATAGAAAGGATGAAAGGTGAAGATTTGCAGAAATAATAGGAGGTTCTAGAGGGTTGGGGTTACCATTAGAGTATCATAGTAATATTGGCATATCTCAAGGGATAGGTCTATGCCAATTCTTATAATATAGGAAGGAGAGTGAGGACTTCGATGCATAAGTCTTATCTACATTGATGCATTATTTTGTTATGACCCTGATGAATGTAATGTGGTTACTGAACTATGATCAATATGAATATATGGTTATGTTCTAAATACATATTGTTCATGGGTGTAAAACCTAGTGCATTTTCTTTATATTATGATGTTTCACCTGATTTCTTAGTTTTTTTGAGAAGTACTTGATGAAATAGATAAGGTAAAGGTGGTAAGAGGAATACCTGGTTTGAGATGGTTGAAGGTTGTATGCGCACGTATCTGAATTCTAAATCAAAGTGATTGTGAGATATTCCTTTTGGCTAGGAGGAACTACCTATATAAGAACCAAAACAAGACCACAAAAGAGAGTTAAACAATATATGCAGTGGACTGCCTAGCATGTGCTAGATCCTAGAAGTGTGATACTTCCTAGATGGCTATCAATCCACTGTTTAAAACAATTCAATGCTGAAACAAAGTAAATATTGTCCTATTGTAGTTTAATATGATTTAGGCATCTCATACAAAACACAATAGGCTAGATCTAATCTAATAGGCTAGGATAGAAGGAGATCTAGAGGTCAAGTAGGTTGGTTATAGGTGAATCTGAGCTAACAGGCTAGGTTAGATATAGATCTAAAGGTCAAATAGGTGTTCAGAGTAGGTATATGTCAAAAACAAGTTGTTATTCTGGCAGAAATCAAGCAACACAAAGACCAACCATGGTTTTATGAAACGATGACGGTTGGAATGTAACCGGTGATGGTTAGAGAGAACCGATGGCGGTTAAGTTGGGGGTTGGTGGACTCACATAGTCTAGGTTTTTGGAGTTTTAGGGAAAAATTGGAGTCGATAGAAGATGGCGATTGATCATAGAGGGGGTGTAGATATGTTGTGAAGGTCTAAGACTACTGAGGAGGTCAAATAGGAAATTAGGCCAAGTGTTAAGATGATTGGGTATGGAAGGTGGCTGTAATTGGAGAGAGGGAATGGACAGAGAGTAAAATACTAGGTTCCTTTACCCCAAAGACTATAGCTGATGATAAGAAAATGAAGCAGATGGAAGGAGGATACTTACTCTTCTGTGAGGTACAAGTCTAAAGAATAATGAAGAAGTTTCTACGTTGGAGGATGCTGGGAAGAAAGTCTCACTGTTGTGCCAGTGTATTTGGTTTCCTTTGTTGATCACAAATCAATCTTCATTCTGTTGTCGTGTCTAAAGAGATCAAATTCAAGATCATAAGTTTTCTCAAAAAACCAACCTGTATTACAAAGTTGTAAATGGGTCTAAATAGGCCATTTGGTCCATTCAGTATAACCAGCGATCGGTTTAGGGTGAACCGGCATCGGTTTAGGGTGAACCGACATCGGTTTGGGTGAGATATCTTGGGTTGTTCAAAAGTTTCCTAGGAAGTTGTTCCACCATTTGATAAGGGTCTCTTCTTTTCCTCAAGGTGAAAACTGACCTTAGGAGGCTTTTTAAATGTGAGGTGAGGGGATGGGTCTAATGTTAGGTTTTATTTAGGACATTGGTTTAGGGTTTAGGTTAATGGGTCAAATAATGGGGGTGATTAGGTGAGGTGCATTTAATAAAGGCAATTATATTAAATAGATGTGTGAGGGTGGTGAATTAATTTAATGTAAATAATTAAATTAATATGTGTGTGGGAAAAAGGCTATTAACTTAATTAAAATAATTAAATTAATGTGTATGGAGGTAAATGGAATTAATGTAATTAAAGTAATTAAATTAAAATGTGTGGGGTGCAGGAGATAGGTGATAAGGTGTTGAGGATGAGGAAGTGATTATAGGGTTGTGCTAGGGGACCAAGGTGATTACGACATGATTTTGGTGTCTACATATGAATCGAGATCTACTATCTCGTATGATGTTTCTCTTATTATCTGAATGGGTGTATTGATATAATAACAAATCCTAAGCTCTCGAGAATGAATACATGGCCATTTACCTTTTTGCATCTAAGTTTTTGTCTATAAGCAATGTATTCTCACATAACTCACATAAAGGAGGGGCTCGGCACCCGGTCATGCCTCGGGTGAGCACCCAATGCCCACCGGGTGATAGGTCGGCAGGCATGGAATTAGAAGGTTATTCTAAGGACATAAAAATGACTACACTACACCCTTAACCTATTGCTTGTATTAGGATATGAGTAGCCAACTTGTGGGTTACCATATCATTTTATTATGTCATTTATACTTTCTCATGCTTAGTAGTTTTGCCTTGGTGATGGCCATAACATATGAATATTATATATAGGAGTTAGTAGGTAGTAGTTGATCATCATATTGAGTATTTGAGTCTTATTGTATGGTTTAGAGGTTGCCCCCATGAAATGGCTAAGTTATTATTATTAAATATTGAGATAATTTATCCGGAATATTATGTTTTTGGTGGTCTATTAGTTCTCATAATCTGAATTATACAAGTAATTCCATTACAAGTGGTATCAGAGCAACGATCTGGGCCAAAAATTAGGTCAAAAACCCTAATTTTTTTGTTTTGGCCCTATCTTGTGGAAGATTGTGATTTTTTAAGATTATTTTTACCACATTTCAGAAACATCTCAAGTAATATCTCCTAAAAATTTAAGCATATTTTGAATATTTATTTCCATTTTATGATTTTTCATAAATTCACTCTATAAGCCACATATTTCAGAATTTTTCAAAATAATTTATATTTTTGGAAAGCTCTCAAAAAAATATTAGTAGTATTTACTTTGTGTTTTTTCATATTTAGTCGAATTTGTATCAAAACCCTAAACCCTAGGGTTTGACATCATGGCGGGGCCTTCCACAAGATCCAAAAAGAATCCTCTCACCTTTAGTAAAACCCCAAATAAAATGTGGTAGTAATTGTAGAGTTGGAGTCATAAGGGGTAAATACAAATTCCTCAAAGAATAGGGTTTACCTTGGTTGATCATAAGTGATTGCTAGTGGATTTGGTCTATGTCTCATTTATCGGCTATCTTAGATTGTATATTTTGGATTGTGGATTTGGCAACATATAAAGGGTAAACAGGCTGTCGCAAATCAGCCGTAACTCAACCAAGGATAATATTCATTCGAGAATAATGGGAAAAATAACCAAGTTGGATCACTTTTCCATCCTAATCAGATTCCACTTATTTGTAACCATGGAACATGGTGACGAAAGTCAAGATGCACAAATTTTATGGGAAGGATCCACTTGAATTGGATAAATCAAATGGAGAACTTCTTTGAGTTACATCAAACCCCATTAGGAAAAATGGTGACCTTGGCATCCCTATATCCTTAACCATACCAATTTATATGGTATCAATGGTTATGTGCTCAAAGGAAAAATAATGGTCTCAATTTCACTTGGACTATTTTTTACCAAGGAGTTGTAATTGCACTATAGCTCTATTGTCTCGAGATAACTAATTTAGTCAATTGGAAAATTTACAAAAATAATATCAGTCAAATATTATGTGCATCAATTCTAGAACCTATCCTTAAGGGTGGAGAATATTACGAAGGAAATTTGAATTACTTGTTTCTTGGGGTCTTAAGGACCACATTGAGTAGGAGGTACGTATGTTTAATCCACTCAAGCTTTGTGATTCTATTATCACATGATGTGTAGGGCGAGAGGAATTTTTTTGCAGGAGGAAGCCTTTCACTAACACCAGAGACTGTATTACCTCTTCCCCATCATTCACTGGGCCAATTAGATTGACACCTCAAAAAATGGAATAAAAGAGAGCAAAAGGATTATCTTTTAACTATGACACCAAATATGGAACAGGACACAAATGTACAGAGAAGAATTTGTTTAATATTGAAGGATGAAATGAGGATGAAGATGAAGCTGAAATTATAGGAGAGGCTAAGGAAATAGTAGAAGATGAAGTAGAGGATCACCAACCTACAATTTATTTCCATGCATTGTCAATTAGTAGTGCTCTTCAAACACTCAAGGTTATCGAATATCTCAAAAATAGAAGGTGACACTTTGTTGATTGACTCAGGAGTACTCAAAACTTCATAAATAGTAAGTTAGTTGCAAGCCTCAATTGTTTTATTTACCTAACTCCAGTAATGCAAGTTATGATTGTGGATGGTGGGACAGTCAAGTGCACATGAAAGTGTGATAGTATCAATATTTTCATGGGGGGCTACATGTTAGCCTCACCTATGTTTTCTATTTCTATGGGAGGGGAAGATATTGTTTTGGGCATCCAATGGATCACAACATTGGGTACCATAGAGATTAATTTCCATGAATTGTTCATATGATTTCATTCGGAGAAGGAAGAAAAATACAATTGAAAGGTATGGTAGCTAAGTCTTCACAGATTATTATCTCTCATTAGATGCAGAAGGTTCTCAGAAAAGGAGTAGATGAATTTGTTGCAAATTTATTTTCTATAGTGGTATAAAATACGAGTCTTTAATACCACCCAATCTTCATAATAGTTTTGATGCTCACTCATCTATTTTTGATGCAATTCCAAAGGGAATACCACTAGTTAGGTATCATGATCATGCCATCTAGATGATTCTAGGGAGACAACCACCTAACATCAGACCATACAGATACCCATATTCCCAGAAAAAGTGAGATCGAGAAAATGGTGTACGAAATGTTGAGGGAAGTTATCATTAGGCATATCCAGAGTGCATATTCTTCACTAGTTGTCATCGTACATAAGAAGGATGAAACATTGAGGATGTGTCTAGATTAACAAGAACTCAACAAGTATACCATCAAAGATAAGTTTCCTATTCGATTAATTTATGATTTACTTGATGAATTGCATGGTGTTATTTATTTCACAAAATTGGATCTTCATTTCGGGTACGATCAAATTAGAATAAGAGAGGAAGATGTTCATAAAATAGCTTTCATGACTCATGAGGTCCATTCTCGAGTTTTTTTAATGCCCTTTAGTGTTACAAATTCCCCTCCATGTTTCAAATATTGATGAACATTGTTTTTAGGCCATTTTTAATGAAATTTGTATTAGTTTTCTTTGGTAATATAATGATTTATAGTAATACATGGCATGAACACTTGCAACATGTAGATAAAATGATGGAAGTTTTGGAGAAACATAAGATTTATGCAAATCCATCCAAAATTTATTATGGTGTACAAGAGGTAGAGTACTTGGGTCACATTGTATCCCATGTAGGTGTCAAAGTTGATCCTCAAAGATCAAAGCTATGGTGGAATGGCCAAGGCCCAAAACTCTAAAAATTTTCTAAGAGTTCCTAGGATTAACAGTGGTACTACAAAAGATTTCGAGGGGATATGGTAGAATCACGGCCTTCACTCACTTCATTGCTTAAGAATGATTCCTTCCATTTAATGGACACGACCACTAATTCCTTTTAGAAATTGAAGGAAACCATGTCACCACCCCAATTTTGGATACTTCTAACTTCTCAAAACCTTCACTGTTGAGTGTGATTCTTCATGATCATTATTAGGAGTAGTTCTAATGCAAGAAGGAAGAAAAAGTACATTTGAGAGTTTGAAATTTAAAGAAAAATATCTTCTCAAACCTATATATAAGAAATAAATGATGGCTATTCTTCATGTGGTCAAACAATAGAGGTCGTATCTAATGGGTAGACACTTCAAGGTGAAAACCGATCATGATAGTCTTGAATACTTCTTGGATAAATATTATCATCGAGGAACAACAAAAGTGGGTAGCAAAATTTTCAATTGTGATTTTGAAATCATATCCAAAAATGGTAAGTAAAATGTAGTAAATGATGCATTTTCCGAAGGGATAAATCCACATATGCATTACTATGTACAATGTCTATGTTGAATGGCAATTCGGTAGATGAAATAAGATTGGAATTAGATCAAGTATAAGGATACAAAAGTTCTAATACATAATATCAAGAAATTTTCTATAAGATCTAAAAAATTCTAGTGGAAAGGTAGTGCCCTATGGTACAAGTGTAGGTTATACTTATGCAAATATTTTGATTTGAAGCATAATATTCTTACCGAGCTATATGCATCACCTATTAAAGGAAACTCTAGATTTCTCAAGACATATCATAGAATAAAAAGAGAATTATTTTGGGAAGAACTCAAGGGTGATGTACAAAAGTTTGTATTAGAGTTTTTGGTGTGCTAATGTAACAAAGGTGAAACCATTAAGACACTAGCTATATTACAACCATTAGCAATTCCTAGTGAGAGGTGGGAGGAGGTCTCCATGGATTTCACTACAGGGTTTCCTTGTTCGAGGGTAAGAATGTTATTTTGGTGATTGTGGTAGGGAAAATTTTAGTGGCAAATTTTCGTAAACTTGTGAATATTAGGGATTTCAAAAATTGGAAATGGTGAATTTTCAGGAGTCAGGTGCCACCCTGTTCCCCAAAAATTTCAGTTGACAAGTCATTTGTATGGGTCAATTCACCTACTATTTATATGTAAAAATTAACTTATGCATGTATTTTTCAAGGTATAATACATAGTGTGGGGAGTTGTAGGGGTGCTTGTTTAATAAAGACATCTAACAAAGAGTGACTTTCCATCTAACTTAGGTTGGATGGATAGCCATTGTCTACCATCCAACCTAGGTTAGATGATAGATGATGGCTTGTCATCCAACCTAGGTTGGACGGTCATCCATTATCTATCAACCAACCTAACTGTCAAACCTGGGTTGGATGAAAGATAATGTATGGTTGTCCAACCCAGGTAGGATGGCTAGGTTGGAAAGTAGATAATGTACAGTCATCTAACCCAGGTTGGATGGTTGGATTGGACAAAAATGATGGATAGTCGTCTAACCCAGGTTGGATGGCTTGGTTAGATGATAGATAATGTACGGTCATCCAACCCAAAGTTGGAAAAGCTGGGTTGGACGAAAAATGATGGATAGTCATCGACTCAAAGTTGGATGACTGGGTTAGATGATAGATAATATATGGTTGTCCAACCCAAATTAAAGAGCTAGGTTAAATGATAAATAATCTATAGTCATCTAACCTAGGTTTGATGGCTAGGTTGGTTAATAGACATCACACGACCCTCTAACCCAGGTTGGATGGTGGGTTGGATGATAGAAAATGGAAGACCATCCAACCCAACTTTAAGGTCATCAATCATATATCATATAACATAGGTTGAATGGCATCCAACCTACATTGTATGACAAACAATGGACAACTGTCCCACCAAGTCGGCTTTTCCACAAAATGGTTTTTCATAAATTCTCCCTTAATGCGCATGTTTATTTTAGAGATTCATCACCAATTCTAAACTAATGTTTTGGAGGGGGGTCTTAAAATAAACCCTATATTGTGGATAGGCTCGTGAGAATATTCCCATTTTTGTTCCCTTCATACCCATTTACAGCCATTATAGTCGTAACTATTTTTTTAGAGATAGTTCAAAAGCTACATGGAACCCCAAAGATAATTATAAGTGATCATGATCCTATTTTCACTAGTAATTTTTGGACAAAATTATTTACATGTTTGGGTATTCACCGAGCTCACAGTTCATTTTACCATCCTCAAACCGATGGGAAAATGGAAGTGTTCAATAAATTCTTAGAGGGGTATCAACATTTTTGTATCGGATAAGCAACAACATTAGGTTAAATGGATACCACTTGCGAGAATCATGGTATAACACATATTTTCATACGTCTTCTAAAATGACCCCATTTTTAGCATTATATGGTTACCATTCACCATCTATCACTTCTTCATTGAAGGTGCAAATTAAGGTCATAGATTTTGAGGAGCACATTCAACATCAACAAAAGTTTTTGGCTGGTTTGAGGGAGAATTTGGCATTCACACAAAATAGGATGAAATAACATGCAGATCAACACCATAGTGAAAGACATTTTGAAATTGGTGACTTGGGTTTTGTATGTCCGCAACTTTTCAAGAATATGTTCTTAAATCAATAGATAAAGGAAAACAAAATTTCTCTTAAATTTTATGGTCCTTATCAGTTCTACAGTAAAATTGGAAGTGCTTCTTATAAACTAGAATTGGCTCAATCTTCATGCATATACCCAATATTTCATGTTTATTTCCTCAGAAGGGTATTGGACATAAATTTTCAGGATAGACAGAGCTACAAAAACTTGCCGAGGAAGCAAGAATCATTTCAGAGCAGAGAAGATTCTACAAACATGTAGTAATAGGGTGAGAACCAGATACATTAATAATATCTAATCAAGTGGAAGAATCTGAGCATAAAGGATGCAACCTGGGAGGATGAATGTTTTCTGCAAAAACATCTAGGATTATTCAACATTGAGGAAAACATTTATTTAAAGGGGAAGGGCATGCTACACCCTTAACCTATTGCTTGTATTATGATATGAGTAGACAACTTGTGGCTTACCATATCATTTTATCATGTCATTTATACTTTTGTATGCTTAGTAGGTTAGCCTTAGTGATGGCCATAACATATGAATAGTATATATTGGGGTTAGTAGGTAGTAGTTGATCATCATATTGAGTATTTGAGTCATATTGTATGGTTTTGAGGCTTCCCCCTCCAAATGGCTATGATATTCTACTTAAATATTGAGATCATTTATCTATAATATTATGTTCTTTGGTGTTTTATTGCTTTTAATAATCTGAATTATACAAGTAATTCAATTACTCTACTTCACCACAGCTTTCATCCTCCATCTTTGACCCCATAAATATACACCCACTGTATATCTCAATGCTTCCCCCATGCATCCCACCTTGACTTATCTACAATAAGCACATTTTGAGCTCTCGGTTGTGTCATGCCTGCCCGTGGGATTTTCCGAATAGCTCAACACCCTTACATCACCAACTTGCCTTAGCGAGTTCTAGCTCCCATGTCACCCACATTTACCACTTAAACCACCCCAACTCATTGAGTTACTTAGAGAGACCTTCTATCTAATCACCCTATTTCAAATTCTCGATGCAACCATGCGAGGTCTTGAGCCGCACACTAACTAACTCAACCCGCAGATAGGCTCTCAATGGCGAGCCATTCCTTACATTGAGTCGTTAGTCAAGCATTGTCGTTAACCTAGCTCATTGAGTAGCTCGGTGATATATTCAACATCTATTTTCATAACTTGACCCTAATGTTAGAGTTCACCGAGTGACGTAAAGGCTCAATCCTCCCATGCACCATTTTAACTCACCGAGTTGCTTGCTAAACATTTCGGCCGATCTACTTTTTAGCTCAATGGCCATTTTAGGCCCATTTTTACATTTTTCCCTTGAATTTTTTATTTTATTTGAATTTTCTCATACCAGAGGGCTAATGGAGACTAAGTTGAATGCCTTTGGGCATGTGCCTTGATTTTTTAATTTTTTTCTCATTTTGATCGAATGTTGACCCACTCAGGCCCATTTTCCTCTTATAGGAAAATACGAGCCTTTTTAAAACCCAAAAGAGGAAAAACTTCCTCTAAATTATTTCACACCCTTTGACTCATTGCAATGCTCCCAAAACATGAAATTGTGCCTGTTAACCCTAGATTCTCCTATGAAGGCCTTGTTCAAAGTGTTTAGGTCTAGTCCTACCCCGGTGTCCAATTTTCCTTATGGGAATGGATAACAATTTTGGTGACTCATAGGGACATATACCTGCTATATGTGGCTGACCAGTAGTAGGATTGTGTCCATTGCGCATGGAGTCATTATTGATAGCACAAAACCGACCGAACCTTTGAATTTTTCCTTGAGGACCCGCTTGGAGCGCCGATGAACATGGACTAACTTGGCACTTGCTCGAATCCTCAAATTTTATAATAAAATCCTAAATATCTTATTCAAGTCAACAATTGTTTTAAAATTTGAAATTATTTCCTACTTCAACTCTCACGCTTAGCTTTATTGGTAAATGAACATTGAAACCCGGCCCGTAACTTGAGACCATTGGAAATTGATTTTCCTCATTTTGTATGATTCTCAAAATACTACAAAATGATAAATCTTCTCACAAATCCATGATATGTTCAAATGAAATCAATTTGGAGGATGAGGAAGGGAAATTTTGGGTTGATCATCCGCTCAAAACCCGAGAAAACTTTCAATAATTTTAAGGAAGGTGCTCCATGAGACTTACTTTTTGACCTTTGTGGAGGTAATCGAACCTTGAATCATGATTGATATGAAGGAACAAGAGTATTAAAATTATGAAATTTGTCCCTTAATCTGATTTTAACTTTTTTGCATTTGAAATTCCTTCGGATCCGTAATTATTCCATATAACCTTGAGTTTCTACAACATTCCTTTTGGGAGGCATACTAAATTTTTTCAACGAGATAACTAGGAGAAATAAAAATTGTGCCAGAGGAACTTAGGAAACTAAAATATAATCTAACAATAAGACAATGTGCACGAGCACTTAGAGGAATTGAAACCGAACTAATATGTACAAGGGTGATAATTCTTTGTTTAGTAATAGTACTTAACGTAGATTTTGTTGACTAGAATCTACGGTTCTTCTCTGTCTAACATAGATAGTTGGAAATAATTGTTACCTTTGCATCATGTGACCATGTAGGGGCCACTCCATATGGCATAAAACTTAGAATTCATGCCCAATTTTTCCATGTCTCGCATCCCATTTTAGAACCAATTCTCCCTCTTGGAAAGTTTCGCCTTAGCCTTCTTGTGAAGATTATTTTTAATCAAGGCTTGATCCTTCTTCATATTTTGTATTGCATGCTCTCTCATTTCATTCAAATACATGAGTTTTACATATCAGGTTTCCATGGGCTCAAACTTTGACAACTCTATCTACTTTAGGAGATCCAATATCGAGTAACTCTAGTGATATAGGCCTTTTTCCTCTTTCCCTAGACTAGCTTGTAGGCAAGGCTACCCGTAGAATTATTTGGATTGATTTTATCATCCTACAAGGATGATTTGAGATTAGTGTGCTAGGTACACTAATTTTCATCTATATTCCTTTTAATAATCCTTAGCAAATTCTCGTTTTGTGGACTTTGCTTACCTGTTACCCTGAGGGTAATAATTTTATGAGGTGCTTAAATAAATATCGTTCCTAACAGACCATTCTAAAATTTTAGTACCAAGGAATGATAGAGAATTGTCTGATATGATTGTGGCTAGAACACAAAACCATGTGATAATCCCTTCATAAAAAAATCTAGAATGCGAGACTCATTCTCCTCCTTGAGTGCCACTACTTGATCGACTTAGTGAAGTAGTCTGTTGCTGTTAGAATCCACTTATGGCCTAGGCTTGAGTTTAGGTTAATGACCTAAATGAAATTCAATCCACAAAGGCATGAATGGTTGATCAACTAAAACTGGATGCAGTTGAAGTGTTGCTAGCTTCTCTTTTTCTATAAAGAATGCAAATGTTTTGCACTTCTTAATCCATTCATAGCAATCACTAAACATTGTAGGAAAAAAGTAGAATTCCTTCATAATATTAAGGGTTGTTACTCATGGGGAAAATGGCCTCTAGTTTCTCTATCATGGAACTCATGTAGAACCTTTTCAATTTGATTTTCTCAAACACATCTTAAGAGGACCGAATTCACATCCTTCTTGAATGGAATACCATCGATAAGAATATATGGGATGGACTATAGTCTTAAATATCTCCTCTTTTATTTTCTCAACTCTAGAGGACATAAACCTATTTGTAGGAAATGCAGCATATCCCGAGTCCAATAAGGATTAGGCACACTATCGTCTACTTTTTTAATATCATTTTGCAAAACCAAAACAACTTCTTTTCCATCACTTTTCTCAACATGCTAACCGAATGTTAGCTTCTCACACAATACCTTGCCACAGACTAACTTGGTGACCTTGATATTTATGTCATACTCCATGACATGTTGGATCCAGACTAACATTTTCTGATTTAATTCTTTGTTCAAGAGGAATTATTTAACTCCGGCATGAGACACCAATAGCTGAATTTTATTTTTTGAGACCAAGTGTCTAAATTTCTTCAATCTCTTAATAATGAGGACATGTTTTTAATGGAAGAATACCACACTTTATATTCTTCTAAGCTATGATGAAGAAGGAAACCCATTGTTCGAGATACCTTTTTAATCTGCTACACCAAGATTGTGAAAATTATGTCCGAACTCATCAAGGAATAGAACATGAAGTCCTTAGATAATTCTCTATTGATGAGAGTTGGGGATTGGGATATCGCATGCTTAATGGCCTAAAAACTCTCCTTACCCTCTCGTCCACTTAAATAGTAGGTTCTTCTTTAACATCATGGTCAATGTCTTAACTAAAGTGCAAAAATATGGCATAAACCTTTGGACAAAATTCATTCTCCCCAAGAAAATTTGAATTGCCTTCTTATGACTTGGCAATGGCGGTGCATGGAAAGCTTTAACCCTTTCTAGATCAATTGTTAATCCCTCCTTAGAACCAATTTGGCCTAAGATCTTGCCTTCATGAGACAAGAATGTGCATATTTTTGGATTTAAAGACACTCTGAATCTCTTGCATCTTTGGAACACTTTCCTGAGGTGATAGAGGTGACTTGTTGCATTCTTGGAGAATATAATGATGTCATATAAGTACAAAATAACTATTTGTTTATCATTCCTTTGAATTCCATATCCATAGCACTCTAGAATGTAGCTCTGGTGTTTGACAACTTGAATGGAATCTTTATATAGGCGTAAGTGTTCCATTTTGTGGTGAAGGCCATTTTGAACTGATCATCTTCTTTCACCATAATCTTATTATAGTCAGAGTAGCCATCTAGGAGTGTGAACCTTTTAGAACCAGATACAACTTGTAATATTGGCTCCATAAAAGGGAATAAATTATTTTATTTAAATAAGGCTCTGTTCAAGTCCCATAAATATACACACAACCTGATTTCTTTGTTTCTCTTTCAGAATGGTACTAGATTTGCAACCCAACTTAAGTGCTTAGTGAAATATTATGCTTTCCTATATGAGTTTGTTCAATTACTTTTTATGAGAGGCTCGATATGAGGGTTAATTGGTATTTTTTTGTCTAATGGGCTTGGATTCTCGGTCCAGTTCAATTGTGTGTTGTGCTAACTTTGGATTTAATCCTCTAAGTCCTTGAAGTTCAAAGAAAAGACATCTATAAATTATTGGCAAATATTTATGAAATTTGATGTTTCTTGATCAATGCTTACTTTTCCAATTTGAATTACTTTTACCTCTCCAGCCAAAATGGGCTCCGAATCTTCCCCCTTTACTTGAATATTTTCATTTTCCTTATGGAATTGATCATTGGGATTTAAGATTGACTCTAATGTCACCAGGACTTTTGGGAGCTTGTTCATCCTTAGTTAAACCACTTGATCCCTCGTATTGTTTCTCTAATTTATCCTGATTCTTGGCTTATAATTTAGCTTCTTCATGTATGAAATTGATGATTTGTTGATCATTCTCAAAAAATTGCAATCTTGTGTTGTTGTGAGTAATAGCCTGGCCTCATAATTATCTTGATGTGGGGTTGTGTTTTATCTCTCTTGATATTATCAACCACATCAAAAGTTTTCCCAATTGTTGCAAGCTTGTTCGCAACCTCATTATTTTTCCATGGTATAGAAATGTAGTCATTTTTGGACCAACCAAAGAACAAGGAAATCACATGCGTGTCGGTCTATCACCCGGTGGGCGTTGGGCACTCACGCAAGGCACACATGAGCACCCGGTCTCTCTTTTATGTGAGTTAAGTGGGAAACATCATCTATGATAAGAACTTAAAAAGTGTGAGTAGAAATGAGACATAAATGTATCATAGAACTCGTAACGGATTCTAGATAAATGCGTCCTCCAAGACAAAAAGATACTTAACAGATTATAGATAGGAACCAAAAAAGAAAGGAAATGCATAAGGATTTATATTTATTCCATAAACATTCATGAATCAAAATTGTAAGATATAAATATGGACTAGAATCATTAATAATCATATTCAATCAAGTTTGGTAACCTCATTACATCCATTAGATCCATTACAGACTACCAAAGCTATGTAGACTGAAGTCATACATCATAGTTGGATTTATACCCCTTAGTTCTCAAGAGAAAATTTACAATCCCAACCCCTTATTACATCCTTTTCCTATAGATCTCTACCCAACCCTACATAGTTCCTTGCAGTATATCTATAGAGCTCGATCTCTATTAATCTATATCCGCCTATCTATATATATAGGCCTCTTGAATAAACAAATTTCCTTGTTGTGGCTTTAGATCCATCACCAAGTGTCAAATGTGGTCCTCCATGGGGCATGTTATTTTAGGACTGAGCTCTCCACTCCTTACAATGATGGTCTTCTGGAATCTTCTATTACGAGGTATATTCCTTTTGCAGACCTCAAGTTTCTAGGCTGGCATCTCATCCACTCCGCATGCATAGTTAGGTCACACTTTTCTCGTGTTATTTCTTCCGTGTAAAATATGGCTAAGTCCTTAAACCTTTTTTGTTCCTTGTGTGTGTGCTTATTTTTCTATTAAACCCTCCTAGAATCCCATCTTGCATGCTTTCACCTTGTGCACCCTTCTTTAACTATGATTTGTGCACCCACACACCTTTTTGTACTTAGCCAATATTTTAGGGGCCCAACATCACCCCACACTTCACCTGTTTTCCACCCTCAGAACACCTCTTCAATGAATAAGAAATTACAATAGATTCTAGAAGAATTAATGATTTGGAAAAATAATAAGGGAATGAAGAATTGGGAAGAATGAAAGAATGGGGAAGTGTTGTTACTACTGCAACAGGAGGGGAAAATATTTCTTCAAGTCGGCCTCCAACTTATTCCAGGCATTGACTTCATTTTGTGCTCTTTGGCAGAGGTCACCGACTAGGGTACTTACCTCCTCAAAACCCATCATTTCAACCACTCCTTCCAATTGCTTGCCCACATCCTCAAGCACATCCATCCCCTTTGTGATTTGTGGGTATAACTCCTTCAGCTAGTTTTTGATTGAACCTCGTAAGGCTTCAATGGCTTCGACTTCTTTTCAACCTCGGCTAAGATCCTATCCCACTCTACTCTATTCCCTTTGTTATTTTCTTGGAATTATTTGAGCTCTACCTCATGAGTGGTGACAGAATGCTCACCACTCTATCCCTATCTGCACAGTTTTCATACACGGTCTTAGTATTTTGGGTAGCAATTTTTACTTCGGCAAGAACCTTGTTGTACTTGGTGATGATTGCTACAACCTTAAGTTTGTCTTCCTTCTCCAATCTAGCTAATACTTCTTCCTCGAATTCTTAGGTTAGTGGTTTCCTTTCCATGGTGAGGATGTGTGTTAAGTCCTCTAGGAACTCCAGGGTAGATCCATAATTTTACGCAGGTGGTGCTAGGTCCTGGATGCTTCAAAATAATGGCACCTGTGATTGATTCTACCTTCTTGTATACCTCGTACACCCTTGCCTTCTCATCCCTTAGTTCATGCTTTAGCTGAGCACTGACTAATTCTTTGTGTTTTAACTCCTTAGCTCTTTCTAGGAGCTCCTCATCCTTCTTCTCCAACTCTACCTCTAGATCCTTCACTCTATCGTTTCTCCCAAAAATCCTAGCTTCTACCTCAACTAAGACTTTGTTGAGCACATTGCAGATTTGCTCATCTGAAATTTGTTGGGTATTCACCAAGGGGTTGGTTCCTTTAGACTCCAAAATTTACATTAATGCCCCTTGGCTCACTTCAAACTCTGGCTCATCAAGGTGGGACTCAAATGCCCATGAAATCATTTTCCTTGTCCGTGGGTATGCACCTTCCACATCAAATGATGTCATGGCTAGGAGTTTCTCTGTTGGAATAGTGCTTTGGAAACACACACACAACACCTTGTTTGGATCATCAACATAGTTCATTCTTGGTCTCTAGATCTCCATGCACCTTCCTCCTGTGTGCATGCCCTTAGGAATACATACCGTCAAATTGGGGCCTCCTCTTGTGATGTCGTGATATTTTCCCACACTTTCTTCTTTATCTTCATTCATTATTAATTCAGTGCTATGCTCCAACTCTTACAAAGCACCACGGATTCAATGATTTTCACCACTTCTTTTTCTTCCACCTCATTTATCTACTCCCGCAGAAGGCTTGGAGTCTAATTTTTCTTACTCACTTCTTCTCTTTCTCCCTCATCTTGGGCACCTTCCTCCTCCTAGCTGCCCTTCCTCCACATAAAGAGAAATTCATTTTACTCTTTGTTACCCTCTTCCTTTGAAGTCCTCCAAGCTCTCCGTGTCCTTTGAATCAGCCTCCTCTCGTTACCTTCTGTTTCTTCCTAACTGGGGATTCCAGTATAGGAGATTCTACTCTTTCTTATTCTTTCTCTATTGACTTCTCTTTTGTGATAGGATTTTCTTGTTCTAGTACCTTCTCTCTAACTTAAGACCTCTTCTTACGCGTGTAAGTACTATTCCTAGTGCTTGTCCCTGGGTGCCACCATTGGTGTATATTATAAACTTGGTTCATTTTTCCCTTGCACCTCTTCTCTTACTTTCTTTGTTGGTATGTGATTCTTCTTCCTTTGGGGTTTTCAGGTATGGATACATTGTAACATTCCCAATTTAAGACTTTAGAAATAAGGGAATTTTTTTATACATAATGTTCTCTGTTCTAAATAATCATAACTTAGAACACACATTCCATGCCAATCAATCTCATAACAGATAACCATATGCAGCTGTAAATGACTCGGTGAGCTACCGATCTCTCATTTCATGACTCGATTAACAACTGATCTCTCATGTTACTTAAGTATTGAATACTTTATGTATACCAAGTATACTTGGTTCTCTTACCCTGTTCTAGGTATTGAGTGTTCTGTTTAAGAAACCTATCTGAATATTTGTTACCAATATTCATCTGAAATCACATTCCTTAAACTAGGTGACATAGGACAATGTAACTAGCAACTTGCAATACTTTGGCCAAATATTTCCAACATACTGTTCATGTTACTATTCCTAGATGACATACTCATCTAATCGGAATACATCCTTCACCCCACTCATATGTTATCTAGAATGGTCTTCACCGACTTCAGTCAGTCCACTTGTCAAAGGTTTGACCCTAACATAGGTTAGTGATATAATTTAGAATAGGAGTCACTCACGATGACCTAGGGTATATAGAAATAACCTATTGACCTAAGTTGATAGGATGTGCCTAGTTATCCTAAATCATTGTGAGTCATTTCCTATGCTAGATTATAACTCTAAATTGTCCTAGAGAGAAACTAAGTTCAAGTCCAAGTTTGGGTAGGTCTAGATGAACCAATGTTGAAGGGTGTTACAACATGTCAATTGTAACCATGTATCCTTATGAAGACCCAAGTCTTCACAAAGGTACAAATCTGCAGTTGGTGTGCACCAACATCTGATAGAATCACTTCATCTCAATGTACACATCTCAAGAGCTCATTTCCACATAATTAGTTTAGGATTAATATTCAAATTAAAGCAACCTTACATAACCCTAATTCCAACAAACTTAAAGGTTTCCATCCCCATTTGATTTAGTTAACTAACATAGAACTTCAAAGACTAGTGATTTCTTTATGTTCAATTACCTTTTTGCTTGACATTTGATTAATTGAAAACAACATTGGCATCTATAAAATGATCTAATTAATGTGTCTCAATCATTCAAGGAATGTATAAGAACCAAAATAGGTTCCGATATAAAAGAATTCATACCTATGAATTCTAAATGGTTATCGAACCCACATATAATTAGTTTATTTTGCATCCTTTTTAGAAGAGGAGAACCTTCCTCATTATGGTTAAGTATTAGGGTTTATTATACCCATATCCAATTTACACATCCGAAATTATAACAACACGTTCATAACATCATAATCAACCATTCAAGATTAGGTAAGGAACATTAATACATACAACTTAGTAAGTTGCATTAAAGTAAGGGAATTTGTACTAACTCCCCATTTATCCAGACAATTTATTGATATCAGGAATAAGGATCCAATCAGATAAAATAACAACATCAAGGATAAGATTACAAATTTTTCCTTCTTATTATGAGCAAGAGAATAGACTTAATCATGTTTAAGTAACCTCAGTCTTTCCAATTCATCGAAATAAAATACACAACTTACAAAACTATGCATTGTTGACATATTTCATGTCAACAACATCAAGATCTTTTAGATTACAACTTTTCTTCCTTCAATACATTTCAATAATAACTCAATTTTATTTTATAATGGTCCATACTTTTAATTCAACCAATACATCATAAAATTTATTTCCTTCCTTTATCACTTACGAAGTCCATCTACAAAAATTGCTAGCATGGGTCAGTTCATTGAACTGAGCATGATAAGCACTAAGCATTAAAACAAAATTCTTTCAACTAACTATTTCATTAAACCAACTCTGCTTTAATGAAACAAAGTGTGGTCAAGTAGATAAATAAATCATAGCAATAACAACCTTAAAAGAAGAACAATTAATCTTTTAAATAACATTCAAAGAAATGTCATGATGTAATCTACAATCTAAAACATGTTATCAGATAAATACCATTCCTTCCAATACATTTATCCATCTCCAATAAAAGTACTTTCTAATTATTTCCTTCACAAATCATCTTAATTTAGAAATACAAATGCAAATAAGTGTCTCACAAATCAGATGTGGCATCCTAATCCCAAATGCAAGGCATAGCCTAATTTATCAAGTTAGACCAAATATCAACATTAAGATAGAATTTACTCAATGTACAACATCTCACATTTTCCTTCTATCTCAAATATTAAAAGCCTTAACACTAGTCAAGAGAACAAGCAAGTAGCAATGATGACTACTCAAGACATTAAGGATAGTAGAGCAACTGATCCAAATAAATCAATGACCAGATTTACCCAAAAGAAGTACGACTGAGAATAAACAATAGGAACTTCCTAAATAATTTGGTTAGCCCGAATCCCATACACAACTTCAGAGAAGAGAACACAACCGAAAAATCCTATTATTTCCAAAGGTAGTGGTCAGGATTCACCTTAAAGACTGAAGAAGGAGTCAAAATCCAAGATCAAAAGGGAACTCTAACATCTTAACATACGGGATGAAGGTCGCAAAGGAAAATGTAGGCCTTCAATACTTCCCAAACTCCTTAAAAGAGAAAACGCATAGAAGAAGAGATCAATAGAATGTGTGATTGCTGTGATAGAACAGAATTGAACATGATTTCCCTTCATAGACAACCAATGACTGAGACATTAAACTAGATCAAAAGGAGATGCAATGAAAAAATTGCAAAATGCCATGCGGGCACTTACAGTCCCAACAGTCACTCAAGGATGTTAAAATTTTAGTCAAGGTCCACAATCTGACCAATTCCTCTAATGATAGAAACAAAACAATCAACTAGACAAACTCTAAAATGAGTCCTCATAGAGGTGAAAGACATACATTATATGAAAAGACAGAGGAGGTTCCTTCACGATTCCATTCCAAGAAGATATAGCCCCAGATTGACATAGCTTAGCTACAGGTGTACAACTTATCAACAAATTAATTCCCTCCAATCTCATTCAAAGATCAAAGAATGGAAGAATCCTGAAGACTCCTTATTCAGAACCGATTTCGATAGTTCAAAATCAAGAAATGACAACCACGGTTCAAGGATCATCCTAAATGTTCCCGATATCCCAATCAGGAGGTTTTAACAAGTTTCCCTGGAAAGATACTCAGAGGTCAATCCAGTTCAAAGAAAACTAAACAAAAACCATCAACATCTACTTCAACAAAGAAGAACAAAGAAAAGAAAACTCAACAGAGCTACAAGGACGTCCCAATGTCGACTCTAAAAATATGACCCTCAACACATCCCCAACCAACAAGCTCTCCCTCTGAAACTTTTAGTTCAATACTTGAGATCTTTTAAGAAACATAATACTCATAAAAGATCAGAATAAAGACTTCTAACATGGGAATCCCAAGCTTGAATGCCTCAAAACAGATTGAAACCAAAGAATGATCGAATATATAGAGAGTTTAAAAAGAATACACACATTACTATTTCAATAAACAAATTCGAGCTCACACAACTCAGAATCCAATCATGCATATTCCTACAATTCCAATAGGGGATTATAACTTCCACAAAACCAAGAAGCTACAATGAAGGTATACTTTTACATTCTGCAACCCAAGCTAAAGCTTGGTTTGAAACTGAAAGACACATATCATTTCCATAACCCATTTTTGAACAGATAAGAAAGAATCATGCATGTACTTCATTACTTATATCACCACAAGATTTAAGGTGAAATTCAACAACAAATAACCAGGAAAGCAATACAATGACTTCCTTTCCAAGTAGAGATTCCTCAATCAAGGAACATAGAATTATTCAAGCAAGGAAACCAAATAACCATCACAGAAATAAAAACCCAATTATCTCAAGAGAGAAAAGTTGTTTTAATGAAGACACTTAGAGAAAAGCAGAGCAGCTTAATGGATAGAGCCTATCATGCCTGATAGTGCTTCTGTCTATTCAAAGAAGATTTCTTGAGCCTTCACAACTCCCTCTTCTCCAAATGAAATCAACAACTAGAAAATTCTTCCTCAAATGCCTCATATACTTCCATTGGATTGAAAATAGTCCAAGAGAGTTAAAAATAGCAACAAACTGAAAGTAGAATTGTTGGTTCAAAGAACCAGATAGCTCCATGCAGAGCAAAAATCAGAATGCATGAAAGACAAAAAAACTCCCAAAAATCCACTCACATGGTTTCCAAGGTGGTTTTCTCACCAAAAATGATGAAAATTAATGTCATTAATTCCTATTCTCCTACCTAAATCTCCATGCCACCACCATCCAAAATTGGTGAGTCCAATTTCAAAAAGAACATGCATAGTTAAATTTAGAGATGGTGCCAGCTAGGATCACCTCCAAATTCCATGCCTCTGTCAAACTGATAGTACATAATGATCTTAAATTCAAAAATCAAATCAAATAAAAGACTTAGGAATTGTCACCATCCCTCAACTTTCCATATGACCCCTTAGGTCCCCTTCTATCCCCACATTAGTTTAGGATAGATATCTTAGCTTAGGGTATGACCTTAGGTTAGTTTAGAAAATATTTACCTTAGGTTATTTGCCACCTTAGGATAGGTCATTCTTCATACCAATATAGTATTAGGTAATAGGTTAGAAATATCCCTATTATCACCTTAGGTTGTTTCCAAATCCCTAACTTAGAAAACATGCAACTTAGGTTAGGTTGCAACAAGATTAGCGTACACATAGACATAAGGTAGGTCTAGTTTACCTTAGGTTAGAATCCTATTAGGATAGATCTTATAGATCTAGGACTTAGGATTTACCCTCAATAGTCCTCAAGTAGGCCTCTTTCCAACTTACACCATTCAAAGTGTTCGGAGAAGTTGACAAGAAGATTTGAGCACATGACTTTCAGCAGAAAGCACAACATGAACTTCCAAGAAGATCAATGAAATTGTAATCCTACAAAGGCTCAGTCTTTTATTTCCTTCAACCTCTGAATGTCAGTTTTCCATACAGATCAAGTAAGAAGAATTAAAACATACCTTGGATCAATGGAATTGATCCAAGGTCTCATTATTATATAGAGATAAATTTACAAACAACTTTACCAGTTTACAACCTCAAACAAAATGGATTCCTTGCAAGCAATAATATTTCAACAATTGAATCCAAGAAAAGAAATAATTTATCCATGGCAAGCATGATTTCAATAGTCAAAAGAATACACCTTCTTGGGACAAATCACATGTCAATGCTTGCATTGAAAAGAGGAGAAGTTAATAGTTTATCATAGAAGTTATAGACATCATTTTCTAAATATGCACCCTTAACAATTTTTTTCCTTATGCAAAGATATACATGTGTTGCAGTCCTCCCTGTAATTGGTAGAGTCGGGGTCTCATCATTTGAACTTTGTGCACCACATAATTTTCCATGTATGCGTACTTCTTGGGATAGACCAGCTTCCTACGCATCTCCTTGTTGTCCTGATCCACTTCGCTAAGGTCAAATATTAGGTTCTTAGATTCCTTGAATCTGTTTACTCTCACTTGGAAGTATTGAGTAGTGAAGGAAAAGGGGAGTTTACACCATGGGCTCATGGTTTCATCTACAAACTTGAACCTGCTAATTTAGAAGTGTTGTTATAATGGGAATTCATCTTCTCCCTCGGTAAGTGTTGGAAGTTATTTCGGGATCCTCCACTACACCCCGAATGCATCCCTTAAGGGCTTATACCATTTCTCCAGCCATGCCTTGTGGGAAAGCTGTCATGTTATCGTAAGTGTAATTTTTGAATCCTTTCATGGGTGAGGGGTCTACCTCTAGACATTCCCAAAAAAACTTATTTGTGGCATCCGAACTCGCTTTTGTAAAAACACAATTGTCAAGAGGACACTGCCAAAGAGTACCTTGTTTCCTTCCTATGAGTTGATAATTTCATCTATGATGAACGTAGAAAATTTGTAGATGGTACCTTCGATATTTTCCCGCACACATTTAACTAGGCTTTATTTACCTGTGTCCACCTTTCTTGGTCATTTATCTTTGCCACCAGGTGCGCAGCCATTCTCATGATAGGGTCTGGGATCTCCATGATATCAAAGTATCATGAACCCTTCTTATAATCATATGCAGCAACAATTGCTTTGATGGATTCCTTGTCACTTAGGTCATCATATATACTCTCTCCTTCACAGATGAGGCCTGTGAATTTTGAAATTAACTGAGGAGTTATGCACATCTTGCACCCTACAAAGTAAAAGTGGTCCTTGTGTATGCGCGACATTAACCATTTATAGAGGTGCTCAGGTTTTCCAAAATAAGGCAACTCATAGAGTTGCAACAATCCCACCTTCTCTAACTTTACTTTTACCTTGTCATTATAGATAGGTAAACCCTCTGGTGTCCTCTTGTTTTTCGGGTGCACTAACTCCAATGCCATTTCCTTTTCTGTCATGTTTTTGCAATGGTTGTAATCACTCACCATCATTTTTCTTAAGTGGGACTCCCATTCCTTCCTAAGAAAAACCCCATCCAGGTACTGCATCTCTACGTACCATTCTTCATTCATGCTTACAGGGGTTTCTGGTTGTTTTCCCTTGCCCTTTCCCTTGCCCTTCAGCTTCTTAGGTGATATAGTTGGTTTCTTAGGTTCCATGGTTTAGGTTATCTTAGCACTTCAACTTCTCTTACTTTCTCTTCTTTTCTACCCTCTCCAAGCTCAGACCTCAAACTTATGAAGAAACCCTTTTCATCCCGTACCTAGTTACCAAATCCTACCTAGAATAACCTATTTCACAAGATGATGCTTTCTCCATAATTTAATTCCTACACCCATGAAATTCTTTCCTTCTGGTTTGCATATCAAATCTAGTCACTCATGCCTTAACTCCTCAAAATTTTCTTCACATAGATCAACTCTAGAAATGTAAGAGCTCTTTGTTATTCGTATTCACAATTTCAATAATGAAGTTCCCAACCTCATATTTATAGTTTTACCTTCTTTTTAGCATTAAATTATACTTCACCTACCACCTTACATCAACACTTATTTTGGATTTTTCCACTAAGCTGGATTCTAGTGCCCCCACTCATGTGCCCAACCTTGCACGGACAATCCTACAATCTTCTAGCATGCAAAAAATCTATCCAATGAAGACTCTTACGTATGCATTACCAAAGGCTTTGAAGGTACTTCTTCCTCACTTGTATGTGGAAGCAATATGTAGTCTTATCCTAACACCAACCATCCTCATTCACCTTTTCTCCCATGCACTTCCTTCCACAGGGCCAATCAACTAGGATTTCCAATGCAATCCTTCCTAGAACTTCACACCTTGCACTTTATTTCAAATTATTCCACCCCACATTAAAATGATGTGTGTTCCTTTGTGCATTAAAAACATTCAAGAAGTAATGAGGTTACCAGCACCTAAGGTACAACACAAAACAACAATGAGAAAGGGAAACACAAGAAAAGAAAATGCATTAAAGGAAATCCTAAACTATCTGGCAATATTGCCTTATTACAAACACCAAGAAGACTTATTTATAACAAGTCTTCAACCTACTCCCATTGAATTGCCCTAGCAATCTAATCCCATCCAGCACTTGTAACTGACACGTGCTTGAATCAAGGATGTACAAGATGATGTAGGGACCTAACCAAGGAACTTTTAACTTCCCGGGATGGCGCCTGAAACTTGGAATCATATAGTAACACCATCTCCCCAACCTCAAAATTTTTGTTCTTAATATGAAAATCATACCATGCCTTTTGTTTTTATTTTTCAGTCTTTTGAATCCACCGGAAAGTGATCGTCTTTTTTCCAACTTCATTAGCTTATCAATTCTTTCCTCCAGCGCTTGTTCATCACCAATCTTTCTACACATGCTATACATAGAGAAGGTAACATGAATTCAATTGTTAGGATATCCTCCTCACCAAATACTAATTGAAATGGTGTGGCCTTATTTAACCACTTATAGGTTTTCCTATATTCCCAAAGAATGATTGATACTTTTTCATCCCAATCTTGTCTACTAACATCGAAATGTTGGTTAGGGATTGACTTATTATTTTGTTAAATGCCTCCATGGTTCCATTTTTTTGGATGGTAAGGGGTAGTCTTGTGATGAGCCAACATGAATCTCGCTAATAGAATCCTTCTTGTCTCATTTAAGAAATGTGTACCCTTGTCACTAGTTAAACTCAAAGGGCACTCATACCTTATAATAATTTTTTTCCTAAAGAAACCTTATCTGCAGTAGCTATTGTACAATCCCTAGTAGGTGTTGCTTCTGCCCACCTTGTCAAATAATTTGTGCAAGTAATTATATAATGTGACCCAATCCTACATGCATTTGGTGAAATAGAGCCTATGAAATCTATAGCCCACTTATCGAATGGCTCAACACCGAGAATAGGCACCGAGGCATTTCATCTCTTTGCCTTGGTGTTCCAATGTGTTGACAATGATCACACACCTTGCAATACTCCTTGCATTTTTGATACAGGGTCTCCCACCATAATCTATCCATCAATATCTTGCGTGTAATGGCGTCATCGCATAGTGCCCACCTGCACTACCTCTCGTGTTCCTCTTCTATGATGGCTAGGTGCTCATGTTCTAGCACACACCGGCATAAAATCTCATCACATCCTAATTTTTATAAATACCCACTAATCAACATGTAGGGTATGATGTTTATAGCTAACTATTTTTATCCAATGCCTTCATTCCTTCCGGCGCTACACCTATCTTGAGAAATATTGCAATATCTTCTAAGTCTGAGGGCATGCGCCATAACCTAAATAGTTGTGCATCTGGCATGGTATCCTCAATGCTTTGCACATCCTCCCTTGAATCAATTCTAGAAAAATGATTAGGTCTGGAATTACTTTTTCCTAGTTTGACAACCACTGTGAACTTGAATTCTTGGAACAATAGTACCCACCGAAATATGTGCCCTTGTAGAATGGGCTTGTTCACTAAATATTTCAATGCCATATGGTCAATGTAAAATATAAAAGGGGTTACCAACAGATATTGTCTGAACTTGTGAAGTGTGTAGATCATTGACAATGCCTCACACTTAGTTATCATATAATTATTCTCCATTGGTGTCAACTTCCTACTTGCAAAGAACAAAGGATGATTAACAATCCATTCATCCAAGTTGTGTAAAAATTTCTCTAATGGCGGTTCTGAGGCATCGAAATGAACATGGAAGGGTGTATCCCAAAAGGGGAATCATAGTATGGGGGTGGTGACAAGCCTATCCTTTAAAGTGTCAAATGTCTTTTGATGCTCCTCTCCCCAAAGGAAGGCACTCTTGTGTCTAATTAACTCTTGTAAATGCGTAATGATCTTAGCATATCCCTTGATGAACTTGTTGTATTAACCCATGTCTCTAAGGAATCCACACACTATGCTTTGACTAGTAGGCTCCCCCAATCCCACAATTACTATAACCTTGGTAGGATCTACTAACAAGCCTTCTTTACATATGATATGTCCCAAAAAGGTTCCAAATGGGGTAGAAAAGACACACTTCTTAATGTTGAGGGATATCCTCAATTTTTGACACCTTTCAAACATCAACCTTAAGTTGTCACAATGGTCCTTCACTAACCCATATACTATCCAATCATCCAAGTAAACTTGAAGAAATTTATGGATGAAGTTCTGAAAATCTTGCACCACAATGCGCGAGAACACAACAGGTGCATTCTTCAACCCAAAAGGCATGACCATATAGGCAAAAATTCCCCACTCAGTGGCAAAATTCATCTTCCTCTGGTCCTCCTTTGCAATCCTTACCTGGTGATAGCTCGAGAATCCATTCGTGAAAGAGTAGACCTCGTGTCTTGCCACTCCCTCTAAGATTTCTTTAGTAAATGGGGTTGGGAAAGGATCAATGACACATACAACATTCCAGTCCCTATAATCAACACAGATCCTTACCCTTCCATCCTTCGATACTAATCACCATTAGAATTATCCATTCGACTCTTCCATGACCTCAATGATACCCGATGTTATCATTTTATCTATTTCCTCCTTGACCTTTACACTCAAATTGGGATTCATTTGGTATGGTATTTTCCTGATTAGGCATGCACCTTCCTTCAAATTTATCCTCTTCTCCCCTAAGGAATGGTGGATGCCTTTAAGCTCATAGTACCCACGTGGGAACAAATCTTAGAATTCACATAATAGATCAATGATTTTAGAGACTTCTTTCTCTGACCAATAGTCTCCAATGATAGCCTCCTTGGGTTCTACTTCTGAGCTGATGTTAACCTTTTTCATCTTTAAAGGTTCATGATAGGTTCACACCTATTCATCAACACTATCTATGACTTTGTGTATCCCTATAGAATGGTTAACGTATAAGCTTTCCACCTCTTCCCCATCAATAACATACACCATATTCCCTTATTCTTTTTCCATACACACGTACTTAAGTTGTATCTCTTCTATTTCTTCTTCCTCAAAACATGCCTCCAAGCCAGGTTCACCTAGAAATTCTTGTATTCTTTCCTCTTCCATAACACTATCTCATGTTGTGAGGCACTTGACAACTTGCAATACCTTATCCATGGATGGCTTTGCACCTGTGATACTCTAAAAATTTAATGATATCAGCCATCAATTCTTTTCAATTACCAGTTTAATGACGTATCTCCAAGTGGATATACCATGCACATGCACAATCTTACAGGGTGGAGTACAACTTGTGAACCCATAATGAAGGTGGCAATGCTTCTGCACCTCCCATCCAAGATGTCTCACATTCTTGGATATGGAAGGAAGTGGTCTCTTTACCATGGTAGTCTTTTATATGCGTTTTGATCCCGCAAAACCTTACGAGAGAAGGAAATTATCACCTCATGCCATTCCAAGAGGTTCTCTCGATGTGTTTCCCACCGGTCATGAAGTAGTTCCGAGAAAGTTGTAGTTAAAAAAATTTCTCCTTTCCTTCTCATTTCTCCAATGAGCCTCCATTTATTGCAAGAAATATTCCATATTATGCCCTCCCACGTAACTTGGTATTTTTCTCCCTCCTAGGTTCTAGATTGTATGTGCCTTTGTCACCTTGGTTACCGATCCTCTTAAATGTCGTCCGATCAACTCATAGGTCCCATGCACCCAATTATCACACGTTATACTAGTAGTGTCACTTATGGACTGAGCATCCTCAAACTAGATAACTCCCTCTGTGGGATGAATTATCTCAAGATCCCTGATTAAGCGCACATATATTCTATCAAGGACTTCTTCTCCCAAGGGTTCAGTATAGGGTGTTGATTTCCCATCACCAAGGGTATAATGACTTGTTCCTCCTTATTTTTAAAGTTGATGTATCCCTTATTGAACCACAGGTTAGCATTATTTTGGTAGCACTAGGGGCACCCAAGCAATGCTGGAAAGTTGTCTGCCTCGGTGAGCACCAAGACCTCAAAGTCCCCAGTAAAATTGGCCCCTTGAATGGTTATAGCTGCATCTTTTAAGAAACCAATGGGAATTTCCTTTATCTTGTTCTCGCATATACAACACATTTGAAGATGTATATAATGTAAGTCTTCCCATTTGATGTCATACATCCAAGGTGAGAACATTGACCTCTGCTCCTATGTCAATGAGGATATTACTAAGAAGCCACCCATCAAGGAATACAATTAAGGTGATCTCTTTATCATAAGCAAGGCTTTGAGGGGAAGGTTTTTATGTAAGACCCGCCTCTCGCACTCTGCTCTAATGCGTGGTACCTTCTCCCACAACTATGCTCCTAGCAAGGTAATACTATTCTCTTGCCTTATCATTTTACATACTTGTTTGACCTCAACCTAGTTATCTTTTGGGGCCTTGGCATTCCTCCTTTTCTCCTCCTTTCTGGACTGCTCTTTTAGACACTGAATTTATCCTTGTAAACTTTGAATGACATCCATGGTTTCCTTATATACCTCCTTCTGATGAGAAAGGTCTAGGTACTTCCCATGTACCAATTCTTCTCTTTAAACTAGGGTCCTCTGCTTTGGTATTTCCTTGGTGCATGCCACTTTTTCTCATGTTGTTACTAGAACAGGTTCCAAACCTAACTCACGCATCACCTGTGGCATCCATTATGTGTTAGCATTATTTATGCTCACCATTGTAGTGCCCTTGTCTTTTTGTTCCTACTTGACTCATGTGCTTAAAAACTCGGGAACTCCTCATAATTTCTTCTTCCCGCACCATGAGCACTGCAATAGCTCTGGGCACTCACCTTTGTAGTGTTCTGTAGACCCATAGTTAAAACAAGTTCCACATAGGAACTCACTTCTTCCTCCGAGGTTACCATGACCACTAAATCCTCCGTGAAAACCCCTTCCATGTGTGCCTCCATCTACGTTCTCCTTATAATGACTACCATCACCATTATAACTACTTGCTAGACTAGTCTGACACACACCAAAATCAATAAAATTATGAATCTGATCAATCATCCTACATTCTTTGGTGTCATATGATGTAGATGTACAGATCTTGCAATAGTAAGACACATTATTATGGATTATAATGGTACCATATAATTTGTTCTCCTTTTCAAAGTATGAGCAGCATCGAGATATGGCATGAAGCTTGAAGAAAAATAGATCATGATGTATGTCATTTTGTAGTCGGGGATGTGATCTAACTATCACTCATATTTGTGGAGAGATGGATAGCACTCAAATAGAACTTAATCTTGTCCTAACTATTTTAGGTTGTGCCTTTCAACCAATGTAAGAGGACCTATTTTGTAACCATCGGATGGTGAAGGAGATGAAGATATCCCTCAATTTGTGCAAATAGTATGAAGGGGGCTTGGGAAAATATTATCAACACTCCAAATTTGACTTTCACAAGTTATCACTTCCAGATTATGGAGATACTTTCAATGCAAGGCAAGGGTTATTGAAGACATTTAGAAATCCTAATCTATTCTACATAATTTAGCAAATGGATTTTGATCTTCTATGGGTATACTGAGTCAAAACAAGGGTAGTATGGGGTAGGAGAAGTTGTTTAGAATGATTTTTGGTGGGATATTGACAAGAAAACTTGACTATGCCAGATCTTTGACAACCTCTACAACATTTGAACAACTATCAAATAAAATGCTTCAAAATTAGTTAGGATGTTCTTTTAACTAGAAGAGATACATAAATGGAGGCCCAGGTTTACACTCTTCACACAATTTTTGAGACCTCAACACAAAATCTTGAGTTAAAAGACCCAATTAAACATCAAAATATTTGATTAAATCATGCTTAAGGTACCCTCAAAGGCTTACAAGAAATCTCTATCAACAAATGAAGGTGAAGTGATTTTAAACTACTAATTTGCAATGTCGGATGAAAGCTCTTCTAAAAAATGAAATTGCAAATACCACTAAACTATCAATAAGGATGAGATCTGTGTGATTCCTAAAGATTTCAATGCAAGATTGCAACAAGAACAAGGAAAATTGTTTACATACATTTAAACATGATAACAGACATCATATTGCCCAAAATAACACAGATTAATTCAAAAGCTTGTTAGATTCATCAGCAGGGGAGAGTTTTAGGAACAATCTTAGAGTTGTGTGATGGCTATACACTTGTAACCAACTCAACATGAATGAAGATCTAACACAAAAGACATTAACTAGGTTTTTTGGAGGGTTTCTCAAAAGATGAGCTTATCTACATTTTTTCTCATGATTTTCAATTTCTCAACCCTTTGCATGTCTCAAAACATTCATTATATATCAATCTATTACATTTGGTCCTTGTTTCTAAAGAAAAGAATATCCTATGGCATCTTAGTTTGTTACAAATTTACTCATGATTCACAGACAAGGACGTTTAACATATTTGCAACAAAAGTTACTAAGTGTTTCAAAAAAAGGTGAATCATTGAAAAATTCTCATCATTATCCATTGTGGAGGCATGTTTTATATCTTCAAAGCATGCAAACCCCCTTCCTTTCATGATTTCATCCTTATCCGTCTGAAATTTGACTTTGCAACTTTTGGATTTGATATTTCACATTTTTAGACGGGTTAGGGCAAAAATTTATTCCAAAAACATCTCTGATCTTCAAATTGATCCTCAAAACCAATTGCATTGGTCCTTATAGGCACAAATGACACAAATTTGCCAAAAAATTGATCAAAATTGATGCAAAAAATGCATTTCCACACTTCCTAGAGCAAAAATGGTGGCCAAACTGAAAAATGCACAATTACCATTGATCTTCCTTTCTCCCTTCAATCTAAGCCCTCCACATGTCACAATGCGATTGGAAATGGGTTTGGGATCAATTTTTGATATTTAAACATTTTGAAAAAATGTAAAAATTGACATTTTTCTCTGCCCCTCTACCCTTGAGATTTGGCGCTGACACATGTCCCAAGGTGGGTCCCATCGGAATCATGGCTCGATTCTACACATTTCCACCTTTTTTTGGAAAAAGGAAAAATTTCAATTTTCCTCTACCGCTCTAACCTCGCTTGCAAGACACGTGTCCTCATATGATTGGTAGAGGGGAAGTTCTCTGACTTCATACTTTAATTCCTTTTCGCCAAAGGAAAATTTTCAACATTTCCTCCACACCTCCGATTATGTCCCTACCACATGTCTCCCTTTGACTTGTTGCGGATCCATGCTTCAAATTATCACTTCAACTCATTTTTCCAAAAGGAAACATTTCCCCTTTTCCCCGGTGGCCCACACTCCCTTCTACCTTTGATCCTACCACATGTCCTCTCATGAGTGGCCCGATTGCAGGACGACATTTTTCACAATTTTTGCTCACTTTCACATAAAAGTAAAAATTTTCTAAGTCCTTCACCAACCTTCCATCCCACTTTTGATGAAAAAATGACATATGTCCACCTCTCGATTCACCGACGGCTGTGCTCGAAGTTGCCACATGTTCCATTCTATTTCATTGCAAGCTGCGCACTGAAGTCACCATGTGTTCCATTCTCGATTTGTTGTGGGCCCTAGGTATTTTCTCTGTGTACTTTAACTCTTTCTTCCAAAATGCCTTAATACATAAAAAGACCCACCCATTTTTCTTCACTGCTGCTTATGACACGTGTACCTCCTCTAGGCCCTACAGAGCCACGGGGAAACTTGCACCTTTTTCTAAAACACAAAAATGTTAAGTTTTTCAAGTAGACCCACCGAACCTTGTCTAATCACAAACAACCACGTATGAGAATTTTTTGAGCTAAAATTTGACAGAAAAGGATGCCTGTATGACCGTCAAAAATGCAGAAATTGCCAGCGATGCCCTAGAATGTCTGAAGATGAATTTGACGGGAAAATGATGCTCATCTGACCATCAAAACACAGAAAATGCCAGGGATGCCCTAGAATTCAATTTTTTCGCTAAGGACGACAAATTTCTCAAAATTGAACCAACTGAAACATGTTTTCAAAGCATTTTTATCATGGAATTGGATTTTCAATGGCATACAAGTGCAAATCAATCAATTTTAAACCTCCACGATCGGGTAAAAAGGAGAAAAGGCAGATCCATAGATTTTTGAAAAATTAGGGCACAAAAGAGGGCACACATGCAGATTTATTTCAAATTATGACAAAATAACAAATTTGTGAGCACTTCAAAGCATCCAAGTAAGAGGGAAAAGTTACAGACCATGGATTTGAGAGAAAAACATTTCAGAGCATGCAGAATGAAGGAAAATTAGGGAAAAAGCTTGCAAGCTCAAAAATGGCACCAACATCGGCTCCTGCTCAGGGATGGGCACTCCCAGTGAGTGCCACAAGAACAAAAGTAGACCAAGTGCCAAAATAATCCATTGGGAAAATGGAGTCATGAGCCAAATCCACGAAAACCTAGCTAAGAAACTGACAAAAATGGCTGCCACACACCAAGGAAAACCACAAACCGAAAAAACAATAAAAACAGAGCAAAAGCCAAACACTATACACTGTACAAGTGGTGCATACCTCAAATTTGGGGATTAATCCAAGAAATGCTTCAAATGCCTACCATTAACAAGAAGTTCAAGTAATTCCCCATCTAAGTCCTTGAGAAAAAAGGTATTTTCACCAATTCTGATATCAATGGAGTAAGGGCACATCCATAATGAATCAAATTTACCATGTTTTCCCTTATCTTCATTTCTACTATCCCACATCAAAACCATATCTCCAACATTGAAACCCCTAGGAGTGACCTTCTTGTCAAACAACATCTTCAAATTCTCTCTAAATCTGACATGCCTTTGGTGTGATGCTCTTCTTTCTTCATCCAGCTCAATAATATGATTAATCCTTTCTTCATATGGACCGACCTCTTGATCCTCAAGTTGTTGAACAAACCTGAAATGAAGATAATTACAGATTTAAGGGTAGCAGAGCTTGAATTCCATACACTAACTCAAATTTTCTCTTACCATTAGCTCTTTTGGTAGTGATTCTATCAGCCCAAAGTACAAATTTTAGTTGTTCACCCCATTTTCTCTTGTTCAACTCCAAGGTTCTCCTAATGATCTTCAACAAGTTCTTATTGCTAGACTCAGCTTGTTCATTCCCTTGAGGGTTAAAGTTTGAAGCATAAGTCAAATTGGTTCCATACTCCTTGCACATTGCCATCAAGGGATTAGATTTGAAACACATGGCATTATCATCGATAATTTTTACTGGCACACCAAATCTGCATATGATATGATTCAACAAGAAGTCCATAACAACTTGGTGTGTTGCTTTCTTGGTGGGGATTGCTTCTACCCATTTAGTGAAGTAATCTGTGGCTACAAGAATCCAATTATGTCTAGCACTAGAAGGGTTTGATATCTCACTAATGAAGTCCATCCCCCATTGTTTGAAAGGCTCCTCAATTAATACAGTGTAAAGGAAGGGAGCCTGAAGATTTCATTCTTCCAGAGAAATGTTGGCAGCTTTCACATCTTCTAACCAGTAGGGTTGCATCTTTAAAAAGAGTTGGCCACCAATAACCAGCCCTCAAAATTTTGTGTGTTATAACCCTTCTAGCAAAGTTTCCTCCATTAAATCCCCCATAGAAATCAACAACTATTTTGGGAGCTTCATTTTCAGTTATACATTTCAAGAGGACACCTTTAGGGTTCTTCTCAAGCCAACCCAAAGTCGGTGATGATTTATTTTTGAGAAGCCAGACTTGATGGATCTTTTCTAATTTTTATTTAAATGATCGGGGCAACATAGGTGTCTCGAGGTAAAATATTACATCCTTGTACCAGTCAGAACTTATCAAATTCTCAAGAACATCTGCCCTTTCTTCCTCTACTTCATTCACTTCCATATTCTATAAGTTGCTCTCAGTCATGAGCTTAGCAAGACCCAAACCTCTTACCAAATTTGTGGTTTGGATGTCCATGTCATATTCCTATAATTTTTCGCCCATCTACATATTTTTCTTGAGATCTCCATCTCTGATAGGATTTATTTTACCATGGTGTGGGGAACATAAGCAACAACTTTTGAACTTAATATATAAGGCTTGAAAACCTTTGTTGCTTTCACCAAGGAAAATGCTTGTTTTTCCATGATTGTGTACTTTAACTTAGCAGCTTGTAAAGCCTTGCTAAAGAAGGCAATAGGCCTCTTAGACCCATCTTCATCCTTTTGGAGAAAAACAAATGCAATAGTATTTTCAGAAGCAAAAGAGAAGATTTGGAAAGGATTCTTGTAATTCGGAGCTTCTAAGACATGTGCATGTTTAAGTGCTTCTTTGATTCCTTCAAAATATTGAATAGCATCCTCCTCCCACTTGATAACTTGGTATTTCTTTAACATGCATGTAATAGGAAGAGTCAATTCAGCAAAATTAGACACAAACCTTCTAATGAAATTGATCTTCCCAAAGAAGGATTGGATGCCCTTCTTTGTTCTTAGAATTGGAACCTTGCTGATTACTTCTACCCTCTTAGGGTCAATCATGACACCAGCCTTTGAAATAATATGACCAAGAAACTTGGCCTTTTGCACCCCAAAATGGAACTTCTTTGGATTCAAAGAGATTCCAAATTCTCTACATCTGATCAACATTCTTTCCAAGTGTTACAAGTGATCTTTTCTGCTCCTTGAAAACACAGTCACATCATCCTGATAAACTACAATGAAGTCATTTATGTAACCAGCAAAAGAAACATCCATTTCTCTTTGGAAGGTAGCTCCAGCATTCATAAGACCAAAAGGCATTCTTACATAAACATATGTTCCCCAAGGAGTGGTAAAGGTAGTTTTAAATCTTTCTGACTTCTTGACAACAACATGATTGTAGCCAGGTGAAAACATCCAAGGTGGACAAAAATTCAGATCCAGTCACTAATTGTAGCATGTTTTCCATGTTTGGAAAAGGATAATAGTGCTTCAAAGAAGCTCTATTCAGATTTTTGAAGTCTACACAAAGTCTGATATCTCCATTTTTCTTTCTGACTGGAAAAAGGTTTGCATCCCAAGATGAATACCTTGTGCACTAAATGATCCCTTCCTCCTTCAGTTTCTTTAATTCATCTTGCATTTTCATGGAAAGGATTGGATTAATTGGCCTCTACTTTTTTATGAATGGTTTGGAATTTGTTTCAAGAGGAATATCATGTTGAAACAAGTCTTCTTTGTATGCTTTCAGCTCTAAATAAGACCAAGCAAGACAATCCTTATATTTCTTCAATAGTTGAACATAGGATTGTTTTTCTTCTTTATTTAGATTGTTTCCCAACCAAAATTTTCTTGGTTTATCATTAGTTCCCAAGTTATTCTCTTCCACATCCATTAAGGTAGACATGTTTCTATTGATGATGAAATCAACATTTTTAAAACTAGACTCAAGTGCAACAAGACCTCTAGGAATGGTGTTAGTTTTCAATTAGATGATATCCTTCCCAAACAAAGTCTCTCTTCCTTCATCACAGACAACATTGGTTCCCAATAAATATTCTGATCTGTAAACTCACCTTGATTTTTAAGAACCTTTGTACTTGAGCATCATCATTAAACACTTGCCAATGCTTGATGTCAAGGGGACAGTGGCCTAGTTAACACTTTAATATTGTTCTAAAAAAAAGGTGAAATAGTGCAATCTCCAAATCTTGATGCCAACACTACCAACTTGTTAGCAACAACATTGAAACTCTTGTCATGATTCACAATGTTGAAGGAATCAAACATCTCAATTAGATTCCAAACCGCATGTTTGTATCTTGTTTCATCCACTCGATTTTTTTGTAGAATACATTTTTCTTATTTGTTTGAAAACTAGCTCTGAATATCCTTTTGCAATGATGTCCTTGACACCATACTTCCATGTAATTCTCATACCCAACAACAAGGCTTCATACTCAAAAATTTTGTTAGTACATTCAACATTAATCTTGAAGGAAAAAAAAACTCTTCCAAGCTAGGAGAAATCAGAATTACACCAACACCATTTCCAAATTTGGAGCAAGCTCCATCAAACAAAAGCAAGGTCCAAGGAGAACCTACCTGTGCAAGGCACTTTGACTGATCCATTATGTTCTCCTTACCATCAGTAAACCCAATAAAATTATCAACATCAACATCAGTAAATAATACTTCATAAGAAGCATTGTTTGGATCCTCAATTAGATGTAACATCTTCTTTTCTCCATAGAGCTTGACAAGACTACCCTCAATGGGAATAGTGGAAAAATACATGTCTATCTAGACACTCCCTCCAACACTTGCAGCCCACTTTCTTGACAATAACATACCCCATTTGGCAGGGCAATCAACAATCACAACATCCAATTTTAAATTCCTCGGGATAAGATGCAAGTTGCACCACCGGACCCTTCACAAAACCAACTACGGCACTTCTCTTGAGTCCATGGTAGCACACTTTCCATAGGCTACTGTCACTTTGATATCCAACTCATTCATGACTTCTAGAGACATGACATTACATGATGTACTAGAATCAAACATACAATTGTGAAGTAGTCTATTCTTTATGATCAAAGTTGTAAAGAATGGATCAAAATTCATTGGGAATCAACCAAGGATGTCCCCAAGCATACCTCATGTGTTTCTCCAAGATCCTCTACTGCTGGTGGTGTTTCAATGTTTTGCAATGATCTGAGGAGGAGTTTTAACAACATTTACATTTCTGCTTGGGGCACTCTTCTCCTCTTTCAATCCCAAGTACTCAAATGCTCTCTTCTTGTGCTCAGGAATCCTAAGAAACTCAATGATTAGAACACTCACTTTGATTTGGTTCAATACTTGGGCTATGTCATAGGGAACATTCTTAGGAAAGGAATAATTATAATGGAGACACACATATTCATTAGATGGCATGGAATTCTTGGCAGCTTGGGCATGAGAAGGAATGTAATTTTTGCTTAGGATAGTAGAGCTTTTGGTATGTGCTTCTCTTCTAGGAGCTTCTTTGGGAATACTTGTAAGAAAGGGTGTTTTAGGTTTGGCTTGAGGCCCAACTCCCTTAACAACCTTTCTCCTAGTGTTATACTCTTTCTCTTGAGCCACAACAACATTCATTAACAATTGTTTATCTTCCTCCAAAGGGATACCACCATCATACTTCTTAATCATCAAAGCTCTTAAGTATTCAAAGTCATTGTTAGGAATTTCAAAAGCTTGCACTACATCAACTTCAAGAGTATGAGAGGGAAGAAGGATTTGTACCCATTTGATGCAATCCCAAAAGTTTACAGTTGTCCTTGCACTTATTACCTCGTCGAAGTTGCTCCTTCTTATGAGCTTGAATAAAAGCCCACCATGTGAATATCATCATCAGTACCATCATCATTATTATCTTCACCATCTTGTTGGTCCACTTCATATGGAGGATGGGACAGAAAACACCTGTTACACCAATCAATATCAATAACTTCCTCAACAACAAAGCAACCCTAGTAGTTAAGGGATTAGGTAACACTCTTCCTTCATGTGCTTGAGGATGTCTATTTGTAGACCCCATGGGTCCTTTCCCTCTATCATCAGATCTCTGATCACCCCTAGGATGATTGGAAAATCTGTCATGGTTTTGTGCTTTTGTTGACCTTGTGAAGTCTACCCAATTCCCTTCTCATCTCTTGCCAACTTGTAGGAAATATCTTTGACAACCCCTACCAAAGTTTTCACCACTTCCTCCAAGTCTACACTCTTTCTTGCTTGAGGTTTTTTAGGGTTTATCAACTTTACACCATCTCTCTTGAGACGTTTCTGATGGCCTTAATGTTGTTTTCAATCTATTGTGCCATGGTAAAGTCCTACCTTAAATTAGTAGGGTTCTTGTCTCTTAGGTAATAGGCTGCCTTCTTATCAAATGCATTTGCATATTTGATCAAGCATGACTGATCACATGGCCTCAAATTGACAGGTAGCCTACTCAAAGTTTTGTTAAACCTTGTGTTGAATTCATGAAATGATTCATTGGGGTTCTTATTGATATTTTCAAATTTAGGCAATAGAAACCTAGGATCAGTTTTGTCACTATATTGCAATCGAATGCATTCTACATTTTAGTCCATGAGTCAACATAATTATCAGGTAAAGCCTTATACCAACCACTTGCATCATCTTCTAGTAAATGAATGAACAATTTAATATACACATCTTCATGCTCAATCTCAAAGTCCTCCATCATGTTAATTTTTTTTTGAGATACCGATCACTTTGGTTATAGCATTGTTACCTTGAAATTTTGGCAATCTATTCCTTATATCTTATGGGATAACATTTGGGTAACCATCCATTCCTCTAAAATTTTAGGACCAAAGGTGTTAACAAAAAATGGAGGCCTAGGTGGAGACTGAGCCATATGATTTTGAGGTGGTGATTTTGGAGGAGAAATATAATGATGAGGAGTGAGAGGTCTTTGGGGCTCAAGAATGTGGTTGACAAGATTGGTATTCTCTAGGTGTTGATTTTCTTGGAAAGTTTTACTAGAATTGAAACACATAGGTGAAGTTTGAAAAAGGAACTTTACTAGTTGAAGTAAACAAGTTTATGAGAGGATTGCTTGAATCGGAATCACTAGAAGATGAGTGATAATCCTCTATTAAAGGTTGATCTCTCTCACCAATGGATATATGTTTGCTTGATGTCTGACCTTCAACAACCTTCCAAAATTTTCTTTCCTCTGAAACTATTTTTCCCAATTCTTGATATAACTTTCTACTTGGCTCTAAAACACAGCATTATCAGACACAATCTTAACCAGGACTCCAATTCTGCATATGATATGATTCAGTAAGAAATCCATCACCACTTGGTGTGTTGCCTTTCTAGATGGAATGGCCTCAACCCACTTTGTGAAATAATCAATTGTAACAAGGATCCACTTATGACCAACACTAGAAGGATTTGAAATCTCACCTATGAAGTCCATTCCCCATTGTTTGAAAGGGGCTTCAACTGATATAGGCTGTATAGGAAGGGATCCTGAAGTATTCAATCTTCCTGAGCAACATTGGTAACTATCACATCTTCTAACTAGCTGGTTTGCATCTTTAAAAAGAGTTGGCCACTAATAACTAGCTCTCAAAATCTTGTGTGCTGTTATTGTACCAGAAAAATGTCCTCCACAAACTCCCCCATGGAAATCAGAAATCAGATGGGGAGCTTGATCTTCAGTTATGCATTTTAAGAGGACACCTTCAAGGGTTCTTCCAAGCCATCCCAAGGTCTGTTATGATATATTTTTGAGAAGCCAGCTTGAGGGCTCTTTTCTGATTTTTATTCAAGTGACTAGGACAGCATAGATGCTTGAGGTAGAAGATCACATCCTTGTACCAATCAGAATTCATCAATTTTTCAAGTAGATCTGCCCTTTCTTCCTCTAGCTGATTCACTTCTACATTTTGCAAATTACTCTCAGCCATGAGCCTGGCAAGACCCAAACCTCTTACCAGCTTTGTAGTTTGAATGTCCATGTCATATTCTTGAAGTTTTTTAACCCACCTACATCTCTTGCTTGAGATTTCCATGTCAGATAAGATGTCTTTGACCATTGTATGAGGAACATAGGAAACAACCTTTGAACTCAAAATGTAGGGCCTAAAAATCTTTGTTGCCTTCACCAATGCAAACGCTTGTTTCTCCATAATTGTGTACTTTAGTTCAGCTACTTGTAAAGCCTTACTAAAGAAAGAAATAGGCCTCTCAACTCCCTTTTCATCCTTTTGTAACAAAAATGAAGAAATAGTAAATTCAAATGCAAAAGAGATGATTTGGAAAGGTCTCTTGTAGTTTGGAGCTGCCAAAACAGGTGCATGCTTGAGTACATTCTTTATTCCTTCAAAATCTTGGATGGTAGCCTCTTCCCACTTAATAACTTAATCCTTTCTTAGTATGCTTTTGATTGGGAGAGTTAGCTCAGCAAAATTAGAAACAAACCTTCCAATGAAATTGATTTGGCCAAAGAAATATTAAATACCTTTCTTGGTTCTTGGAATGGGCACCTTGCTAATTGCTTCTACCCTCTCCGGTCTATCATAACACCTTCCTAGGACACAATATGTCCCAGTAACTTGGCATTTTTCATGCCAAAATGATACTTCTTTAGATTAAGGGAAATGCCATACTCTCTACATTTGATCAGCATTTTTTCTAGGTGTTGCAAATGATCTCCTCGCTACCTTGAAAAAACAGTCACATCATCTTGGTAAACTACTATGAATTCATTGATATAACTAGAAAAGGCAACATCAATTTCCCTCTGAAAATTGGCACCAACATTCATCAATCCAAAGGGAATCCTCACAAAAACATAATTACCCCAAGGAGTAGTGAAGGTTGTCTTTAATATTTCTGATTCTTTGACAACTACTTGGTTGTATCCGAAGAAACCATCCAAGGTAGAAAGCATCTCTGACCCTGTTACAAGCTGCAGCATATTCTCCATGTTTGGAAATGGGTATTTTTCCTTCATAGATGCTTTGTTTAGATTCTTAAAATCCACACAAAGTCTGATATCACCATTCTTTTTCCTAACTGGCACAAGGTTAGCAACCCAAGAAGAGTATCTAGTAGGTTGGATGATGCCACCATCTCTCAATTTATTTAACTCTTCTTGAATTTTCATGGATAGAAGTGGATTAATGGGCCTTTGTCTTTGTCTAAATGGCTTAGATTTTTCCTCAAGAGGAATCTCATGTTGGAACAAATCTTCCCTATATGTCTTTAGCTCTGAATAAGACCAAGCAAGACAATCTTGATATTTCTTTAAAAGTTGGGCATAAGACTATTTTTCTTCTTTGCTAAGATGGCTACCCAACCAAATCTTCCTTAGTTTATCCTTGGTTCCCAAGTTGTGCTCTTCCACATCCCTTGAAGCAAACAAGTTTCTATTCATGACACAATCAACATTGCTAAATTTGGATTCAAGTGCCACAAGGCCGTTAGGAATGGTGTTTGTCTTCAATTGTATTATGTCATTGGAAAACAAGGTTTCCTTACCTTCATTCATGCACACCATTGGTTACCAATCAATGTTTTGACCAGAAAACTCACCTTGGCATTGTAAGAACCTCAAGATTTGTGCATCATCATCAAAAATCAGCCAATGTTTTACATTATCCGAGACATGACTAGCCTTGTTAGTACTTCAATGTTATATTCAAAAAAGGGTAAAAAGGTGCAATTGTCAAATCTAGAGCCAAGGACAACCAACTTATCAGTAGCAACATTAAAATTCCCATCATGATAAAAAATGTTAAAGGAATCAAACATTTCAATCAACTCCCAAACAACATGCTTATATAGTTTCATACGTTGGTTCTTTTTAGCATACAACTTTCTTACTTGCTTCACCACCAACTTTGAATCTCCCTTAGCAAAAATATCCTTCACTCCATATTTCCATGCAATCCATAATCCCAATAGTAATGCCTCATACTCAGCTATATTGTTAGTGCATTCAAAATAGAGATTGAAGGAGAAAGGAAACTCTTCAAAACTTGGAGAAACCAACACTATACCAGCACCATTGCCAAATTTGGAGCAAGCTCCATCAAATAGTAATGTCCATGGAGAACCTACCATACCAAGGCACTCTAATTTTTCCATCTTATTCTCTTTTCCATCAGCAAAACCATGAAGTTGTCAACATCTACATCAACAAACAACACTTCATAAGAAGCATTGTTGGGGTCTTCAATCAAGTGCAACATCTTCTTTTCACCATAGAGTTTGACAAGACTACCCTCAATGGGAATGGTGGTAAAAGACATGTCCATTTGAATGTTACCACCAACACTTGTAGCCCACTTTCTTGATAAAATCATACCCCATTTGGTAGGGCAATCAACAATTACAACATCAAGTTTTAGATTCTTACCCGGATAGGCTGTAAGTTGCACTACTAAACCCTTCACACATCCAACAACCGGCACTTCCCTTGAATCCATGGCTATACATTTCCCATATGCTACTGTCACCTTGATATCTAACTCATTCATGACTTCTAGAGGCATGACATTACATGATGCACTGGAATCAAACATGCAATTGTGAAGCAACCTATCTTTTATGAGAAAAGTTGTGAAGAATGGATCAACATTCAATTGGGAATCAACCAAGGATGTCCCCAAATATACTTTAGGTGCCTCTCCAAGATCTTCCATTGGTGGTGGTGTTTCAAGGCCAACAATGTTTTGAAGAGGAGTCTCAACAACATTTACATTTCTACTTGGGGTAATCTTTTCTTCTTTCAATCCCAAGTACTCAAACGCTCTCTTCTTATGCTCAGGAATTATAAGCAATTCAATAATTGGAACACTGACCTTAATTTGGCTCAAAACCTAGGCTATATCATATGGAACATTCTTTAGTAAAATAGCATTGGAAGGGAAACAAGAAGGTTCTTTAGATGAAGAAGTATTCTTGGCACTGGGCATGAAGAGGGCTGATATTATTGCATGGGACAGTAGGGTTCTTGGTAATTGTCTCTTTTCTAAGATTGTCTTTGGGAATTATTGTGAGCAAGGGTGTCTTTGGTTTGGCTTGAGGACCAGCTCCTCTAACAACTTTACTTCTAGTATTGTACTCTTTCTCTTGACCAACCACGACATTCATTAACAATTGTCTATCTTCCTCCAAAGGAATACCACCATCATACTTCTTGATCATTAAAGCCCTTACATATTCAAAGTCATTATTAGGAATCTCAAAGGCCTGAACTACATCTACATCATGAGTTTGAGGAAGAGAAAGAAATGGTACCCTCTTTATGCAATCCCAAAAGGTTGTAACATTCCTTACACTTATCACATCTATTGATGTTGCTGCTTGTTGTGAGCCTGAAGATCTACCCATTATACAAATGTCATCATCCATTTCATCCTCATTATCATCATCAATATCTTGTTGGTCCATTTCACATGGTGGATGAGGAAGAAAACATCTGTCACACAAATCCATATCAGCAATTTCTTGAACAAGAGTAACTCTTGTAGTCAAAGGGTCAGGCACCACTCTATTTTCACGAGCTTGGGGTTGTCCATTTGTAGATCCAATAAGCCCTTTACCTCTATCATCTTGTCTTTGATCAACCCTAGGATGATTGCCAAATATATCATGGTTCTCGAGTTCTTTGCTGTCCTTGTGAACTTTTCCCAATACCTTTCTCATCCCAGGCTAACTTATAAGAAATTTCTTTGATAGCCCTTGCCAAAGTTTTGACAACATCTTCTAAATTAGAACCCTTGCTAGCTTGAGGCTTCTCAGGGTTTATTAGCTTCACACCATCCATCTTAAGTGGTTTACCAATAGCTTTAATATTATTTTCAATTTGGAGTGCCATAATGAAAGCTTGCCTCAAGTTTGTAGGAATTTTGTCTCTCAAGTAATAGGCTACCTTTTTATCAAATGCATTTGCATATTTGATCAAGCAAGATTCATCACAAGGCCTCAAAATTACAGGCATCCTTCTCAATGTCTTATTAAATCTTGTATTAAAGTCATGGATTGTCTCATTAGGGTTCTTCTTGATGTTCTTGAACTTAGATAGAAGGAACCTTGGATCTGTTTTGTCTCCATACTACAATCTGAATGCATTACTCATCTCTGCCCATGAGTCAATAGAGTTATCAGGCAGAGCTTTGTACCAATCCCTAGCATCTTCCTCAAGTGTATGGATAAACAACTTGATATACACATCCTCAAATTCTATCTCAAAGTCTTCCATCATGTTAACAAAGAGTTTGAGATGTTGATCTCTAGTTATGGAATTGTTACTTTGGAATTTTGGTAACCTATTTCTCACATCTTGTGGGACAACATTTGGATAACCATCCATTCCTCTAAAATTTATAGGACCAAAGGTGTTAACAACAAATGGAGGTCTAGGCTGAGCCATATTGTTTGGTGGGGGTGATCTTGGAGGTGAAACAAGATGGTTGGGAGTAGTAATGGGTCTGATTGGAATAGATGAGTGATCTTTAAAATGATAACCCCCCAAAGGATCTCTCTCTTGATAAACTTTAGCAAACTTAGAAACCACAGGAGTAGATTTAGGAGAAAGTTTTTAAATACACAAGAAGGTCCCTCACCTAATGGAGAATGAAAATCAGCAAGAAGATTGCTGAATCAGATCTACTTGAAGAGGAATTATAATCTTCAATAACAGGTTGCTCTCCTTCAAATTCAACTATGGGGATCTCTTTCCTTGCAACCAAATCACCAACCACTTTCCACACTCTTCTTCCTTCTAGTTTTGAGCTTCTTGATTTGGTGAGCAACTTCTTAGAAGAGTCCTTGATGAAGAGGGATCTCCTTCCCTCCAACTTGATAGATTTAAAAAACAAGTTTCAAATGACAAAAATGTGTAAGACAACTGGTATTTCAAGATCCAAACAGCATGGAGTTTCCATTAAGGATTTCCACATTAATTGTTGAAGAAACTACTAAAATATTCTGTCAAATGTATGTTATGATTGAAAAATTGCAAGGATTTACAAATCAGATCTTCTTCTTCTTTATTCAATAAAAAAATGCATCCAAATCATATAAACTGCTGGTAAATGAGAAGAGCAATTTGGGTTTGAAATCATTTTTACCCAAAACATGAAGATTTGAAGTATGAAATGATATCTCAAGAATGTAATAGCTCAAATACTTGATCAAAAAAATGTTCAAACCTTTCAAACACTTCAAAACAACCAAGAAATTCCCAAAACTCCTTGGCAACGGTGCCACTCGGGTGTTGGTATCCAATTTTACTCTCCTTCACAACTTGAACAACATCATAAATTTGCACAAGACACTCAAGGATAGATAGATGTTTTGTATGTTGTTTGTAGCCAGGGAAGTACACCTATATGCTTGTTTGCATTCAAGAATTGAGGGAGTGGATAGCACCTTCAAGAGGGTTTTGATCTAACCCTCACTATTTTAGGTTGTGCTTATCAACCAAGGCAAGAGAACCTATATTACAACCCTTATGTGGTAAGGAGATGGAGATATCCTTGTTTTTTGCATATGATATAGAAGAGGCTTTGTGAAAACATGATCAAGTATCCATTATCCAAACTCAAAGGAGTTATCACTACTAAATGATGGAAATGTTTTCAAAACAAAGCTAGAGCTGCTAAAGACATGATAAAACCCTGATCAACTTTGTGCATTTTAGTGAAAGGATTGAATTCTTTTGTGGACACACAATGCAAATGTAAGGGTATTGTAGGTAGGATGAGTTAGTTTAAAATGAAATTCTAATGAGAGATGTTGGGACAAGAGTAGCTATAAATCATCACCTTCTTTGGGAAGCTTTGCAAATGAATTACAACACCTAAACAATAGAGATGTTTCAATGAATTTGAAGTGCTCTTTCAACCAGGATGTGTGCACACATGGATGCCCAAATCTACACTATTCCATACAAAATTTGATAACCTGCCACAAAGGCTTGAATCAAAATATCAATGAAGCATTTAGAAACCCTTGTTAGATCATGACCTAAGGTACACCCAAAGGTTTACAAACACCCTCAATTTACAAGGAAGGTAAGATGAATTTAAATATGTTTATCTTCACTCAAATGAATGCTCTTATGAATGGAAGATTGCAGATGCCTTCAAACCCTCTACAAGAAATGAGACCATGTATGACTAATAAAGATCCCAAACACAAGATTGCAACATGAGCATGAAACATAAATTTGAAAATATACTTGAAATACAAGTGTATACAATCTTTGACAATACATAAAACCAGTTAATCCAAGAATTTGATCAAATATATTAGCAAGGGAATGTTATTTAGACAATCCCAAAGCTTTTTGATGGCTTTACAGCTGAAACCAACTCAACATGATGAACATTTTATGCAAACAGGAATAAAAAATGGCTCTCAGGAAATTTCTCCAAAAGAAAATGGACTTCTTCCAGTTTTCCTTGTGAAAATTCTTCTCTCTTTCTCCAAAATTCTCAACAGACTTTACAAAATTCCTCCAAATTACATAATATACCCTATGCCAGCTTGGATCCTTGCATCCCAAGCAAAGAATATGCCAAAGGGATCAAATTTGTTACAAAACCCTATCCATTTGATGAAAAATGATATAAAACTGTAAAATAGCTCACCAAATGCTAGAGATGCACAAATATTTTAAAATATTACATGGATTCAGATCCTTATCCATCCCAGGGTCACATTTTTGTCATTCCACCATGCCAACATGCATTTGTAATCATTTTCCACCTTTTTCCCTCATCATTTTTAACTCTGCAACTTTAATTTTTACTTTTCACATTTTTACACGGGCTGAGAAAAAAATTCATCAAAAACATCATAGGACATCAAATTAGCTCAAAATAATGGTGCCATTGCACTCAGAAGGCCGAGGGGATGTGATTTCATATAAAATTTCATGTGATTTGGTGCAGAAATGGTGAATCCAAACATCCTGGAGCTTCCATGGCGCCCAAAAATGAAAACACTCAGCCACTGTTGATTAAAAATCAACTTTAAATTTCCACCCTCCACGTGTCTTGATGAGATTCGACATGTAGGCTCAAAAAAATCTTCTTTGACTTTAGATAAGGTGGACACGTGTCCAAATACCATTGGACCGGGCCTCCAACCTTAAAAATGCATTTCAAACCTTTTCTAACCTCGGGAAAATTTTGAAAATTTTCCCCGCATGCCCCCTAGACATGCCACGTGTCCCTAGGTGGACCCTACCAAGAACCACGGGCCAATTCTATGAATTTTTCTCCTTTTTTGAAAAAGGAAAATTTTCTCCAAAACCTCCACGGGCCCGAACACCTACTCCATCTTCTGCCACGTGGCGGTCTCCCATTCGCAGTGGAGCCGACCCTCCAAATTTTCCTTCAACCATCCACGAGCGACAAAAACATTTGTGGACCTGTGCTCTCCTTTTTCCTTTTGAAATGTGCCATGTGTCACCCCCTGATTGGATGCGGGGGCACACCTCCAAATTTTCCTCTTCGGGGCCACGGATCAATTTTTTATTTTGAGATTTTTGCCCAAAATTTGTAAAATTTTGAAACTCTTCCCCGCTGCCCTAACCTCCACCACCTTTTGGACACGTGTTCAAAAATGATTGGTCAGCAGAGCTAATCCTCATTTTTTTCCTTGCAAACAAAAAAGGAAAAATTCCTAAAATTTTCCCTCGGCCCCTATTCCCATTTCTCTTCCCTGACACATGTCCACTTTTCATTTGGTGTGGGCTTCTAGGTCAAAATTTTCCCCTAGCATTTTGAAGCCAAAAATTCAAAAAAAATTCTAACTCCTCGCCTCTCTGCTTGACCCTCGTGTGCCATGTGTCTGGTTCCCATTCATACAAGCCTTCAGGGAAAAATTTGATTTTGAGAAGTTGGCAAAAATGAAGGCAAAATTCCTAAGTGCAACCTACCACCCACCGATCCTCCAACCAATCAAATTGTGCCACGTAGGAATTTCACAGTAGATCATGGGTCGTGGGAAAATTCTTTCCTTTGTTAAAATTTTCAAAAAGCAACAAGTTATAACATTTTTCCCGTGCATCCTCGCCTAATAGGAACTGCCACATTAGCATTATGTTGTGATGATGAAATTGATGGGTAGAATACACCCGTATGACCATCAATACGTCAAAAATGTAGAAAATGCTCTAGAAATTAAAAAATTTGACTAGGAAGGTAGATTTCGTGATCTCAAACTGACTGAACCATTTTTGACATCATTGCGACCTTGGGATTAGGGAAATACTTGCTCGAATTCAGGATTTGATCAAATTCAAATTCATTCATGTTTTGACAAAGGAGAAATGATACAACCCATAAAAATGAGGGAACTAGGGCACAAATGGGGGAAAACATGGATTTTTGCTTCAATTTAGGGAAAAATAATAACATCAAAGGCATCTTGAATGTATTCAATTAGAAAATGCAAACAACAAACCATGAAATCTTACAATGAAACATTTGTGAGAACATTTGGTCATGAAAAAACAAGGCACATTATGCAAACTCAATAATGGGACAAACATGATCTAACTAGCACTAAGATTTATGGAGAGATGGATAACACTCAAATAGGACTTGATCTTTTCCTAACTTTTTTAGGATGTGCCTTTCAACCAAGGTAAGAGGACCTATTTTGTAACCCTCAAATGGTGAAGGAGATGAAGATATCCCTCAATTTGTGCAAATAGTATGAAGGGGCCTTGGGAAAATGTGATCAACACTCCAAATCTAAATTTCACAAGTTGTCACTTCCAGATTATGGAGATACTTTGAATGCAAGGCAAGGGTTCTTGAAGAAATTTGGAAATCCCGATCTGCTTTTTCATACTTTAGCAAATGCATTTTGATCTTCTATGGGTACATAGGTCAAAATAGGGGTAGTATGGGGTAGGAAAAGTTGTTTAGAATGATTTTTGGTGGGATATTGACAAGACAAACTTGACTATGCCAGATCTTTGACAACCTCTACAACATTTGAACAACTATCAAATAAAATTCTTCAAAAAAGTCAGGATGTTCTTTAAACCAAAAGAAATACACAAATGGAGGCCCAGGTTTGCACTCTTCACACAATATTTGAGACCTCAACACAAAATATTGAGTTAAAGGACCCAATTAAACATCAAAATCTCTGATTAAATCATGCCTAAGGTACCCCCAAAGGCTTACAAGCAATCTTTGTCAACAAATGAAGGTGAAGTGATTTTAAACTACTTATTTTCAATGCGGTTGAAAGCAATTCGACAAATGAAATTGCAAATGCCACTAAACTATCAATAAGGATGATATTTGTGTGATTCCTAAAGATTTCAATACAAGATTGCAACAAGAACAAGGAAAATTGTTTGCATACATTTAAACATGATATAGAGACATCATATTGCCAAAAATAACACAGATTAATTCAAAATCTTGTTAGATTCATCAGCATGGGAGAGTTTTAGGAACAATCTCAAAGTTGTGTGATGTCCATACTCTTGTAACCAACTCAACATGAATGAAGATCTAACATAGAAGACATTAACCATGTTTTTTGAAGGGTTTCTCAGAAGATGAGCTTCTCTCAAAAATTTCACATAATTTTCAATTTTTTGACCCTTTGTATGTCTCAAAACATGCATTATATATCAATCTATTACATTTGGTCCTTCTTTCCCAAGAAAAGAATATCCTATGGCATCTTATTTTAGTACAAATTCACTCATGATTCGCAGACAGGGCGTTTAACATATTTGCAACAAAAGTTGCCAGGTGTTTCAAAAAAAGGAGAATCATTGCAAAATTTGCATCATTATCCATTGTGGAGGCACGTTTTTCATCTTCAAAGCATGCAGACCCCCTTCCTTTCATTATTTCATCCTTATCCCTCCAAAATTTGACTCTGTAACTTTTGGATTTGATATTTCACGTTTTTGGATGGGTTAGGGAAAAAATTTATTCCAAAAACATCTCGATCTTCATATTGATCCTCAAAACCAATTGCATTTATCCTTGCAGCACAAACAACATGAATTTGTCAAAAATTTATGTAGAAAACATATTTCCACACTTCTTGGAGTAAAAATGGTGGCCAAACTGAAAAATGCACAGTTACCATTGATCTACCTTTCTCCCTTCAATCTAGGCCCTCCACATGTCACAATGTGATTGGAAATGGGTTTAGGATCACTTTTTGATATTTTAACATTTTTGAAAAAATGTAAAAATTTGACATTTTTCTCCGCCCCTCCGCCCTTGAGATTTGGCTTTGACACGTGTCCCAAGGTGGGTCCCATCAGAATCGTGGCTCGATTATACACATTTCCACCTTTTTTTGGAAAAAAGGAAAAAAATTCAATTTTCCTTCGCCGCTCCACCCTCCCACAAGATAGGTGTCCTCATATGATTGGCTGAGGGAAGTGCTATGAATTCATACTTTAATTCCTTTTCACCAAAGGAATTTTTCAACATTTCCTCTGCACTCCCGCACCTCCGATTCTATCCCTACCACGTGTCTCCCTTTGACTCTTTACAGAGCCATGCTTCAAATTATCACTTCAACTCATTTTACCAAAAAGAAAACATTTCCCTTTTTCCCCGGCGCCCCACACTCCCTTCCCGATCGATCTACCACATGTCCTCTCCCGAGTGACCCAGCAGACCGCAACCTTTCTCACAACTTTTGCTCCCTTTCGCCAAAAATAAATAAAAATCTAAGTCCTTCGCTAGCCTTCCATCCCAATTTTGATGAAAACATGATATGTTTCCACCTCTCGATTCATTTATGGCCTATGCTCTAAAGCCACCATGTGTTCCATTCTATTTCATTACAGCCTACACCCTAAAGCCGCCACATGTTCCATTATGATTCATTCGGGCCCTAGGCATTTTCTTTGTGCTTTAACTCTTGCTTCCAAAATTCCTTAAGGCATAAAAAGACCCGCCCGTCCACTTTCACTCTACTTGAGACATGTGTACTGTCGACACTAAAATTTTCCTCCGTAATTTCTATTTCATTAATGTATGTATTAGGAATATGATGTTGTTAAGTATAATTAGTAGTAGCATCTGATAGAAGATAACGGTGCCATCAGTACGGTGCCACCAATAATGTGGAGTACGGTAACAGTCAAAGTACAATAGGAATGTTGTAAAAAGTAAATATTTGTCGTAAGTGGTCCAGTAATGTTAAAATGTCAAAGTTTGGGTAATTAGAGAAGTAGGGTCTACATGATTAGGAATTAGAAATATTATATTGGTAATAAAGACAAGGAGTGAGGTCATAAATATTTTGTGTATTTTATTTGTAAAAAGTCTAAAAATGTGGAACCCATGTAAAATGATAAGGTTTATCTTATCTTAACAGATAAGCTTACATGTACAGATAAGAGTTAAGGTATGGAATATGATTCGTCAGAGTGGATTTCTTATCCTATCTTAGAGATAAGATGGATAAGCCTGGAAGTTCTATAAATAGGAGGCCACCCCTCATTTAGCATAGAAGGAAGTAGTGAGAAATATTGTAGGTGCGAAGGAAGCCATCAGTTTAAAGGTGTGTTGAAGAAGCCATTAAGAGGTGTAATTGTAAAGTTTCTCCCATAGTCTTGGTGAAAGGCAAGTGAAGTCAATAACACTTGAAGTACCTCATGGGTGAGATTGTAACAGTTTCATGTTAATATTATAATTTATTTTGATATTTCAGATTTGTCATCATTCTGTCTTATCATAGTCGATGGTATTCTTGTGTTATGTTGTTGTTTTGTTTCCAGATTACATCCACCAAACTAAAGGTTGTGCATTAGTAAATAATCATAGCACGAGGAGTTCCCGGTGAAGAATTATCATAGTGCCGGATTGGTGATGACATTTTGGTTCCGTTGCCGGGACCATTCCTCGTTGGTGGATTTTCTGGAGAGATATTCCCACTTAGTCAAAAATCAATTAGAGGGTAACCTTGTTTTTACTGTGCATAGTAGTTACCATGGTAAAGTCATTTTTGCCATGAATAGTAGTTATCATGGTAAAGTCATTTTTCTTTGGAATAGTATTTTCTTTGCAGTAAATTCACTTTTTACCGTGAATAGTATTTACCGTAGTAACTTCACTTTTTACCGTGAATAGTGTTTACCACAGTAAAGTCAGTTTTTACCGCAGTAAGTCAAGTTTTACCATAGTTTACCATGGTCATTTCTATTTTACTGTAGAAAGGTGTAAAGTCACTTTCTAGTATAGTGATTCCAATTATTTATACACATAAGTCTTGTTGATTGTACTTGTGAGTTGGTATTTCACGGTGGTTACTTTTGAAAATGGGAAAGATTCTTGTTTTTTCAGCTCAATCTAATGAAGATGCTTCTTCTTTCATTCAAGAGTTTAAGCGATCTTGTATTTGTAATGGCCTTATAAGAAGGGAACAATGGACTGAATTTTTTCCTACCTTTTTGGATGGTTCAGCACTTAGGTGGTTTGAAACACTAGGTGATAATGTGAAAAATTCATGGGATTTATTAACTGAAAGTTTTCTTGAAGAATTTGGTGAACAACAGAAATATGTAGATCTCATGATCGAGATCACAAAGCTATCCCAAGGAGAGAAGGAGAAGATAAGGGATTATCATGCTCGTGTTCTAGAGCTAAGGAGGAAGCTCGATGCCCGAGATCGGAAGGAAGGACTAGCGGATGGGTTCATGAATGGCGTGGATAATCTCCTCTGCAAGCACTTCATTCTTGGGATGAAGCTAGAGATCAGACAACGAGTGAAGTATGACCGCCCAGCTACCATTGAACAAGCAAAGGAGATTGTAAGAAGGTAAGAAGAAAGCATGGAAGAGGAGCCCAAAGAAATTGTTGCTAAAGTAGAGCCTACACCAACACCTTTGGTCCTGAATCCACAACCACTCCCGGTGAGCACAAATATTTCTCCTAGTACATCTACTGAGTATGAAGATCTGCTCAAAAAGATGGGTCAGTTAACTATTAATCTTCTTCAAGGAAAGGAATTTAGTTCTCAGGGAGGAGATAGAGGTCCAAAAAGAAATATTTCTGAAGTTGTTTGTTATGGTTGTTATAAAAAGGGTCATTATAAGTATAATTGTCCAGATAGAGCTTCTACATCTGGTAAAGGAGATAATGATAAAGGAAAAGCACCTGTGAATTCTTTTGATGTAGTAGATAAGAGTAGAAATAATGAAGTAGATGTGTTTGTAACAAAAAGAAAGAAAGAAAAAGATAATCAAGATGGAAATGATCCTAAGAAGATGAAAGAAGAAACTAGTAAGAAGCATAGAGAAGAAAGTTGGGTGTGCAGGATTTTTCGATTTCACAGGGCAAGGACCATACTCCATCTTGGAAGATCTGTCCAAAAGGCTCAAATATTACATATGGTCAACTCTTGGCTATGTCTTCTGAGAAGAGGCGGGAGTTGCGAGGTGGACTCAATGCTCGAAGAAGGAAGGAGGTTGAGGTCCCTGTTTTGGAGGTAGAGGCAGATCCCTATGCTCCACAAGCTGAGGTATTATGTAATGGTATTTCAATTCATGATGTCTTAGTTGATGGAGGTGCTGCAGTTAATGTAATGACCGAGTCTATAATGAATATGTTGGGTTTAAAAATTGATCGCCCTTCAACACTTATGTTAAGGTCATTAAATAAAGGAAAAACTAAACCAGAAGGTGTAGTTTCAAATGTGGCAATATCTGTTATGGGTGTTGTATGTGTGGTAGACTTTCAGGTGATGAAAAATGGTACTGTTGCGTACCCAATGCTGCTGGGAAGACCATGGCTAAGGAGAGTTCATGCAAGAAACTACTGGAATGAAGGTTTCATGACACTTGGACGTGGTAGAGAGAGGGTGAAGATAAACGTGATCCCTCGACATCATAAAGCAGAAACCGTGGATTCAAGTGATGAAACTGATGATTGGACATCCTCTTATTACTCTAGTACCAGTGAAGTGGACACTAAAGATGAAGAAAGCGAGGTGGATATTTCAGTCATGGATATCCTTCCATTCAAACCAACTCATGACCCCATAAATTATCGAAGAAGAAGAAGTTGATGATCGTCTCCAACAAATAAAGATTGGTGATGCTGTGATGGAGAGTGAGAAAGAATCCTACCTCCAGCTCTTTCGAAGGTACATACACCTATTCACTTTTGATTACAAGGAACTCCATCAAGTAAGTTGGGTAGAACATTCTATTGAGCTGGTAGATGGTGTTAAGCCCATAAAGTAAATGCCATATAGAATGAATCCTAATTTTTCCAAGACTGTAAAAGAAGAAATAGATAAGTTGCTTGATGCAGGATTCATATTTGTTGTGGAGAATTCAGAATGGGTTTCTCCCATTGTGATCTCAATAAAAAAGAATGGGAAGCTACGCATTTGTGTTGATTACAGGAAGCTCAATAAGGCAACAAAGAAGGATCATTACCCTCTTCCATTTTCAGATCAGATCTTGGACGAAGTAGCTGGCTAGGAGTGCTATAGTTTTGTTGATGGATATAGTGGCTACAACCAAGTTCGTATAGCAGAGAAAGATCAGCTGAAGACCACATTCACCACTCCTTGGGGAACGTTTGCTTATAAAGTTATACCTTTTGGGTTGTGTAATGCTCCAAGCAACATTCCAAGGCGTTTGATGAATAGGGTGTTCGAACCCTACATTGGGACCTTCATCAGAGTATTTCTGGATGATTTTTACATCTATGGGAGCAAGTTGGACCACCTGCACTAGATGGAGATAGCATTTCAAAGGTTAGATGAAGCACAAGCCTCACTAAGCCCTATAAAGTGTGTCTTTGGAAGTTCTAAAGGTGTTTTGTTAGGGCATGTTGTATCCAGAGATGGTATTGGTACGATCCCGATAAAGTTTCAAAATCAAAGATTTACCATTTCCTATGAATAGAAGTAAGTTGAGATCATTTTTAGGCCATGTGGGTTACTATAGAAGGTTCATCAAGAATTTCTCAAAGATTGCATGACCACTAACCCAGTTCTTGAAGAAGGATGTTACTTATGAACCAGGAAATAAGGCGTATGAAGCTTTTGGACAATTAAAGGAAGCCCTGGTGTCTTCACCTGTTTTGAAGAATCCAGATTGGAGCAAGCCATTCATGTTGTACACTGATGCCTCAGATGCAGCACTAGGAAGTACTTTGAGCCAAAAGGATGAAAATGGGAATGAACATCCAATTTACTTTGGGAGTAGACAAATGAGTAGTGCTGAGGTAAAGTATACTATAACTGAAAAATAGGCTCTGGTTATCATTTTTGCTGTAAAGAAGTTTAGAAATTACTTGTTAGGGTAAAAATTTCTAGTTGTAACAGATCATCAGGCTCTAAAATATATTGTAAATAAACCTAACCCATCAGGGAGGATAGCAAGATGGATAATTTTGCTACAAGAGTTTGAATTTGATATTATAGATAGGCCAGGAAAGAAGCATGTCAATGCAGATGCACTCTCTCAAGCCTATGATGGTTTAGGATCATCTTGTGATGATGATGATTTCCCGATGCACCATTGTTATCCCTTGACACAATCCCTAGTGAATACATAGATATTTGGAATTATCCGAATGAATTCAAGTTTCTGATGGTGCCAATGCAAAGACTAAGAGAAATATTACTCAAGCGATCGTCCATATTCTATTCTCGCATGAAGTATTATTTCGAATAGGACCTGATGGACAGTACAAGAGGGCAGTTGGACGTGATCAAGGGAAGGAACTACTAGAAGAATTCCACGATGGTACATGTGGAGGGCACTTCTCTGGACAACTTACAACAAGAAGGATCTTGGATGCAGGTTATCACTGGCCCACTCTTTTTAAAGATTGTTATAATTATTGTAAGACATGTGATATTTGTTAAACACATGGTAACCGTAAGACTTCATCAGCTCCATTATGTCCTATTATTCCCCTTGGTCCCTTTGAAAAGTGGGGAATAGACATTGTAGGTCCACTTCCAACTACATCATGCCAAAATAAGTATATTGTAGTTGCCATAGATTATTTAACCAAGTGGGTTGAAGCTAGGCCATTGAAAAATGACTTCCATGGATGAAGTGGCAAGGTTCATGTATGAACGCATTGTCACTAGATTTGGTTGCCCATTAGAAATTGTAATAGATCAAGGAAGCCACTTCATTAATGAGGTGGTAGAAGCCCTAGTCAATAAGTTTTCTATTAAGCACAGGAAGGCAACAACATACAAGCCAAGCACAAATGGACAGGTGGAACGAACAAATTTTGTGTTGTGTCAAATTCTAGCAAAAGATGCAGCCTTGCGGTACATAAATGGGATAAAAGGATTCATGCAAAGCATTGTGGGCATATAGGGCAACATCAAAGTCAGCAACAAGATACTCCCCATTTCAGTTGGCCTATGGCATTGATCCAGTTCTTCCTATTGAGTTTGATATTCCCACTGTGAGAGTTATGAAAAATGAAAGGATGGATGAAAGTGATTCAGTAAAAGAAAGGTTGGTACATCTTCATTTGCTGGAGGAAATGAGAGAAATAGCAAAGGATACAAGCCATAAGAAGAAAATGAAGCGAAGGAATACTTTGATCAAAATATCGGTGGTCTCCATTTCATGTGAATGACTTGGTTCTAGTATATGATTCGTATACAAAAAAATAAGACAAAGAAAATTTCTTCCAAAATGGATGGGGCCCTACAAAATAACTTGTGTGCATGAAAATGGTACGCATCTTGATTGGAGGAATTGGATGGCACTCCCATTACGAAATGGGTCAACCATGACAAGTTGAATATTTTCCAAGCACCAGAATAGTCTACTCCGAGGACGGAGTAGAAGCTAGGAAGGGGGAAGATGTCGACACTAAAATTTTCCTCCGTAATTTCTATTTCATTAATGTATGTATTAGGAATAGGATGTTGTTAAGTATAATTATTAGTAGCGTCTGATAGAAGATAATGGTGCCATCGATGCGGTGACGCCAATAATGTGGAGTACGATGTGATCAAAGTACAATAGGAATGTTGTAAAAAGTAAATATTTGTCGTAAGTGGTCCGGTAATGTTAAAATGTCAAAGTTTGGGTAATTAGAGAAGTAGGGTCTACATGATTAGGAATTAGAAATATTATATTGGTAATAAAGACAAGGAGTGAGGTCATAAATATTTTGTGTATTTTATTTGTAAAAAGTCTAAAAATGTGGAACCCATGTAAAATGATAAGGTTTATCTTATCTTAACGAGATAAGCTTACATGTACGAGATAAGAGTTAAGGTATGGAATATGATTCGTCGAGTGGATTTATTATCCTATCTTAGAGATAAGATGGATAAGTAAATAATCATAGCATGAGGAGTTCCCGATGAAGAATTATCATAGAGCCAGATTGGTGATGACATACCTCCTATGGGCCTATGGAGCTGCGGGGGTAACTTGCACTTTTTTCCAAAACACAAAAAGTGTTAAGTTTTTTTAGAAGACCCACTGAACCTTGTCTAATCACAAACTGCCACATAAGAAAAGTTTTTGAGCTAAAATTTGATGGGAAAAGGACGCTCGTATGACCATCAAAAATGTAGAAATTACCAATGATGCCCTAGAATTTTGAAGATGAATTTGACTTGCAAATGACACTCGTCGACCATTAAAACACGAAAATGCTAGGGATGCCCTAGAATTCGATTTGTTTGCTAAGGATGACAAATTTCTTGAAATTGAACTCAATGAAACATGTTTTCAAAGCATTTTTTATCATGACATTGGATTTTCAATGGAATACAAGTGCAAATCAATCAATTTTAAACCTCCATGATTGAGAAAAAAGGAGAAAAGGCAAAGCCGCATGAGAATTTGGAAAAATTAGGGCGAGAAAAGAGGGCACATATGCAGATTTATTTCAAATTAGGGAAAAACAAAAATTTGGGAGCACTTGAAGCATCCAAACAAAAGGGGAAAATTTACTGAGACCACGGATTTGAGAGAAAACAATTTTAGAGCACGAGAATGAAGGAAAATTAGGGCAAAAACTTACGGGATAAAAAATGGCACCAATAGATTACACATTGTAGTAGAGGGCACCTACTTCCATCTTGGTCCACATGGAAAATTTCATGATCTATAGCCATAGCACGTACAAAATTCCGAGGGCAACTATCCTTTGCATGTCCCTCCACTTAATATTCTCGTACAACACTCACCACTACGAGTCTCATGGGTGAGCTCGTAGAACAATTCTCCAGCTACTTAGCCAAAATACGGATTTGAGCTTCTAGAAATGGGCTAACACTAATATCAATGCTTCCAAAAGCTTGAGCAGAGAAAATTCTAGCACCTCACGTGGGTCTATGAAATTCTTCGAGATGATTCTCTTCTAAATGGTGTTATCAACCCTCCAAAAAACCATTGAGCATGTTGTGAAGGATGAATTTCATATGAAAATTTTGATAAGAGAGTTTTGAAACATGCATCATACTTATCTACACTCTTTTCCATTCCCTACTGGATTTCCTTTAGAGCACTAATGCTCTTCTGCTCAAACTTAAGGATGTGGAATTCTGCCAAGAAGGCATTTTTTAATGTAGTATAATCCACCACTATCTGATGAGGGTCATATTTTTGGTACAATCTATGCATGTTCCCTTGTAATGTCATTGGAAAATATCTTACCTTTTGCTCTGGGGTAGTGATCCCATTTACACGCCATAGCAGCTCACATTTATGCACATGCTCTGCAACATTTTCTATACCTCTGTAATCTAGAAAGTGTTAAGATGTTTTGAAAAATACCTCGGAGGGGGTTAAGGCCCCTATCATGCTAATCCAAATCCTTAGTTCCCTCCAGTGTTTCCTCCACCATTGGATCTACTAGATCCACCCAATTTTGTGCCCCAGATCCACCGGTTCCACCACGAGATCCTTTCGCAGCCAACAATGGGCTTGAAGTGGTCACACCTAGTGTCCCCAACATCCCACTAAACTATGTTCCAATGGTCTATGAGATTGTTCCACTTTGCTAGATGTTAGCCCCATGTCAATCCCCAATACATTGCCCAAACCTTATATATTTTCACCTTGTCTAAAAATTCCTCCAAACACTGGAATAGAGTGTGCAGCCATAGAAGTCCCAAACGAGAAATTATATGTCCGGGATGTAGATCAATCACCTCAATTGATGCCAACTAGATTAACAATACTTTTCCCTTGATCTGGAAAACCAAGCACCAAGGTTTGGTCACTAGGTGGGTTTAGATGCGCACCAACTCTTCTCTCTTCATGCAACGAACTCTCATCAGAAGCTAAAGGGGTCTCTCTACTTGTGATTTCCAAGATGGGGTAGCACAAACCGCTTAGGTTCCACATCCTGCGGGTGAATCTCAACTCCTTCCCGCAACGTCTACCTCCATAGATCCATCACACTTATAACCTTGTGTTGTCTAGCAATCTCCCTTTCACATGCTTCACTATACTTTAGTCACCTCTCCTCCCTTTTTTTCTTATTCACAATGTATTCCATCTTCCTCTACCCTAGATTCCTCGCCAAAGACTCGAAATGTTTAGCCAACCATTGGAAATTCATCTAAACTCAAGGTAATGATCAAGATCTTCATCACTAAAGGAATAACATGTAGAAATGATCCTTTAGGATCCTACAGAAACTTAAACTCAGCGACTTCCAGATAAGAATATGTAGAAATAATATATTCGAGAGTGTAGCTAGCCGGTACTACTTTCCACCAATGATCCACAGCACGATTCCACATCATATCTACATCTTGTAGCCTCTGGTACTCTTATTGGGTCCACATGCGCGATCTATAATACCAACTTGATCTAGATGCATATGCTAAGAGCCATTCATACATCTCTATTGGGAAGCAATAAAAGAAATTTTCATACAACTCATGGTAGAGTTTCTCTTCTACCCATCTACATGCATCAAACTCAGGCCTAATGTTGAATCTTTGAGAAAATTCTTCCTTCATGCTCTTGAACCATGATTCAACACTTTCTAGAGTTAGAAGTTACTGTCATCACTCATTACACAGATCATGATGTATGCCATTTCCCACTACAAATTTGAAAAGAGGTCCCAAAAATGGAACCAAAATGTAGTCATTTTTACACCCAACAAAGAACAAGGGAATCCCATACGCATCAGTTTATCACCCATCGGGCGCTCGGCACTCACCCAAGGCACGCACGGGCATCGAGTCTCTCTTTTATGTGAGTTAAGTGGGAAACATCATCTATGATAGGAACTTTAAAAGAGTGAGGGGAAATGAGACATACATTTATCATAGAACTCAGAATGGCTTCTAGACAAATGTAGTTCTCCTAGACCGAAAGATACTTAGCAGATTATAGATAGGAACCAAAACAAAAGGAAATGCATAAGGATTTATATTTATTCCATAAACATTCATGAATCAGAACTGTAAGCTATAAATATGGACCAAAATCATTAATAATCATATTCAATCAAGTTTGGTAACCTCATTACATCCATTGGATCCATTACAGACTACCACAACTGTGCAGACCGAAGTCATACATCATAGCTGGATTTATACCCCTCAATTCTCAAGAGAAAATTTACAATCCCAACCCCTTATTACATCCTTTTCCTATATATTTCTACCCAACCCTACATATTTCCTTGTAGTATATCTACAGATCTCTGCTCTCTACTAATCTATATATGTCTATCCATATCTTCTTCTCTACAGGTGCTTGTATATATAGGCCTCTTGAATCACCAACTTGCCTTTCTGTGGCTTCAAATTCATTGCCAAGTGTCAAATATGGTCCTCCATGGGGAATGCTCCTTTAAGATTGATCTCTCCACTTCTTGTAATGATGGTCTTCTAGAATATTCTATTTCAAGGTATATTCCTTTCATGGGCTCGACGTTGCTAGGTGACATCTTATCCACTCCATATGCGTTGTCGGGTCATGCTTTTCTCATGTTATGCCTTACGCGTCAAATATGGCTAAGTCTTGAAACCTTTGTTCTACCTTATGCATATGCCACTTGTTCTATTAAACCCTCCTAGAACCCCATCCTATGTGCTTTCACCTTGCGCGCTTCTTTAACTATGCTTTGCGTACCCACGTGCCTTTTTCTACTTAGCCGATATTTTAGGGTCCCAACAAGAAATTACGTTAAATGCTTGAAATATTCAATAAGATTTCATACCTGATTCTTGTAGCTTTTGAGTAGGTCATTATTTTTAGCATTTAGTCCTCTAATTTGATTTTAAATCTATTCAATATCTCCAAAAATGTACAAGTTTGTGATACCTATCCTCTTTTCCAATAAAAATGTGGATCAATGCATCACATTCGATCGTGTTGTTGGAATAATTGAATTGGAAGCTGAAATTTGAGTAGTATTTGACACCCTACAATGACATAAGCACATTACCTGCTCCAACACCTTGTTTTCTCCTTGAACCATCAAAAATAGTTTCCAAACCTCATTTTAATTCTTGTTTTCTAGCTTAGTGATGCTAAGGAGAAGTAGATTTTCTTAATGCAAGCAATAAATGTCTAACTTGGCTTCCTCCATATCTTTTTATGGATCATATGCATGTCTTTAGTGAGATCATTCATCTAGTGTTAGATAAGGAATATTATAAATCTTGGTATCTGCATCTTGAATGCTTCGATAATCTTCTTTGTAAAAAGTTGAGTAGTTAGCATTGATCGGACTTGGTGCATTAGGCTCAATGTGGAAGTTGGAAATTGGTTTCGATATGACTCTATCCTTGGCTCCATACCTCATCTTGAAGAGCATGTGAGATCATTCATCTTGTGTTAGATTAGGAATATTCTAATCTTGGTATCTACATCTTCAATGCTTGGATAATCTTCTTGGTCAAAAGTTGAGGAGTTATCATTGATCAAACTTGGTGCATGAGGCTCAACGTGGAAGTTAAAAATTGGTTTTGATATGATTCTATCCTTGTCTCCATACCTCGTCTTGAAGAGCATGTGTGACCAATCTATAGAAAAGTGTCCTCCAATCTTGGCATTAAAGTTTCTTAACAAGCACAACATAAAGAGTGGTGGTAATTCAACTATAGACACATCTTGTAAGACGATGACATTGGGGCAAGCATGTAGTGTGAGATTCAACCCTTTTTTCACTCCAACAGTTCTCAATGTTTTCCCATCTAGTTGCACCACTCTTTTAGATATTGGTTCATATTTCATGCCCAATTTATCAGCTATTGGCTCCAGCATTACCGAGTTGCTTGCTCCTAAGTCAATCATGAAATTGTGTACCAAGTTATCTGCGATAATAAAGGACACATAGAATGGTGGAGGCTTCAAGTTTTGGTTTTTGAACCTCCTTCTTGTTTTATTATATAACGGATAACCTTGTCTTGATTATGGGTGTATGATATGGGATGGATAAACTTGCCATCATTGCATGTAACAAATATCTTTGTACTTGGAATAGTCGGTGACTCCCACATTGAAATGTTTATGTTTTTCTTCTTCATTTGGTCAATGATATTGAAAGGAGGTAAGTTGTCTCTTTGTTGCCCCTTTATGACCATGATTTTCTCCTACACCTAAACTCATACATGAGTTGATGTAACAAGTACTTTGGGCTTATTTTGTGCATCCGAGGTTACTTTTGCATTGTTAGTTCCTTGAGTTGTAGTAGGATACCGAGAAGAAGTTACATTGAAGGCCCTTTTCGGTGTTGAGGTCCAGTCCTACCCTTTTTCCATTTTTCGGTGGGTAATGGATAATAGATAGGGTATTGAGCTATTTTAGTGGAATAGACATGTTGAGAAACTTTATTATTAGGGTTAGGCATTGGGTGAGGTAGTAGTTGGGTAGCTTTTGGTTAAGAGCCTTCTTGGGGGTTTGGCATCATAGTGATATGTTGTGGATAAGGAGGTTTCGATAATATTGTTGGTAATTTGGAGGTGGGTTATTCCATTGTTGTCCTCCTCTCCAAGGTTTTTGCCATGATTGAGGAGGTTGTTGCCATTGTTATTGTGGTTACCGTAGAATTGAGGATGCCACTATTGTTGATATTAGTTTGTATATGGGGCCAAACCTTGAGGGTTAGCTCAAGGTGGGGGCTTCATATATGAATTATTAGACTAATTTTGAAATGAATGCACAAGATCTTATGTCATACCTCCTTGCCTCGGTGGTCATGGTTTTCTTTGAGCAACATAGAAAACTTTCCCATCCTTTATCTCCAACATCTTGAAATTAGGTGAAGCCTCCCTTTCTTCGAGATATCCTAGCCAATTCTCTAGATCTATAATAATATTTCTTACTTCTACATGCATGGTAGTACTATGTAAGTGCTTCTTTTGCATCTTCCTTTTTATTTTTGGCATGTAGATAATCTAAGTTATTGGCCATGTCATTGAAAATATCCTTGTTCATATTTTTAAACATGTTGACAATATTAGACTTAGATATGTCCCCAATTGTTTTGGTAACTAATCCACCACTTGATTGTATACTTCTTACCCTCTTTATAGTATCTCTTGAGTAATCTGCAAAAGTATCTTTTGAAATGTTCCCGATCCTATCAAATTCATAGAATCCATGTCATCCTCATTGATTTCCTTAAAAAAGAGTAATTTGATAGATTTAGGTGGTAGTTCCGTGTGCCTTAACTTATGAACACAGAATAGGAACATTTCCAAATAGTCTTCCAATGGTTCATCCTATTTTTATGTCATTCAGTAGATACAAACAAGAGTGATGTGTGTTCGATTTCCCAATCCAATGTTGATTTCCGGAAATTCCTTTTTTCTAGGAGGAACTACCTATAAATACAAACAAGACCACAAAAGAAATATTAAAATATATGTCATTGGATTTCCTAGTATATGCTAGATCCAAGAAGTGTGATACTTCCTAGATGGTTGTTAATCCACTATTTAAAACAACTTAGTGCAATAAATGATGTAAAACAATAATGTCCTCCTGAAGTTGATATTATTTAGGTGTCTCATTCAAGTATAATAAACAAACCTAATCTAACAGGATAGGTTATGATCAGATCTGGAAGTCAGACAAGTAAATAAGGTGGTTAGGATAGGTTAGGGTCAATTTTTAGATGATTTGGGTTGTTTGGGTGAAAGGTATGAGGTTGTTGTTATAGGAAGATTTACTAGACACGAGAGGCCAATGTCATTCTAGTATGGTGATGTTGATTGAGAGGAGAACGATGACGGTTTGGGTTAACCAACATTGCTATGGTTTAGCTGATAGAAACTTAGTGAAGTTGGGTTTTGAAGATTCTATGGGATTTCCTAGAGAATGGATCAGATGATGGTGAGGTAGATGATCATTGCGGGGAGTAGTCGAGAGATGTTTGGAGTTAGGTATGGGAGGTTAGGAGGTTGTATGTAGTTAGGTAAAGGGATTTATAGGAAGGTGGGAAGCAATGAGATGAAAAGGAGATTATGAATCTTAAATAAAGATGAAGAAATTGATCTCAGTAAGTATGGAAAGATACAAATTTAAATGTCCTTATTGGTGTTTGTAGACCTGGTGGTTAGATGGAGGTGATGGTTAATCCATAAAAATGATGGTCAGTTTCATGGTGGTACTTCCTATAATATTACCATGAATTCTTACCTCTCGGATCAATGCTTTGTTATTAGTTCAGATATCTAGATGTGCAAGAGTGCTCTGGTGCTTTCTTGCATGAAAAACTCTCTTCTCTAAAAACTTGAATAATTCTTCCAACCTCTCAAAAAATGCTACCAAATTTAATATATGGTAATCGATGATGGTTTAGGGTGATCGGCATCGGTTTCACGTTGGTGATGTTGGTTAAGTTAGGATATCCTAGGTTGCCAAAATAGCAGATCTTGGCTATCTATTTTACTAGCTCGTCCATTGTCATAGATAAAAATGGAATTTTCTTCTTAGATAAGAGGGAATGTGGTTAGAGGAAGAATAGGCATGTGATATTAGGGTCAAACTAAGTCTTAGTTAATTAATCTAGGTAGGACTAAGTCTTATTTAGCTATGGTTGGTGGAATCTTGAGTCTAGTAAAAATAAAACATCCTAAGAATAGGTTTATTATGAGGTTTCTATGTGATGTGGTGGCGTGAGGTGTCTAGGTGAGGTGGAAATTAGTTTAACTAAGCTAATTAAATAATAAATATTGTGAGAGTGGGTATTAATTTAACTGTAGGTAATTAAATTAATATACATGTGGGGTAAAGTGGGAGTGTGACCCGAATTTAGTGTCTACATTTTTCCCCTTTTTTATTGCGTATCTTGTATTGGTAAGTGACGCTGCCAAAAATAAGAAGTGATTGCCCCATGTGTGGGTGAAGGTGATCCCCCTCAAACCAAGCACTGATGAGGTGTAATGTGGAATTGGTGAGTGGTTTGACAAATGTGGAGTTTGTGAGAGTGAAGGTAGGTGGGGAAGGGTAGTGGTCAACTTGGGTAATAGGCCGGACTCAAAATTGGGTAATGGGTAATGACAATAAAATGCACACACACGTATAGATTACAACATGGTACCAGGTTGAAGAGATTGCAAACTCTACATATTCCAAGGTCGATAGGTTTATCCAAAGAAATGTGAAGTGATTCGGGTATCCAAGGTATAGGATATGGTCTGGAAACACAACGTAGGTAAGGGATAAGAACATTTAGGCATGTTCTGCGGTACACCAAAGGTTTGGTCGGGATAAACAACACGACAATAGGAAAGGTATGGTTGTTAGGCTAACATAACATATGTAACAACATCACAAGGTATAGAAAGTACATAAGGTCAATGGTCACACCAAGGAGGTAAGGGTCCTGGAAAATAGGTCATGGATTGGATAAGGCCAAGGTATAGGTAAAATAAAAAATCCCAAGATGCAACTAAGGAAATGTAGGGGTAGTTTGGGCTTGTAGGTATGGTTCAATAGGTTTCCGTAATGATAAAAGGTGTTTGAGCACTAATGGTTATAGGTAAAAAGAATCTTAGCAAGGGAAAATAGTTATAAGGGTTGACCGATGCCAATTATATGGTGACCAACATTGGTCATGTCGATTGGTTTGAGTGATTTCATTGGTTGTGAGAGTGAGGTATTGATTTGGTGATGGAAGAGGCGGGAGAGGGTTCAGGTGGACAACCAATGTAGTGGCCAAACATACCACCATGCTTATGACATTGTGATGAGGTAGGATTTGATCCCAATCCTTAATTTGTTGTTGAAATAGATTCTTAAAAATTGCTTTTGTTTAAAATTTGGTTAAAATTTAATTTTTGAAAGTTATGTGTAAAAATGAATGAAATGAGGGGTGGGAAGGCCCAATGTAGGTTAAATAGGAGTAAGAATGAATATATGATAGGTTTGGGTAGGTTAGAATGGGTGTTTAGGTCAAATTTCAGAATTTTGTGAGAATTAGGGGGTTTTGATTTGGACGTCATGATGGTGACCGATGACGGTCAAGGTTTGGCCGACATTGGTTGGCATTAGCTAGTATCGGTAAAGTATTAGGTGATCGATGCTAGTTATGATGGACCGATGTTAGTCAATAGTGACCAATGCCGATTTACTCTTATAGGAAAATAGGTCAATAAAAAGGCTCGAGTGGTAGGGAAAAGGTAGGTAATGGGATATAATGATAGGGTTAGTGAGAATCGGTAGGGTAATATGTTCACATAGGTACTGGTCGAGGGATGGGAAATTGGGATGAGGGGAAAAGGGGTGGTCTTTAGGATTGGGGTGGGTTGGTGGGGCAATAAGTAATAATGGTCTTGGGAGTAGGGTGTTTGGTTATGAGTGATGTTGGGTGAACTCAAGGTTTAACAATATTGTGATTTGTTGGGTGAAAGCTAGGGACCGATTGCGAGATGTGGGATAGATTTCCACCATTTTTATTAAGCGATACGATTTAGCATGACTACCAATGACCTGGAGGTATGTGATAGACATTGGCTTGATTGGGTTGAGATGCTATAGGAACATAGTTCAAGATTCAAGCTTGATGATTGCATTCATCAATAGATGGGATTCAATGAACAACACATTTCATTTTCCAATAGGGGAGATTAGAGTCACATTTCCTATGGCTACATATAGTGGGAGATCGGTGTATTCTATTTCTTTAAAGGCATCATAGGAGCTAATGTTAGCAATGTTTAGAGAGGGGATGTCGAGATGAGGTTCCATAGCGTGAGCATGAGTTATGGAGATATGTATGTGGATCATCCTCGGGAGATAAGGCTAGTTGTTCTAATTATGGAGGAAGTGTGTTGTTTTGTTCTACAGGATGTGAAGGGTGGGAGATTCCCACGAGTCCGATGGGGGTTATCCGTGACATGATAGAGGAGAGGACCCATTTTTCTTGGGCACCAACATTATTAGTGTAGTTATACATGGAGATATGGGCATATGGGAGGCTATGGATGTTTAATTCGTGTTGTACCTTTCTACTTCATTATTGGGCATTTGAGCACATTATATGTGTGTGTATAGTTGGTATGCCCTGGCCGGATGCATTCGATGCAAGATTGGTTTGAGTTGGCTACAAGCATTGGGTGCCTCTTGTTTGAGTGTAGGGTTATACGGACTACACATGATTTTGCATACTATAGGCATATACAAGAGGGGTTGTCTAGATTGGACATTATTTTTAGGCCTTATGTTGGCTTCCCTTCATATAGGCAGATGGTAGTGGAGTTAGATGAGTTGCAGCTTCTTAGAAGGATAGAGGGGTAGTGTTTCGGTGAGCATGAGATGATACTCGTGGATAGGGTTAGAAAATAGTTTGATTTGTCAATAAATGTGCCTCCACCATTCCCTCGGTACATGAGAGACAATGTGGAGAGGCCTATGCCTCTACCATAGTCGACAATTCTAATAGGGCAGGAGGAGTAGGAATTGGACCGGTGGATTGATGATGTCGGAGTTACAAAAATATATAGGTAGTGGTGGTCGGTGCACCTACGAGCAGCACCATCAAGGCGGGAAGGCTATTCTAGCCATGGTTACTATTTAGAGGGACACATTAGAGGGCGGGGAGGCTACCCTTCCGACATGTTTGGAATTAGTGTAGGGGAAGATGACAGATCGAGGGATAGGTTGCTACATTATAGGCACAGGTAGCATCCCTTCAGTCTCTAGATTGTATAGGTCTGTGCACCCACACAAAGTGGAGATGGAGATGGGGGATAAGTGATCACCTTAAAGGTGTAGGTATCGGAGTTTACAGGCTAGCTGGACACTTTGCCTGAGCACTGATTGTGGCTTTACGAGCCCAAGACACAACACGACACTCTCACGAGCCTGTGGATAGGTGTCATTTTATAGGAAGTATTAGGACAGGTTTCCATGGTAGAGAGGAGGCCAGGGTCGTAAATATAGGGGTTGATGCCACTAGCACTAGGATATATCTCGTAGGTTTCGTAAGACCTATAACACCACCACAGAGACAATACCGATTGTATGATTCAAGGATGTCTGAATGAGGTCAAATAATACCAGGATCATTTGACTACTCTTTGGGATAGACATCCCTTCCTATGCAAATTACGTCATATAGTAGGCCTCGAGTGAGAGGATGAGATCTTGCACACATAGTGCAAAGAGTACAGGGGGCGGCGAGCCCAGATATAGGGTCATAGAGAGGCCACTAGATCAAGGATGCTTGACCTAGCGGTAGGGTAGGAGGACGTGAGGGCTATACCCATAGAGGGTAGAGAGATGATGGTAAGGTGTCAGGTTGGAGGAGAGGAGGATACAGATGAGATCAACATGGACATCATATGGGCTGATGATTGATGTCGTTATTTTGATTATTTATTTTTGTTTATATCGCACTGTGTGCCAATAATAGTGAGGTTTACATGAGATTTCTTGAGAGTTTTGACTATATACTAACATGTGTGCTAAAGATGGTGAGGTTGTATATGAGGTTTTTTAGATATTGGTATTTATTTGTATTTTTGTATATATGTGGTTATACACAGACTCTCCCATTTATATAGTTGATGATGTTTATTAGATGGATGATGTACTTGTGTTGTAAAATTTTCATTGTTATATGTATATGGGTGGATCATAGATGGATTAGGCATGATGGAGTCAGGTCTATTTATGCATGATGGAGTCAGGTCAGTTTACGCATGATGGAGTTAGGTCGGTTTACGCATGATGGAGTCGGCTTAGTTTAGGCATGATGGATTCAGGTCGGTTTAGGCATGGTGGAGTCAGGTCATTTAGGCATGATGGAGTCTTGTTTTTAATTTTGATTTAATGTCCAAGTTATTGGTAACATGGGAAAGAAAATATGACTTATACATATGTTATGGTGTAGATTTCTAAAATATTTTATATTATGGAAACGTGAAATGATAGATTGGACATTTTTATGATGTGGTAACAGGGTAGATATGTATGCTTGTATTAATTTTCAAGTTTTGTAGAAAATAAAAAATAAGATATAATATGAATAGTAAAATGGGGGAAATAGGTTAGGGTAAAGAGTGGCGAGCTAACCTCCAAGGGCACCATTACCTAGGAGTTTTGCCTACATAGCCCCGACAAAAAGGGGTCTCAAGCCGATGTACTTCTCCCATAAGCTAGGGAATAATATGATGAATTATAGGAATGGGTTGGGAGGTTTTATGCATGACTAAGTCTAGGTCATAGGCATGGTTGAGTCATAGATAATGGGCATGGTTGAGTCTTAGGTCATAGGCATGGTTAAGGCTAGGTCATAGGCATTGAAAGATTTTAAAATGTAGGTGTCGATGGTCTGGTCCTGTATAGGGTAATCAATAAGTAATCTTGAAGAAGGTAAATGGAAAGAGGTGGTAAAAGAGCCACTTAATTGATAAGAACCCTAATGATTCCACCATACCAAATACGGGATTATGAACGTAGGACCCTAAAGGAATTGCATAATGGACTATTTTAAGAGTGAAGAAAGTCACATGATCACGAAATGTCTAGTTGCGGTCGAGTCACTTGAGTGGGTAGGAAACTAGGGTGAAAAGTCAATGAGCTGAAAATGGGTAGTTTAGCATAACTTTAGTGTACAACAACATGTTTACACGGAAATAAACCCATGATAAAAAATAGGAAAGTCCATGACAAAACATTATCATTTTCTTCTTTTGTTTTTGGTTTTGATATACTGATCGATGCAAGAAGTCTATATGGGATGAGTATATTATATCTTTGAGGTCTTCGTCAAGTTGATCAATGCGGGATGCCTCTGTATATTTTATTTTGGTTTTCACAAGGATAGTCACTTGTTTTTGATAGACTATACGTAGTATGGATAAATTTGTATAGATGTCCTTTAACGGAGTAGTCTATTTATAGTGGCAAGATAGAGAAAAGAGATGTCCCTTTTGAGGTAGCCATCCTTTTGTTGGAAGTTTGACTCAAGGATTTGAATCTTTTTTACTTTTGGATGTTTAAGTCATGAAAAAGACTATAGAGGAAGATTAGGTTCTCATTTAGAAGACAAAATTGTATAACACAGAGGTTAACTATGAAAGAAATGGTTTCAAGTGATGAATGACCATGGGATTCCATCTTTGAAAAAGGAAAAAATTATCCATGAGAATCATTCCATGAGTAGATCCGTGGTACTCATATTGAAGATAAGGTGAAAGGTGACGAGTAATCACATGATTATTGTTTAGTCATTGATCCTCAAAGCAGGTAACATGGAAAGTGAATGGTACTCATGGGGCAAGTGGTTAATAGATAGAAGGTGATATAGGAGTTGATTTCAATAATAAAATGGTCTAAGATGCAAGGCATTGAGGGGCTCAGGTTTGGGTTTACCTTTAAGGAAGATAAATGATAAGCACCTAATCCATAGGCATGAGTAATGATATAGGGTCCAAGCCAATTAGGAGAAAATTTTTCCCACTTACTTTTCTCTTCTTTAGTTACATGATGATTTTCCTTCAAGATGTGGTCACTAACTTGGAAGGTTTGTTCATGGACACATTTATTATAGGAATGTTTGATACGTTTTTGGTAGATTTGGAGATGATCAAGATAATTGAGATGAATTTCATCTAACAACTCAAGTTGTGTCAAATGATCTGGTGAAAACCATCATCATTGAGCATGTCTTGTAGTGAGAAGCGAAGAGATGGAATTTGGAATTTGAGAGGCAAGATAGCCTTGGTATGCGTAGACCAGATAAAAGGTGTGGCAGTAGTCGAAGTGTGAATACTAGTGTGGTAGCCCACAAGATGAAAGGAATGTGTGTATGCCAATATTTCCAGTGTCATCAACTACTTTCATAAGAATTTTGGTTAAGGTTTATTGTTTGATTCTTCTTGGCCATTTATTTTTGGGTAATAAGGTGACGATAGACTAAGTTAAATTCCAAAAGAATTGTAAAGCTTTCATGCAAGGTTTTGTTTTTAAATTTATTTCTATTATTAGTGATGAGGTGGTGAGGAACACCAAATCAAAAAATGATGTGATGGTTGATGAATTCAAATATTTTCTCATCTTTTGTAGAAATGAGGGAATAGCTTCTAGCAATTTAGTGTAGTATTTGGTAGTAGTTATAATCCATTAATGGCATTGTGATGAATGAGGATTGATTTCTCCAACAAGATCCAAAGTCCATTGAGAGAAAGGCCAAAGGTCTTGTGTGACTGTAAGGCATGACTAGGTGTGTGATGAAGGTTAGCATGTTACTTTGGAATTTCACACAATGTTTGACATAGTCTTAACAGTCATGGTTTAGGGTTGGCCAATAATAGTCTAGGAAAATAATGCATTTAATGCAATTGCTAAGCCACTAAAGTGACCTTGAAAAATTTCTTCATGAACTTCCTTGATGGTGTAAGGAATTTATAAACTTGTAAGGCATTGTAAGAGGATACCATCGAAGATAAGATTATAAAGAAGACTACCCATGATAACATAGTGAGAGATACTTTTAAGAAATGCATGTTGTCCATTACGAATGAGATCAAGTAGAATGGAAATGGAAATGTAGTATTTAAACTGCTTATACCAAAGGTTGTGTGGGTCGGTGCAATGGCTCGACGTAGTTTACCTCAAGAGATACATAATAGGGTGAGAGAAACCTTTATATTGTGACAAAGATTTTTATTTGGCGGTGAAATGGGTATCTAAGAAGCTAGGAATGCCATGGTATCCATAAATTTATTAGTATAATGTGGGATGGTTTGATGTTAGAATAAATCAAAGGTAGTCAAAAGTATGTCGACGTGACATTTGTATCTTTGCATTATTTCACTACAACATTTGTATATACCATTTACTTGGTTTACAACCAGTTAGGACTCACCAAAGATATTAAATGATTTAACATCTATAGAGATGGCACTTTGAAGGCCTAAAATGAGTGCTTCATATTCAATAATGTTGTTAGTACAATCAAAATCAATTTTGAAAGATAAAGGCATAGGTTCACCATCAAGAGGAATGAGGATAACACCTACACCACCTCCATGCTGACATTTGGAACCATCAAAGAATAAGGTCATCTAGTAAGTGGTATCATCCAAAGAGAGGGTAGAAATGGATTCGTTTGGAAAATCAAAGTTAGAGGGTTGATCTCCAGAAAGAGGTGCATCTGCTAGTTGGTCAGCAATGGCTTGGCCTTTGACATAATTTTGGTGGATGAATTCAAGGTCAAGGTCTATAAGAAGTATGAGCCAATGTGTAGCACGTTGATGCTGGTAGGGTTTGGTGTACATGTAATGTAGAGGATCTGTGTTAGAGATGACAAAAGTTTTATAGTTGAGTACTAATGATGAAGTTTCTTGGTCAAAAGAACTAAGGCTAAGCAAAGTTTTTAGCATGGGTGTACCTAAATTCATTGTCAAAAAGGGTATGGCTCATGTAATAAACCGCTTGCTCCTAATGTTGCTCATCGTGATGAGTGAGAATGACACCTAAGGAATGATCGGTAGGAAAAATTGTTGGGCCCCTAGATTATTGACCAAGTATAGAAGGTGCATAGGCATGCAAGGGCCCTGATTAAAGAAAGGTGCATAAGGGAAAAGCACGCAAGGCGGGGTTTAAGAATTGGGTTTAAGGAATTCCGTGGCCCACGCAGCGCATGTAGACATAACCAAGGGTTTGGGACTTAGAAAATTAGACATCCGGGGTAGAACACATGAAAAGCATTACCCGATTACACGTGGATAAGGTTCCCACTGGGACGAGTTAGCCTGGGAAGGAGCATGGCTGTAGTAGAAGCTTCAGAAGCACATCACAAAGTATAAAGTGGAAGGCTCAAGCACGGAGAAGCATTCTTGCATGGAGGACCACATTTAGACACTTGGCATTAGATCTAAGGGTGCTAGAGGATGAGTTGGCAGTCTAGAAAATCTATAAATACAAGCACCTATAGAGTAAACAGAGAGACTTAGAGTGTGGGTGGAGCTCTGTAGAAATACTGCAAGAACTTTGTTAGTGGGTAATTGCATTTGGGAAAGGATGTATTGGGTAGGGGGATTGTAATTTTTCTTTTTGGTAGCTTAGTTACATTAGTCTAGTTGCAATGCATGACTGTGGTTTGCTTCTTTGTGACACTCTGTAATGGCTCCATGGATGTAATGAGGTTACCTATTATATATACATGAATATCAATGATTCTGATGCATACATCTCTCTCATGAGTTCTCTTTCATTTTATGCTAAGTATGGATGCTTGTATGCTTCTTTCTATTATGATACAAGTTATATAATCTGTTAAGTACTCTGTCTAGGATGACTGCAAGGATCTAGATGCCGTTCTGAGCTCTATGGTTCTTATATGTCTTAAATCCTTTTGAAATATCTTAAACACAAATCATAGATGATGTTTCCCACTAAACTCACATAAAAGAGAGACTCGGCACCCGCGCATGCCTCGGGTGAGCACCTAACTTTTCCGGGTGATAGGACGACATGCATGGGGTTCCTTTCTTTTGTGTTAAGGGAAAAAATGACTACATATTGGTTCCATTGCTAGGACCTCTTTTCAAAGTTGTAGTGGGAATTAACATTCATCATGATCTATGTAGTGAGTAATGACAAAGTGGTTAACTTTGGAAAGTGTTGAATCATGGTTTAAGAGCATGGAGGATGAATTCACTTAGAGATTCAGCATTGGACCTGAGTTTAATGCATGTAGATGGGTAGAAGAAAACCTCTACCATGATCTATATGAAACTTTTTCTTCTGCTTCCCAGTGGAACTATATGAATGGCTCACAACCTATGCATCTAGATCAAGTTGGCATTATGGATCACATGTGTGGACCCAAGAAGAATATCAAAGGCTGTAGGATGCAAATCTAATGTGGACCCGTGTTGTGGATCATTGGTGGAAAGGAGTATTGGCTAGCTACACTTTGGAGTATGCCATTTCCACATATTCTTGTCCAGAGGTTGTTGAGTTTGAGTTTCTGTGGGAGCCCAGAGGATCATTTCTATGAGCTATCCCTCTAGCTATGAAGATCTTGATGGTTACCATGAGTTTAGAGGAATTCCCAATGGCTGGCTAAACCATTATGAGCGTTGGGCGAGGAAGATAGGGTGGAGGAAGATTACATATGTTGCGATGGAGAAGGAAAGGGAGGAGAGATGACTCAAGTATTGTGAAGCACGTGAAAGGGAGATTGCTAGACAATACAAAGTTGTAGGTGTGATGGATGTATGGTGGTAGATATTGTGGGAAGGATTTGAGGTTCACACAAAGGAAGTGGAACTGAACAGGCATCAGGTGACCCCATCTTGGAAAGAATGTAAGAGAGACCCTTCTTGATTTTGATGAGAGTTCATCGCGTGGAGAAAGAAGAACCATTGGTGCACATTTGAGCCCACCTAGTGACCGGACCTTGGTGCTTGGTTTTCCAGATTAGGGGGAAAATATTGCTAGTCTAGTTGGTTACTTTAGAAGTGATCGAGTCTACACCTAGGAGATATATTTTCTCATTTGGGCCTTATATGGCTACAAACACCAACCCAATATTAGTAGGAATTTTTGAGAAAGGTATAGAAACGTAATATTTTGGTCTCACGTGCGGGGTGGCACGGGGTATAATATTGGTAGTGGGGTAGTTTCATAGACCATATGAATGCGGTTCGGTGGAAGCTGGGGACCCTTGACATGACCACTACGGGATTTGGTGGATCTAGGGGTCAAGCGGAGAACAAAACCTAGTGCACCTAGTGGATCTAGTGGTTCAGGAGGAGTAGGAGCTAGTGGGTCTGGTGGATCTGGTGGTTTGAGACCTAGTGGACCTAGTAGAGTTGGTGGATCGTGGTAGAGAGGAAACATAGGAAGAAACCAAGGCTCTGGCTTGGGAGGATTCGGGCCCCAACCACCCCCGTAGGTTTTATTTGAAATGTCTCTACATTTTCTTGATTACGAGAGGTATTAAGGATCTTCTGAGAACATGTTCACAAGTGTGGCTGCTATGGAACGTAAAGGGTATCACAACCCTAGAATAGAAGGCTAGTCGGTTTGCAGAACCACGTTCTGAGGGCACACACATAGCTGGTATAAGAAGTATGACCCTCATAAGATAGTAGTGGACTATACTACTTTAAAGAATGTGTTCTTAGTAGAATTCCACATTCTTGAGTTTGAGCAGAAGAGCATCAGCGCGTTGAAGGATATTCAGCAAGGAATGGTAGAGAATATGTGGGAGTATGATGCGCACTTTAAAACTCTCTTGTCTAAATTATCATATGATATTCACCCTTCACAACATGCTCAGTGGTTTTTTGGAGGATTGATCACCCCTTTAAGAAGGGAATTATCTCATAAAACTTTTGTAGACCCGCACGAGACATTGGAAGATGCTCGCATCTTTGAGGTCGGGCAATCTTGTTGATACTAGCGTTATCCCTTTCCTTGAGGCTCAGATTGCTTTGTTATGGCCAAGTAGTTGGAAATTTTGTCTATAAACTCAACCCATGAGACTCGTAGTGGTTTATGGTGTACAAATTGTGAAGTAGAGGGGCACGTTAAGGATAATTTCCCCTGGAGGATAGTATGTCTTTGTGGCGATGGGTGTGAAATTTTCATGGGGACCATGATGTGAGTAGGTGCCCCTTGCTGCATCATGCAATCTAGAAGAATGTGTCTTATTATTGCAAGATTTGCACCTATACAACCCATGATACTAAGTACTGTAGGCTCATTGATCAGATCCATGAGGCCATTGATCATGGGGTGCACCAGACCAGCATTGCCAGTAGTTCTAAGGGTGATGATCATTGTTATAAGGAGCGCACAAATGGAGGTGCGCGTGGAAGAGGTTTTCAAGGAGGATTTTGTGGTCATGGTAACCATAGAGGAGGAAGGATTGAGTTCTCGCATGAACTGTTTCAGCTATGGATGTACATATCATTACAAACGTGAATTCTTGGACCTGTTGCAGTGCTTGTGGTGCAGAAAGAAGCATAAGTATGAGGATTTCTTGGAATTTTTTGAGCACATAAATCAACATGAGCACCAAAAAGAAAAGGGTGTTGCAATGGTTAGCATCAAGAAGGTAGACACACATTGGATGCCTCAGGTAATACAAGATGTAGGTTTGGAGCTTGTCTTGGTAACAAAAAGGGTAGAAGTCATGTGTGCAAAAGAGATACCAAGGCAAAAGAATCTTGTTTCAAGGATGAAGTAGTTCATGGAAAGTACCCCGACCTTGTGCATCGAAGGAGGTGTATCAAGACACTATGGATTCCATTCATAGTTTACAAGGGGAAATATAGTGTCTAAAGGAGCATTCCGGGAGGGAGGAACAAAGAAGGTGAGCCGAGGCACAAAGGATGACTGGATGAGGTCAAGGAGGAAGGTAAAATGCTAAGGCAAGAGAATATCATTCCCTTGCTAGGATCATGGTTGAGAGAGAAGGTACCATGTCCCATAGGAGAGCGCGAGAGGAAGGTATTTTACACAAACATTCCCCTCATGGCCTTAATTATGACAAGAATATCACTTTGAATGCATTTGTAGATGGATGGCTCTTTAGCAATATCCTCATTGACACTGGCACGAAGGTTAATGTTATAACTTTGGATGCATGTCATCATATGGGAAGACCTGCGTTATAGCCTTCTTTGAATGTGTTGTATATGCAAAAAGACTAAGGAGATTTCCATTGGTGTCTTAAAGGATGTAGCTATTACTATCCACGGAGCTAAGTTTCTTGGGGACTTCAAATTCTTGGTACTACTGAGGCAGACAATTTCAAAGACTACTTGGGAGCCCATGGTGTGACAAGAACAATACAGACATTTGGTTCAACAAAGGGTACATCAACTTTGAAAACAAGGAGGAGAAGGTCATTATACCCTTGGATAATGGGAATTCGGCACCCTACATTGAAACTTTGGGGGAAGAAGTTCTAGATAGGATATATGTGTGCTTAGTCAAGTAAATGATACCACCAGTCTAGCATGTGAAAATTAGGCACATGGAACTTATGAATTGATAGGATGGTAGTTGAGAGGGTTGGTGACCAAGGTGACAAAGGCACACATAATTCGGTGCCTATGAGGAAAAGATATGCCCAAGTATTTAGGAGGAGTTTTCCGAGATATTTTTGTAGGAGATGGAAGCTCAGTGGAAGAATGAGAAGGAATGAAGAGGGATGATAAGTTATGTCCTTCTTAGCACAGTAGCATGATGGTGGGCTACACATTAGGAGAGCCTTTTGGAATGGCGCAAGGTAAGAATTTCTCTCTTTATTAGATTCTCTAGGAGCAACATGCCCACCACCATCAAGGACTACCATGGGAAGGGGCTGCCTCTTTCCATATCCAAGAGTGTGAAAGGATCTGGAGAGAAGGCACAAAATCTTTGACACCATCCCTCGGGTGCACAAGTTATACTCTACACTACAGGGGTTACGTGTGTATGGTACATTCATTCAAAGACACGCTGTGATAGATAGGGAATTAGAAAGAGATCGCAGCTAAACTTATTCAGACCTTTGAGTGCAGTACCATGCCATTAGTTGATAAGGCTTTGTAGGGTATCAATCACCTTACCATGGGGGATAGTGCCATGACAAAAGATAGGTTATTAGATTTGTTAGGTGGACCAGGTTTGGAAGTGTGCTTTAAAGAGGAGATGGAGGAAATAGAAGAGTTATAGCTTGAGCGTGTGTGTTTGGTAAAGGAGAAAGCAAAGTTGTTGTATGTGATTGATGGGGAGGAAGTAGAAATTTTGGATGTTGTCCATTTTTAGGGATGTGTGAGGTAATGGATAGTGCTTTGATACTTGTGTGTGTGCCTACCATGAACCCTTAAAGACAAAGAAGGTTAACATCGATTCAGAGAGAAGAACCTAAGGAAGCTATTATTGGAGATTACTAGTCAGAGAAGGAATTCTCTAAGATCATTGATTTGTTGCATGAATTTGAGGATTTATTCCCATGTGGGTACCATGAGCTCAAAGGCATTCACCATTCCTTGGGGGAGATGAAGATAAAACTAAAGGATGGTGTGTGCTCGGCTAGGAAGAGGACCTACCAAATGAATCCCAATTTTCACGTGAAGATTAAGGAGGAGATATATAAAATGATAGCTTCTGGGATCATTGAAGCAATGGAAGAATCAGAATGGATAAGTTTGATGGTGATCAACATCGAGAAGGATGGATAGATTAGGATCTGCATGGATTATAGGGAGCTTAATGTTATTTGTGTCATTGATCCTTTTACAACCCCTTTCATGAAATAAATTTTGGAAGGAGTAGCTGGGCGCAAAATCTATTCCTTTATGGATGGATTTTCGGGGTACCACCAAGTCTGGATTGTAAAGGAGGACAAGGGGAAGAAAACTTTCGCCACTAAGTGGGAAATTTTTTCATACAGTCATGCCCTTTGGGGTGAAAAATACACTGATGTTTTTCACACATAGTCGTGGAAGCGTTCTAGGACTTCATCCATAATTTTCTTCAAGTCTATTTGGATGATTGGACAGTGTATGGTCCATTCAAAGACCATTGTGACAATTTTAGGTTAATGTTTGAGAGGTGTAGGTAGTTGAGGATATTCCTCAACATTAAGAAGTGTGTGTTTTCTACACCCTTTGGGACTTTATTGGGGCATATCATATATAAGGAGGGCTTGCTTGTAGATCTCACTAAATTTGCGAGTTATTGTGGGGTTAGGGTAGCCTACTAGGTAGAGCGCAATACACAGATTCCTTGGGCATATGGGTTATTATAGGAAATTCATCAAATGGTATGTAAGGATCGTCATGCCTTTAGAGGAGCTACTTAAACATAAAAGTTCCTTCCGTTGGGGAGAGGAACATCGAGAGGGTGTTTAATACATTAAAATATAGGCTTGTCACCATGCCTATATTACGTTTTCCCTCTTAGGAAAGCCCTTTCATGTCCATGTAGATGCCTTAGGAACCACTATTGGAGTAATTCTTACATATCCGGTGAAGGAATTATTGATCATCCTCTCTATTTCGCAAGGGGAAGTTGACACCAAAGAGAGAAGAATTACACCATGACTAAGTGTGAGGCATTGTCAATGATCCACATGCTTTTCAAGTTCAAACAATATTTCTTTGGCAACACCCTTTGTGTTTTACACCGACCACATGGCATAAAAATATTTGGTGAACAAGCTTGTTCTCTGAGGGTGCATATGTCAATGGGTGTTGTTGTTTAAAGAATTTGAGTTCACTTTGTTGTAGTGAAGCGTAGGAAAAGAAATTGTGGACCTGGTCATCTATCAAGAATATATTCGGGGAGGACGCGCAAAGTATTGAGGAGACAATGCCGGATGTGTAACTATTTAGGTTGCGGCACATTCCCTCGGATTTGAAGGAGATTGTGGTATTTTTAAAGACGGTGAGGTGCTTAGAAGGAATGAAGGCATTAGAGAAGAAGCGGCTAGTCCTACGTACCACTCCCTACATGTTCATCAATGGAGACTTATACAAGTTAGGGTGTAATGAAGAGTTACGTAGGTGTGTATTAGAGCATGAATGCCTCACCATCATGGAGGAAGTACATGGAGGAAGTGTGGGTGGGAATTATGTGGGTGATGCCACCGTGCGTAAGATATTAATCCCGGGATTGTGGTGAGAAACCCTGTAGAAGGATTGTAAATACTATTGTAAAATGTGTGACCATTGTCAGTGCATTGGCAAGCCAAGAAAGAGTGATGAAATATGCCTTTGAGCCCCATCCCTAGCATGGAACCTTCGAGAATTGGGCAATAGACTTTGTAGGACCTATCACACTAGCGATGTGTAGGACTGGGTCATGTTATGTCATCACTTGCATGGATTATTTGACCGGGTGGGCGAGGCAGCCCCAACTAAAGCTTACACAACAGCCAAAATAGAAAGGTTCTTGTGGGAGAACATTATCATGAGGTATGGATGTCCATTAAGTTTGACCAATGATAGGGTATGCATTTCTTGAATGATACTATGAGGATCATGTTAGAAGAATTCATGGTGTCTCATCACAAGACTATGCCCTATCACCCACAAGAAAATGTAGCGCATAGGCATTCAAAAAAATCTTGAGTCATACCTAACCAAAATTTGTGATGTTGGAAGACAAGATTGGGATGAAAAAGTATCAGCATTATTGTGGGCTTACACGACAACATATAAAAGGTTGAACAAAGCCACACCATTCGAGTTAGTGTTTGGAAAGGAAGCTATTCTCTTTGGTTGAATTCATGTTACCTTCTCTGCAAATAGCACATACAAGAGGGTTGGCTGATGAGAAAACCCTGGAAGAAATAATTGAGGAGTTAATGAAATTAGATGAGAGATGATCACTTGTCAGGTGGAGCCAAACAACAGAGAAAGAAAATAAGAAAGCTTGGCATGATCACCACATTAGAAATAAGAAGTTTGATGGTCTTACAATATGATTCTAAGTTTATGTGCCATCCTGGGAAGTTGAAAGTCCATTGGTTGGGTCCTTACACAATCTCATACATCCTTGATTTGGGAGCGTGTCAGTTATAAGCGCTGGATGGGACGAAATTTCCTAAAAACTTCAATGGGAGTAGGCTAAAGCCCTACTAAAAAAAGGTCTTCTTGGTGTTTTAAAAAAGGTAGTTTTTCCAGTTAGTTTAGAATTTTCCTTTATGCATTTCTTTTCTTGTGTTTCCCTTTTGTGTTGTTTTTTTGTTTTGCGCCTTGGGCGTCGGTAACCTTATTGCTACTTTTTTAGAATTTGTGAGTGCGGTGCATGAGGACTCGCACATCATTTTAGCGTGGGGTGGATGTGAAGGAGCGCATGGTTAGAGTGCCAAGGAAAGTTTGTGTTAAAAATCCTAGTGGAATGGCCTGGTTGAAAGAGGTGTATGGAGAGATAAGATGGAAAAAGGATGGTTGGTGCCAAGATAAAGCTACTTATAGATCCCACGTACAAAGGAGGAGAAAGCACATTAAGCAACATGAGGTAGGTGAGAGCAAAAATTAGGACAGAAGAAGTTCCTTCAATGTTGGTTACCCACACACAAGATTCTTGTGTCACGTTGGATTGGTTGCACACCATAAGGTTGAAGGATTTTCCACGTAGGTTGGGTGTGTGAGGGAAAGTGCTTAAGTTAGGATTTTTTGAAAAAGTTGCATTAAATGAAAAAATTACGATGGTAGGTGAAGTAGCACTTAATGCTCAAAAAGGGAAAAACTATAAATAAGGGGGTTGGGACACTTCATTTTTCACTTTGCATATAAGATAATGAAGTGCTTTTTGCACCTTTGTAAACTAGGGCTTCCAAAAAAACTGATCCATGTGAAGAAAAATTTGGAGAAATTAAAGCATGAGTAACTAGTTTAGATTTACGAACCAAGAGGAAGGGATTTCACGGGCATGGGAGAAAGTGTGAGAAGATGCCATCTTGTGAAGGGAGTATCGATTAGGGTTTGAAGAACTAGGACATAGGTTTAAGAAATTTTCTTCACAAGTTCGGGATCTAAGGTTGAAGAGAGTGGAAGAAAAAAGTAAGATGGAGTGGTTGAAGTGGGAAGAAGACCTAGAAAATGGCACCCATGAAACCAGCTAGTACACTGAAGAAGGGAAAAGGAAAGGGCAAGGGAAAGTAGTAAGAAATTGAAGCAAGCACAAATGAGGAGTGGTATGCAGAAATGCAGTACCCAGATGGAGTGTTTTTGGGGAAGGAGTGGGAGTCCCATCTTAGGGACATGTCTGTAAATGATTATAATCATCAGACAAGCACAATTGAAATGAATTTGGCACTGGAGTTAGTGCACCCAACAAACAAGAGGACGCCAGAAGGTTTTCCCATATATAATGATGACGTGAAGGTCAAATTGGAGAAGGCAGGGTTACTACAACTCTTTGAGTTGCGCTACTTTCGAAACACGAGTGAATATATCAGTGGCTGATGTTGCATGTGCATGAGGAATATTTCCACTTCGCAGGATGCAAGATGCGCATAACCCCTCATCTCATTTCACATTTCAAAGGCCTCATACGTGAAGGAGATGGGTTGTAAGCTGATTTGATAGACAAGGAATCGATTAGGAAACTATCGCCACTTTTTCTTGCAAAAAGGGGTCAAGGTATTATGATTTCATAGACATTAAGGATCCATTAATGAAGATGGCCATGCACCTGGTGTCAAAGCTAAATGGCCAAGAGAGATGGACTCAAGTTAGTAAGCCATGGTTAAATGTTTGAAGAAAGATTTTAGAGGGCACCATCTATAATTTTTCTGCATTTATCGTGGATGAAATTATCAAGCTTGCATGATAGAAGGTGACATGATCCTTTTTGGAAATGTGCTACTAACCATTGTGTTCTCAGAGATAGGGGTACTAGATGCATCAGATAAGTTTGTATGGGAGTACCCTGATGAAGATCCCTTTCCCGCCAAAATATTTGAAAAGTACACTTGTGACACTATGACAACTATGCACAAGGCACACTTGGAAAAGTGGTACATGCACCTAAGGAATGTGTTCAAGTCGAATGGAGAATTCCCGAACAACTACCAGTAGCCACTAGGGGAGAAGTAGAATTTTCTATGTACCAGCATTACTACTTGGGCAGATTCAAGTTGATAGATGACTCATGGAGCCCATGGTGTAAGATCCTCTTTGCCTTCACAACTCAGTACTTCCAAGTGGGAGTAAACAGGTTCAAGGAGTCCAAAATTTTAAGTTGGACCTTGGTAGTTTGGACCAAGACCATAGGGAATTGTGTAAAGGGTTGGTCTACCCTGGCAAGTGCATGTACATAGAGTGGTACGTGTCACATGAAGTGCAAATGACAAGGCCCATGACTCTGCCCATTGTAGGAGGATCCACAGTAGCGCATTTACATTCACATAAGGCCCAAGTTGGAGAAGGGCACATACCTAGAAAATGAGGTATCTATACCTCAAGATCCAACTGGGAGGAAGAGATCTATGCCCAAGTAGGAGGAAAAGAAACCAGAAAAGAAAAATCCAAGTGTGGTGGACACACAGGCAATAGGTTCCCTCGGGGTAGGTGCCGGACCCAATACATACGTTCGTAAGAAAAAGGATGTAATAAAAGAAAAGACTCCAGAGCAGAAGATCCATCAAATAAGGAGTCATTAGAAGAAGAAATAGAGTCACCTACACCAGAATCTCCGGTTAGGAAAAAGCAAAGGGTAGAAGAGGAGACCACCTCGGAAGAAGCTAGAAGTATGGGAAAGTACATAGGAGAGAAGGATGGTAGTGAAGAAGAAGTAAGTGGGGAAGAGGACCCCAGGAAAGATCAAGGGCCACCTATTTTCAATATACATGATTCAGAGGAGGAAGGTGGAGAAGAAGAACAAGGGTTCCTTTTTGTGTGGCGCAAGGATATCCAGGTAGGAGGAAGTGCCCAAGACATGGGAAAAGATGAAGAGGCAGTGCGAAAAGAAAGAGGTTCCAAGCTCAGAACAAGAGTAAATGCCAAGGTGGCAAAAGAAGAGGATATAAGGGAAATTGAGACCCTGGTGGAGGAGAAAGTGGAATGCGGCGTTGGGCCAGTATTAAGAAAAGTGAATGAGAGTGTAGAAGAGGAACATGGAAACACTAGAGGCCCAGTTTAAAATCTAAGTATACCTAAAGGTAAACGCATGGGAGGAAGGTGCGCAGAGGGGGGGAGGTCAGAGATGGGTTATATTGATGACCCCAAGAAGGTATTTCACACGTGGTTCTAGATTACACTTCTGGCAAAGGAGCTTGTATGCATGTCATCTTCTCGACAAGGAGGATGACTACCCGTGAACAAGGAAGATGATCTCTTGGGAAATTGAGTCCCACCTTGATGAGCCAGAGTTTGAGGTAAGCCACGAGGCAATAGTAACATTGCTAGGACCAGGAGAAGATAACCTAGTGGTGGATACCCAACTGCTCTTAGATGAATAACTAAGCAATGCACTTAACAAAGTCTCCGTTGCGATAGAGGCTAGACTCTTCGGGTGAAATGATATGATCAAGGATCTAGAAGGGTAGATGAAGGAGAAAGAGGAAGAGCTAGCTACATTAACCAAGCAGCTGAGATAGAAAAAGTTAATCAACACCTAGTGGCAGCAGGAATTGAAGGATGAAAATGCTAAGGTTATTTTTGTGTACAAAAAAGTAGAATCCTCGGCGGGGCCATACTATTAAAGCATATACACTGGCATCACCCACACGAAGTATGGATCTACTTTGGGATGCCTCAAGGATTTAACAAGGGTCCTCACCATGGAAAGATAGCCACCAACCTTGGATTCTTCAAAGGAAGTGGTCGTGTGCCTAGAGAAGGAATACAAGTTGAATATCATAGCACTCGTCGTGGAGTATAACAAAGTGCTTACTTGATATAAAGGATACTTCCTGAGACTCTGAATCCACGTATGAAAATCGTGTGAATAAATACAAAGTGGCGAGCACCCTGGTCACCACTCATGAACTGGAACTCAAGGATTTCCAGAAGAAAAACAAGGGGAATAGGGCAGAAAGAGAAAAAATCCTTGTTGAGGTTGAGAAGAAATCAGAGGCCATTGAAACCTTAAGGGTTTCAATCAAAAACTAGTTGAAGGAGCTATACCCATGTATCACATCAAGAATGGATGCATTGGAGGATATGTGCAAGGAATTGGAGAAGATCATGGATATTATGAGTGCGCAAGGGGATGGACTAAATTTTGGGGAGCTAAGTGCCACAGTGGTGACCTCTATCAAAGAGTGTAGGAAGAAGTTGATGCCTAGAATAAATTGGTATCGACTTGAAAAAGGATTTTCCCAGTCTATTACATTAATTCTTTCACTCTCCCATTATTTCTTCTTTCCCCATTCTTTCATCCCCTTATTCTTTTTCCTAGGTGTAAGCCTATTTGTATTCTTTCTCTCACTAAGGGAAGTGTTCCTGCGGATGGAGAACAGGTGTAGTGTGGGGTGATGTTGGGCCCCTAGATTATTGACTAAGTATAGAAGGCACATAGGCACACAAGGGCCCCAGTTAAAGAAAGGCACGCAAGGACAAAGCACGCAAGGCAGGGTTTAAGAATTGGGTTTAAGGAAGCCCGTGGCACATACGGCATATGTGACCATAAGCAAGGGTTCAGGACTTAGATAAATCAAACGTCTAGGGTAGAACACGTGAAAATCATGACTCGGTTGCATGTGGATAAGGTTCTAGCCTAGTGACAAGTTGGCCTAGGAAGGACCATTCCTGTGGTAGAAGCTTCTAGAAACACATCATGGTATAAAGTGGAAGGCTCGGGCACGGAGAAGCATTCTTGCATGGAGGACCACATTCAAACACTTGATATCAGATCTGAGGGTGCTGGAGGATGAGTTAGTAGTCCATAAAAGATATAAATACAAGCACATACAAAGTAAATAGGGAGACTTAGAGTGTGGGCGGAGCTCTACAGAAATACTGCAAGAACTCTGTTAGTGGGTAATTGCATTTGGGAAAGGATGTATTGGGCATGGGGATTGTAATTTTTCTTTTTGGTAGCTTAGTTACATTAGTCCAGTTGCAATGCATGACTATAGTCTGCTTCTCTGTGACACTCTATAATGGCTCCATGGATGTAATGAGGTTACCTATTATATATACATGAATATCAATGATTCTGATGCATACATCTCTCTCATGAGTTATCTTTCATTTTATGCTAAGTATGGATGCTTGTATGCTTATTTTTGTTATGATACAAGTTATATAATCTGTTAAGTACTCTATCTGGGATGACTGCAAGGATCTAGATGTCGTTCTAAGCTCTATGGTTCTTTTATGTATTAAATTCTTTTGAAATATATTAAACACAAATCATACATGGTTTTGCTACTAAACTCACATAAAGAGAGACTCGGTACTGCGCATGCCTTGGGTGAACGCCCATCTTTTGTTAGGTGATAGGCCGGTGCACATGGGGTTCCTTTCTTTTTGTTAAGGGTAAAAATGACTACATAAATGTGTAGGTAAAAGGGTTAGTCATATTTAGGGGGAATCCGGTGGTTGAATAAGGTATTGTTTTAAGGTGTCAAAGGATTTTTGGCATTCATCATTCCATTTGAATGAGAAGTCCTTTTTGAGGAGATGATGAAATGGTTGGTAGTAGTTAGAAAGTTGTGAAATAAAATGATTAATAGATTTCAACTTACCTTGAAAACTTCAAAGTTGATTGAATATTAGTAGGTGAAGGAATTTCTAGAATAACCTTTAGCAGGATCGAATTCTATTCCGTGCAAAGAAATGATGAAACCAAGGAGTTTACTTGAAATCTTGTGAAGACACACTTCTTTGGTTGAAGGTGAATAGAATACTTGATGAGGCGATCAAAATGACCTTAAGGACTGTCGTGTGTTTGGCCCGATGTTTAGATTTGGCAAGAAGTTCATCCACGTAATATTCTAATATGTGATGTATTATTTCATGAAATATATAATTCATGGCTTGCTCATATGTATCACCGGCATTTTAAAGGCCAAACGGCATGATTTGATAGTAGAAGGTCCCCATGGAGTGATGAAGGAAGTTTTTGTTGATCTTCGGAGTGAGTAATATTTTATTATAACTCGAGAAACTGTCCATAAGTGATAGCATCTCATGGACGGTAGTGAGATTAACTAGTGGTCAATTCTGGTAGAGGAAAGTCATCTTTGGGGAAGTCTAGGTTGAGGTCATGGAATTCCATGCAAATGCAGAGTCCCCCTATCACTTTTGTGATAAGAACAATGTTATAAATCCATTGGGGATAGTCAATGGGTAGGATGAAGGAAATTGAAATAAGACATTGAATTTCTTCTTTGACTAGAAGAGCAATGCGAGGATGCATTTCCCACATATTTTGTTTTATGGGTTTGGCATCAAGAATTGTAATGATATTGCAGACCATAATTTTTGGCTCAATATCAGGCATATCAACATATGACCAAGAAAAAGTGTTGTTATGGTCCCGAAGGAAAGAAGTAAAATCTTCTGTTTGACATCTAAAGATTGGCCTATCTTTAGAATGTGTTAGCCATCCCTGAGTGTTAATTTTGATTTTGATAGTTGATTCATTCAACATGGTTTGTGTCTCATAAGGTAATGACTTGTGAATATAAGAATCTTTCATGCCAAGGTAAGTGAGTATAGACTCTTCGTCCTAACATTAAATAACACTAATATAAGGTGTATTGACATTGATCATGTCAAAATAAAAGAAGAGAAGAGAATATAGAGCCTCACCATCACGTTGATAAGTCGAGGTCCCTGGGAAATCATGTTTACAAACTAAAAGTTAAGAGGAATAGATTTGGGATCTATGGACTTCATGGGTGAAGGTGGTGATGTTGGTGAATGGGGTGGAGAAGGTTTGTCTTCCTCAATGAGGTCGATGTGGACCTTCTTGGAAGATGGTGCGAAAAAACCAATGCCACTACAATCGTTGTGTTTATGGGTGGTACATGAAATGACCGTATGGCAGCCTTATTCATAAAAACTTAAACTAAAGTCTTTCCATGCATAGTGATGAATGAAAGTGTGGGTGAATCGGTGGTTAGTAAAAGATTGGAAGTTAGATGAAAATGGTCATGTTTGGGATGGAGGTTAGGGTGAATAAGTCATAGCATCAAGTCCCGATGTGTTAGGTTGGTATGAAAGTAGGGAGGACCATAAGGAAAATGTCTCTTATGTGGTAGTCATAATGATGGTGTTGGTATAGGTTTCCATACTCTTGTAGAGTGAGGAATGTGTTAATATTGTAGAGGTGATATTCCCCCAATGTGAGGCGTTAAAAACACCTTCTAAGGGATCAATAGTCGATATGTTGGTATCGGGATAGATAATTCACTAGAAAAGAGGGGTATTAGTTGTTTGGGAAGTATATGGGTTAGCTGCAGAGGTGCGGCCACAATAGGAATAGAATAGTTAGGTCTTTGGAGAGGTGGCGGCAACATTGGTGGATGAGGTTTTGGGTGAAGGATAAGTGGGGGTAGTCGAATATGCCTTGACTAGCACAAGTACATCCTTAGGTCGATACAACATGTTACAAGTTGTGAATGGTGATGATTGGAAAGGATGCTATAGGTATGCCCTTCATGTTCAAATTTTACACAATGGTGTAAAGTAGAAGGGACAGAACCCATGACATGAATCCAAGGTCTGTCAAGTAAGTAGGTTATACTAGAAATCTCCCTCTAAGATGTAGAATAGTTCTAGGATAGTGCGAGGGCCTACACAAATGTGAAGGATAATGGTATCAAGGGTGGAGGTGATGGTGTCATTGAAGGAGTGCAACATAACTAAGTTATTATGCATAAAATTAGAAGGGATGTGCATTCAATTGTACGCGTGGGAGGAGATAATGTTAATGTTAGCACCACCATCAATCATGACACGTCGTATGCATATGTTATCAATATATACAAAAATGAAAATGTCAAGATCGGGATAATTTAAATGGAGAGGTACAATCTCCTCATCAAATAAAGCGAGGGCGTGACTTGATTAGTAGGCACGAGGGTAGAAGAAGGAGATTATTTGGTAAGTGATGCCATTTGGTGAGGGGTGATAATGGAGGCCACTAGTGTGGGGTCATTGGGTAAAACTTAAAAAGATTGTAAAACCTCTATAAGGGTTTGTCATGAGATTCACAAGTTTAGACGAGATCGTACAAAGACATCTTTAGAGGGGACTGATGTAATTGTTTTATCATTGTGCGATGGGTAACCCCATCGAGAGATAGGGTATGTGGGTCCCCGAATTTTTATTTTGGGTGCGGATTTAGATGACATATTGGGCATGGGGTTGGTTTATGGGCTAGTTGCTTTTTATTTTCCTTTTTCCTTCTAGGTGCGGGTGGCAACTTGAACCATGTTAATATGAGGGGAGGTGGTAAATGGAGAAGGTGTAGGATGAGTAGTGTAATAGCATGATGGGAAAAAAACCATCAAGGTGGAAAATCCTTATGAAGTGAATTCGGCACACGAGAATTTGGGTGGTGATTTGGCCAACTCTCTAATATGGACCACGTTTATCTTGAATTTTAGAGGTGGATAAAAGGGTTGTGGGGGTGGAGATGTAGGTCATTGAAGAAGTAAGGGATAATGATGTGTGGTGACAGTTGAAGGTAGAATATTTTCCTCATCAAGAAGGTCATCATCGTCAAAATTTTGTTCAGGAGGAAAAATTTGGAGAAGAACGGTTTTTAGAGCCTTTTAATTTTCTACATCATGTACATGATGGTAGGCACAAATTTGGGTTTGATCAAACCCTTTTGGTTTGGGTTTGAGAGGATCGTAAGGTCGAAGTGGTGGTAATGTGATGACAAAATTTTCTAAGAGATCAGTTAAAATGTTAGCGTAGGACCCTACTAACGGATCACAATGGTAAGTGAGTGTGGGTTTTGGTAAAGGCATGGATGATCATGAGGGAAAAGGCTTTATAGAAGAGGGCATGGGTTACACCATTGGCTTTGTAGAAGGTATTTTCTTAGCTTCGATGGAATCTACTTAGGTAAAGACGTGGTAGAAGAGCTAGTGATGGATGGTTTTGTTTATTTAACTACCTTATTTGTAGATAGTGGGTTCTTATCTTTGAGTTGCACCTTCTTGGGTAAAGATGACATAGGTTTGTGGGATGTAGAAGGAAAATCATATGGTATAATAGGACGGGTTACCCATGGGGATAATCGATTTACGGTGGAAGTGGTTAGTAGAGGTTGGGTGGATGATATGGGTTGAAGTCATATAGAAAAGGTTGGGGTTATAGTAACTAGTGGAGGTATAGGTGGTAAGAAGTGCATGGGTGAGGACACGAGTGTTTGTTGTGTGGGTAAATAAGGTGTAAAGAAGGATCATGATGTAGTATTAGGCTACTTAGATTTTGACTAGCCTTGGATAGGAAATTATTTGGTCGGGGTTGATGGATGCGGCCCTAGGATGGACGGAAGGGGTGAAGGTGACACAAGTGTGGTAGGTAAAAATGATGTATGCAGCTTGGAAGGTTGGGTCTTCCTTTCGGGTGGAGGAATAATGTTGGTGTGGGTTTCTATAATGCCTGCTTCAACTACCACTTGAGACAAAGAAACAAACTAGGAAAATTATGGAATAAATTTTTTTAAGAAGGGTCTACAACCAAGTAGCAAGACACTAGTTTGAAACTAAATAGGTTTTGGAGCAAATTCGATTAACTAAACACAAGATTTCCATTTTTATCTTATAACAAGTTTACAAGGTTTAAATTTGGAGGTTACAAGTTTTACTAACGTTCAAGGAGAAATTTATCGCAAGAACCGCTCTCTATCAAGCCCTAAACCTAAACTGGATTTTTCACATACTTAGAGTTATCAAAACTTTCCAAAACTAGGCTCATTGGATAGGAAATTTCCTCACCTTTCCAACCATTATAGGTCCTCCTAACTCCTTGTAAAACTCAAGTTATGGCCGGGTGGAGTTTTAGGGGAAAATTTTCCCTTGGAGGTCCATGGGGTTAGGGAGAAAATTGGGGAAATTTTCCCAAATGCCACGTGTCATCACGTGATTGGTTTGGGCTGGCGGGTTGTGGGGAAAATTTGAAATATTTTCCAAAATCAAAGTCTTAATTTTCCAAAGAAAAAGTTTCCTCCATTCCTTCACACTTGCGTAAATGGCCACGTGGCGCTTTTGATTGGCCGTGGCCGCGAGAGGAAATTTGGCTTTTTCACCCAAGGGCTAAAAGGTTAAAAGAATTACGCTTGGACTGCGCACCCATGGGGACATGTGTCAACACCCTATTGGCCATGGGGATGCAGGTCGGAGGAGAAAAAGTGAAATTTTTCCAAAGGAAAAAATGGTTAAGTTTTCCATTTTGATCCACACACCCCGCCATGTGTCCGCACGTGATTGGTTGGGAGCCGCGGAGTTGCGGGGGAAATTGGGAAAATTTTCCGAAGGCAAAATTTTCAAAATTTTAAGTTTTTATTAAGGGTCGCCCCTTCAAGGTGCCACATGGAAAATATGATTGGATGAGAGGTTCGCGGGGTGTGGAAATTTTTAGGAAATGTTTCCAAAGTTCAAAATTTAAATTTTTCTAAGGTCGAATTATTTCATTTTTGGTTTGGGATGGCCATTTTGAAGTAAAACTTCAAATAGCCATAAATTTTGATAGGAAGCTCCATTTTAGGAAAAAAAGACTTTCTGGAAAGCTATCAAAGTCCTCTTTGCACAAAAATCATAAAATTTAGAATTTGGTGAAGTTTAAAGGGTAAATTTTAAGAAATCGATCTGCAGGGTTTATAATTTTAAAACTAGCAATTTTCAACTTATAAGATTTTATTCAATTTTGATATTTCTTCTTCTGAGCATGTAAATTGAGCATTGGGAAATGGTCTTGGGTAATTTTAAGTATATTTTCAAAGTCCAATTTGGATATTGGGTTGCATTGGTAAATTTTACGTTTTTTTTTTTACAGTAAGTTGGATTGTGAAGTTAAAATTGGATTTGATATAGTTTTTGAGATATTTTCTAAAATATGAAGTTCAATGTGGGTTCAATAGGACCTAATACATCTAAAATACTTTGTTTCCTTTCTCAATTTTAACTAAAAATCTGAATCGTACATTTTTATGGAATTCATTGCTTGAATTAAAGAAAGAAACAGAGATCATGTGCTAACAAGTTTATTAACCAATTTGCAATCTTCCCAATATGGGGAGGCATTCCAAATCTTATCTAAGACATTCAATTGATTTGAACAATTAATTGACAATTCATATGCAAAGTTTAAACTCCAGTTTTGATTTCAAACACAAGTACATTTACTGGCAATGCTATTTCTTAATCTCTTTCAAAACAAAGTTTTCATTTCACAACAGCAACTCAGATCTAATACAACAATGAAATTTTGAGAAAGGAATGTAATTATTTATTTTATTTCCAACAATAATTCAATAGTTTATCTCTTTCTTTGAATTTCAAGTTACAATGCACAATACATATTTCTTTCTTTCACATTCTTCTCATAACATAGTATGGAATAATAATTCTTTACAATTCACTTATCACTTTCAACCTTTTAATTTCAATACAAGATGTCTTCTCATTACAATTAACAATAAAAATCATCCACTTCAAAGTGGGAAGGTTATAATGAACTTGCAAAAAGGAAATGACTATCAAACTGATTTCTCCAAGCTCCAAACAGCAGCAGGCTGATTTCTTCATCTTTTATCTTTTAATCACAACAAGGAAGGGGAAAGGCAACACTCTCCACCCAACCAAGATACCCAATGGGAAAATAGAAGCCATCTTTCCCCATTGGCCCCCAATCCCCAACCATATTGAAATGGAGCATGATAATTCAACTCATGGCAACATGGACTTCTTTCACATGCAAGCAACACTCATGTATCAAAAAACTTAATGAAGACACAAATCAATACAAGGCAGCAGTTCTCAACTACATTTAAAAACAGTCATACAATCACAAAGGCTTGAGCAAGCAAGCCAAACAAGAGCAAGAACTATGGAGGTCTCCTTATGCCTCCCATGTTGAAATTGGACATCCACCTACAACAACCACCAAGAACATAACTATCCCATAAACCTTATCCCTCCTAAACCCCTCCTTATCCCTCCAAACTTATCCCTTATACCTCCCCCAAAGTAATAAATACATGCATATTATTTTCCTAGGTTGATTCCAACCAACACTCCCTCCTCAAGACAAGTGCCAATTGTAATTCCCTTATCCCTCCTCTGATTAACCTCATAGTCTTCTCTCCACACCATGCCCTAAGCATTCTACCCATCCCTATAAGAATTAAAAACATAATCACATTAAAAGTTCATGCTAAAAGAGGGAAAAACAATAAATGAAATGCATGAGGGCCTACCTCTCCATAGTGGAGACTTGATTCCAAAACAACAACCTTTGTTGCACCAAAAGAAAATAGTCCCAAATCAGCAAAAGAAGGGCATGCAAATCAGTCCAAGCTCCCTCCACAAAGCAAGCTCCCAAGCAAGAAAATTTGACCCAAGAGAGGAAAAACAAATTTTCAACAACCTCCAAAAGAGGAGGAATTGGATTTTTAAAGGAGAGGATGGAGGAGGATGATGTGGATTCCAAGTGGGATGCCACATCATCTTTCCTCATCCCAAAAGAAATCACATCAAAAGCAAATACATCCAATAAATGAGAATGAAAAAATTACTTACATACACAAACTCAAACCATATTCAAAAAGGAAAAATCTTTTAAAATTTCTAAGACAATTGCAATCATCTTACAATAAGTCATGTCAAAATACAATAAAATAATTTGATTTTGACTCCAAATTAATAGACATGGTTGGTGGAGGGTTTTGAGAGGTGTGGGACAAGTTTAACTTGTCCCACAAGCCTCCAAATTTTCCTCCAAGCTTAAATTAGAATTTCAAAGAGGAAGGAGTGTTTGACCTTCCAAAATCTACCTTACAACCTCTTACAAAGTCTTACACAAACTATCACTTCAGTTACACAACCTATACTTGGTAACTTACACACTCTTTTTAAAATGCATTTATTTCTATGACATTTATTTATGACAATATTTTGACACAACATTTATTTAATCACCATATGGTTATAAATATATAAATCAATTTTATTTTCAACCAAGACAATAACATTTAATTTCACTTTCCACATCCCATTTAATTTAATTTAATTTTAACTATATGACTCTCACATTATACTATCACATTTAAATAATTAAAATAAAGAGCACATTACAAATAGAATACATACAACATTAAATAAAAAGGGAACACATAATTAACACACACACATATGCCCCCATGGGAAATCCTAACAAAACACAACATACAAGTTAAACACAATTGTCATGGCGACCTTATTGATTTCACACTGAATTCCAATATGATTAGTCTCTAGTCCCCCGACATTGTTGTGATTTTAACCTACAAAAATAACAATACCCCTTCGGCCTCGTGGCCATATCAGAACATCCAATGATATAAGCAACATACAATTTTTAAATCTAAATCACAACATTATCAAGAATTTAACATTTATCATTTAAATTCAATTTTGCAACTATATCATCATCCAATAGATTTCTATACTAGAGCTATTCATAATATCAATGTCACATGTCTAAAATCAACATCAATAACCTGTCCATGTCAACTAGTATATCATCATCCACATAATAATAATAATGTCTCAATGATCCTCAAGCATAATAACTGAATCCAGATCAATATTAATCCATAGTCTAACATCTAACCATCATACTAATCAAAACATAATAGTGTCCATAATAATCCCTGATACATCATACTACATCAAAACATAATAATATCCAAAATATGATCAATAGTGTCAGGATCAGTATCTCAACAGTGTCAAAGGAGAGTGGGCACTACATCCCCCTCCCCTTAGACTTGACTTCCTCCTGGAAGTCACTGGAAAAAATGTGGAAACTGCACTCATAAAATAGTAGCATCCTCCCAAGTGGCTGCAGTCTCATCATATATGTCCCACTGCACCCGTACCTGATCAATCTCTCTACCTCAAAGGCCCAGGGTCATGCGATCTATGATACGGATGGGCTCCACCATCAACTGTCCCTAATCTTGCACCTGCAATGATGTCCAATCCAGCACATGAGAAGGATCTGTGATATATCTCCTAATAACTTGAAACATCAAACACATCATGTACGCTAGACAAGCTAGGTGGCAATGTTAGGACGATAGGCCAATGGGCGATACACTCCAAGATCTCAAAAGGTCCAACGAACCGAGGAGCTAACTTAGAACCTCTTCCATAATGAGATCGAGGCTCTTATGTGGCCTAACACGAAGGAATACCTTCATGCCCACATCAAAATTACACTCGGTCCTACGCTGATCAACGTACTTCTTCCGCTTATCATGTGCCTCCTACAATCTCTCTGCCGATCAACACTACCTACTGCTCCATGTCTTGCAAAAGAGCTGGTCCTAGGGATACTCTATCCTCGAATTTGTCCCAGCTAAGGGGTGTCCTACACTCCCTACCATATAAGGCCTGGAAAGGAGCCATGCCTATAGAACTCTAGAAACTATTATTGTAGGCAAAATCCACAAAGATACAGATACTCCTCCCATCTCACTGGTGATCCATCACATACATCCCGAGCATGTCCTCTAGAATCAGGTTCACCCTCTCGATCTGTCCATCCATGTCTCTCCGGTGATAAGTTGTGCTGAAGTTAATCTTCATCCCGAGGACATACTACATGGTAGTCCATAAATGTGAAGTGTACAAGGGATCACGGTCATAAATGATCTTCCGCGGGATTCCGTGCAATCTGAAAATCTCATCCAAGTAGACATGTGCCACTGCACTAGCTATATACGTGGTCTTTACCAATGAAAAGTGAGCTACTTTTTTCAATTTATCAACCGTGACCATGATGGTGTCGTGGTGATATCTCGACATCAGTAATCCAACAATGAAATCCATGGAAATGGTGTCCCATTTCCACTCCGGTATAGCATGAGGATAAATAAGGCTAGCTAGATGTTGATGCTCGACATTCACTTTCTAGCACTCTAAATAGTGTGACAAAAACTAAGCCATGTCCCTATGAAGTCCTCTCCAGTGATATAACTGTCTCAAGGTGGCGTGCATCTTCTTCACCCCAGGATGGGCTGAATAGGGTGCACGATGTGCCTCTGTCAAGATGTCCTGCCTCAAGCCTCCATCTCTAGGAACATATATCCAACCTCTGTGCCTGAGAAGACCATCTGCCTCTAGAGAGAAACCATCAAATTTCCCCTCAAGGGGGCTCTGGGACTCAATCTCTACTCAAGATGCAATGTAAAAACTGTCAAGAGGAAGCTGCTAAAGAATCCTACTCCAGTAAATCTATGCTCACTAAAGTAGCCATGCTCAAATGCCTTCGTTTCTTGAGGTGTCTGCTGCAACCACATTCTCCTTCCCCTTCACATGCTCTATCTCCATGTCATACTCACAAAGCAACTCCATCCAACGCCTCTGACGAGCGTTTAGATTGGGTTGTGTGAAGAGGTGGCAAAGACTCAAATGGTCTGTCCTAAGTGTGAATCTCCATCCAAGAAGAAAATGTCTCCATCTAACCAAACCATGCACAACTGCCGCAAGCTCAAGATTATGGGTAGGATAATTAATCTCGTGATCCTTGAGTTTTCAATAATCAAAAGCTACAACCCTTCCATCCTGCATCAACACACCTCCAAGCCCTGTTAAATAAGCATCTATGCAAACAAAGAACTCCCCCTGTGGATCCAGCACTACAAGAATGGGTGCTATAGTGAGATATTCCTTTAGTGTCCTGAAGGCCTACTCACACCTATCTGACCAAACAAACTTCTTCCCTTTCCGCTAAAGGGAAGTGATGGGGTGTGCTATCCGAGAGAAGTCTGCATAAATATCCTGTAATACCCTGCTAACCCCATGAAGCTGCGCACCTCTATCACTGTAGTGGGTGTTGGCCAATCCATAATGGCTCTAATCTTGGAAGGATCGACTGCGATACCTTCACCTGAGATGATATGACCCAAGTATTGAATCTCTGACTGAAAGAAAGCACACTTCTCCAAGTTCCCGTAAAGTTGCTGCTCACGAAGACACTGAAGAACCTGACGAAGGTGCCCCTCGTGCTCCTCATGCGTACGTGAGTAAATCAGAATGTCATCAAGAAAGATGAGCATGAAGCAATCTAAAAAGGTCCTAAATACCCCATTCATCAAACTCATAAACACTGTGGGGGCATTCGTCAAACCAAAAGGCACCACTGTGAACTCATAGTGCCCATACCTTGTACGAAAAGTAGTCTTATGAATGTCTACCTCCGTAATCCTCAACTGATGGTACCCTGACTTGAGATCAATCTTAGAGAACACCATGGCTCCCTTCATTTGATCAAACAAGTCATCAATGTGAGGTAGGGGATAACGATTCTTGATCGTTACCTTATTCAGCTGGTGGTAGTCTATGCACAACCGCAATGATCCATCCTTCTTCTTAACAAATATAACCGGTGCACCCTAAGGGGATACACTAGGACGGATGAGGCCTTTCTCTAGAAGCCCCTCTAACTACAACTTGTGCTCATAGAGCTCTGGGGTGGTCATCTAATAAGGAGCTCGTGAGATAGGCTCTTCTCCTGGAACCAAATCAATATGGAAATCAATCTCACGTGGGGGTGGCATCCCCGGTAGCTCCCCTGGGAAAACATCTGCATACTATCTCAAAATGCGATGGTCATATAGTGATGGCCCATAAGACCCATCCTCTATCCAGTCACTGACTATGACTGCATACATATGAAAACCCCTGTCATGAGACATCGCTTGAGCTACATAGCAGAGATAGTACGAATAGAAACAAGTATCCGACCCAAGAAATCACCGACTCAATTCCATTATCATCTACACAAGATATAGTCTTATGATAGCAATTCCTCCTATCCTTGTGTGCGATCAACTAATCCATGCCTAAAATGACTCCATATGAGCCCAAAGGAAGTATGTGAAGATCTGAAGTGGTGGTGAAAGGTCCCAAGTTAACAACACACTCATTTACTAAGGAGTCTACAGAGACTTTGGCTCCCAAAGCCATCTCAACATCCCAACTATGACCCTATCTAATAGCCACCAGCCTACATCGCTCTACCAAGGATGGTGCAATAAATGAATCAGAAGAACCAGAATCAAACAATATAGAAGTAGGAACACCTCTAATGCTACCGTAGTCTTAATGACCATGCTCGGTGCTCGGCAGCGTTCTCAACCACCTTTGTATAGATCCTATGACTCCATCCCATGTCTCTGACTGTAGGCTCTAAGATGGGTGCCTTACCCTTATTAGGGTTCGGGGTAGTCTCTCCAAAATTATCCCGCTACTCCACACCCGAAGCAACCACCTGAAGTCCTCCAAATTGCAGTATTGTGAAGATACCCTAGAGGTAGGTGTTGTGGACCCCACGGACGATCTAGCCATAGTCCGATGTGGCCTCTGTGGTCAAGCTCCTATTGAATGAGCTCTAGCTCCACCCTATGTCCCTGATGGGACCCTAGGAGGCCCCATGCTCCGACCTCTCGTGCATCAACTCTCGATGAGGCCTAAAAGGTGGGCGGGACTACCGTTGTTTTGTTGTGGCCTAAAAGATGGCGTGAAGAATGATGACCCCATGAGGAGGAGTAGTGACCCCCTCACTCTACTATCTCGCAAGCTGTTGAATACTTCTCCCGACTGGTCTCTAGCCTGTTGGGTTCTACCCTGAGTCTCCTCTATAATGTAGGCCTTCTCAATGGCCTCTGCTAATGTCTGTGGCTAGTAGATTCGTACTACACCTCCAATGTCTAAATTAAGGCCCCAGATGAACTTATGGATCCACACCTACTCATCCTGCATGTAATCAATGTACTAAAGCAGGTCTAGGAACCTACTCTCATACTCAGCCACTATAAGGGAAGTCGCCGTCAAGGTCATAGAACTCATCGATCCTCTACTATATGAATCTCCATGGTAAGTATCTTCTCCTGAATCTCTCCTCAAATAGATCCCAGTGACTGTCTCTGAGTCTATATGGAGCTTCTGCTCCTCTGTCCTCCACCATACTCTAGCTCCATCCTTCAGTAGATGGATCACAACACGAGCTTTTGTGTTGCTAGAACAAGGACAAAGCTTGAAGCAACTGCTCAAGCTAACCAGCCAAGCCTCTGCCTAGAATCCCCTTATTTCATCTAAATAATGTGAGGGCCTAAGCTTTAGGATCTCCTTGATGTGATCCATAACTGTGGTCTAATGGCCTCCGGGCCTCTCCACCTGCCTATCCCCGAGCCTAGGGCTCGAGATCTCTCTCTGTCCTAAAATAAGGTCTCCGTGTCCCCTCAAGGAGACTCTGCTCTAGCCAAATCTCTATGAAAATTCTCTCCCCCATCCTCCTCACTGGGTGGAGGAGGTGCATGTCCCTCTATGGAAGTAAATTTTTCCTGCCTGCCTGAGTGTCCTCCTACTGATCCTCTACGTAGGGCAACATTAACATCCCTGGAAGTGCAGTAAAATCTGTGGTAGGATATTTCTGCTAAACCCAGTGCGTGGTGGTGGTGGTGGTGGCGGTGGAGGTGGTGGTGGTGGTGACTCTGAGTCTCTATGAACATTCCTCCTGCTCCATCTAAGCTCCCTGCATATACCAGAGTGGGAGTTAGTTCATTACCTTGAGTTTCCTTCAGTTTTCTAAGTTTACTAACATGAACAATTTTCAAACAGTTTTGTTTTCTAGATTATCAATTTGCTAGTTTTAGGTTTCAAGTCTATTTGTTTCAAGTGTGCCCAATGGTCCAAGCTTTTGAACCACTACTCTGATACCAAGTGTAATGCCCGCTTCAACTACCACTTGAGACCAAGAAACAAACTAGGAAAATTATGGAATAATTTATTTTTGTAAGAAGGGTCTACAAACAAGTAGCAAGACACTAGTTTGAAACTAAATACGTTCGAAAAAATTCTGATTAACCTAACACAATATTTCTATTTTTATCTTATAAAAAGTTTACAAGGTTCCAATTTGGAGGTTACAAGTTTTACTAAGGTACAAGGAGAAATTTATCGCTAGGCCCGCTCTCTATCAAGCCCTAAACTTCAACTATATTTTTCACACACTTACATTTATTAAAACTTTCCTAAAATAGGCTCATTGGATAGGGAATTTCCTCACCTTTCCAACCATATAAATAAGTCCTCCTAACTCCTTATAAAACTCAAGTTATGTCTAGGCGGAGTTTTAGGGGAAAATTTTCCCTGGAGGTCCGTGGGGTTAGAGAGAAAATTGGGGAAATTTTCCCAAATGCCACATGTCATCACGTGATTGGTTCGGGCCGGCGGGTCATGGGAAAAATTTGAAATTTTTCCCAAAACCAAAGTCTTAATTTTTCAAAGGAAAAGTTTCCTTCGTGCCTCCACACTTGTGCAAATGGCCATGTGGCACTTTGTGATTGGCCGCAGGCCAACAGAGGAAATTTGGATTTTTGCCCAAGGGCTAAAAAGTTAAAAGAATTACACGGACCTGCGCACCCATGGGGACATGTGTAAACACCATATTGGCCATAGGAATGCGGGTCGGTGGAGGAAAAAGTGAAATTTTTCCAAAAGTAAAAATGGTTAAGTTTTCTGTTTTGATCCATGCCCTGCCACGTGTCGCACATGATTGGTTGGGGGCCGCGGGGTTGCGGGGAAAATTGGGAAAAATTTTCCAAGGAAAATTTTTCAAAATTTTAATTTTTTATTAAAGGCCCACCTCTTGAGGTGCCACGTGGAAACTTCGATAGGATGATAGCGTGGTGGGGGCATGGAAATTTTTAGGAAATTTTTCCAAAGTTCAAAATTTAAATTTTTCTAAGGTCGAATTATTTCATTTTTGGTTTGGGATGGCCATTTTGAAGTAAAAATTCAAATGGCCATAAGTTTTGATAGGAGCTCCATTTTAGGAAAACGAGGACTTTCTAGAAAGCTCTCGGAGTCCTCTTTGCAAAGTTTTCATCAAATTTAGAATTTGGTGAAGTTTCTAGGTCAATTTTAAGAAATAACTTTGCAAGGTTTATAATTTTAAAGCGGCAATTTTCAACTTATAAGATTTGATTCAATTTTGATATTTTTCTTCGAGCATGTAAATTGAGCATTGGGAAATGGTCTTGGGTAATTCTAAGTATATTTTCAAAGTCAATTTGGATATTGGGTTGCATTGGTAAATTTTACATTTTTTTATAGTAAGTTGGATTGTGACGGATTTGATAGATTTTTTGAGATATTTTCTTGAATATGAAGTTCAATGTGGGTTCAATAGGACCTAATACATCTAAAATACTTTGTTTCATTTCTCAATTTTAACTAAAAATGTGGCTGTATATTTTTGATGGAATTCATTGTCAGAATTAAAGAAAGAAATAGAGATCATTTTCTAACAAGTTTACTAACCAATTTTAAATCTTCCCAATATGGGGAGGCATTCCAAATCTTATCTAATACATTCAATTGATTCGAATAATTAATTGACAGTTCATATGTAAAGTTTAAACTCCAGTTTTGATTTCAAACACAGTACATTTATTGGCAATGCTATTTATTAATCTCTTTCAAAACAGAGTTTTCATTTCACAACATCAACTCGGATCTAATACAACAATGAAATTTTGAGAAAGGAATGTAATTATTTATTTTATTTCCAACAATAATTCAATAGTTCATCTCTTTCTTTGAATTTCAAGTTCTGATGCACAATACATATTTCTTTCTTTCACATTATTCTCATAAAACATTATGGAATAATAATTCTTTACAATTCACTTATCACTCTCAACCTTTTAATTTCATTACAAGATTTCTTCTCATTACAATTAATAATATAAATGTTCCACTTTAAAGTGGGAAGGTTATAATGAACTTGCAAAAAGGAAATGTTTGTCAAACTGATTTCTCCAAGCTCCAAACAACAACAGGCTGATTTCTTCATCTTTTATCTTTTAATCACAACAAGGAAGGGGAAAGGCAACACTCTCCACCCAACCAAGATACCCAATGGGAAAATAGAATCCATCTTTCCCCATTGGCCACCGAGCCCCAACCATATTGAAATGGAGCATGATAATTCAACTCATGGCAACATGGACTTCTTTCACATGCAAGAAACACTCATGTATCACAAAAATCAATGAAGACACAAATCAAAACAAGGCAGCAGTTCTCAACTGCATTTGGAAACATTCATACAATCACAAAGGCTTGAGCAAGCAAGCCAAACAAGAGTAAGAACTATGGAGGTCTCCTTATGCCTCCCATGTTGAAATTGGACATCCACCTACAACAACCACCAAGAACATAACCATCCCATAAACCTTATCCCTCCTCAACCCCTCCTTATCCCTCCTCCAAATTTATCCCTTATACCTCCCCCAAAGTAACAAATGCATGCATATTCTTTTCCTAGGTGGATTCAAACCAACACGCCTCCTCCTCAAGAAAAGTGCAATGGAAAATCCCTTATCCCTCCTCGATTAACCTCATAGTCTTCTCTCCACACCATTCCCTAAGCATTCTACCCATCCCTCTAAGAATTACAAACACAATCACATTCAAATTTTATGCTAAAAGAGGAAAAAGAGTAAATGAAATGCATGAGTTCCTACCTCTCCATAGTGGAGACTTGATTCCAAAACAACAACCTTTGTTGCACCAAAAGAAAACAGTCCCAAATCAAAAAAATAAGGGCATGCAAATCAGTCCAAGGTCCCTCCACAAAGAAATCTCCCAAGCAAGAAAATTCGACCAAAGAGAGGAAAAACAAATTTTCAACAACCTCCAAAAGAGGAGGAATTGGATTTTTAAAGGAGAGGATGGAGGAGGAGGATGTGGATTCCAAGTGGAATGCCACATCATCTTTCATCATCCCAAAAATAAATCACATCAAAAGCAAATACATCCAATAAATGAGAATGAGAAAATTACTTACATACACAAACTCAACCCATATTCGAAAAGGAAAAAGCATTTAAAATTTGTAAGACAAGTGCAATCACTTCTTCTGATAAATCATGTCAAAATGCAATAAAATAATTTGATTTTGACTCCAAATTAATAGAAATGGTTGGTGGAGGGTTTTGATAGGTGTGGGACAAGTTTAACTTGTCCCATAAGCCTCAAATTTTTCCTCCAATCTTAAATTCGAATTTCAAAGTGGAAGGAGTGTTTGACCTTCCAAAAACTCGCCTTACAAACTCTTAAAAATTCCTACACAAACTATCACTTCACTTACATAACCTATACTTGGTAACTTACACACTCTTTTTAAAATGCATTTATTTCTATGACATTTATTTATGACAATCTTTTGACACAACATTTATTTAATCACCATATGGTTATAAATATATAAATCAATTTCATTTTCAACCAAGACAATAACATTTAATTTCACTTTCCACATCCCATTTAATTTAATTTAATTTTAACTATATGACTCTCACATTATACTATCACATTTAAATAATTAAAATAAAGAGCACATTACAAATAGAATACATACAACATTAAATAAAAAGGAAACACATAATTAACACACACACATATGCCCCCATGGTCACGATAATGGAAATCCCGCCCATGGGAAATCCTAACAAAACACAAAATACAACTCAAACACAATTGACATGGCGACCTTGTTGATTTCACACTTTGAATTCCAATATGGTTAGTTTCGAGTCCCCCAACATTGTTGTGATTTTAACCTACTGAAAAAATAACAATACCCCTTCGGCCTCATGGCCATATCAGAACATCAATGATATAAGAAACATTTAATTTTGAAATCTAAATCACAACATTATCAAGAATTTAACATTTATCATTTAAATTCAATTTGCAACTATATCATCATCAATAGATTTCTATACTAGAGCTATTCATAATGTCAATGTCACATGTCTAAAATCAACATCAATAACCTATCCATGTCAACTAGTATATCATCATCCACAGAATAATAATAATGTCTCAATGATCCTTAAGCATAATAATTGAATCCAGATCAATATTAATCCATAGTATAACATCTAACCATCATACTAATCAAAACATAATAGTGTCCATAATAATCCCTGATACATCATACTACATCAAAACATAATAATATCCAAAATATGATCAATAGTGTCACGATCAACATCTCAACAGTGACAAAGGAGAGTGGGCACTACTGGTTTCGGATGATGTGGCTAAGTACAACTTGACAGATGGGTGAGTAAGGCTTGTGGTTGGCATGACACCCAAGGTAGTGATGCATCTAGATAAATATGAAGATATAGGTGTGGGTAGGTTTTTAGGTTTTGGAATGGTTTTAGTCATGGGTAAATGTTTGGATGTAGGAAGGGTTGATGAAGAAGAATCTGCATTTCGATAGACATAGTCAATATTGATCGGTTGTTGGAAATACCTTTGGGTAGATCATGGAAGTATCTTCAGGTAACATTTTCATTTGGGTCGAAAAGGGGAGCCGAAGATGTCCCTAGAGCATGGAATTATCAACATAATCCAAGCGATCGGCCAACCGTGAAAATAGGACTGTTGTAGAAGAATATGGAGTTAGTTTTGTGGCAATCCCTGTAAAATATGTCTATGAGATAGGGGATTGGCTAGCCTCGGACTCTGTGGGAAAAATAGTCGAGATCAAACTAATGGGGTCTGGGATGCGAGGAGAACTACCCCTGACAGGTAGTGGCATGTTATACAAGTCTCCCATGGGTAGGAGATATGGTAGGTGGGGTGAGGTAGACTTCTCCCTTGGTGGAGGAGAAGGTGATGATGATTCTCCTGTGGATGGGAGAATTAAAAGTGTTGACTGTTCGGTAGGTTGTGAGGTAGACGGTGAAATGGCATCGGTAGAAAGCATGGGTTCCTCCATGAGAGAAGGGGGAGATGAAGGGGACTCCTTTGTGGGTGAAGGATTAGAAGAGGTATGCTCCTCTATGGGTAGAGGAGCTCGTGCCATAATTTCCTCAATAGAAAAAATAGGTGGGATTTGAGGAATGATCGGTATAATATCAAAAACCATGTGGAGTTCACGAGACATTATTATCATTGGATGAAGGCTCACCATTTTGATTAGATGATGGTTTATGGTTAGGGAATGTATTTTTAAAGATGTGAAAATTTTGATTTGTCGGCGTGTTTGGGTTATCCATGACGAGGTCTCCATTATCTATCATATCTTGAAAAATAATCTTAAAAGTGATGCGATTACCATATTTATGGCCTTTGACATGATGGTAATTACAGTAGTCATGTTCCTTATACCATGTAGGCATAGGACGAGTGGGATTGAAACCAAGTATGAGGTTTTATGGGAGGAAGTGTAATGGCTCCAACTTTAATAAGCTTTTCCAAGACTGAAGAATAGGGATCTCCATTGAAGTGTACTTCCATTGCTCCCACTAGAACTGAAAGGCCTAGATAGGGGAAATATTGGAAGAAGGTTGGGCTTGATTAGAGGGATGGGATGGACCCACTTTGATAACTACCACATTAGCATTTCTTTTAGTTTTTAATAATTATTTTGGGGTTTGAAGATGAAGAAGAATCATTTGGTTTGAATGGCACGTTCTTGTTTCATAATTAGATTTTATTTTCTTCAATGGCATGGATTTCTAGCTTTTGTGTCATGGTGAATGCTTCAGTGAAGGTTCAGAAGGTTTGTACCTACATATTTGGTGAGATGTGTCTTGCACAAGATCTAGTGAACAACTCAATTAGTTCATTTTGAGGTAAATGGGATTTCAATTGGTTGATAAGACTCCGCTAGTGAGCAACAAAATCTACGATAGATTCGTCTTCATATTGTCATTTTGAATAAAGGTCATTCATGGTGACCTTCTTGACTACATTGATCGAGAAGTGGTCTAGGAATACCTGAGCCATCTATTTGAAGGAGTAGATGGAATGTCGAGGTAAACTGATGTACTAATCTAAGGTGGGTCATGTTAGGAACATGGGAAATGTTCATAAGAGAAAATCATCATAATGGGCAATTAGGTAGCATCCATGCTTGAATGACTGCAAGTGTTGTTGTGGGTCCTCTTTATTGTTGAAATGGTTGAACTTGGGAATTTTCCAATGCACAGGATATGGACGAATAGGAAAGGATGGATGAATAGGCTCATTACATATTTTGTCATAGGTCAAGGAGTTATGAGATCTGGAAAATGATGCTTCTAATGCCTACATATTTTCCATCATCATCCTAATGAGGTCATCAAAGCAGATTATAAGGAATGGGTTCCTCCTGCAGTAAAGGGAGGTTGATGATGGGTGTATGATTTGGATGGCATCCTAGTACATGCGGGTGTCGAGTATGAAAATTGTAAAGGGGGGATGGATATAGTTGAAATGTATCTAGAATAAGTGACCAATGAGATTGGGGATTACTTGTGATGCGTGTAAATAGGTGGGGTTGTTGCAATGGCTCTCATGGTAATGGGTGGTAGAGAATAGGGGATAGAAAGAACCATAATTTGGATAGGGATATGGGTTTCTAACACTTTGGAGGTGGTTGTGATGCAATTGGTATATATGAGGAAAAGGGTGTAGATGGGGCTATGATCAAGGCGGTTGGTGAAGGCTGTTAACACCATGGATGCAATAGATTTCATTGGGGTAGTAGTTATGGAAAATGTAGAACCTAACTAAGATACCGGAGGGTAATACTGATGAGGAAAGCACCAAGCTAGTGGTAGCTAATGTAGAAGTGGGTGTGAGGGAAGGAAGAATGTATACGGGCATGTTGTATATTAACTATCCTAAGGAGTCCTGGGTAGAGGAGTGGGTGAGATATTATTGTAGGGCCACAAGATTTTGATCAAGGAGTTTTATCAACTCCTCATTGCTAGTAAGCAATGGGGATAAGCTGAGTTGGATCCATATGTGATAGGATGGATGGCGGCGATGGACTAGGTGGGAGTGGTTGATGGCTGATGTGAAATACAAGGAGTTAGATTGCTGCAAGTCAACACCATGTGAATTAGTGTTGACTTGGTAAGACTATATTCTATGAATGACACATAAAATAGTAGAAATAGAGAAGGATGAATTCGGGGGTAAATCTAGTAAAAAATTGATTAAGATTCAAACATAGAAACTGACTATGGTCGGTATGATGGATGATAGTTATAGGGAACTCGCGAAGGTTATGATAATCGATATCGGGTCATCAGAAAGTACCAGTTTGAGTAAATGAAACAAAATTGATGAATATGAATCTGGAAAAGCTGCACTGATAGAGATATCGAAATTTGGGGGATATGATGGTGTCCTAAGGACCAAAAACATAAAAGAATAGGTGATGAAGGTTATTTCAAGTAAAATAACGAATAGCACCTGACACTTAGTTAGGTAAATCGACGACAATCAGATGTAAACCGACAATGGTCGTTGGACCAATTCGGGTACTATGAAATTAGAAGAAATGAAGAAAAATGGATTTTGGTGAATTAAAATAGATGAAGGATCAACCCAAAAATCTAAGAATGATAGGATGAGGTCTTGACACACTCAGAAATAGCTAGAATACTCCAAATATGATGGGGAGTGTGAAAGGAAGAAGAAAAATGGAGAATCGTAACTCACACCTCAAAACACAAGTCAATAATAAAGCTAAGTAAAACATGTAATCCTAAAAGTGAATTTATGTTTATTTTAGCTTATGTTATTAAGAATAACTTGTGAATTTACAATAGAGTTTTTGGTTGGGAAGGCATCCTATGAAGAAGGAAATATAATGGCGAGGTTTTAGGTTATGTTATCGCAGGGGTGGTCCTTTCTCTGAGGTGATGACTGGACATAGATAACCAGTTGGGCACCCACTATCAATCCTTTGATCGTGTGATTATTGATATCTTATTCCGGGTGGGATATTGTGTAAGAAGATGTGTAAATTCAAATTTGTGTAGTTTGGCAAAGAGAGATAAGAGAAAAACGTGCTTTCTATGGTTCAATTGTGTCAACCATCAGCTGGGCATGACTTCTAGCATACAGGTTTCCCTCATTTTTAAATGTGAGCTAATAATGCATCATACAAGGATGAAATGCAACAAATTTTATAAGCCAAATTGAAAATTATATTCGATGAAGTAAATGATGAATAGTTCAAGAACGTGCTCTTTCACTACTATGCAAATGTAAGATGGAAAAATTGTTTCATTTTAAGCACCAGATGATCAGTGTCATTTAGACAATTAGAAGAAAAGAATATTACTAGGGACAAGATTAAATGTGTATTTTTCAAAAGGAAAGAAACACACAAAAATTTCTCTATATGAATAAAATGCAACGAACCCAAGAGAGGGTCCCACTAGGTGTGCCATAATGTTTCTCTGAATAGTGATGTGTACATAAGAGAAAAATAGATAAGGTAAGGGTGAGGAGGAATACTTGTGAATGAAGGTGGAAAGTATAGTGTGCACATTCTGATTTCCCGATACAATGCTCATTGCAAAAACTTCCTTTTTGCTAGGAGGAACTACCTGTGAATATAAACAAGACCAAGGAATGAATATTAAACAATATATGTCATTAGACTGCCTAGTGTATGCTAGATCTGGGAAGTGTGATACTTCCTAGATGGTTGTCAATCCACTATTTAAAACAACTTAATGTAATAAATAATGTTAACCAATAATGTCCTACTATGTTTTATATGATTTCGGTGTCTCATTCAAGTACAATAAATAAATCTAGTCTAAAATGCTAGGTTATGATCAGATCTTGAAGTCAGACAGGTAAATAAGGTGGTTAGGATAGGTTAGGGTCAATTTTTAGGTGATTTGGTTTGTTTGGGTTAAAGGTATGAGGTTATTGGTATAGGTAGATTTACTAGACACAAAGACAGGACATTAGTCCTGGTATGGTGATGTCGTTTGAGAGGAGACCAACACACGGTTTGGGTTAGCTGAATTAATAGGTTCGGGCTAATAGAAACTCAAAGAATTTGGGTTTTGATGATTCTCGGGATTTCCCAGGAGAATGGACAGATGATGGTGAGGTAGATGATAGTGATGGGAGTAGTCATAGATGTATGGAGTCAGGTATGGGAGGTTGGGAGGTTGTAGGTAGTTAGGTAAAGGGATTGATATGAAGGTGAGAAGTGATGGGATGTAAAGGAAATTAGGACTCTTAAACAAAGATGAAGAAACTGATCTCACTAAGTATGGAAAGATACAAATTTAAATGTACTTACTGGTGTTTGCAAACCTGGTGGTTAGATGGAGGTGATGGTTGATGCAGCAGGGCGATGGCGGTTCACGGAATTTCTTCCCGAGAATTTTACCGTGAATGCTTTCATTTCATATCATTGTTTGGTTGTTGTTTTAAGATGTCTAAATGTGCGGGACTACTTTGGTGTGTGATTTCATGTAGATATATCTTCTCCTAAAACACAAATAATTCTTCCAACCTCTCAAACAAGGATACCAAAGTGAATATATGGTAACTGATGATGGTTTAGGGTGACCAGCATCGGTTAAGGCAGGATATAGTAGGTTTCCAAGATAGCATATCTTGGCTATCTTTTTTACCAGCTCTGTCCATTTTTGCGGATCAAAATGTAGTGTTCTCGCTTAGATCGGTGAGAATGAGGTTAGAGGAATAATATGCATGTAATTTTAGGGTTGAACTAAGTCTTAGTTAACTAAGGTAGGTAGGAATAAGTCTTAGTTAGCGATGGCAGGTGAATATTGATTCTTACTAAAAAAGAAACATGCTAAGAATAGGTTTATGATGAGGTGTCTTGGTGATGTGGTTGGGTGAGGTGTCTAGGTGAGGTGGAAATTAGTTTAATTAAGGTAATTAAATAATGAATATTGTGAGAGTGGGCATTAATTTAATTTTAGGTAATTAAATTAATATACATATGGGTAAAGGGGGAGTGTGGCCTAAATTTGGTGTCTACAACATCCTTGAGTGTAGCAGGAAATAGCTTTAATTTATGTGCATCAAGTAGTATAATCATAACTCCTACACAGAACATCAAACTCAAATAGAAAGGTTTTTGGGTCTTCTGACATGGATCCATGAAATTTGGGTAAGGGTAAGGGAGAAATATTATTCATATCAGTACTTGCATTGTTTTCATTGATGGGGAACTCAAAGGTTGTTTCCCCTTTTTGAAATATTCTAATTTACTTCTTCCGTCATCTTTGGTGCTTAGGAAAAACTTAAGAGCTTTCACTTGGAGGATTGTCTTCAAACAACAAACCTAATACAAAGGTTTCTTCTTTAGAATCCTCAAAGGTATATGAATATATTTGTGTTACATGTGGACTAGGAAAAAATCCCTTGGGCGGGTGCATCCCTGGGCAGTGCATACATCAACTAATCAACTCTATCAACAGAAAATTTATTGCAGGGGTTGGAAGTGAATTCATTAAAACCTAAACTAATCTAAGAAATAAAAACCTCTTCAAAAAACTTATAATTTGGCAAGTATCCCCAACAACAACGCAAAAAATGGTGGTGCAAATTAACTTGTCGAAATTAATATGTTATTCATCAATCTACAGTCATTTAATTATCAGACCTACGGATGTAAAGGTAAATTTTTATCACTACAATTAAGAAATAATAATACTGAAAATGAATTGGACTATGATCTGAAACAAATACTATAACTATGGTAAAGCATTTAAAAATAGAATACATATAAAGGAATAAACTAATGCAATTCTAACCATGCAATGAATTAAAACAACAACAAAAGGAGAGGGTTAGAAAACCATAAGTGGTCCCTAACTTGGGTGTTAATCCCTCCTAAGGCCTGTGTCTATAATAATTTAATAGAACTCAGATTCTTATTTCATTAGCATGAATATTACAAGTGGAAAATACAAGTTCCCTATCTATGGATCGATATCCTCTGTATGCATCCCCTTCTACAGCATTAATCTTTCCTTTTTATATCTTTCATTACAACAGAGGCATGAAGAGATAGAGTCCTACTAGGAGTTCTAGTTGGATTAAGTAAAATATATCAACCAAACAATCCAGAAACTTACATGCATGCAACATAACTATTTAATATATGTTCTCCATATAATCACATAATTTAACTAACTGATCACTTGATCAACTAGTTATTAAATTATGATTTAAATCAATTAGTTATTTGTTTTAGGTTGCAACACATAATCATGTGATGGTGTTGAGTCTTGTTCTTGTTCACATAATTTTATCCCTCTATCAACATGTGCAAGCTTAGGTGTAGTGTCCACGTTGTGAAAGCTCACGAGAATCACATATTTATGTATGTGTGTGACCTCATTTTTCTATGGATGCTTTGTTGTAGGTGGGTCCCTTTGGTTGCATGTCGGTTGCTATGGATGAGCTATTTATTGTAAGTGAGTTCCTTTGGTTGCATGTAGGTTTCTATGTATGGATCCTTTTATTCATTTTAGCTACTACATATAACAACTTCTTTACAAACAAGGTTGACATTTATACAAAACATCATTTAACATCTAATTGGAACCAAAAGAATAAATGTATACTTATAATCCAAAAATAAATTAAACCTTGGTAATTATTATATTAACTTATATCTATTCCATAAGTTAAATTTTTAATGTAAATGTTCAAAAGTATCATCGGGAAATACAAGTTCAGGGGTACAATTGGCTAAGAAAAATATAGTAGATGAGGTGTTTCAAAAGAAAGAAAACAACTCATCAATACATATCACAAAATTCCTACTAGTGATGCCACGATGACAACAAACCTAGTTACCATACTTTGTAGCCCAAAATAACACTTGAACAAGGCTTGTCCTTGTTTTATTTCTAATAAAAAATGAAAATGAATTATATGACCTCTTGCATGGGATCCACTAGTGAACACAAATAGTGAAATTTTACATAGTTGGAAATCTTGGGTGTTTTTGCAAGAATTCTTTAGATTCCCAAGTAGCTTCCTTCGAGGGGAAATTATTCCATTTGATCAAGTGAAAAGGAATGTTCCTATGTTGTAGGAGCTTTATTTTAGTTACGAGAATGCACCATTGGGTAGATAGGCTTTAGTAAATGGGTGTCAATTTTTATTTAATGCAATAAAATAAAAATATTTTAAAATTTTCCTTTGCATGGAATATATAGTACATATGTGGTCTAGATAACCTTTTCTTAGACTTGATAAGGTCACATAGAATTTTGGTGGTAACTTGTGGCATCCTTGTTTTAATGTGACTTTTCATATGAGATTTGAGTCACACAAAGACCATATTGGCCACCTCAAAATGTTTCTCAAAGAATACTAGGAAATCTTTTTGTAAAATTGTTTCAAAATCCAAATTATCTAGATCCAAAATCTAACCATAAGTTGTAGGTTGAATTCCAATATAATTGGTTAAAATTCCTTTGATGATCCTAGAATTTGTGTGAAGAAACAATGGTTTCTCTCAATGATGCTCATGTTGATCTTGATATCATACTTTCTCCTACCGTTGGTACTTTTTTGAGTGAAAATTCTTTGAGCATTTTTCAAGTTTCTATTAAAGGTGAAAATAGTAAGTGGAAGAAATTTTCCTTAGATGCCCTCTAAAACCTTCAATACCTTGCTGAAACTAATCATTTTAAAAATAAAAACTCTAATCAAATATCCAATTTATTAAATGTCCTAGCAAAATTCCAATTCTCAAACCCAACTTCAAGAGACTATTAATGGTGGTGTTAATATAACATACAACCTTCAAGATGAAGTATATGGATATTGAATGAGATTAATCATGATCAAACACTTAGTGTATCATCTTCTTTAGCTAATTTTGTAGTAGTTTCTCGTATTTCTTGAACAATTTTTTTGGAGTTACCTTTTGTAGTTCCATTAACTAAATTTTTTATAATCTCATCTGAAAAATAGTTGATTCATATGTGAATGATATTTTAGAAAAATATAGGAAGAGGGTTGATCACCCTAAAGCATTGATCAAATATTGCATCATTATGAATCAAGAAGAATGTGTATTCAAAATAATAGGCATACATATACTTTTATATACCATTTCCTCATTAATAATTGATGTTGATCCTACAAAAAATCATGTTATTCTTGAGATGTTTTCCCATGAAGGATTAGTATCACATCAGATCATTTCTTGGGAATATTGGAGTTATTAAAAGGTTCATACCTAACCTCACTAATGCATTCCATCCATAAAAAACCTTCGAAAAAAAGTAGAGTGGTGTCATTTAGACACAAGATTTCCAAAATTCCTTTGAGTTGGTAAATAGTTTTCTCTTGTCTCTTCTCAATATCACACCACCAAAATCGGACCATCCTCTAATTTTTGATGAGATGTTTTTTTTATTGTTTACATAAAAATGAATAAGTGATTCAGCCTAGAATTTACCAGTAATAACCCAAGCGTAATGGCACATCACTCAACCTAGACTGAGAGCTCACTCGAAGCATGCAAAGGTACCAGGACCCTCTTTAGGGTTGTTGTTACAGGATGTTAGCATGATGAAGACTTAATGCATTCAGATCCATAATTAATATAACATTCTACAGAGCATGTCTAGATCTAGATCTAAAGAGTAATAGATTTAAATAATATCCATAATGAAGTCAATCATGCAAGAACTTGTTATGCTAATTATTAATACCTTTATTCAACCAATACACTCTATTATATTAAACATAATAAATACGAGAGAAGTTTATTACAATAAGTAATACCATAAGCTCATGTGTGCATCAAATTTGGAAGCATAATCTCATAGTAATTCATATCGAGTTCTCATACACAGCCCCTTTATTCTACGTAGATCACTACATATTTATAAGGGTGGTAACTTTCCCTTCACCGGTTGCATAATTCCCAAAATAGGTCGCATGCTGAAAATAGCCATGTGCCTTTACAATAATAGCCACATATGAAAGTGTGCTAACAATAGAACTCTTTTGGTTAAGTGGTAGTAGCAATTATATTATTAGCCCGAACCCATGCAAAGTGCTTAGTATCCACTCTTCTAATAATAGCCTATGTGTTTTGTGTAATTCTTTATCTGGTTTGTGTGCTCTGCACACCATCTCAAAAAATAGCTCGTACATGTGAAAATGGATAAGTTCTGAATCTTCCCTTGTCTTTCACACATGTGTCCTTCCCTATCCTTCCCATCCTTTGACTATGCTTTACCCCTATACCCAAATATGTTATGCACCCTCTCCTTTGCATCATACTCTTGTCCGCTCAACATTACCCCACACTAAATTGCATTGTTGCCCCGACAATAGCTACTCCTTGAATAAGAAAGAATAAAGAATGGAAAGAAATCAAATAATATCTACATAAAGAATGAACTCTCACTGTGTAACATCCTTTGTCTCAACTAGAAGAATTAATTCCGGGTACTCTTATTTTATCTCTAATTCCAAGGTCTACCATTTAGTTAGTAAAGCTTCTATCTTCTCGGAATGTCCACTACAATAGATTCCAGCTCTTTTTGGGAAATTTATTCCTTCTCATTTTGTAGCACAAGAACAATGTTGGACATAACAGACATTCTTCCTTCTAAAATATTCATCTTCTGTGCTATATGCTTCCCAATCTCATCCAAATTTTCCTTATAGGGGTCTTGTGCTGCTGCAAGGGCCTCGCACTTCTTCTTGACTAGAGCTAATATTTTTACACATCCCAATGTCTTATCCTTCATTTCTTTCAGGACTTCATTGTCTTCTACTATTTTCTTGATCCTTATTACTGCATCCGGAGCTGCACATATGTGTAGTTCTGGTCCATTTTCTTCATCTCCTCTTGCAAGTTATGATGTAATGCCTCGTATGATAAAATATTTCTAACTATTGTAGCCTTTTCCTCTCTCGCCTCCTACTCGGGGTCCTTTGCTTCGGCATCCGAACTGGTCCATCCTCAAGCACCAGATGAACTAAGGTATGCACATAGTGCATAGGCATTTGAAGGGAACTCTTTAGGTAGTTCGGGCTCTAACTCGGGTCTTGCTTAGAGGACATGATCCCGATCTCCTCTGCAATGCCAATAATAACCCCATTCTTTTTTTTTCTCTAGTTCCTTCTCTCCTTTCGGATGCTCGATCTCTACATCTTTGGCCTTGATCTCTACTCTTAGTGATTTGATAGTGAAAGCTTTATCTACATTCCAGTGTGCCACCTCTGTAGACACCTTCACTAAGGCATTACCCACCTATTCATCATACATAACTATGGGTTTGATGGTTATGTGCCTATTATGTGGTTCCTTTCTCATTCTCCTTAATACATAGGACTCTTAACATACATCAAAATTAGGCTCGTCCATGTGATTTGCAATGGACCATGAAAATTGTTTCCTTATATGCATGGTTGCCATGTCAAGTTCCATCAACCCTCATCCATATAATTCCTTAACACCCACTGTATTCTAAAATCACATGTAGATAATTTCATTTATGTCCTCCTCATAGCCCATAACTAGTGCAACATACTCTCCACTTTCCCTCCTTGATCTTGGCCCTTAGGCACTTGGGTGCCAAGGTTTGGAGTTAGATCCTCTGTGTCTTGAGCAAGATCTTGCTTTGTCTCTTCTAGATTTTGTACCCCTTCTTCTTTGACCCTCATTTCTCCATCCTTGGGCTCTTCCAAATCCTCTAGTTGTATTGGAGATCCAGGCATGCTCTCTTTAGACTACTCCACCTCCTCGTTCATCTTCAATTTTCTCCTTCGTTTCTTAGTTGTATCCTTCTATGGAGAAAGTCATGGTGATATCCATATTGATTGTGGATTAGAGCCTTGAGTTCTTTTCTATCCGAATAACCTCTTAAAGTAACGTTCTTCAAGGTCTTCTCCTACTTCAAATTCTTCAACTCCTTATTCTTACGCCTAGGGTGGAGTACTTGCGTGCTCAGATTATACCCAGGTCGAGGGTTTCCTTCATCCTCTATGTATTAAGCCACCATTTTCTTCACATTCTTCCTTCTCATCATCTACCTCTATAAGTTCGGTTGGCTTGAGCTAGTATATTATCCACTATATGCCTACCCTTAGGCATCCCTGGGAGCGTGAACTCATTCTCCACATATCTATTACCCTCCAACTTAGGCTTAAGCTAAAGGTATATAAGTGCAGCTCCATTGTCTCTAATCTCCAAACTCACAGGCTTCATGCTTATCATGTCTAAAATTAGCCTCTCAATGTAGGCAGTCTAACTTGGATATACATAAGTCTTTCACATCATGTGGTAGTCACTATTTACCTTGTCTGCAACAAAGTTTAGGAGTCACACATTATTAAAACAATGGATTGATATCTATAAGTAGTGCATTGTGAAGGCATATGCCAATTTATACCAAGGGATCCAATTCCCATTCTTCATTGCAAATCACATGATGGAGAAGTTCCGATAAACCGTGAAATGCACCGCCTTTCCCACCACTTAAGGTAACTCCTTGAGGATGTGCCACTCCTCTTCGAATGTTGCATGTATCATGTCATACCACATCTCTACCCTTTTCTTGAATGCCCCACTCATTGACCCTTTTCACAAGTACTTGTCATATATTTCCACAAGGGACTTTTTTTGCATGGGGTACTCCCAGATCTTGTTCTTTTTCCCATCAGGCACTCCGATCTCCATAAATAGTAGGGACAATAGGACAGTGCTGAAACTAATTTTCTCACTAGTGCGTGCTTCCTTGATGATAGTTTCCATAATGTAGCCTGATATGTTGCAAATTATTCCCTGTGACATTCTCCTTACAATGTGTAGCCACATTTTATTCACCTGGGACCATCTTTCTTGATCATTCAATTTGGTCACTAGATGTGCAACTTCCTATACCACTGGGTACTTCTTTAATTTTTTGATATCCATACAATACGGACCCTTGGTGTACCTTAACTCCTTCTGCGTCTCCAGGATTTTTCTTTATCTTTAGAGTCACTATTCAGATCCAATCCTATGCCTCTTAAGCATGTTATAGTTGAAATCAAAGTGGTTGTTATCATTACCTGCGCCCGGTGAAATAGAAAAATTCTTCATGTACCCTTCTCATCAACCACTGGTACAAAGGTTCATACTTTCTAAAATATGGGAGCTCGTACAACTGGTAAACTCCAATATACTTTAGCAACTTCTCTCCAACATCATCATATAATGGTATGTCCATTAGTGTGTGCTTGTTTATCTTCATACTCAACAACGTGTCCAATTCCTTTTTATTAGTGATGTGTAATGGTTGTAATCACTTATCTTACACTTCCGAATGTGATAATCCCATCCTTGTCCCACTATCATGCCTTATGGGTCTCGCATCTCTAAGAAATTTGTTTTAGGAGTAATTTCAACCTCTTCTTCCACTTTCTTCTTCCATTTGGCTCCTACAACATGTGCTTTCTTTGGTGACATCTTTACATCACAACTTTTTGTCCTCTTTAGTGTGCAAAAGCTTTCCTTCTACCTTCTGTAATGATAAATTCCAAAACCCTAGCTTGAATATGCATGCCCGAGTTGAAATCACATGCCCTAGCTCTTTCTCAATGCTTTGCTTTGCTCCAACCATTCACCAATGGGGACGTAAGCTTCTCTTGCACGCAAATCTCTTCTCCACATCCGGTTCCACACTCTTAACTCCTCAACATGATTCTCTCAACTAGTTTCGCACTTGGCTCATTTAAATTTTTACGATTTACAATGGTAAAAATGAACTTGTATCCCTTCCTTATATAGATTTTGAAAAAAATAATGCATTTATTACTCCTTCACCTACCAACAATCCTCATTAATTGACCCTTTTTGCATTTTTATGCACGATACATCTTTGTGCCTCAACTATATCCTTTTAGCACACCTTCCTACCTTTTGGCTACAAAATTTTCTTGATGCACTTCCATGCACCGAGTACCTCATCATTGTGCCTCCTCCCGGTAGTCTATATGGTTGTTTCTTACCTTGTGTTGTATTGTTACTTCATTTATCTCTATCTATGGTCCTTATTTGGAAACAATATTCTATCTACCAACTCTTTAAACTTGAATAGCACTAATAGCATTTTATTCCTTTATGTGTACCCATTTTCCAATAACCACCCCACACAAATTGTATATGTGATTCTCTCGTGCATAAAAATACCGCAAATAGTAATTAGCTTCTGGTGTGCAAACGCACTTATTTCACAAAACACCAACTAAATTGACAAATCATAATGACGAATAAAGAAATATGTTAAGGGAATACATAATTGAAAACCTAATCTAAATGGTAACATTTCCTTATTATAAACAGCAAGAAGACTTATTTATAGTAGGGCTTCAGCCTACTTCCGTTGAAGTAACCAGGTAATCATATTCCATGAATCGTTTCTAACTAACGAGCTCATGTTTCAAGTATGTAAGTGATAATAGATGGTCCTAACCAATGTACTTTGAGTTTTCCTAGATGGCGCAAAAACTTAGAATCATAAAGAAGCACCATCTACCCTATCTCAAGCTTTTTGTCCCTAATGTGCCTATCATGTCATGCTTTCTGCATGGATTTTTTTTTCTTCTAACTCCATTTTGCTATTGCTCATCACTCATCTAACTTAATCAACTTGTAAATTCATTCTTCTAATGCTTGTTCATCAACTAGACCTCCAACATGTGTAATACATAAAGAAGATAACATGAATTTCATAGGAAGCACTGATTCTGTGCCAAACACCGATTGAAAGGGTGTGTCTTTGTTTAAGCACTTGTATGTTATTCTATACGCTTAAAGTAATGTTGATACTTTATCATCCCAATCCTTTCTTCTAACATCACAAATTTTTGTCAATGTTTGGCTCAAAATATTGTTGAAAGCCTCAGTAGTCCCATTTTCCTGAGGATGATATGGTGTAGTCTTATGGTGTGTAATCATGAATTCATCCAATAGAATTTTGATTGTCTCATTTAGAAAATGTGTTCCCCTATCACTGGTCAAACTCGAAGCATCCATACCTTGTAATAATATTTTCCCATAGAAACATGGCTATTATAAAGCTACTATACAATCCTTTGTAGGTGTTGTTCTACCCACCTTGTTAGATAATTAGTGCAATTGATGGTATAACATGATCCAGTCCTATGCGCGGTGGTGAAAAAGGACCCAAAAATCTATAGCCCATTTCTCAAATGGTTCTCGTACTAGTAATAGGTCTTAGAGGCATTTCATCTCTTTGACCTAGTTTTCCAAGGTGTTGATAGTGATCATAAGCCTTGTTGTAATGCCCCACCTCGGGACACTTAAAAACACATCAAGGATGACTAAAAATTTGGGTAATTTTACTTTTGTGAACTTAAATAATACCAATGTTTGTTTCACCTATCCTCATTAATAATTAATTTATGTTAATATAATTTATCCGAGTAAATTATTTACTAGTCCCAACTCGAGATTAATTATTTACTTCTATTTTAAGTTTACTAAGGCCATAAATCATAAGTCTTCACCCCTCTTATTATTTAATTAACTCCTCACACTCCCCTTTTAATTTATTTTCCATTCCCATTAAAATATCATGACTTAAAGAAAGGTAGGATTGAAGGAGAGACCTAGGATCAATTCAAATCTTGACCATTGATTTTGAACTTGCCCTAAAGTTTCCCTAATGCATCTTTATGCTCATTTATTTTCTATTTTCTCATATCATTTTTCCTTGTTTACCATTTGCAGGAGTATGTTGAGGATCTATGGAGTTGGTAAGACTTTCTTGGGGTTGCTCATGTCTGGTTATTATTGTTACTATTAGTGTTATTATTATTATTTTTTTGTTGTAACATTTCATTTCTAGGTTTCTCCTCATATAAGATGTATTTACATACCCCTTTTGAAAGAAAAACTACCTGAGTGAGCGAGCATAGATATATGAATATAACCATAAAAAAAAAACACAAGTATTGATGCCCTAAAATTTCAAGTCTACAGATGCATCTGGTGCCATTGAAGGAAGGTATGTGGCGACGCATTGGAGAGGAGGAAGACCTATGGAGAGTGGGGTGTGGATCCACCTAGAGAAGGAAGAAATTTTGGATGGTGTATAAGGAATGCCATAGAGGGTGGAAGCGACGGTTTAGAGGGATAAGGGTCTGCGTGAAGGGAGAGGGTGGTACCCACGTGGGGATGGGGAAGGAAGACGGTGTGGGGAGAGGAAGTGGAGGTGTGGGGGTGTTTGGTGGTGGAGTGGTGTGGCTGCGTGGGAATGGGAGTCACGGGAAGGGCACGATTAGGGACATCTTTGCGATAGGTGGATGGAAGATGGGGAGGGGTTTGACCCTCCCTTTGTCCTAATTTACAAAGATTTCCAAATAGAAACCTTTAAAAAAAAATTCTATTAATATATATATATATATATATATATATATATTGTTGTATAATCATTAAAGGGATTAATATATTATTAGGTAGTAAAATATATTATATACATATATATATATAATATGAAATATGATATCTATATATATATATATATTATATTTTATTTTATAATATTTCATTAATCCATCTTGCTCCTTGTGAGTTATATAATAATATAACAGACTATATTAATTGTTTTCTTTTTAATACATTTTTAATACATTTTATATATATATAAATATATATATATATATATATATATATATATATATATATATATATATATATATATTACAATAAAAAATTATGTGATGTTTCGTATTTTGAATATTACAATAGAGTGTTCTCTATAGTAATATATGTTGAATAACAAACTACTATGTAAGAACATAAAGTAGTTGTTTTCTGAAATATGAATAAATGGCATTTACTTAAATATTTTATATAATACTCTAAGAAAAGATAATGCCACAACTTTTTTAAAATTATAATAAATATGGGTTGTTGTCCACATGGACTATGAGACTTAATAAGTTATTTTTGTTTTGAATACAAATCTAGGTTAAAACTATTTATTTCTTTATGTGAACAAAGGTATGTAGTGGTGTATTTCATTCAATAGAAGAGACCAAAAACATGTCAAAAGAGTTTGCTAAAAAAAGAAACACATTTTAAAATAGGATTTCAAATGCAAGCACCTATTAAGATTTCACTAAAAAGAATAGAGTATAAGCTAATTTTTGTTTTCCTTTGTATAAAGCCACCAAATTTTTCAAGAAGGTAACTATTACAAGGTTATTCAATATTCTCAATAAATCAACAATTCCTTCTTTAATAAGGGTTACAACAAGTTCTTATTAAAGGAAAATTTGTTACAATATTTCATCTCTAAGAAGCTCAATCTCAATTTGTCATATATTTCCAAAATACACAACTACTCAAAATAAATCCCATGCCAAGCTTCTTTACAAGGATAAAAAGAGATTGCTCAAACAAAATGACTCAAGTTTACAAGTAATTTCAAATACAAAAAGGAGGGATTTACAAGAACATGAAAGTTTCCTCATAGCCATGTTCTTAGAGATACAATGAAAGTGATGCTTCAAAAAAATTTGAGAGGACAAGGAGAGACCAAAATGCCACAAACTCTTGAATCGAATACTTTACAAGAATCCAACTCCAAGAGAACAAGGCTTGTTTAACCACCCAACCTTTAGGCATCATTACATGCCTTTCCAAGGTTGGAAGACATGCTAGCCTCCCCCAAGCCCATGGGAAAGAGGACTACTATCCACAACTTTGCACAAGAGTAAGGGAGAACAATCCAAAATTATATTCACATACAAGCTAAGACCATGCACAAAGAAACAATCACCAAGAAAAAAAAAAATAAGGGAAAAGAGGAGAAGCCATATTCTACCTCCAAAATGGGGAAGAGAAGAAAGAGATCTCCAAGTGTCAAGAGTGTAGCCAACATTGGTTGCACATAAACAATAATCTCCACAACCTCCTTATTCCTCCAAAGTCATCAAACCCTCCTTATTTCTCCAACCATTCACAAAAATCCTTCTTGGGAGGATTTTAAAACCCAAAGGGGTTTCCTCTCCAAGAATGGGGAAGGGGGTTCAAGCCATATGAACAACCTTCACCACATCAAACCATTTGTGGGGTGTAATTAAAATCCTACATGGCTTGCCCATCAAGCCATGAGGATTGAGAGGAAAAATTCTTCCTCTTCCCCCACAAACTCTAAAAATCCATCATGCCATTTGATGGATGGAAGAAATTAAAACAACAAACATAACAACAAATAGCCACACCTAAAAGCAAAAACATTTTAAAGAAAATGAAACTACAATCTAACATGATATGAAACATAAAGAAAAAATGAGCTTAAGGAGCCTACCTCCAAAAGCTCTCTAACACTCTAACTTTTCCTCTTCTTTATCCAAGCAAGCTCTATCTTTGGTTGGTGAGAAGTGTGCAACCTTGGTCAACTTATCCACAAAGTGATCATACGGCATCATGATGATATTGGAGCTAGAGCTTGATGAGCCTATGTGAGGATGAAGTTATGCAGATCACTTGACTTAGGCACATAGATGCGCCTATGAAACCGAAGTAAACCATCTGTCTCTAAAATGCACCCTGAATATCTACCCTCTAAGGAACCCTGTGACTCCAACATCTATCTAGCACCCTCATAAAACCTGTCCTTTGGAAGATGCTCAAGAATTCTACCTCTCAAATCTGACTGCAATGTCAATGAAGCAAGTACATGTCGTCATCTACTAAGTGCATCTACAATGACATTTTCCTTCCTTTGATATACTGTACCTCCATGTCGTACTCACATAGGAACTCCATCCAACACTTTGTTGTCGAGCATTGAGGTTCAGCTATGAGAAGATATGTTGTAAACTATGGTGGTCAGTCCTCAAAATGAAAGGTCTACCCAAAAGGAAATGACACCAATGCACAAGTGCATGAATGACTGCTATAAGCTCTAAATCATGGGTAGGATAGTTAAGCTTGTAGTCTTTGAGCTTACGCGACTCAAAGGTAATCACTCGATGCTCCTGCATAAGAATGGCTCCCAAACCCTCTAGTGATGCATCAGTACAAACAACAAAGTCCTCTGTCAGGTCTAGAACTACTAAGATGGGTGTCATGGTTAACCTTTCCTTAAGCAACTAAAAGTCCTACTCACACTTTTCTGACCAATCAAACTTCTTCCCTTTTCTCTGAAGAGAAGTAATAGGGTGAGCAATCCTGGAGAAATCCTAAACAAACCTATAGTAGTAACCTACTAAACCCATAAAACTCCTCACCTTAGTGACTGATGTGGGTGTTGGCCAATCCATAATAGCCTATATCTTAGAGGGATCTACTGAGATACCCTCTCCTAATATGATGTGACCCAAGTACTGAATCTCTATTTGAAAGAAGTTGCATTTTTCCAAGTTCCCATATAACTTCTGCTCTCTCAAAACCTATAGTACCTGTCTCAAATGCTCCTTGTGTTCCTCCTCGGAATGAGAATATATCAATATATCATCTAGGAACACTAGGATGAACCGATCCAGAAAGGTCTTGAATACTCCATTCATGAGGCTCATGAAGACAGCTAGGGCATTAGTCAAACCAAATGGAATAACTGTGAACTCATAATGCCCATAATGTGTGTGAAAGGTTGTCTTATGAATGTCTACATATGATATGTGCAACTGATGGTACCCTGACTTGAGATCAATTTTGGAGGATAATCTAGCTCCCTACATCTGATCAAACAAGTCATCAATCACGGGGAGTGGATAACGGTTCTTTATTGTGACTTTGTTGAGCTGCCTAAAGTCAACACAAAGTCTAAGAGAATAGTCCTTCTTCACAAATATGACTGGCGCTCCCCAAGGAGATACACTAGGATGAATGAGACCCTTCTCCAACAACTCCTCTAATTAAATCTTGAGCTCATGAAGCTCTTGAGTTTTCATCCAATAGGGTTCCCTAGAAATTAGTGCATATCTCGGCACTAAATCGATGGTGAAATCCACCTCTCTGTTGGGTGGTAACCCTAGAAGCTCGCCTGGAAACACATCTACATACTCCCTCAAAACTACATGATCATCTAAGGGTGAATGCTCTGGGGTTCTCTTTGACTGATCACTAATGGTGATATAAAAAATTGACAACCTTTACACATGCTCCACTTGAGTTGCTCAACCAAGATCATACGTAAAGAGATAGGTCTCTACATCCCTGATATCACAACTACACTCCCAAGATCATCCTGACACTCAATGACCTTATTTTTGTAATCTACCTTAGCTCGATGTGCCTCAAACCAATCCATACCCAAAACTACGTGATACAATCCTAGAGGGATAACTCAGAGGTCAAGTTTAGTAGAGAAAACTCCTAAATCAAGTACAAAACTCTCCACATACGAGTCCACAGTGAGTTTTTCCCCAGAGGCCAACTCAACTTGCCAATTATTTGGTTGCCTAGCCACTACTAGCCCACACTGGTCCACTATAGAAGGAGATATAAAAGAATCTGAAGCACCTAAATCAAAAGTACTAAGACAGAAATATCTCTCGATAGTACATCTATCGTCTCAATAAGCGTGGCACGATGCTCAACTCCGACGGTTTTCAACCACTGCATATACACGATGGGTGCGTCCTACATCACCCACCATCTACTCAGATCTAGAGGCTCTCTGTGTATCCATGGTAGTGGGTTTGTGTAGGCACATACGCACATAGTGATCAGGAGACCCACAAATAAAACATCCTCCTGTACCCCTCTAAGATGGGGTCCCTCTCCTGTACTCTGGTGAACTGATCCTACCGGTCCAACCCTAGCGAATCTGCTACGTGTGAGCTGACTGTACATGCTGAGTACCCTACCTTCTATCCCTAGCTCCACCAAAACATCCTCAAGTACCACCTCTCTGTAAGCTCGAGTCATCAGCCCCTCTCGCTGCTAGTGGCCATCATAACGACTCCAAAAATTCACACATGAACAACACAGTAAAAGACAGGATATTTTTTTTTTTACTTTCTTCGACACATAACACGACACAAAATGTCATCACAAAGTTACAACTAACTCGAGAACCACTTGTTACGGGGATGACCACAAGGTCAGCACGGAAACGTTCACACCCAAAAGGATAATACACTTTTCTTTTTTTTGAGAACAACATAGAAGTCCAACCACATGACACTCTCACAGCTAGGGCAAGCCACAGTAAGAAATGATTGAAGGTTATTTATTTTGATAAAACACCCTTTAACTCATGACTTATGTTTTCAGAAAGATTCAATATATGATTCGCACAAATTCATCTTACCAACTGAGTTATTTTCTTATACACTGTAGAGTAGTTCACTTAAAGTCTTCTCCTACTTGCTAAATCTTATTATCTTCCAGAAACTAACCATTGTTTTCCCTTAAGCTTGTTTAAGAGTTCACCCAAAAGGGGTAGTGTTCACTAGTTTAGCTAGGGATATCAAATTTTAAAATTTTACTTTACAAGGATAGTTTCACCTTTGATCATTTCAGGAGTCTCTTGTTCTCAAGTAAGTCATCTCTACATTAATTTATCTGAATATATATATTTTAGTTAACTTCTATAAGGGTTAACCACTCCATTTAATTTTACTTATATCACATCATTACAAGGTGTCAGAGAGTTTTGACTTAACACTTTATTCTTAAAATCAAGGTTTTACAATACTTATGCCAATGTAATGATTGAATATTATTTCTCACCAAGGTAAGTTACTAGTCTAACAACAAAAAGGGAAAGAACACTTCACCACGTAGTTTTCCAAACATACCAAGACAAGAGATCTTCTAAACTCCTTGCAAGCAAAGTTACAAAATTTACAACGCATTGAACTTTCTACAAAGAACTTCATAATTTGAACTGATGAAACTTTTACACTCTTTTCCTTTAATCTACTCGCATAATCCATCTGCACAAATATTTATTAGAGTCAGTTTGCTAGAACTGAGCATGATAAGATATAAACCTCACCTAATAATTTATGCCATCTAGCATTTAAATAAAAGAAAGTTTGCAATACTCCTTATCAAATAAATTTCTAACATACATTTAAAAACTTAACTGCACATCTCATGATAATACATTTCATACTCATTAATGTTCACTTCCTTAAGATCTGCTTACATAAGAACACAATTCCAAGTGACTAGATATACAACCTTAACCATGAAATCAATCATACTTAAATTACAGTAATGATAATAACGCTCACCTAATACTCTCGACCTACTTCACATATGTAAGTATCCAATAATATTATCTTTCAATTAAATAAAAGCACCAACGACATTAAGTTTATATAATAAATACAAGTATCAATCTTATATTATTCATCGATATTACCCAAGTATCAAACCTTCATAGATAATCAGTGATATGTAAGTATAATTTGGATATTTATCCCGCAATTTTAAGAATATAATTACGTTAACAAAGGTTTTGCCAATCAGCAAGTTCATATATTATTTAGATATCCTTTTGGTTGCTTATCTCCATGTCTTATATATTTCTTCTAGTAAAAGAGTCCAACTCATTGGAATGAGTTACGATCAACAATACTTGTCATCTGTTGGTAATATGCCAAAGATACATTTGACTAGCTAAGATATGCAAGCGCGGTCCAAGCCACTATGAATACAAGTATCAACATTATCTCAACTCCTAATAAGATGCGAGTATCAATTTTTAGCTAAACATAATAATCATAGTAAATGCCAGAAATTATTCCACTCGTTAACCAAGTATTGAAATAACATATTTATCCTTACTGGTTACCTGATAACATAATATACCATGTTATATAATTCAACCTCCACTTGCATACCCCAATTTATGGGTATTAATTATTGTTCTATAAAATGAAGTTAAATAATTTCAGGTGGACTTATATCCTTACTGTCATACATGGTATGCACAGTCCCATTATGGTAGCTGTCACCTTTACTTAAGGCTATGCATGACTCCATTTTAGGGTAGTTATCTTAACTTCCCTATTCATCTGTTTTCCTACCAAAAGTCTTTCGACAAGCTTCAAGGTCAAAGTATAAGATATATTTATAATTTCATATTTCAAGCATTTCCTGAATTCATATGCATGAGGACATCACATATCAATCAAACTTGAAGAATGTCGATGTATCCAATATTACTTTAACCGATCCAAAGATCCAAGTAGTGCCTCAAAATTAAGCCAAAGAATTATCCTCACAGGATAATGACTTGCGTGCTTAACATATTCGTAAAGGTCATAGAAAACCCATTAACGCATGCTTCAGGAGGGTTCCAATCTAATAATAAGCTCATAGTAATAATAATAGAAAAGGGCCTGGTGAGGGTTTTCAATAATCCCCAAGGAAAATGATAATCGAATGACTCAGATGGAGCTATCTAGAAAGACCAATAAAACTAGTATGACTCTTCCCAAATAGAAGCCCTCAATCCTAATGGGAGTTTATATTATTATAAAACCACAGTAAAATCCAAATACAGTCATATCGAAATTCCTTTTTCAAGCCATGTTCTACATAATATAAACAATACAAGAAAAATTATAAACCTCATTCACGCTCCATACTATTTGCTACAGAAACCATCATTCAAAGGAATAATCAAGGCAAAAGATAAACCAACATTATAAGATCAGTAGGCAAGAATCGATGTAGAGATTTCTTCTACTCAAATAGTAAATAAGATAAACTGTAAAGGGGAGAGATCAGTTCATGCAATTATGATTAAAAGTCATTTGGAACCCATCTCTTTCTGGGCATCTCTTTCAAGAAAGAGTCAATATATGTAAATGCATGTTATATAATATCCAGAGTCCAAACGCTATTTATTTAGTAAAACAAAAACACATCAACATTCCAAAAGAAACCCACATCTACAGCAATCGAACAAAATTGCAAAGGTCGATTTATCCAAATGCTAAAGGAAATAAATCATTAAGAGAGAGGGTTAGTCTTATCATGCCTGTTTGGGGCTTCCTCAATGCAGCCACGTCGAACCAAGGCTCCAGCAGCTACAACACATTCCAAAAACATTCTTTTCCTCAGCACGTAGATCTCTTATGCAAGCTTCATGGCAGCACTGGTACAGTCAGGGAGAGGGCGGCCACCATGTCTAGATCTTACAAGTGCTTAGAATAAATTTTTTTTTTTAAGAAACTGGAAATAAAATCTGGTCCCTTATTTATCACTGCAGACCTGGCACAGTGCACCTTGTTATAGTGCCAGACTATGTCTGTAGATTGCTTCACATGGCATTACCAATAATCTCTACAAGAACATTTTCCTTTTTTTTAAAGTGATGGAACCGCTTTGCATCTCTCACAACAATTTGCTTTGCAACAATCTTGGACAAAACTTGGTGCAGTGTGGCAGTCAACACATACATTAAGGTTCTTGACAACTCTGAGAGTTGTCCCACGGGGAAGGCTTAACAATCCAAATGCAATTTCCATCTTCTCACTATGGTGGCAGAGGAATACTTTTACTTTCCCGTTCACTCAGTACATGTTCTGAATCTGAAAAATATCCTGCTACCTTCATCTCCCAAGACATTTTCTCCAACATTGCATAGATCTCCTGTGCCTGTGGGTGTGATCTGTCACCTACACAAAAAGCATGCACCATTTTATTGCCTTTAATCCAACTACATCCAAGTTTCTTTTTAATTCCTCTATCCTTCATCGATCTCCTAATAAGTTCATAATTGCAAAGCAAATTGTGCTTCATGAATATTCTGATATGAAACAGATCCACGCCTATGAGATTCTCTTCCATGAGTTACATCGTAAAACAAGTAAGGTCTCAATAGAGAATCTTTGCAATAAAATTCATCAGGTCTCCTGGTAACACTCTCACTGTCACATAGTCGATTTTGATAAAATATCTTGAAGGAGAATCTTGAATTTGAGGATGCATTCGACACTGAACAGATAACAACATAGTTGGACATCCTACTTATTGGAAGCACTCAAAAAGCTTCTACCAAACTGCAACATACCTGCCGCCTGGCTAAATCCTGTCACCCCAACCTTTCTTGAACCATTTTCCTTCAACCACTTCACAGACGCCATAATATCTTTAACAACACCTTGCCAATCAAGGTCATCCATCAAATGTTGTGCTTCTGCAGCATCTAAACCAACTTTCCCACGGTACAAGTCGGGAATGAGCGTCTTATAACTAGAATCCAGTTTAGCTATATTAGCTGCATGATTCTTAATCTCGTAGTCAACTCCCCACCACTCCTGCAGCACCACAATCCCAGGTGCATCTTCTTTACCCATCACATACGCATCAAGGGTTGTATCATCACGCTGAATCTAAATTTTTGAAGCTCTGGAGTTGCAGGCGCAGCCATTGCACGCACGAGAATAGTAGATTTAGTGCTCAGAGAAGAGAGAGATCGCAATGGATATCGAGATGCCCGAGGTTTGACAACACTCTTACCCACCAATCTCGTCACACTCATCCTCTAGTCACTATCACCTGTCTATCATTCCACGAGCTCCTAGAGACTTGATAGATCAATCTGGAAACTTTGAATGAAGGTTCTCTTACCTATTCCTTTCTTCCATGCTGAAATCACGCCTTCTTCACTAGCCTGTAGCTTCATCTAAAACCGCCATACAAACCCACGCGGCCAGCAGGGAAGGCGCCCAAGGAGGAACCAGGAAGAAAAACACTGATGCAACAGTTTCGATGGCCTCTCAACCACTCCACACGCAGTCCATCCCAGGAAAATATCACATCGAGAGAAGGATATGCAGGCAGTCAATCAAGAAACCAAGAAGATTTACAAATCAGAAATAATAAATGAAGTGCGGCCAGCAAAAGAAAACAACGCTTCAACCACTACCAATCAAGACCCCTACCAAAAGAATAAAATATAGTCTCCCACTGTCTCATGCCAAACATGAAATTAAAAGTTCATTAAAGAATTGACAAGCAATACCTCCCATCCGCCAACTAACCACATCACAAGGATAATACATTTCATTATATTTTATTTTTGGAGCCCACGCTTTTGGGATAGGCCGCTTACCAGGAGAAACAAGGCTGGTATATAAAACATTAATTTTAGAAATTACCAAGGGTCCATCATCATTAAAAAAAATAGTCCCCACCTTCAAAGGCACCACCACAATTCATACTCTTCCTCGTTTGCGCAACGAGGCTCGATCAATGGGAGAGACAAAAAAATTAAAAGGATAGTTTAAAGATATCAAAAGATGATGTCGATAACAATCGACATAAAGAAAAATAATAACCAAATACAATGATTGATTGATAATACAATCATAATGTCATTATTATTATTATTATTATCATTATTACTAGCAACCAATAGTTAAACTCGATAAGGCAAAACACTAATGTTTTAAAGGAAATGCAACAACATTCTACTCTCTAAGAACACGGTCGTCGCAGGAAGCGAAAGGAGCAACGAAGAACGGGCATTACAACCATGATACATTGTGTCTACTACTATGTTTGTAGTGGATCCCTCGTAGCTATTGGTGGAGGCCAGAATCCTCCTCTAGGAGGTGGTGTTGTACCCTGTGACCTTTGACTCTGAAAGGCCTACATCCTATCCTGAAACTTTCTCTTGTTTCTATCTCGGTGCTCCTATTCCTTGGTCTTGTTCTCCTTAGCTAAGTAGGCCTTCTCAACGGCCTTCTCAAGTATGGGAGGAGATAACATCCTAACTTCTCCTACTATGTCTGCATTCAAGCCTCGAATAAACCTATTTACCTGTAATTTTTCATCTTGCAGATAGTCCACATACTATAGAAGATCCAAGAACCTGCTCTCATATTGTGCTACTATGCCAGATCCCTGTCATAAGTCGTGAAACTCATCAATCCTTTTCATGCGAAATGTTCGACATATAGTGGGCCCTGAATCACTCCTTGAACGACTCCCGTGTCACTATCTCTCAAGTCGATGGAGCTTCCTCTCCTCATTCCTCCACCAAACACGTACTACGTCCTCGGAGGAGGTGTATAGCAAACTGGTCTTGACATTGCTCTCATAAGAGTGTAAGCAAAGTAGCTATCCAAGCTAAGGAGCCATGACTCAGCCCCAAATCCATCTATAGAGCCAGTGTAAGTAGGTGGCTACAAGTGAAGGTCTCTAATCACACTGCCGTATCCCGATCTTGGTGATGCGGTCCAACAGGTGAGTGGGGTCGCCTATCCCCAAATGGTCCCTTAAGAGTGTGTGAGTGGCTATGACAGTACGAGGCTACCCTCTCATGGTGAGCAGAATGGCTACCTAACCTCTCCCACCTCGAGCTATCATGCTCGGTGGCTCGAGTCCGCGTCCTCACCTATCGGCTCCTCGTCTCCTAACAGAATCTCCTCCTCTCTCGCCTCCTGTGGTAGTGGAAGACGTTTCGCATAACACCGATCACCTGCTTTGAAGAGCCTCTAAGATCGAGGCCCTATCTCATGTGCTTGTCATGGGTGCCATCCTGTGCACAAGGTGAGCAAAGAGATTATTAAATTATAGCGATTGATTTTTATTTTTATTTTTATTTTTTATTTTTAAAAAATCCATTATTTTTCTTTATTTATTTATTTTAATGTTATTAAAATATAGTCAACTAGTTAATTAATTACCCAGAGTGTTTGCATGTGTGAACCTCGCTCTAATACCAAATGTAATGCCCCACCTCGGGACACCGAAAAACACACCAAGAATGACTAAAAATTTTGGGTAATTTTTTTTTATGAACTAAAATAATACCAATGTTTGCTTCACCTATCCCCATTAATAATTAATTTATATTAATATAATTTACCCGAGTAAATTATTTACTAGTCCCAACTCGAGATTAATTATTTACTTCTATTTTAAGTTTACTAGGGCCATAAATCATAAGTCTTCACCCCTCTTATTATTTAATTAACTCCTCACACTCCCCTTTTAATTTATTTCCATTCCCATTAAAATATCATGACTTAAAGAAAGGTAGGATTGAAGGAGAACCCTAGGATCAATTCTAATCTTGACCATTGATTTCGAAATTTCCCTAAAGTTTCTCTAATGCATCTTTATGCTCATTTATTTTCTATTTTCTCATCTGATTTTTCCTTATTTACCATTTGTAGGAGTATATCGAGGATCTATGGAGTTGCTAAGACTTTCTTGGGGTTGATCATGCCTAACTATTATTCTTATTATTAGTGTTATTATTATTATTTTTTGTTCTAACATTTCATTTCTAGGTTTATCCTCATATAAGATTTATTTACATACCCCTTTTGAAGGCAAAACTACCTGAGTGAGTGAGCACAAATATTTGAATATAACCGTAAAAGAAAAAACACAAGTATTAATGCCCTAAAGCGTGAATTTTCAGATACATATGGTGCCATTGAAGGAAGGTATGCAGCGATGCATTGGAGAAGAGGAAGACATGTGGAGAGTGGGGTGTGGATTCGTCAGAGGAGGAAGAAATATGGGATGGCATAGAAGGAAGGTCGTGGAGGGTGGAAGCGGCGGTTTGGAGGGATAAGGGTCTGCGTGAAGGGAGAGGGCGGTACCTACATGGGGACGGGGAAGGAAGACTGTGTGGGGAGAGGAGGTGGAGGTTTGGGGGTGTACGGTGGTGGAGTGGCATGGCTGCTCGGGAATGGGAGTCGCAGGAAGGGCACGGTTGGGGACAGGCTGCGATAGGTGGATGGAAGATGGGGAGGGTTTGTCCCTCTCTTTGTCATAATTTATAGAGATTTCCAAATAGAAACATTTCACCAAAATTACTATTAATATATTTTTTTGTTGTTGTGTAATCGTTAAAGGGATTAATACATTATTACGTAGTAAAATATATTAGATACATATATATATAATATGAAATATTATAGATATACATATATATATATAATATATTATATTTTATAATATTTCATCAATCCATCTTGCTCCTTGTGAGTATATAATAGTATACATGATTATATTCTTTTTTTTTCATTTTTTTTATACATTTTGTATTATAAACCTAGGTATATATATATATATATATATATATATATATATATATATATATATATATATATATATATATATATATATATATATATATATATATATATATATCAATAAATAATTATGTGATGTTTCATATTTTGAATATTACAATAGAGTGTTCTCTATAGTAATAGATGTTGATTAAAAAACTACTATGTAAGAATCATAAGGTAGTTGTTTTCTGAAATATGGATAAATGGCATTTACCTAAATATTTTATATAATACTCTAAGAAAAGATAATGCCACAATTTAAAAAAATATATATAATAAACTTGGGTTGTTGTCCACATGGACTATGAGACTTAATAAGTTATTTTTGTTTTGAAAACAAATCTAGGTTAAAACTATTTATTTCTTTATGTAAACAAAGGCATGTAGTGTTGTATTTCATTCAAGAGAAGAAACTAGAAACATGTCAAAAGAGTTTGCTAAAAAAAGACTTCACATTTTAAAATAGGATTTCAAATGCAAGCACCTATTAAGATTTCACTTGGAGAAGAGAGTATAAGCTATTTTTTTTTCCTTTGTATAAAGCCACCAAATTTTGCAAGAAGGTAACTATTACAAGGTTATTCAATATTCTCAATAAATCAACAATTCCTTCTCAAATAAGGGTTACAACAAGTTCTTATTAAAGGAACATTTGTTACAATATTTCATCTCCAAGAAGCTCAAACTCAATGTGCCATATATTTCCAAAATACACAACTACTCAAAATAAATCCCATCCCAAGCTTCTTTACAAGGATAAAAAGAGATTGCTCAAACAAAATGACTCAAGTTTACAAGTAATTTCAAATACAAAAAGGAGGGATTTACAAGAATCATGAAAGTTTCCTCATAGCCATGTTGTTAGAGATACAATGAGAGTGATGCTTCACAAAAATTTGAGAGGACAAGGAGAGAAAAAAATGCCACAAAATCCAACCATCTCTATACTTGAGCTCCAAACTTGAATACTTTACAAGAATCCAATCTCCAAGAGAACAAGGCTTGTTTAACCACCCAACCTTTAGGCATCATTACATGCCTTTCCAAGGTTGCAAGACATGCTAGCCTCCCCCAAGCCCATGGGAAAGAGGACTACTATCCATAACTTTTCACAAGAGTAAGAGAGAACAATCCAATATTATATTCACATAAAAGCTAAAACCATGCACCAAGAAACAATCACCAAGAAAGAAAGAAATAAGGGAAAAGAGGAGAAGTCATATTCTACGTTTAAAATGGGGAAGAGAAGAAAGAAATCTCCAAGTGTCAAGAGTGTAGCCAACATTGGTTGCACATAAACAATAATCTCCACAACCTCCTTATTCCTCCAAAGTCATCAAACCCTCCTTATTTCTCCATCCATTCACCAAAATCCTTCTTGGGAGGATTTTCAAACCCAAAGGGGTTTCCTCTCCAAGAATGGGGAAGGGGGTTCAAGCCATATGAACCACCTTCCCCACCTCAAACCATTTGAGGGGAGTAATTAAAATCCTACATGGCTTTCCCATCAAGCCATGAGGATTGAGAGGGAAAAATCCCTCCTCTTCCCCCACAAACTCTAAAAATCCATCATGCCATATGATGGATGGAGGAAAATAAAACAACAAACATAACAACAAATAGCCACACCCAAAAGCAACACACATTTTAAACAAAACAAAACTACAATCTAACATGATATGAAACATAAAGAAAAAATGAGCTCAAGGAGCCTACCTCCAAAAGCTCTCCAACACTCTAACTTTTCCTCTTCTTTATCCAAGCAAGCTCTAGCTCCAAAATCCACAAGCCTCCAAGAAAAATCTCCAAAAAAAGTTCTCTTCTTTCCCCATGAGGGAGAATTTGAAGAGAGCCAACAAAAATCCTCACAAATGAGGGGGTGACATGTGTCACCCCTCTCTTCCCTCAAGGTCAAAGATTCTCAAAATAAAAGGGAGAAAGGATAAAATATCTTTTAACCCTCTTCTCCCAAATTACTCAAAATGAACAACAAAACAAACTTGTGCAACTTTTAACAAAGCACACTTACCCATCCACCTTACATGGATGTGACCAAAGGGAGGCAAAATGGGAGGGAAACTCCCTCTAATCCTTGGAATTAAGCCCCCTACCTATTAGGTAGGGTCCAAGGGCCCATTTTCATGCTAAGTGAACTCCCAAACTAAAAATGGGTCACTAAAAATGCCTAAAATAGCCCAATTTCGGGTTTGGCACATTTAGACACAAGGGTAGAGGATGTGGGGCCCACCCAAGGGTTCACATGTGACCCTAATCCCTTTTGAATAAATACATCATTATACAAACTTAAAAATTAATGCAAGTGGGAGCCATTAAGTCACCAAAACAAATTTACAAAGAAAACTAAAAATCCTAAGCAAGATTAATATTACAAGACATATTACATTACAAAGGAGGGTCACTCATGGTTCCCTAAACAATAAACTCTAATACTATTGCCTCATACAGTAAACATGGTTAGGACTTAGCCCTGTGGGATGCTTGTGCAAAATTGTGTAGCTGGCCTGAATCCCATGTTCTCTTGTGACCTGTCACCTGCACACTCATTGCACACATTAAACACACCTATCTGATAAAATGTGAATAAACTACTCAATAAGAAATCAATGAATTTTATACTAGCTTATCTTCATTTTGGAATCAAATATGTGATAACATGCATACTTATACATAATTCACCATGAGTTAGACATAACGATAAAGTGACATACATCCATAAAATCCAACCATGCAATCTAAAATTAGTATCCATCAATTATAAATACAGTCCAAACAACATCATAATAGTTAGTGTCTGTGACATCATAAGATAAGATGAAAACATAGTAATCAAGCTAAATTGGTGTTATACACCTAAATCTCCATACATGTCTAATAAGATCAAATTAAAATGTCCAAAATATATCAATTCCTGTCAAAACATGCCTATGAGTAAAGAGAACAACAAATAACTGAGGCTATAAAAAATTGGGCACTACACTTGCAATATGCCTTACAATCTTTATACAGGGTCTCCCACCATAATCCAGCAAGTAGAATCTTGCACATAGTAGCATCACTTGCATAGTGCCCACCTGTAATACCACCATGAGCCTCATCCATGATGTATGTGTTCTCATGTTCTAGTACATAGCATTGTAATACTTCATCCCGACCTAACTTGTACATGTCACCACTAATCAACATAAGTGGTGCCATGTGAATCACAAGTTGTTTCTTCTATAAGGATTTCATCCCTTCTAGCATCATACCTATTCGTAGAAAGACAACAATATCCTCTAATTCTGATGGTGTGCATTATAACCTATATCACTATACATTGGGCATGGTATCTTTAATTTCATGTACTTCTTCTCCCAATTTTATTCTAGATAGATGATCCAGGCAAGAATTACTTTTCTCTAGTTTTACCACATCTGTGAAATCAAATTATTGGAATAAGAGTACCCATCGGCATATGTGCCCCTATAAAATGGGATTTTTACCAAATAATTCAATGTCATGTGATCGGTATAGAATACAAATGGTGTTTCTAATAGGTAGTGTCTGAATTTATGTAACGCATAGATCATTGACAAAGCTTCACGCTATGTAGTTGTATAATTCTGCTATGCAGGATTCAACTTTCTACTAGCAAAGTAGATAGGATGATCTACAATACATTCTCTAGGATGAGCTAACACCATGCCAATGGTCATCCTAGAGGCATCCACATGTACATGAAATGATTGGTCTCACGAAGGAAAGCAATGAGAATAGGCATTGTAGTAATTTTCTCCTTTAATCTCTTGAATGTGCGCTGATGTGGTTCTCCTCATTAGAACGTCCATTTTCCTTTTATTAAATCCTCCAAGGGTGTGGAAAGCTTAGCATACCCCTTTATAAATTTTCTATAATACCCAATATGACCCAAGAATCCACACACCTCACTTTGATTGGTAGGCACCTTCAGGACGATAATGACTGCAACCTTAGCTAGATCAACCAACAAACCTTCCTTGCAGATGATGTGCCCTAAAAGTGTTCCAAATTCTGTAGTAAAGACACATTTCTTAATGTTCAAAGAGATGTTTAACTGCTGAAATATTTTTAACATTAGGCATAAATTATCACAATGATCCTTAGCAAGTTCATACATTGTCCAATCATCTAAATAAACCTACAAGAAGTTGTGAATAAAATCTTTGAACGCTTGAGAAACTATACGTGAAAATACAATGGGCGTATTTTCGGACAAAAGGCATCACAGTATAGGAAAAAATTCCCCATTCATTAGTAAAAGTAGTATTTTCTTGATCCTCATGTGCAATCCTAACCTAACAATACCCAGAGAACCCAATTGTAAATGAATAGATTTTGTGCCCTACAATGCCTTCTAGTATTTCCTCAGTGAATGGCATAGTAAAGGGATTAGTCACACATGTAGCATTTAGCTTCCTGTATTCCACATAGATCCTAATCGACCATCCTTCTTGATATCGATGACCATGGGCTAACCCATTCGACTCATCCAGAGGGCTTGGTGATTCCAGGACTTCAATATTTTCTCAATTTCTTCCTCGACCTTTTCGCATAAGTTGGAGTTCATCCCGTAGAGGTCTCTTTTTGGTGTGCACATTCCTTAAGCTTTATCTTCATTTCTCCTAATGATTCATGCATGCCTTTGAGTTCATGGTATCCCCGAGGAAATAAGTCCTAATAATCTCATAGTAACTCAATGATTTTTTCCAATTCAAAGTCATCCCAATATTCCTAAATTATGGCCTCCTTAGGATCGGCATCTAATCCAATATTAATTTTATTTGTTTTCATAAGTTCGTGATAGGTGCACATGGTCTTATCTGCACTGTCCAAAACCTCACACCTACCTATTGAATGGTCTACATCCATATTTTCTACTTCTTCACCATCCACTAAGTTGACCATCTTTCCTTTTTCCTTCTCAAGGCAAGTGTGCCTAAGTAATGTGGCATCTATCTCTATTTCTTTAGCAAAATGTGCTCCTGAGTCTTCTTCATAAAATAAATCTTGAATAAGTTCTTACGCCTTGGTGCTATCTCTCATAGTTGAGTGCTTTATAACCCTTAATACCTCTTCTAATGGAGGTTTAGTAGACATTAATCAAATGTTTATATCATTCTTGTAATCAAATCCTGCCAATTTCCATTCTCTCTATGGACTTTTGCATATACATACCAAGCACACACGTAGCCTTGTAAAGTGGAATAAAATTTGTGCTCTGTTGGGTTTCAGATTTGCACTTTGGGTGAAACCATAGTCAGGGGACAACAAGTCCCTCCTCTTTAATGGGAGAGGTTCCCTTATTAAAAGTAGTAAAGACTTATATACATATACACAACTTTCATCATGTGGATTCCTGATACTTTAAAAGATTTCATACCAAAATGTCATCAATACAAAGGGCTCAGAATAATGGAGAAGATGGAAAGGGGGAAGAACAACAATAATTTCTAGATATATAGATTTTAGAGTATAACCTTACTTGTATTGAAATAGAAAAATGCAGAATGGGATCATTCACCTTCACAATACGTATCCATCTTCAGACACAAAGTTCCAGAAATCATATACATAAGAACACAAAGTTTCTTTGCATGCAGAGATGAACAATCCACTAATTAAGAGTCAGAAGTGAAAGAAAATAGTAGAGGAAGACAAGAAAAACTTTGGTATTGAGCAATTTCAGTTTTTACAATCTTTTCAAAATGCCAGGAACCCATATCAATGGCAAATCATGTTTTTATAACAATCCTATTTCATCTTTGCTTTGCCTCCAAGGAAAGAATATCCCAATGGGATCAAATTTGTTGGAGATTCATTTGGAAAGAGACAGGAAACAAGAATGCACTCATGGAAAATGCTAGATGCCCTAAACGGTTGAAATTCATCATTTCAAATGTGAATGCTTTAGTAGAAGTATATGGTGGTTTCCTCATTCATTTTCCCTCATCATTTCACCTTTGTAATTGCCTCCAAAACGTTTGAGTGCCCAGTTGGCACATTTCTCCTTTTTCGTTCGCAAATGCCTGATTACCCTATCTCTTTGAAAATCAATCATATTCCCTGTGAAAATCATTGATTTTGTTCCAAAATAGACCCAAAATGCATTTCCACAAAAAGTGACCACAAACAAAGAAGGAGGACAAAAATGATCCACATTCATCCATTACAGAGCTCGAGCCAAAAAATGGTGATAAAAAGATCAGATGCAGATGTAAATAAACCATTTTCCCTCTTTTTTACCTCGAAATCAAGACCCTACACATGTCAGAATTAGAGAAACGATGAGCCAGGTGGAAAAAATACGTTTCCCAACATTTGGGAGAAAAGGCGCGATTTCTCAATTTCCTCCACCCCTCCGCAGCTCCGCCAAAGGTTAGACACGTGTCACCTTCCGATTGGATGAGGAAACGTGGTCCAAAAATAACCATTTGAGCCCTTTTGGTGAGAAGTTCAAAATCTCAAATTTCTCCGCGGGTCTGCACTGGAGATATGACTAGGACAGGTGTCACCTTCTGATTGGATAAGGGGGTGGGGCTCTATTTGTAACATTTTAAAATTTTGGCAAAAAAATTGATTTTCCTCTATAGGTCCATGGGTCATTGCCCCGATGACACGTGGTGGTCTCTGATTGGCTGCGGGCCCAAAGGGAGGGTAGAAAAACTTGAACCTTTAACCCTTTTTTGACAAAGGGTTCAAAACAAAAATTTCTTCCACTGGCTCACTACCCCAAGGACACATGGTAGTCTCTGATTGGATGATGGCTTGTGGAACTTATATCTCCATTTCTCCATGTGGGATCGTGGGTTATTTTTTCTAACTTACCCATTTTGGAAAAAAGTGCAAAAATCACAAGGAACTCCATAGGTCCGCCAACTGCCAAAGGGAAAATTTAACCACATAGGTCCGTCGAGCCATAACTTGCAAAATACAAGGAGTTAGCAGGACTTCTTCAACTTTTTAGAAAGGGGAAGAGATTTCCCATCTGATGAATGAGTTTATAAAAGTCTTCAAGTCTTTGGTTAGTCCCATATTTAAAAATACCTCTTTCAAGCATACTTCAAAGGCACCAACTCAAAATTTAACATTTTTAGACTTAGAAAATGAAGGGAAATTTGAGGGTGACAACAGCTGGCTCCTTTTGGGGATGACTTGGCTTGGCATGAAATACAAGGAAAGATCAAGAACCTTAGAAAAATTGGGAAAAGAAGACTAGTGCCTTATCCATTGGGCAACGGAGTCAAAAACAAGCTCAAAATAGAAGGGGAGCACACACCAAGCGGGAAAAGAAACAAGACAAAAACCAAAGGAAAATAAACCAAAGGGAAAATTGTAAAAATATACAAATGACTCCCAAGTCACTAGGATTTGAATAATTCTCACCGACAAGATGTCTGATTTTGAATGGGCCCAGCCAAAGAGAATCAAACTTACCATGGTTGCCCCTTGGTTCATGCCTTTTGTCCCAAAGGAGGACAATGTCTCCCACTTAAAAAGTTCTGAGTTTAGCCCTTTTATCAAATAGGGATTTGACCTTGAGTTGGTGAGCTGATATCCTATCAATCACCTGCATTCTATCTTCATTCAACCTCTGAAGGTACATAATCCTTTTGTCTAATGAGTTGGAAAAACTGGCATCTTCAATGGCCTTCATCAAGTGCAAGGATGACAGTTCCAACATTACTGGTAGCTGAGCATCAACTCCATATACCACTTGAAAAGGAGACATTCCAATGGCTCTCTTAGGTGTAATTCTATTATCCCATAAAGCATCATACATTTTCTTATGCCAATTCCTCTAAGAGTCATTTACAAGCTTCTAGACAATTGTGACTAAGTTCTTGTTTTTTTATTCAACTTGCCCATTCCCTCGGGGATAATAATCTGAAGAGTGTGCAAGGGAAATGCCATATCCATAGTAAAAATCAGTCATTTTAGTAGAGGATAATTTTGAAGCATTGTCATTGAAAATCTTGTTTGGTATCCCAAACCTTAATAAGATATTCTGCTTGATGAAATTGTAAACAACCTCCAAAGTAGTACTTTTGACTGGAATGGCTTTCACCCACTTGGTGAAATAGTCAGTGGTAGTCAAAAAATGAGTGTGTCCAACACTTGAGGGTGGATTAAGTGTGCCAATAAAGTATAAACCCTATTATTGAAAAGTTTCTTCAATCACTCTGGTTTGAGAGGTAGAGCAGCCAATTTGGGTGCTCCGCAACAAAGTTTTGGCATGATTCACATTTACTTACCCACTTAGATGCATCTATAAATAATGTGGGCCAATAATACCCAGCATGTAGGATTTTTTGAGCTATTACAGTGGAAGATAAATGACCCCCACAGGCCTGATCATGGAAAGCTGAGAATAATCTCTTTTGTTGCTCCTTGTCAACGCATTTCAAAAATCTTCTCGTCAATGCCACATTTGAACAATGCATTTTCCCATAATACATATTGAGCTGATCTCAATTTGATGGCCCTTTTCACCTTGGGCAGTTAGATGGGATGGGCATTCCCCATAAGTGAGAAAGTATGCAATGTCAGCATACCATTCATCAGTCAAATTGAGGAAAAGAACAACAGGCATATCAACTTCTTCCTCTAGCAATTTAGCATCATATCCTTTGGCAATGAGATCACATAAGCCCTTTCCTCTAACCAATTTTGTGGGTTTGATGTCAAGATCATACTCCTGAAATTTGGCTACCCAATTAACCCTCTTGGTTCCAAAATCTTACTGTGTTAGAATGGATTTAACAATTGTATCAGGCACAAGAACAATAACATGGGAGTTAAGGATATAAAAATGAAACTGTTTCACCGCCTTAACCACTACAAAAGCATGTTTCTCCATCATGGTGTACTTCAGCTCATGGGCTTTCAAAATATAACTCATGAATGCTATGGGGATCTCATGACCTTCATTATTTTCTTAGGTTAACACAAAGAGCAAGAGTGTATTCGGTGGCATAACAATAAATAATAAAGTCCTTACCAAAATCTGGGCATGCCAAGATTGGAGTCTTTGCTATAGCTCTCTTGATGCCTTCAAATGCAACTTTTCCTTCAAAGGACCAGCCAAATGTCTGCTTCCCCTTCATCATGTGAGAAATTCTCAAAGTAAGCTCTATAAAATCAGGTATGAACCTCCTTAGGAAGTTGATTTTGTTGAAGAAAGAATGCACGCCTTTCTTGTTGGTTGGAAGAGGGATCTGCTGAATTTCTGAACTCTCTCCGGATCAATCTTGATCCCATCCTTAGAGACAATGTGTCCCAAAAATTTTCCTTTAGTGACATAAAATACTGATTTCTTTGGATTCAAGGATATGCCATGCTCTCTACACCTTTGGAGGAATATTTCAAGGTGTTTGAAATGATCAGTTCTGATTTTCAAAAACATGGTCATATCATCAAGGTAAACAACAATGCACTTTCCCTTGAGGATTCCAAAGGCTAGGTCCATAGCCCTCTGAAAATTAGCACCAACATCGATGAACACAAATGGAATTCTCTTATCAGAAAAGGTGCCCCAAGGAGTGGCGAAGGTAGTCTTATGCTGATTAGCAGCATTTACTTTGACCTGAATTTAACTTGAGAACCCATCAAGCATGGATAACATCTCTGAACCCATGAAAGCTTGCAATAATTTATCCACGGTGGGAAGAGGATAATTGTCCTTCAAAGATGCTTGATTCAAGTTTCTAAAATCGACACAAATTCAAATCTCACCATTCTTCTTCCTAACGGGCACAATATTAGCAATCCATGTTGAATGGTGAATAGGAAAAATGATCTTTTCTTTCAATAATTTTTGAATTTCTTGGAAGATTGTATCAAAAATCTTAGGATTATATTGCCTCTACTTCTTCCTGAAGGGCTTGATCCTAGGTTTGAGAGGGATGAAATGCTGCATTTCCTTTGGTTGGAAGGCCTTAAGATCATCATAGGAATAAGCAAGAACATCAAGTATACCTCTTCAAAAAATTTGCAGCCTTCTTCTTCTCTTCTTGTGTGCAACACTTCCCAATGTTCACTAGCTTGGGTTCATGAGAACTTCTAATGTTTATCTTCTCATACTCAGTAGACTGTTGGTTTCCTTTGGCAGATTTTGACTTAATATATCTATCATGTTTATTGAATAACTCCTCCAAGCTCACCAACCCCTTGGGTATCTTATTACCTTTCAGCTTTAAACAGCCATCATGATCTATTTCTTCTTCTTTGCTACCTTATTTTTTGGAGGCACACACTCCCTAGGAGGATTTTCACTCCCTTCAAAGTACAACTGATTGAAATGATCTCTAAGCTCCAGGAAGGACAGCAGATGTTGATCATCATTGAATACTTTCCAATTATTTGCATTGTCTGGCACACTAGGCCTATGAATCATCTCAATGGTGAACTTCTCTTAGGAGAAATCCGGATGAGGAATTAATAGAGACCCGAGACAACTAATGAATCAGCCCTCGTGTTTCTTTCTCTTGGCATGGCTTCAATGGAGAAGGCATCAAGGAACTCAATTGAATCCCAAATCATATTTCTGTAATGTTTTAGCCTTCTATTTTTTACTTGGAAAAGATCTCTAACCTACTTTACAATCAGCTCTACATCACCACGAGCAAGGAGATTCTTAATTCCCATTTCCTTTTCCAAGTTAAGACCAAGAAAGAGAGCTTCATACTCTATTGTGTTGTTTGTGTTTTCGAATTGGAGCTTGAAAGAGGAAGGATGAAGCTTCCCTTTAGGAGAAATGAGCACTACACCAGCTCCAGAACTAGCTGAGGAGTAGCTCCCATCAAACTCTAAAATCCAAATGCCATTGGGATCAAGAAGTACTTCCTTGGGATGCTTTACCTCATCTTGTGACATGACCATGTAATTTCCATGACCTTTGTCTTCATAAAGTATTTGTTCTTTTGGATCGTTTGTCTTTTACACAATATATTTAGTTTTCTTTTCAGGCAATAGCTTCTTCATCTTCCCATTCACTGGAATGAGGGCATGTGACTAGTCCATCATGATCTCTCCTCCAACATCCTTGCAAAAGTTTCTACTCAATAGCATGCCATAAGAAGGAGGTATATCAGCTACCAAGATGGTTGCTAAAACTCTTTTCTCTGGCATAACAGCAAATGCAACTTGTGCATCCTTGATTCTACCAACCAATGGTACTTCTCTACTTTCCATTGAATAGCATGAGCCAAAAGTGCGGGTTAGGGTCAGGCCTAGGGCATGAGCTACCTTGGTGGGCATCACATTATCTAAAGCACCAAAATCAATGACACAATTACTAAGTTTATGACCAGTTATGAGGAGGGTAAAATAAAATGGTTTGATATTCTCCTCAGATGAAGTAACTGCTGCTACAAGGCTGGGTTAAGATGAAGGAGAAGGAGTTGGCAAGAGACCCTTAGAACCATGGGATGAAGACTTAGATTTATAATTCACAAAGTCTACCATATTAGTAAATGCCTTGGGATGAGTTTGGTAGAATTCAACCTATGAGATCTTAATCTTATTTTTCTTGAGATGTTCAATAATATCAAATGAGCCAGAGGTAGATACAGCATCGATATAAGCAATAGATGGGACTTTTGATCTATCAACTCTATCACTAGGATGACAAGAAGTTTTAGGAGCAAGACCATAAGAAGAAGGAATAGCAGAGCCTACCTTTTGCATGGAAGAAGTTGTAATAGGAGCTCCCCTCCTTGCAATCACTGGAATGATTGTAAGAGGGTCCTTATATTTATTAGTAGGTTACACTACCTTCTATTTCTTATTTGTCTCCTCATGATTCATAACAACATATGAATCATTTCTCATCTTTGTAATTCTTTCGTTTTAATCCTCTTCTTCATCTATGCCTTCAGTAGTAAGAAAGTGGACATGGGATCCACTCAGCTCTTCCAAATCTGCATCGACTTCCTCTTCAGGCTCTTCACAGATTTCATTCTCCTCTTCATCATCAGGCTCTAACACTTCACATGTGGCATTGACTGGAGCCTTGATTGGTGGACCTTCAATTGCTAATCTAGTTTGAGGAGAGGTCAACCAATTTCTAGGCTAGAAATTCCTTCTAGGCACATCCTGATAAGGAGCATGTTGAGCTAGTTGTTTCTTGAGAGCAATCAAATCATTAGCAAGCTTCTGGACTAACTAATCTACATTAGTTCTAGATGAAGATGAAGATGGAGATGCTTTGGACTTAGATGATCTCTCCTCAGCTTGCTAGACATAATCAGATCATCTTCCACACTAACAGCTAACCTCTAATTAGCATCCAAGGTGGTAATATTAGCTCTCCTAAGTGCATAGCTCACTTCAGGCAATTGAGCATTAGGGAAGAAGCAATTCTGAATATGATCAACAAGATGTGTAGCTAGTGGGATCTTGTTGATCAGCCTATTGAATTTAGCTATAAACTCCCTCAAAGGCTCATGAGCTTCTTTCTTGATTTGGGAAATCTTAGCCAAGAGGGAATGCACATCTCTAGCTAGTTTAAAGCACTGCTCAAATCTAGTTTTCATGGTGTTCCAATTGGTGATAGATCTAGCAGGCAGGTGATAAAACTAGTCAGAAACATTATCTTGCAATGTCTCCACAAAATTCTAATAGAGACATCCGCATGTTCAATGCCAATAACACCAAAAGCAATAATGAAGGATGATATATGTTCATCTGGATGAACCTTCCCATCACCTCTGAATTTGGGAAAATTATTTCTATTGCCTCTAGGCAATTCATGCAATGGTTGGGGAAGATCAAGAGGCCCAACCCTTTGGCCCCAAGGCAGAGGAGCTACCATTCTGGAAATATTGTTGGAGAGGGACTGTAACACCAACAAGGATCAGAGCATGCAAATTGGAGCTGATTTGATTTTGAGAACTGCCAATCCCAAAAGCTTTATCTCTATCAGGAGGAGTGCTTGCAGATCTTTCTCCTCTTCTTTTTCTTGTTGATGAAGGAAGAGAGAAACATTGGTTTTCTAGTAGCTGGAAATGAGGATCTTCTTCCCCAAGGGTTCTCCTACCCCTAGTGTATCTTGGAGTTGTTAAATCAAAGATGATCAAGATGAAATGCTTCGAAAACTGGAAACCATTCAAATTGTATTCCCAGCGGAGTGACCAAAAACTATTGGGTTTCAGATTTGCACTTTGGGTGAAACCACAATCAGGGGACAACAAGTCCCTCCTCTTTAATGGGAGAGGTTCCCTTATTGAAAGCAGTAAAGACTTATATACATATACACAACTTTCATCATGTGGATTCCTGATACTTTAAGAGATTTCATACCAAAATGTCATCAATACAAAGGGCTCAGAAGAATGGAGAAGATGGAAAGGGGGGGAAGAACAACAATACTTTTATGGATATATAGATTTCAGAGTATAACCTTACTTGTATTGAAATAGAAAAATGTAGAATGGGATCATTCACCTTCACAATACGTATCAATCTTCAGACACAAAGTTCTAGAGATCATATACACAAGAGAACAAAGTTTCTTTGCATGCAGAGATGAACAATTCACTAATTAAGAGCCAGAAGTGAAAGAAAATAGTAGAGGAAGACAAGAAAAACTTTTGTATTGAGAAATTTCAGTTTTTACAATCTTTTCAAAATGCCAGGAACCCATATACAATGGCAAAGCATGTTTTTATAACAATCCTATTTCATCTTTTCTTTGCCTCTAAGGAAAGAATATCCCAATGGGATCAAATTTGTTGGAGATTCATTTGGAAAGAGATAGGAAACAAGAATGCACTCATGGAAAATGCAGATGCCCTAAACGGTTGAAATTCATCATTTCAAACGTGAATGCTTTAGCAAAAGTATATGGCAGTTTCCTCATTCATTTTCCCTCATCATTTCACCTTTGTAACTACCTCTAAAATGTTTGAGTGCCAGTTGGCACATTTCTCCTTTTCTCGTTCGCAAGCCTTTGATTACCCTATCTCTTCAAAAATCAATCATATTCCTTTTGAAAATCATCGATTTTGTTCCAAAATAGACCCAAAATGCATTTCCACAAAAAGTGACCACGAACAGAGAAGGAAGGATAAAAAATGATCCACATTCATCCATTGTAGAGCTCGAGCCAAAAAATGGCGATAAAAAGATCAGATGTAGATGTAAATAAACCATTTTCCCTCTTTTTACCTCGAAATTGGGACCCTACACGTGTCAGAATTAGAGAAACGATGAGCTAGGTGGAAAAAATACGTTTCCCAACATTTGGGAGAAAAGGCGTGATTTCTCAATTTCCTCCGCCCCTCCGCAGCTCCACCAAAGGTTGGACACGTGTCGCCTTCTAATTGGATGAGGAAACACGGTCCAAAAACAACCATTTGAGGCCTTTTGGTGAGAATTTCAAAATCTCAAATTTCTCCGTAGGTCCACACTCCTGATTTGACTAGGACACATGTCACCTTCTGATTGGATAAAGCGGTGGGGCTCGATTTGCAACATTTTGAACTTTTGGCACAAAATTTGATTTTCCTCCATAGGTCCACTGCCCGATGACATGTGGTGGTCTCATGATTGGCTACGAGTCCAAAGGGAGGGTGGAAAAACTTGAACCTTTAACCCTTTTTGACAAAGGGTTCAAAACAAAATTTCATCCGCCGGCTCACTGCCCTAAGGACACGTGGCGGTCTCTAATTGAATGATGGATTACAGAACTTATCTCTCCATTTCTCCATGTGGGCTTATAGGTCACTTTTGCTAACTTACCCCTTTTGGTGAAAAAGTGCAAAAATCACAAGGAACTTTGTAGGTCCGCCAACCCGCCAAAGGGAAAATTTAACCACATAGGTCCATCAAGCCATAACTTGCAAAATACAAGGAGTTAGGAGGACTTCTTCAACTTTTTGGAAAGGGGAAGAGATTTCCCATCTGATGAATGAGTTTTCAAAAGTATTCAAGTCCTTGGTTAGTCCCAGATTCAAAAATACCTCTTTCAAGCATACTTCAAAGGCACTAACTCAAAATTTAACATTTTTAGACTTGGAAAATGGAGGGAAATTTGAGGGTGACAACATGCTCCCAAAGTGAAGGTGGTAAATCTTCCTTCCCCTCCATCCATATTCACTCACACTAATGAACATGGTGTTGAGCAGGTTGATTACCATGGGCTAACCCATTCTGACTCTTCCAGGGGCTTGATGATTCCAGACTTCAACATTTTGACAATTTCTTCCTTGACCTTTTTCACACAAGTTGGGGTTCATCCTATAGGGTTTCTTTCTAATTGGGTGTGCACCTTCCTTAAGCTTTATCTTCATTTCTCCTAATGATTCATGCATGCATTTGAGTTCATGGTATCCCGAGGAAATAAGTCTTGATAATCTCGTAATAACTCAATGATTTTTTCCACTTTAGAGTCATACCAATAATCCCTAATTATGGCCTCCTTAGGCTCAACATCTAATCCAATATTCACTTTATTTTTTTTCATAGGTTCATGATAGGCACGTGTGGTCTTATTTACACTTTCTAAAACCTCAATCCTACTGTTGAATGGTTGACATCCATATTTTCCACTTCTTCACCATCCACTAAGTTTACCATCTTTCCTTTTTCCTTCTCAAGGCAAGTGCACCTAAGAAATGTGTCATCTATCTTTGTTTCTTCAACAAAACATGCTCCTAAGTCTTCTTCATCAAATAACTCTTGAATGAGTTCTTCCACCTTGGCGATATCTCTCATAGTTAAGTGCTTTATAACCCTTAATACCTCTTCTAATGGAGGTTTAGTAGACATTAGTCAAACATCTAGATCATTTTTGTAATCAAATCCTACCAATTTCCATTCTCTCTATGGAGTTCCGCATATACATTAGAATAAAATTTGTGCACCTACGGCGAAGGTGGTAAAGCTTCCTGCCCCTCCATCCATAGTCTCTCACACTGCTAAATGTGGTGCTGAATGGGGTTGATTACCATGATAAGTGCATATTTGAGTAGGGGCATTGCTCCTAAAGAACCTAGTACAAAGATAAATCCTAATTTCATTCCATCCTACAAGAGTATTCTTGTGAACCATCCACTAGTGCGTTGTTGTCCCGCACAAGGTATATGCTAGCATATTTTGTCTCTCTAATTAGTCTATCCATTATTCCTCCATGGCACATAGAAATACTATAGGATCCCCTTCTCCAGTGTAATGAGGTATCAAGTTGTTAATTATTCTCCTGATATAACGAGGTTTTTTTTCCCACGCAAATTTACTTTTTACATCGCACCCTACTAAGTCATAAGTACTATGAGCCCAATTATCACAAGCAACATTTGTAGTATCGCTAATAGAATTTTCATCTTCCCACTGAAGGATTCATTCTTTAGATGACTCAAGTACCTCTGGTTCCCGGATGGCACATACATAAATCCTATTCATATATTCCTCACTCAAAGGCTCAACATAGCATGAAAACTTGCCATCTATTAAAGGGATAATAACTCTTTCCTCCTTGTTTTCAAAACTAATATAACCTTTGTTGAATGAAGATCAACATTATTTGCATAGCACCAAGGACGCCCAAGTAGAGTTGGGAAGCTATCTTCCTCTGCCAATGCTAAAACCTCAAAATCCCCATTTAACTTAGCTCCCTATATGGTAATGGATGCATCTTTTAAAACTCGATGGGAGTGGCCTTAGTTCGGTTAGCCATGAATAGTACATTCGAAGATGGCTGCAATGGAGGTCTCCCCATTTGTACCCATGCATCTAAAGTAATAACATTGACTTCCACACTTGTATCAATCAATATATTACTCAAAATCCACCCATCCACAAAACATTCAAAGTGATTTTCTTTTCATAGTCTAAGCTATGAGGGGACGGTTTACATGCACGATCTACCATTCGGTCTCAATACTTTTGCATGGATTGTTTCCCTTTAATCAATTTTTAAACAATGGAATGATATTCTCCTGGCACAACATCTTACACACCTCTTTCAAGTCATCCATATCAGATTGGATTGTTTCTGTTGTTTTATTTTTCTCCTTCTTCCGTGATTTCTCCTTTAAACATTGTATTTCACCCTAAAGATTTATGAGTACTTGCATTATTTCTTGATAAACCTCCTTCTAATGGAAAGGATCTGGGTACCATGCATGTATAACCTCCTCCTTAGTGATGGTAAGATTCGATGTAATTTTTCTTTGGCGTGCATCGCTTCGGTGTGAGTAGTGATCTTTATCGGCAATGCCTTGGATTTTGGTTCCAACTTGGGCATCCAATGATTTATAGAATGTGATGTCTCATAACCATTCAGGATCCCTTTTTTCTTGTTTATGATGCTTACTAAGATGCTCATATAAGTCCAAGAATTCCTCATAACTATGATTCTTTCCATAGAAAGAACATGTAATATTCTGAGGACATTCTCGCCTGTAGTGGTCAAGAGATCCACATGTATAACATGTTCTGCAAGGAAACTTGCCTCATCCACCACCGCGGCCCCATCCTCCAAATCCACCATTGTATCCTTAACCTCTGCCTTAACCTCCTTCAAAATTCCCTTCATTCTGATCATAACACGCTTGATTGTGATCTTTATCCTGATGCTCATTCTTGTCTTTAGAGTTATCTGATACTCCTTTTGTCGTACACTAATATCTATAGCATCATGGATCTGACCAATTGCGAGAAGTTTTCCATGTCATGAGTTGTGGACCTACAAATTTTACAATAGCAAGAGACGTTCTTCCTTATTACACATTGTAATAATGGGAAGTGGCTAGCATCATGGTTCAAATGACATATCTCACAGTCTAGCAATAATGAGCATACTGATCTATGGGGAAAATATCCTTGGTGTGACCTTCCACTTCACAATTTGTACACTAAATCCCCATGCGCATCTCATGTGTTGAATTTTCGATAGCTTCTCCAACTGCTTTTCCATGGCTATAATCTGTGCTTCCAAAAATGGGCTCACCCAGTGTCTATACTTTTGACTACCTCAGCGCGTAAAGTTTCTTCAAGTGCTTCGCATGGATCATTGTATGTCTTATGTGATAGCACTCTTCTAAAAGGTGTAATCAGACCTCCAACGAGCCATTGTGCATGTTGACTTGCATGAATATCATAAGAAATCTTACATAAAATAGTTTTAAAATGGGCATCATACTCTCTGACACTCTCAGTAGTTCCTTTCTTAATATCCTTGAGCACACTTATGTTGTTTTTCTTGAACTCAAGGATGTGAAACTCTATAAGGAAATCTTCATTTAAAGCTACATAGTCTACACAAGTCTGATCAGGGTCAAACTTTTTATGTACTAGTTGTGTGTGTGCTCTTATAACATAGTGGCAAGTTTACTTTCCCTGCACTCAAAATCCATGATTCCTTTTGCACACCACAGGATTTCACATATTTGCAAGTGTTTGAAGCATATTTTATGCCTCTATACTCACGGAAGACGAAGAGACATCTCCACATAAATATTTTGGGGTTGTTGCGTACCTTACCCACACGATCGGAACCTCTTGTGTTTCCTCTACCTCCAGAACCACTTGAACCACCAGAGCTAGAACCACCTATACCTCCTAATCCTCCACCTATAGCCAGATACGGACCAAAAGATGTACTTCCCTATGTCCCAACAGTAGTACTCAACTGTACCCCTACAGTCTGTGAAGTGTTACCACTCCCAAAAGTGGGTCCAAATTTCTGTGCACTTGAATTTTGTGTGGATGATGCACCTACAAAGATACCTCCAAACACCAATGAATACATTTTCCCTACCATCGATGTACTTTCTATATGGCTTACTTCGATCTCCCACTACCTAAATTAGTTTGTTGACTAGTTATCATACTAGATATTGGAAAACCAAGTGTAAGGGAAAGGTTGTTAGGTAGATTCGGATGCATGCTCGTGGCCCAGAGTTGTCTCTCTTGGCATGCTTCTACATGAGGCCAAAGGGGGTTCCCTGTCATGATTTCCCAAATGGGAGAGTTCCTGATGCTCTGGCTCCATGCCTTCTACGTGAGCTTAAAATCCTTCACAAGCCATCTCTCTCCTCAACACCATTCAATGTGCAACATCCCACTACTTCTCTATCTCCCTCTCATGCACCTCATTATAATTAAGCCACCTTACTTCTATCTACATTTCTATCGCTAGGTCTTCAATATGTCACCAAACCTGCTCCTTCCCCTACGCATGGTGTGGTTTAGTTAGCCATCGGTTTGCTTTCCAAGTTCAGGGTTACCATCAAGATTTTGATTTCAGTGGAATGCCTTGTAGGTAAGTTCCCTGGGATACCGTAAAAATTGAATTTTGATACCTCTGGGCAATAATAAGTGGAAATTGAGTACTCCAAAATATATTTGTTTAGAATACCATGAAACCAAGTATCCACAACGCAAGTCCAAATTAGATCAACATCATAGAGGGCTTGAAGTTATTCCTACATCTAAACAAGTGCACAACACTTCCAATCCCTTTTATATGCATAAGTCGGCCACTCGTATAATTCTACCGGGAAAAATAGCGAAGAATATCTCATACAAACTTTCATATAGATGTTGTTCCACCCATGCGTGTGTGTTAAACTCAGTCCAGCACTTTGAACCTCCATGTATATTCTTCTTCTATATCATGTATCCACTCCTCAACTCTTGCTAGTCAACCGGTGGGTCTTCATCGCGAACCATCCTAATAAAAACTGAAAAAGAGGTATCGGTAAAGGAACCAATGATGCAGCCTAGAATTTACCAGTAATAACCCAGGCACGTTGGCACATCACTCGGCTTAGATCAAGGCGTTCACCCAAAGCACGCAAAGGTACCAGGCCCCTCTTTATAGTTGTTGCAGGATGTTGGCATGATGAAGACTTAATGCATTCAGATCCATAATTAATATCACATTCTATAGAGCATGTCCAAATCTAGATCTGAAGAGTAATAGATTTAAATACTATCCATAATGAAGTAAATCATGGAAGAACCTGTTATACTCATGATTAATACCTTTATTCAGCTAATACACTTCATTATATTAAACACAATAAATACATTGAAGCTTATTACAATAAGTAATACCATAATCTCATGCACGTATTAGATATGACAACATATTCTCATAGTAATTCATATCTAGTTCTCACACATAGCCCCCTTATTCTACGCAAATTAGTACATATTTATAAGGGTGGGGACTTTCCCTTCACCGCTTGCATAATTCCCAAAATAGGTTACATGCTGAAAATAGCCATGTGCCTTTACAATAATAGCCACACATGCAAGTGCGCTAACAATAGACCTCTTCTGGTTAACTGGTAGTAGCAATTCTATTATTAGCCCGAACCCATGTAAAGCACTTAGTAGTCACTCTTCTAATAATAGCCTATGTGTGTCATGCAAGTCTTTATCCAATTTGTGTGCTCTGCACGCCATCTCCAAAAATAGCCCGTACATGTGAAAATGGCTAAGTCCTGAATCTTCCCTTGTCTTTCACACACGTGTCCTTCCCTATCCTTCCACACCTTTGACTATGCTTTACCCCCGCGCACGAATATTTTTGTGCCCTCTCCTTCACAACATACTCTGTCCGATCAACAATAAGAATATAAAGATGGAAAAGAGAGAGCCACATTTTTTTATATGTCACATTCTTCTTGATTATGAGACAACATATAGCCAAGTAGAGAAAGAGTTCCTTTTTCATATTCACCACTAAATTCTTAAGGAATTATATACTAAATTAATGATCCCACTCTTTTTATGATCCCTATTGGAAATTGGATCTAAGGTTTGACAAAATTAGTACATATAACTAAGGGAATTACATGTATTTAATAATATTTTAGACGAGGAACCTATTTTTGTTGTAACCTTTTGGGTTGTGTTAGTCTTTATTATATTTTACATATTTTTAACTATTGATTTATTATGTGTTTGGAAAAAATTAGATTTAATGGGGACTATTGTGTATGTTTATGGCCTTCTAGGTTAGATATTCCTTCTTTTTGGAAAATCTTATTATATTAGATATGATATTATTGCACATTAAATTAGTCTTGCTATAATTCATGTATGATATTTTCTAGTGGTTTTCATAGGGAAATATCTAATATAGCCTTAATCATTGTTTGTACTTATGAGTTTGCATGTATCATAGATCATGAAAATGAAAAGTATATTTTAACATAAATACACAATATTTTAAGGAATTTTGTTTCAGCATGTAGGAAAAGTATATGTTTTAATATTATTTTTTCGAAAAGAAATTTAAATTTATGTGAAATTTTATCAATTTAGGGTTTATGGTTTCAAAAAAAGTATTCTAAATTGAATTTTACTTTCATTTTTTACAGTCATGGCTTCTTCCTCTACTAATTTGTTTGAGAGGACCGACTTAGAGATAGCAAAATTATCATCTATTCTTGAGGATCCGACTACAATTGGGCACTATAAAACACATTGTGAAAACATATTGATAGATCTTCAAAAAATACAAAGAAACTTGAAAACATACAACCCTTTCGAGCCTGAGTCACTAAAAATTTTATGGATTCATTAAAATCAAGTGTGATAGGCGATGTAGGATATAATGAGGTTATAGCATGACTTCCTGATAAGGAAGTTGTTAAGATATCATGTTGGTCAAGTTATGTAGGCCAAAAGAAAATAAGGGCATATTATGTAAGAAAATGTTCATGTCCCCTTTGTGCACCCTTGATTTATCCTAGATTTGTGGCCTCTCAAGGCCAATTTCCGAATAATGACCAATTACCATTATATTTCATATTGATGCTACATGTTGAGGTTCACCTAAACCTAAAGGTGAACTATTTAGACATCCCTAGTTATTTTAGGGCAGGGGCATGACCGTATTAGCCGCAGCCTACATATCGACAGGAGGGAGCTCCTCCAGTTGTTGACACACAACATCTTGTAGAGAGGCCACGACCTTTCTTATCTAGCTTTCAGGATGTCGTTGTGCCTATCATTATGAGTGCCCATGAGGGTGCTATAGAGGTTCTTAGGAGCATTTATCACGAGACCCAACTTATCTCTTATGACCATGTGGGTCATTACCTTGAGAGATGTGGTACTAGAAGTGGAGGAGCTTGTAGAAGCAGTGATGCACGTAGCGAGTTATACTCTCTTGTACATTTGATTTCTCTTGATGACTTCGAGGAAGTTACAGATCCTACTTAGACACGTCGGTTGGGACACATCGTGGCTTCCACCTTATGCATGCATATGAGGTGATTTCATAACACTACAACATTCCACTATTTGGTATTTTAGATTTTATAGAGAAGAGCGGTAGTGTATCTTCTATTCAAGGTACTATTGTAGAAGCTATAGTCGTACCTCCTATTCTTGGGATCCTGGCACCTGATGTTTAACACATTTATGTTCCAGTGTGAAAGTGAAACCTTAATTTAATTAAAATTTATTTTATTTCATTATTACTTTACAATTTATTAATATTAATATTGAACGTTTACTTGTGTATTTATGATTTTCTCCATCGCATGTTGGGGAGTACTTTAGTGCTTCACAACCAACATCATTTCCACCTATGACATATACACGGCTCTTGACGAAGCCCACCACAATATATCACTCGATATTGATGGCCCGAGTCCGCTTAGCTCATTTGGCTCGTTATATGTTGGTGTCGAGGTCATGGGTCAGCCATGACAATTGTTGGTGGTGATCTCATAGATCAAGAGAAACATTCTCGTGGAGGTATATATGTAGAGAATATCTATTTTTAAATTATGTTTTAGATTTAATATTCAACTTTAATGAATTTTTTTGAAATTAATGAACTTTATTTAAAAAACTTGTTTATCAACTTCTTACATTTAATTTATTTTTTTTCATAGGGATCTACAGGATAGAGATCTACACATAGTGTAGATACTCCCAACATCCACTGTAGATAGATATTGAGGTAATCAATTACATCTCTATTATATGATTTATTCAATTAATCAAGAAATTTTTGTAGAATTTCACTTATAAATTTTAATAGATGGTATGTTATATATAGTTTCTAATGTGTATATTTCTTTTTATAAATGCAGGGTGCAGTAGAGCCTAGTGAGGGATCTAGTACTTTCCCTACTAGACGGTAGAGACTTTGATACATGTTGTACTCATTTTCATCATGTACATGTATATCTATATGTTTTACGAGATTTTAGACATGTATATATATTCATTAGACATGATTTTTATATTTTTATATATGACTTAGACACATGTATATATATTCATTAGACATGATTTTTATATTTTGATATATATTCATTATGTGGGTTTTACCCCATATCTAGAGAAAGAGCATATGCTCAATAAAAATTTAATTCAACATTATAGTTAAAACCATAGGTTACATTTATATAGAGGTAGATATTCTAACTCCTATCACTAATATAGGATGGTTGTTCTAACCACCTAGATTCTCTCCTAACCACTAACCATCCCTTAAACCTCTCACACTAATTCCTATGTGAGTTGAATAACAACACACTTAACAACAATATATTAATTTTTCATAGTCAACACAATATTTAAACTGTATAATATATATTAATATTAATGAGTTTTTCAACTCATATAATATTAATAATATATCATTCACATAATATAATATCTCACCATAAATGTGAGAATCGATACAAGGATTTTCCTAACATTCCTCCCCTTAGTGGTCACATGGGAGAAAACGTCAAAAAAATATCATTCCCCCTTAATGAAAAAATCATGGGTGTTGGCGTAATGCATCCAATTACAATAAAAATGTCCCTTCTTGAACTTTTTGAAAATATATTTTCTACCCCCGTTTTTTGAAAAATATTCTTATTCTTAAGAACATTATTCACAAAATAATTTCATCACTCTTCCCGTTTTATTTTGTGTGAAAAGCAATTACCCTATCCGTTTTAGGTTCGAGAGCTTTACATGAGAGGATCCAATATTGTCTACTATGTTTAGTATTGTTGAGATTTTCTTTGCAATTCCTGAGAAAAATTCAGCGAGTTGGGATGGAGATAGAAAAAATCCAAAGTGGAGAGCGTGATTTTTGGATCAAGTCTGAGGTGTCCACACATTCTGGGGTTTTGAAACCACCGCTATAGAATTTTCTTTGCCACCATTATCGAAGCTAAAACTAACAATGGCAGTTACAGTTTCTGAAAAACAGTTCTCCCATACGAACACCCACATTGAGAAATCCCCCAAATTATACTCTCCACGGACGACGAAGCTTATAACAGGCATATTGAATGTTTTCGATCCGCCCCCAGCTGAAATGTTTGAGCGGTATCTCTGTTTCTCCCAATAACCTGTCTTTTGTACTCAACATTCCCCCGAGATTGTATATCTCCACGTTTAGCATAGATTCTTCGAGAAGATCCTCTGGAACGTTGTACATATTGATTGAATTCTGGTATCGGATACCAAATGTGGGTTGAATATTCCACTTTCTACTTTGAACTCGCCAAGATCATAAGTCCTAGATCCTCTGGTGTCCCAACCATTGTGTATGTTTTACCAATTCTTGTTGCTCCATAGGAAAATTTTTGGTTGTGTAGACATCTTGATTTGTTGATTGAGGCGCCAAGGAGAAATCAAAGGCATATATCTTTTCCTTTCTTCTGTTCTGAACATGATCTAAGTAATCCTTGGAAAAATCCAGGTCTGCATCATCAGCACTCAAATGTAGTGCATCGCCATCATTTTAGTATACAGTTTGGAGGGATCTGAAATTCGGTGCTCGTTATAGAGCTCTTTGACCGGCAGACTTCGTTTCAACGATCATTCAGATCTTGATACATCCCTTTGCTTTAGAGTCTGCAATATATCTCAATAGATAGGGAATTTAATGCAACACAATCAAACTAGATCTGACTATAAAAAATTTTCAAACCCTCAAGGAGAGATTATACGACCATCAAGCTAAAAAAATAATGTAAACATAAACCCACACATATATATTTTTTTATTTTTGAGTATGTAAACAATGGACAAAATGGATGAAAAACTGCGGAAAGAGAAAATGCGATGGAAGAGGAAGATGATGCGGATGAATGATGCCTACCGAATGGGTTCACACGAGGTCTTCTCTGTTACACCGCCGAAAGAATGCAAGAAGGGTGAACGCACAAACAAAGGGGTTGCACGAGGTCTGTGGTAAACTGTTAGCCTTTGTTTGCTCGTTTTGGTATTACACAACATGGATGAGCACAGACAAAGGTAACGGGTTCACTTTGTGAGGTTCATTATATATGCTCGCTCGTTCACTAATTCCACCTAACGAACAAAGGAATGATTGAAAAAACAAGAGAGGCCCCTTTCAAAACCAACTCTGAAACCAAATGTGGATGTTACCCCATATCTGGAGATTGAGAATGTGCTTGGTAAACATTAAATTCAGCATAATAGTTAAAACCATAGGTTACGTTTATATAGAGTTAGATATTTAACTCCTATCACTAATCTAGGATGGTTGTTCTAACCACCTAGATTCTCTCCTAACTATTAACCATCCCTTAACCCTCTCACACATATTCCTATGTGAGTTGAATAAAAACTCACTTTACAACAATGTACTATTTTCTCACACTCAACACAATATTTTAACCTATATAATATATATTAATATTAATGAGTTTGTCAACTCATATAATATTAATAATATATTATTCACATAATATAATTTCTCACCATAAATGTGAGCATTAATACAAGGATTTTCCTAAAACATCAAACATGATGTTTATATTTTGATATGTAATGTAGCATAAAATGTGTAGCAAACATGTGCTAAGAAAGTAATGTATCATAAAACACTTGTAAAAAAGTAATGTATTAGACAATGTGTGTGCAAAAAAATTAATGTAGAAAACAATTTTGTGCAATGCAAGTCATGTAGAAAAGAATGTGTGATAAAATTCACTAATATATTGAACAATGTATAAGAGTATAAAAAATATCCCATGGCCAAAAATAGTTAGACATGTAAAGAGTCATGTTACGTATAAGTAACAAAATGATATGTGAGTTTATCATGATTAGTAATAAGTAAGCATGTCAAACTAGTACATAAAATAAAATAATGTAATCATCAAATGAAGTAAAATTTGGCACATGTCATAACTAATAAGGAAATAAGAATCATATAAGCTTAAGCATATACCTAAAGGAAAAAGAGGTTTGATAAGTATTTATATAAGCCTAAATTCATGTAAGTAGGATGTGAATGCATCATATCAATATAATTATCACAATATACAAATTTACACTTAGGTTTAGGAGGATCATTTGTGATAATTCTTGGTTTAGGCTTAACATGATAAAAAGTGTTACCATGATACATAACCTTAAACTGGTTATCATTATATAATGGTTCTATTATTTCATCATTATTATGCATGGTGGAAGAAAGCGTAGTGTACTTAGTTGAATGGTTAGGTTAATGTGGGGGTGTAAGTTTCATTTATAGATAAATAACACGTAGATAAAGATCACTAAATAAATCAAATGTGTTTTAAAGTAAGATATAATCAAATACAAATTTGGTATCACCTTGATGTAAGGTGGATAAATTCTCATATGTGGCTCTAGGGCCTTTATTACAACTAAAGTGGGATTAAAAACATCTTGAAGATATAGAAAAATTTGGATAGACCCACTAGGAACATGATTAAACCAATAAATAAAATCCCTTGTGAGACTATTAGGAAATATTTGATAAGTAATCTATCATTTCTATGTGAATCCATTAATTCCCTATAATTCTTGAAATTTAGATAAGTATATAATTCTGAATTCTCGAATTCCTTATAATTTAAATGAGGGCATAATAAAATTCCTATGGAACCGAGATTAGAATATTTTACTCTAAGTAGGATTTTCATGAATAGTATTGGGATCACTTCTACCATAGTAGTATTTTATCTTAAGAGTCGAGGACCAAAGTATGCACTTTACATTGATAATATCTTATCGCATCTATAATAGAGAGTACCACTTTAGGAGGTATGACATATGCATCTATAGGAACATTCATGGGTTGTACCTTACCACTAGTATTAGCCATAAGAACACTACTACAAGTAAAATAATTATGGTGTGAGGTTATTTTAGGTAGAGCTTGAGGTTATATGGCATCGGTCACACATTGAGGCTCTAAAAGAGTATTATTACTATCCAAACACAAATAAGACAAAATATGAGATGAAAGTATACTATGTGTATCACATGTAGTTGAAGGGGGAATAAAAGTTCATGTTTGCTAAGATAAATTGAAAATATGGAATAATTATGCACATTATTATCTACAAGTGATGGAGAAGAAGTAATAATAGAATGATTACATTTACTTTCAAGATGAGAAGTAGAAACAAATTTTATATTGAAATATTAGTATGTGCAATATGAATAGAATATTTTTTTATCATTCTTACATTCAAGGATATTAGTATAAGAATTAATGATATATAAATATAAGTTATTTCACATTCAATGGAATAGTGGAAACATAGCTAGAATCATGTACAATTTAAATATAGATGTTATAATCAATGTCTTTATATTTTCATTTTAGAGGAAGAATATAAACATATGTAGAATCATGTGTAATAGGAGTGGAAGTGTAGTAATAAACTTTACTAATTTTTCATTCAAGAGAAGTGGGAGAGACACAAGTTCCTTCATTCATATAATGTGCAAGAAAATAATAATCATCACATGTACATAATCATAACCCCATAGTATAAGCTTAAATTCATAGCAAGAAATTTGTCAAATATATATGCCAAAGTGACAAATAAAATAGAGAAAATATTCCATTCATAAGACATAAATATATAATATTATAGGTCCTTCTATATAATACCAAGTGGCCTAGCTCGTTGTTCAATGACTGTAATTTTTTTCATGATCTTCTACATCTAGTCTCCATTTTTACGTGGACCACATGCATTCTTCACTTGATGCAATTGTAACCCGGTAGCAACTATGTGATGGGTGTAATGATATACCTTCTTGTCTGGTTCATAATCAACAAAGTGAATCCCACTTTGGAGGGATTTCACTTTCCATAAATATGTTCCCTGTACTACAACCGATCCAAGTATAAAATTTTGTCTCCTCACTTATTATTTCACATGTTAGCTTTTTTCTCTCTTCTGTGCAATGCAACAAGTAGTACTCCACTTTCTCAATATTGTCTTCTTCTGTAATGATTGCAAATACATCACCTACAACAAAATCATTGTACAAACAAGTTTTTGTGTTAGAATTAAATGCAAAGAAATATTCAATGATCTCGTATACTATAAATTATATATATTAATTCAATGATCAAATACAATCCTTTTAAACAAAAAATACCTTGTTTAACAAGTCCAGATATGTGGTCATAATCAAGTGAAATCAAGGGCACATCTTCAAAACTATCATCATGATCTGATCCATATGAGTCATCCACAACTAAAGGAACTTTCTTCCACTCACCTACATACCCATGTTTTTACTATTACACTCTGAATATGATTTTGTCATGCATTCATAACAAAAATAAGAATAATCTCTTGTACATATTGTCCAGTTATTACTATCCACAGTCATCACAGAGTGTAAAGACCTAGAATTAGGAATCCTTTCACATCCATGTTTTTTCCTTCAATCAATACCTGATTAATCATGTACAAAATCAATAAAGTTTAACAAACATCAAAATTAAGAAAAATAAATGTGTGCACATACGTAAACGACATATGTTTTAAATGTGTGTACACAGTTATCTACCAAAACAAGCTGTGTGGGGGCATGACACTCTCATGCAAGGTTGAAGCCTGTGAAATTGAATTCTAAACTACAAAATGTTTCTTACACCATTCAACAATGGTGTGGGCATAAATCAATAGTTCTCCCTCATAATAAAATCTTTGTTTCTTTAGATCATGTTTGATGAATGCACCTGCACCATCATGTTTTCCCTTCCCATGACCACTCTAAAAAAAACTTCGTAAATGAGGTATTTTATGATAATGATGATAGTGACTGAGTGCAAAGAAAGGTCAAGAGGAATTTAATTGTGGTGTGCAACCATCCGACCAAAAAAATGTTGATCTATTTTTACTCCTCGCTAATGAAGATGTCAAAAAAATTTCAAAATAATCATGTACAAAGTGGGTGTCATGTTCCTTGTCATTACTTATATAAAATTGATACTCCTTAATCACTTGTTTCACATATGTACTTTCAACCCCATCCAAATCCAATTGTGCATGCCTATAAAATATGTGAACCATGATGGTAACCTAATCAGTATGATAATATTATGTTTGAATCTCTTTTTGATGAGAAAATGAGTAATTCTCAACAAAATCAACCATAGACAATATGGAACCAATAGGGAATGTGTCTCTATTGGTCTTGAATTATGTAGCCTGCCACTTTTCATAGTGAGAATGTTTGATGTATGGACTAATCAAAATTTGGAAACTTTGCATGAATGTAGCAATGGGGATTTCCTCTTCTACCAAGTCCAACCTAGTTGCATTATTTCCAAGTCTTGTTGAATATTTTATGTATTTGAACCTACAAAATCAATACATAATGGACAACTTGTTATATTCATTTGCAATAAACATAAAAATCAAAATAAAATATGTACATCCAAATTTAAAATTAATTATATTTTCTTTATTTAATAATCACCTCTTGCAAGTCACCATTTGAACTGTGTCCAAGTCTTCATTTGTTTCTAGAAATAATTTCAAGTCCCCACACTTGTCACAAACACCTTTGATGCAATCCATAGGACCGTCCACATGATCATCAAATATTGTGCAAAGAATAAAAGCTATGAATTCACTCACACGTGTAGGGGGAATTTTCTAGACCATTTGATGTTTCTCATAACTTTCTATACACCTAAAAACATAGATTTTGAAATACATAAATTAAATCACATCTCATAAAACAAAAATTTATCAAATTTCGATAAACCTATAAATGAAAGCACGCCTCAATATGAACTCAAGGTCTTGGGATATTGGTGAGTTACAAGTATTTTTAATTATCAACCCAAATTTTGTTCTCTTTGAGTTCATTGGATGTTTTTAATAAGTTTCCATGGTGAAACCTTGAGGTAGGGGTCAAAATTCTCCATATGGACCAAGTGGAACATAGTGGGGCACTACGAATGTGAATTTCTCGTGGACATTAAGAACCCAAGCCCACCCCCATGTCCCACTTAGAGAAAGTGCTCCTCCACCACTCCAGTTCATAGCTATGGTATAATAAAATCATTTACGATCAAAATTTTATAAAAAGGGAACTTTTAAGAGATGTGTAGTATGAAGGGCAGATGAAGCGAGGACCTCAAGGAGAGAGACAAAGTTTCAAACAATGATGGGCAGGAAGCGATAGCAGATAGATTCCGCTAGGGGGTCACTGAGTCTCAAAGGACTAGTATTTGAAGGAGAAAGGTAAGGATGAGACTAGACCTATGTCTAGTACCCATGTGGGAAATGGGACCCCTCGAACATATGAAAAAATATTGAGATCTGGGAATGAATTTTTTGGGATCATTCCACAACTTATTCAAGGTGAATCGGGTAACTATTTAGAAATCCTTGATAACATTATTGATAGGAATTTGAGCAATATGGAGAATGCTTTGATAGGGAAATTGGTTAGTGGAAGACCCAATATAGAATCAATAAGATCTTGGTCAGTTCTGAAATGGAAACCCAAAGGGCATATGGAAGTAACAACTTTACCAAATGGCTTCTTCTTGTTCAATTTTAACAATCCAGAAGACCCTCAAAGAATCCTTAATGATGGCTCGTGGTTCTTGGGGAAGCTCGAGTCTATTCCTAAGGAAATGGACTCCTATGTTCAACCCTGATAAAGAAAATATAAATCAGTTCCATGTCTAGGTGTGGTTACTAGGTATTCCATTGGAACTATGGGATGTTGATGTTTTTAAAGGGATTGACAAATACTCTTGGCACCTATGTTGTTGTGGATAATGTGACCCTTACTAAAAATCATGTTTTTCTATGCCAGATTCTATATCTACTCTTTGATGGGATCGTCTTTACCCAAATCCATAACTATCGGATCTAGATTGGGAAGTTGGGCCTACTCATTTTTGTGGCTAACTCCTTGTGTTCTTGCCTCTCTTGTGCCTCAGTCTCCATTTTTTTATTTTTAGGCACTCAAATCTTTCTGGAAATGGCACCATTGGATAGATCTCTCTCTCAGCTTTCTAGAAAGGTAAATTTTTCCTCCTAACTCCTCATATTTTTCAAGTTATGGCTCATGGAGTTTTTGTGGGAAATTTTCCCCTTGGAAGCCCGCAGCCAATAGGAAGCTGCCACGTGTCCCAGGAGGTGGCGGAGAAGAGAGAAAACTTAGAATTTTTTTCAAGTTTTGGTCAAAATTTGCAAAAAGGAAAATTTTTGCCCAGGGCCCGCCGAGCCAATCAGGACGTGACACGTGTCAGAAGGGGGAGGCGGAGTGAAAATTTTGCTAAGTGTTTTACGGGAAAAATTTTGAAATTTGGTCTGAGCCAATGGCGTGCTGCCACGTGTCGAAGAGGGATGGTGGGTGTCGGGGGTGAAGTTAGGTTTTTGGGTTAAGTTTTGCCAAAAATCTCAAATGGAAAATTTTCCCGCATGGCCGCGCCGAGTAGGATTGCCCACGTGTCTTCACCATCGAGTAGCGGGGGAAAGATGCAAAATTGCTAAGTGTTTTGCCGAATTTTTCAAAGGGAAAATTTGTGAAGGGAGGGCCCACGCGTGAATGAAAATAGGACACGTGTCCTATGGTCCCAGGGAAGTTCGGAGCTCTGGGAAATATTTTCAAAATTTGGCTAAGTTTCGCCAAAAATTCAAAGGCAAAGGATGAGCCCGTGCCCTTCCGTCACCCAATCATATGCCAACACGTGTCCCTGCAGGGTCAGGGGGCGTGGGGGAAAAAAATGAAATTTTTCCAAAGTTAAAAATGCAAAATTTTCAAAGGGAAAAATGCGCCCCCTTTGGCCCGAAGCAATGAAAAGTGCCTGCCACGTGTCCAAGTGGCAAAAATGTTAAGGAAGGCCCGAGAGAAAATTCAAGGATGAGCCCATGGCCAATCACATCATGCCACATGGCATCTAGTGGTGGAGCATGGGGATTTTTGGAAAATTTTCCAAATGCAAAAAAGAGGTAAAATTCAAAATTTTTTTCCCATCGATCCGTTTTGGGCCTGTTTTTGCCCTAAATCTTCAAACGGCCATAACTTTCGATCCAGAGCTCAGATTTTCACGTTCTTTATATCAATGGAAAGCTGGTAAAATTATCTACATGATTCCATGGTCAATTTTGAATTTTGGTTCAGTTTGGAGGGAGAAAATCAAAAAAACACTTCTGGTACGTGCCCATGGATAGAACTGACGTTTCAACAACCAATTTTAATGCAAAATGGGTCGCATTCTTCTCCAGCATGGTCAAAAATGTCAAGGCATGGGTTTGTAAGGACCTCCATGCTGTTTTTAATGCATTTTGGTCAATGAGGAATGGCTCCCATGTTTTTTCACGTTTTCTCTCTCCTGGGCTCGACCCATGCACTGTAAAAGCCAGATTTGGCTCATTTTTCAAAGGGTGAACACTTTTTTTACACAACAAGCTTCTATTTTCACCTTCAACAAGTGATTTTGGCAAGTATTAGACCTTCCAGGGATTGTAACAGGTTTTTCTGCCTCTTTGGTGTTGGAATACAAGGATTTTGATGTTGAAAATCACAATGCAGGCTCTGTGAATGCTTTCAGTCCTTTGCATGTGTTGTTTGCTTCATTTCAAACCCTTGATTACAGCTTATCAACCTGTGCATGATGTTTTATGTTACAATTTCTGATTTGTGTCAATTTTGCATGAGCAAGAAGTGCTCACCACTCCTTTGGTGTATCACCCTTATCAGTTTAGTTTCAATTTTTGCATTTCTTATCCCTGTCTCCTTGCAAATTAGGATAAAATTAGGATCTGAACCTCTATAGTTGTGCAAATAATAGATCTAATCAGAGGAGTTTGAGGAACCAGCCTCTAATCTGGAGATTCCTCTCTCATCTTGCAAGTCCCACACTTGGAGAGAGGTTTCAATGTTGTGCAATCACACTGGATGCCCTAAACATCAACTTAGAACCTTGATTTGCATCCAGGGGTGCTGCTGATTTGCAACAATAGTTTTGGCACGCCTGGGTGGGACCTTAGAGGTCTCATTTTTATTGCAGCAAAGTTGATGTGCATCTGCTGCAATTTTCTTGCTTCAAAAGAGCTATAAATTGCACATCTGGCGACTCCAAGGGGAAGAATCAACTGGTTTCAGCAGTGCAGCCTGAAAACTCATGAGAAGAGTCACCACAAGGTCAAGAGCTGGAGAAGAAGAGGTGTTGTTTGAATACCTACAGTTATCTCCAAGAAGAAGGCAAAGAGGAAGAAGGATTCAAAGGTCTCCATCTCCACCAAACAGAAACTCTCTCAACTCCTCCACCTGGTAGGCCTTTCATTCAGTCAACAAGGGTTTTAAGACCAATTAGAATGGCACAAAACAACCCCTATGTCAATTTCACAGGCAGCAGCCCACTTTCCCTCAATGCACAACATCCAATTCCAATTGCAGCCTTGAAGAACATTCCATACTTCACTGGAGAGAATCAGACTACTCCAGGTGATCATGTTAAAGACATTGCCAACCTTTGTGCAATTCATGAAATCAATGAGATGCAAGTGGCTGTCAAATTGCTGGCATCTTCATTCAAGGGGAAAGCATTGCAATGGTTTAGAAGTCTTGCCTCAGGTTCTATTCAGAATTGGAACCAGCTATGTATAGCACTTCATGAGCAATTTGGAGAGAAGGGAGACAACTTGTCTCTTTTGGAGCAGCTGACAACCATCAAGAGAGCTCCCAATGAGCAGCTGACTGATTTCAACTTCAGATTTCAAAAGACTTGGGAGAGAATTCCAAGTGGGCCAATCAAGCCAACAGCAGAAGGTGCTTTTCTCTACTACCTCAAAGCTCTAAATTCTGATATTTCTATGTTGATTCAGTCCATGGGAGGCATAACTATCCCTATGGCTTATAGCATTGCCATTAGGGCTGAAAATTGTTTGATCCAAGCTGGAAAACTAGCCCCTAGACCTCCCATGCCATTGTTTCCAAGTTTAGAGAGCCCAAACACTAATCAAGCACCTAATTTGGCTCCTTCTCCCACTCCTAGAAATTAGAGTTCAAATGAAGCTTCTACTTCATCTCCAAGTGCCCCAAATGAGCTTCAAGAAGTCATGAAGCAATTGCAAAATTTAGGCAATGAGCTGGTTACTCTCAAGAGGCAACAAGCCCAAGGTTTTAGACCTTCTTATCAGCCCCAAGCTCAGCCTAACAGGCAGCCATACCAACCACAAAGACCACCTAATCCAGCTGCAAATATAAATCAAACAAGGCCTCCTGCCAATAGACCATTTCAGCCCTATAATCCTAATGCCATATCTGCCTCTAAGGCATTGGTGCCAACACAAAACAACGTTGCTCAGAGTATGATTGGTGTTTTCCATGCAATGAACCTCACAACCAATCCATGTGCTTCAATGGTGCTTTGAATCAAGCATTAATGGTGACAACTACTGGTGTGGAGGGTGAGGGCAGTCAAGGAAACAACCAACAACAAGAAACATTCCAACAAAGCAATCAGCCCCAAATGACACCACACTTGTGAACTGGCAAGCAGAGGATTTTTGTGGCATGAATCAGACAGTCTCTCAAGGTGTTGCAGCCAACACAAGGTCAAAAAGAAGGAATTTGGGTGAAGAGCAGCCATTAGCTCCAACCAATCCACAACCTTCCATGGCTCCACAAATGGTTGGCAAACAAAATCCAATTTCAAATGCACAAGGGCAGCCAAGAACAGCTCCTAGACCAACTCAAATACCAGTTGTTGCTGCCCACATGCAAGGAGTGAATGTGCCAACCAAGGGACAACAAAGAGATCCTTCATCACCATTCAGTATCATTGATCAGATGAAGAAGACAAATGTAAATATATCAATGTGGGAATCCCTATCTATCCCAGGCCAAAGAGATTTGCTACAAGCTGCCATGAAGGACTGGCCAACTTCGAATCAAGCAAGTTCAGATGCAAGAGAAAGTGCTCACAAATGCTGCAGCCTGAAGGGAATCATGGAGGACAGCAAGGTAAAATGTTGAAGCCCCCTCCTTTCTATGTTTCATTAATCATTGGAAATCAGTTAGTGCACAATTGCATGATAGATTCCGGGGCAAGTAGCTCAGTGATGCCTAAACAAATAGCTGATCAGCTAGGGCTCCAATATGAAACCATATCCAAAGGGGTAGTAAATGGATGGGACAACAAGAATAATAATAGTTGGAGTGATTAGAAACTTGAGTCTTACCTTGCATGCATGTCCAAATGTTGTTGTTTTACAAGATGTATCGCTTATAGACCTTCCACCACTTTTGCCCTATGCTTGTCAAGGGACTTCACATCCAAGATTGGAGGATATTTGTCTACTGATTGGTCACACATGCTATTCAGAATGAGGTATGGAACCAAAGCTACAATCAGGTCTGAACCTATTGCAAACTTCCACATTGAGCCCTACACTCCAAGTCAGATCAATGCCAATTGTTCAGCATTTGATCAAGAAGATCACCCAAGCACTGATGAAGCTGACACCAAGGTTGGAAGCATCCCGGATCTAACTCTTGATGAATGGGAAAACAAGGTACATGCTTTTGATCCTTATCAAGAAGTAGAAGAATCTGAGCTAGGGGTCTATTGCATACATGAAGAAGATCAGCCCATTCCTAGCATCACCAAGCCAAACCATAAGGATGACAATGAGGTATGGCAGCTGTTTTTTTGATGGATCAAGGAGTAGACAAGGTGCAGGAGGTGGAGCCATGCTTGTTTCACCTCAAGGAGTAAAGTACTATTCAGCTTTTAGATTTCAGTTTGCATGCTCCAATAACACTGCTGAATATGAAGCCTTGGTGCAAGGGATGCATTGGGAAATAAAGAGAGGAATAAAGAACTTGCAAGTCTTTGGTGACAGTGAATTGATTGTAAATCAGGTCAAGGGACAACATGCTGCCAAGAATGATCTACTTAAGTGCTACAAGAACAGGGTGTGGGACCTCATGGAAGATTTTGAGGGTTTTGGCATCAAATCCATTCCTAGGAAAGAGAACCAAGCTGCTGACAGGCTTGCAGCAGTAGGGGCAGCCTTTGACATTGTGGAAAGCATTCAACAAGACAAGGTACAGCCAAACATCCATGTGATTGTGAGGCCTTCAGTGCCGGATAACAATGTAAGTTGGCAAGTGTTTGAGAATGACCAGCAAATCATCCATTTTTCAGAAGAAGAAGCTGAGTTCTCACTAAGAATCAAGAAAATTGGAACAGCAAAGATGGTGACCAAGTGGTACAAACCTGAGAACTAACAAGCTGCCCAAGGGACTTATCACTTTGGAGTCCATTTTCAATCCCAATGATCAATTTAGGAAAGAGAAAGCAAACATTCAGGTCAAGAGAGAAGATTCAGTATCCATCTTGGTGGAAGAGAACAAACCATTGCAAATTGGAAAGATGACAACTGAACAAGAAAGGTATGAGTTCATGCAGCTATGTCAAGAGTTCCCTGATGTGTTTTCTTGGAGCTATGAAGACTTGAAAGGTTTCAATCCCAACTTAGCTCAGCATACCATTGAATTGGATCCAAATACTAACCGTCACAAAGTAAAACAAAGACCAGTCAATCCACACATGGAGCCTCTCATGAGGAAAGAATTGAACAAGCTGATTGAGTCAAGGATCATATTCCCAATCAAGCATTCTAGTTGGGTTGCCAACTTGGTTCCAGTCAGAAAGAAGAGTGGAGAGATCAGATTGTGTGTTGACTTCAGAGACTTGAATAGAGCATCTCTCAAGGACCATTACCCACTCCCTTCCATGGAGAAAATCTTGCAAGTTGTGGCTGGCTCCGAGAGGTTTTCACTACTTGATGGCTACTCAGGCTACAATCAGATTATGGTGAAGGAAGAAGACCAGTTCAAGACAGCCTTCACAACCAAATGGGGAACTTATGCATACAGGAAAATGCCATTTGGGCTGTCCAACGCTGGTGCTACCTTCCAAAGAGCAATGGACATGGCGTTCAAAGGTTTGATTAACAACATGGTGCTGATATACCTTGATGATATCACTATTTTTTCCAAAAATGCAGCAGACCACCTCTCTCATTTGAGACAAGTCTTCACGAGGTGCAGGAGATTTGGAGTGTCTTTGAATCCTAAGAAGTGTATCTTTCTTGCACATGAAGGAAAGCTCCTTGGCCATATTGTCTCCAAAGAAGGATTAGCAATTGATCCAGAGAGGGTTGAAGCCATAAGAGCACTACCATTGCCAAGCCACAAGAAAGCCCTTCAGAGTTTCTTGGGGAGGATAAACTTTGTTCGGAGGTTTGTCCTAGATTTTGCAGCCCTTGTCAAACCTATCACCAAAATGTTAAAGAAAAGCATGGCTTTCAAGTGGACAAAGCAGAAGGCAAGGAGAGTTTTGAAGCAATCAAAGAAGCCATCTCTCAAGCACCAACCCTCATCAACCCGGACTTCTCCAAGGATTTCATCCTCTATGCATTTGGAGGTAATGATACTATTTCTACCATTTTGGTACAGCAGAACAAGGACAACGATGAGCAGCCAATTGCTTTCTTCAGCCAGAGCCTAGATGACTATGAGGTGAGGTATTCTTTTATTGAGAAGCATGTACTTGCAGTAATCAGAAGCTTGAAGAAATTCAAGCATTTAGTCTCAAACAACAAGGTCCAGTTGCTGGTCTCTCATGCTGGGGTTAAAGACTTCCTCCTCAACAAGGATTTGAATGAGAAAAGGGCAGGTTGGATCACTCGTGTCATGGAGTATGACATTGAGATCAAGGTCACCAAGCTGGTAAGAGGAAAAGGATTGTGTGAGCAGCTGATTTTGGGGAAGCAAAAAGAAGTATGCAATGAAGAAGAGGCTGTTTTGACAGTTCAAGACAGCCATGAGCCAAGTGGCACTCAAGAAGAAAATAATGTTGTCCCCACTCCTTGCTGGACCCAAGGTATAATACACTTCCTAAGCACAGGCCTATGCCCTCCGGAGATGAACAAGACCCAAAGAAGACACTTCAGATTGCAGGCTGTCCCATATGCCATTGTTGATGGAGTTTTGTTCAAGAAAGATGTGAATGGAGTGTTGCTGAGATGCATTAGCACAAATCAGATTCATAGGGTGTTGGAAGAGTTCCATGGTGGACCAGCTGGTGGTCATTTTGCACCGAGAGTGACAGCTCTAAAAATTATGAAGGCTGGTTATTATTGGCCCAAGATTTTCAGTGATTGCTTTGCATGGATCAAGAGGTGTAAGAATTGTGCATTCTTCACAGGAAAAGAGAGACTTGCTGCCCTTCCATTGCATCCAATCTCAGTTGACCAGCCATTCATGCAATGGGGTTTGGACTTCATTGGAGTCATTAATCCCAATTCAAGCCAAGGGCACAAATGGATTTTGACAGCCACATACTACTTCACCAAGTGGACTGAAGCAGTAGCACTCAAAGAGGCAAATGAGTCTAGCATCTTAGACTTCTATGAGGGCATAGTAACCAGATTTGGCATACCTGCTACAATAATCTCAGATAATGCATTGGCATTCATTGGATCCAAGGTGACTGAGTGGGCTGTCAAGAACGGGATCTACCTAAGTACTTCATCAAACTATTACCCTCAAGGTAATGGCCAGGATGAGTCTACAAACAAGAACTTGTTGAGGATCATTAGGAGAACTCTTGATGAGAATCAGAGGTCTTGGCATACCAAACTGAAATCAGCCTTATGGGCTGATAGGATAACTCCCAAGAGATCCATGGTAACTCTCCATTCAGCTTGTCTATGGAAGAGAAGCAATCTTTCCCATGTCACTTGAGTTGCCAACATTGGAACTCATGAAACAGTTGGAGCTGTTGGAGTTTGAGCCCATGGAGGTGAGATATGCAGAGTTGATGGAGCTTCAAGAGATCAGAGATCAGGCATCCCAAGCAATGGAGAAGGATCAAGCTTTGATCAAGAAGACCTTTGACAGGAAGGCCAAGAGTAGATCTTTCCAGGTTGGAGATCTAGTGTTAAAATGGGATGCAGATAGAGAAAAACCGGGAAGGCATTCAAAATTTGATGCCATTTGGAGTGGCCCATACATGGTCACGAAGTGCAAGAACAACAATGCTTTCCAATTGGCTTCATTGGATGGTGAAGAACTGCAGATTCCAGTCAATGGAATCTATCTCAAGCATTGCTTCTAAAGGGAAATTCTCCACCTTGTAAATATTAGCTTAGGTTTCCATTCCTTCAAGTGCTTGTGCACATTGTTTTTTGTAGGTTAGTTTTTCTTTCCCTAAGTGCTTTGGCACAACTTGCTGTCCCTGGAGATGTTTTGCAGTCCTTGCTTCCATCAGGTGATATTCCATCTTCCTCCTTGCAACATTCTAAGTCAGTTGGGGTTCCAAATAGAAAATTTGATGACTCCATGCCCAATGGACTCGCTTCAGTAACTCGGTATTTTCATCTAGCAGTAGATGACCCTCCGAGTCAAAATTGTTATCCAAAATGTGCCCCTGCTCATTTTTGTGGCTAACTCCTTGTGTTCTTGCCTCTCTTGTGCCTCAGTCTCCATTTTTGATTTTAGGCACTCAAATCTTTCTGGAAATGGCACCATTGGATAGAGCTCTCTCTCAGCCTTTCCGAAAAGGTAAAGTTTTCCTCCTAACTCCTCATATTTTTCAAGTTATGGCTCGATGGAGTTTTTGTGGGAAATTTTCCCTTGGAAGCCCGCAACCAATAGGAAGTTGCCACGTGTCCCAGGAGGTGGTGGAGAAGAGAGAAAAAAAACTTAGAAAATTTTTTTCAAGTTTTGGTCAAAATTTGCAAAAGGAAATTTTTTTGCCCGCGGGCCCGCCGAGCCAATCAGGACGTGACACGTGTCGGGAGAGGAGGCGAAGTGAAAAATTTTGCTAAGTGTTTTGCGCAGGAAATTTTTTGAAATTTGGCCCGCAGCCAATGAGGTGCTGCCACGTGTCCAAGGGGAGATGGCGGGTGTCGAGGAAAGTCAGGTTTTTGGCTAAGTTTTTGCCAAAAATTCAAATGGAAAGTTTTTGCCCGCATGGCCCACGTCGAGTAGGATTTCCCCACATGTCTTCACCATGAGAGCTATGGCGGGGAAAATGCAAAATTGCTAAGTGTTTTACCAAAATTTTTCAAAGGGAAAATTTTGAATGGAGGCCCGTGCATGAATGAAAATAGGACACGTGTCCTATGGTCCCAGGGGAGTTCGAGCTCGGGAAAGATTTTCAAAATTTGGCTAAGTTTCGCCAAAAAATTCAAAGGGAAAGGATGAGCCCACGCCCCCTGTCAGCCAATCAGATGCCGACACGTGTCCCATGAGGGCGGGGCATGGGGAAAAAATGAATTTTTTTCCAAAGTTAAAAATGCAAAATTTTCAAAGGGAAAAATGCGCCCCTCTGGCCCGAAGCAATGAAAGAGTGCCACGTGTCCAAGTGGCAAAAATGTTAAGGAAGGGCCCGAGAGAAAAATTTCAAGGATGAGCCCATGGCCAATCACATCATGCCATGTGGCATCCAAGTGGTGGAGCAGTGGGGATTTTTGAAAAATTTCCAAATGCAAAAAAGAGGTAAAATTCAAATTTTTTTCCCGCCGATCCGTTTTGGGCCTGTTTTTGCCCTAAATCTTCAAATGGCCATAACTTTCGATCCAGAGCTCGGATTTTCATGTTCTTTATATCAATGGAAAGCTGGTAAAATTATCTACATGATTCCATGGTCAATTTTGAATTTTGGTTTAGTTTGGAGGGATAAAATCAAAAAACACTTCTAGTACGCGCCCATGGACAAAACTGACGTTTCAACAACCAATTTTAATGCAAAATGGGTCGCATTCTTCTCCAGCATGGTCAAAAATGTCGGGGCATGGGTTTGTAAGGACCTCCATGCTGTTTTTAATGCATTTTGGTCAATGAGGAATGGCTCCCATGTTTTTTCACGTTTTCTCTCTCCTGGGCTCGACCCATGCACTGTAAAAGCCAGATTTGGCTCATTTTTCAAAGGTTGAACACTTTTTTGCACAGCAAGCTTCTATTTTCACCTTCAGCAAGTGATTTTGGCAAGTATCGACCTTCCAGGATGTAACAGGTTTTTCTACCTTTTGGTGTTGGAATACAAGGATTTTGATGTTGAAAATCACAATGCAGCTCGTGAATGCTTTCAACCTTTTCAGATGTGTTGTTTGCTTCATTTCAAACCCTTGATTACAGCTTATCAACCTGTGCATGATGTTTTATGTTACAATTTCTGATTTGTGTCAATTTTCATGAGCAAGAAGTGCTCACCACTCCTTTGGTGTATCACCCTTATCAGTTTAGTTTCAATTTTTGCATTTCTTATCCCTGTCTCCTTGCAAATTAGGATAAAATTAGGATCTGAACCTCTACAGTTGTGCAAATAATAGATCTAATCAGAGGAGTTTGAGGAACCAACCTCTAATCTAGAGATTCCTCTCTCATCTTGCAAGTCCCACACTTGGAGAGAGGTTTCAATGTTGTGCAATCACACTGGATGCCCTAAACATCAACTAGTGTCTAAGGAACATTTCCCTCGTAATCTAAAAGAAATGAGTCTTGATGAAACTCTGGGTCCTTTTACTAATCCTTTTGACAATCTTCTAGGTTGTGAGGAGAATGATCTAATGATTGAAAATGAAGAACAGATGGAAATTGACAATGTCCAAAGGATCATCCAAGAAGCTTTATCCCCACAAGCAAGAATCTCTTATTGACCAGCAACAAAGTAGTGGAAGTGGATCCCAAAGAGGAGGAATTAGAGATCTCTTTGAAAACCCCATCTAAAAAAGGGAGTCTTCAGAGGCCACCCCAAAAGAGAAGAAAATAGGTTTAGGAAGACCTACTAAGCAAGTTGCTAGAAAAAGCAGAGTCAAAAAGATATTGACGATGGAACTCAGTCTAAACTCTCGTCTTCAAAGCTTTAGAAGAACCAAAAACCAAGGGTTTAAATGAATATTGTTTCATGGAATGTTAGGGGTTTAAATAACCCTACGAAATGGAGGTTAATAAAATAACTGGAGTCTAAACACAAACCTGATATCATGGTCTTACAGGAAACTAAGATGGAGGAAGGATTTTTTTGGAAGTGAAATGTAAGAGTTGCAAGAGACTTGTGGGACTAGTTGTTAGCTCAAAAGGTTCTGTAGGAGGAATGGTTGTCATCTAGAATGAGGAAAAAATCAAAGGTACAAATCTTCTTAAAAGAAGTAATCACATGGCTATGTTATTTCAAGATAAGAAATCTAAAGAATTTTGGGTGTTATCTAACATATATGCTCCTAATAACAAAGGAGAAAGAAAAAAATTTGGTATGAACTCTCTAAATTTCAAAACATTATTAAAGGGACTGAATGGCTGATTATGGGTGACTTCAACACCCCTTTGAGTCTCGGGGAAAATAAGGGCGGTAATATTGATTTAACTAAAAGTATGGAATATCTTCAAGATTTTACTATACAAAATAATCTCATGGATATTGAGTTGAAGGGTAGCGAGATTCACCTAGTTTAATTGGATAAAAGGAGATCAATTGATTCAAGTCAAACTTGACAGGGATTTAATTTCATGGGGGTGGTTGAATAAAGAATCTTGTCTCTTTTCTCTCCCTCAGATTGGTTCAGACCACAATCCACTTCTTTTCCAAATCAAAGATAAAGAGAGGAGGATAAATCCCTTTAGATTTGAGAAGATGTGGTTACAAAATGAGGAAATTTTGATCTTATGAAAGATTGGTGGAATGTGAAAATCAAAGGAACAACTATGTTTAGAATTGCTAAGAAACTTTCTCATGTTAAGATTAATTTGAAAGGATGGAATAAAAAATGTTTTGGTAACATTTTTGAGAAAAATAAGTCTCTGGAAAATGAGATATCCTCCCTTCAGGCTACTTTGGAAACTCTGAATAATGACAATATTTAGGAAGGATAGAAAAAAGAGAGTGAATTATTGTCAGATTACCATAACATTCTTTTGAAAGAGGAAACTTTCTGGAGACAGAAATCTAGGGTGCAATGGCTTCGAGAAGGGGATAAAAACACAAAATTCTTCCATATTTCAACCCTGAAAAGGAGAAGCACTAATATAATAATGTGTGTCATGGGGAAGATGGTGTGATGCTCTCTGATACTAAGGATATTCAACTTGCAGCCACTTCCTTCTTCAGCAAACTTCTTTCTATAGCCAATTCATCTAATAGTAATAAGGAAGAGTAATTTTCTGGATTTCATTCCTTTCTTTGATAGATGAGACTGATAATAAGCATGCTCACTAAGATTCCCTCAATGGAAGAAATTTAATTCATGCTAAAGACTTTGAGCCCTAACAAATCTCTAGGACCTGATGGATTTCTCGGCTTTCTTTTTCTAAACTTTTTGCGATATTGTTAAGGATGATACATACAAAGTTATCCAATATTTTTCAAGAACAAAAAGATGCTTCATGAATTAAACAACACCTTCCTAGCCTTAGTCCCTAAAAATCATAATCCTACGGATTTTAGGAATTTTAGACCTATTAGCCTTTGTAACTGTATCTACAAAATGTGTTCTAAAATCCTTTCTTTAAGAATTCAACTTCTTCTACCTTCTATTATTTCTTATCAGCAAGGATGGTTTTTATGGGAAGACAAATCCAAGATGGTATTGTCACTATTCAAGAGACTCTTCACATGGCCAAGCAAAATAAAAAGGAAGCTATGTTCATTAAGATTGATATGGAGAAAGCCTATGATCGTGTCTCTTGGTCCTTTCTTCTCAAGGTCTTAACCAGGTTTGGTTTTGATGAAGACTTTAGGATTCTGATACAGACATGTATTTCCACAACTAAGTTTTTTTTGTTCTGATCAATGGGACTCCCTGTGGTTTTTTTCATAGCTCCATAGGATGAGACAAGGAGATCATATCTCTCCCTTTCTATTTATAATCATGGCTAAAAACCTCAACCGAGCTCTTAATAAGGCTAATTTGGAAGGCATAATTAAATGCATCTTCTAGGTCATTACAAATGACAATTTTGTTCACAAACATTTTGTTGATGACACCATTTTTTTGGAGAGGCTACCATCCGGAGGAAAGATATTTTAAATGATAATGATAGATTATGAGGAAGCTTCTGACCAAATGATCAATTATGGAAAAATTTTGGTATTTTTATCAATACCCCGAAAGAAGATGTGCCAAAATTTTTGGTATTCTTGGTTGTATGACTAAAACATTCCCTACTAGGTATTTGGGAATGATTATTGGAACTGAAAAACCTAAGATTATTGAATGTAATTTTTTGATAAACTGATTTATCAAAAAAATAGAAGGTTGGAAAGACTCAATTTTATCTCAAGCAAGTAAAGTTTTCCTTCTAAAATGCTCAATTCAAAATTTTCCTATGTACTCCATGTCTATTTATAGACTATCTATGACTATTGATAATAAATTAGAAAGTATCCAAAAAATATTCCTTTGGAGTGGCTCAGAACAAAAAGATAGAATTCCTCTCATGGCATGGGAGAAGGTTTGTAAGCCAAAGAAAATGGGGGGTCTTGGTATTAGAGATTGAGCTAAAATGAATAAAGCTATCTTTCAAAAATGATTTGGAGATTGGTTAAGGAAGACTACGTGTGGACTTCCATCATAAGACATAAATACTAGGAAAATATCCTAGCCAACGAATGGTGCTTTAGCAATGCTGACTTTAATGGTTCTACTTTTTGGAAATCTATAAACCGAGATAATACATTATCCGAGGGGTAAAATGGATGATTGGCAACAGGAGAGTGATTAATTTCTAGGAAGACAAATGGTTAGGGGAAAAACCTCTTAAGGTTATCTATCCTAACATCTATAAGGATGTTGTGGTTAAATATGGGACTAAGGTCAAAGATTATTTCAATTTTGATGAACCCTTGGGTCAATGGAAAACTATTGAATTGGATGGACATAACAACAATGATATCCTTTCCATTAACAACAAACTAAGAGGGGTTATTGTTAATAAAGAGATTTTAGAAGATGATAGCTTATTTTGGTCTAGAGAGGATAATGGTATCTTCTCGGTGTGAAGTGCCTACAATGCCTTTTTCCTTGATGAAGTTGATCCTGATAACTTCAAATGGGAAAGTGTGTGGGTCAAAGAAGTTACTCCCAAGATCAATATGTTCTGGTGGTTGGTTCTCCATGATAAAATCCTCACTATCAATAATCTTAATAAGAAAAACTTTCATATGGTGAATATGTGTGAAAAAGATACTAAAGACTATTTACATATATTTCTCCATTATCCTTGTCTACGATAGCAGTTAAAAACACCCTTCTTAACCTATTTGATATCAAGTGGGTCTTCCCATGTTCCATTAAACAACTATGGTCCCAATGGTTTACCCCTTTTAGGAGTCAAGGACTCAAACATCTATGGACTCTTTCTATTATGCACCTAGCTTGGGGTATATGGAAAGAGAGAAATAGGTGGATTTTTAAAGGGAAGAAGGAATTGGAAAATAATGTTGGAACTCGTTGTTATAATGTTATTATGGCTAACTTCTCAAACATAGCCCCACATAAGAAAACTATTCTTCAAACTGAGAGTAAATTCTCTAAGAATTGGGGTTTAGGCACTACTCAAAAAGACACTCCAACACAAAATACCAGGCTCCAAGGTTGGGTGAAACCTAGCAAGGAATGGATAAAGCTGAATTTCAATGGGGTCTCCAAAGGAAACCCTAGAAAAGTTGGGTGTGGAGTGGTCTTTTGTGATTCTGAAAGAAGATTCATTCTTGGGTATCATTGCAATCTTGGAACATAAACAAATCACGTTGCTAAAGAAGTGGCTACTTATTGGGGGTTTCCATAGCCCTTCAATACAAATTTGTTAGATTGGAAGTGGAAGGTGATTCTTTGAACATTATCAACAACATTTCTGGTAAAGGTACTACTTCTACATCTATCCAAAACTCTATAACTAGTATAAAGGATATGTCTAAATTGTTTGAAACTATCACTTTTAAACATATCTATAGAGAGGCTAACTTTGTTGCTAATTAATTTGCTAACTTGGGGGTTATTATCATGAGTTAACACTAATAAATGGTGAATAATTTCTTGACACTAAGGTGTGAGTACACCTCCAAAATGACCAATAAGGACACATCATCAAATAATGTCAGGTCATGGTATGTCAAGGTAATAATGGGTATGAGCCATATGAATAGTGTGAATTTATGTTGGGATGATGAGAGTATTTGGGCTCAGATTCACTCATGTTATTTAAGGCCATTATTTATGTTTGTGCTTGTATCATCGACATTATTAAGATTGTTTCTAGTATTCTAGGTAATCTAAAGCTTGAGTTTTTGTGAACTGTTTCAAAATGGGGGGATATCTTGTTAGAACCAATCCTTATGACCTGGAGGGGGTGAAGCTAGAATTGATGGAGGTGTTCAAATGAAATGGTTTCTCACCCTTCCTCAAAATCTTTTAAGGACACTATGAAAATCTCAGTAAATATTTTTCCAGAGCATGGAAGACTACCAAAAAGGGGCAATTGTGGAAATGAAAGGTATTCATATTGAGATCACTATGGAATCTATTGCTAAAGTGATGGGCATGCCTACTACTGGTAGGGAGGTTTATAATCCCAAGAAAGAAGCCTTGGATGAACTGAATCTATTCTTTAGAGGTAATGAAAAACTCACCTCCCACTTTGCTAGTTTTCTTCGCTCTACTTTACCTAGGCCTTATGACAATGTGGCTTTAACCCTAATTCAATTTCTCACTTTAGAAGGTCATCATAAGTGTATTTATGCCTACCATCTACCCATGCTTAATCATTTTCAACATGGCCATAGTTTCAATTTCCCATACTTTATGTTTTACTCTTTAAGCGCTTCCATTTCCTAGTTTAAAAATAGTAGAACTGTTGTCCCTCTCCACCAGGGATTTATCCTTGCCCTTGTTAAAATATCCACTCTTGATGTAGAAAAAAAGGGTACCCTCATGAAATATCTTGAGGGTTATGCTGAGGAAGAAGACTTGGACTCGGATGAGGAAGACTCTAGTGATGATTCAGAGTCACAGGAAGGAGATTCATCGGGGGAGGATAAGGATGTCATGGAAATTGATGCCACTTAGAATCTTAGAGATCTTAAATTGAAGCATGTTCTTATTCAATCTATCAAATCCAAAGGAGAATCAAGAAAGCAAGAGAATCAGGTTCATGTTAATGAACAACTGGAATAGTAGTTCAAGGCTTTGGATCAAGTGGGTCCTGTGAAGGGGGATAATCATCTGGCCAAGATGGCTATGGATATTGAAGAGTTGAAGGGTGATATGAGACTTACCAAGAGTTTGGTTCAGTTTATTTTCAATGATTGGCACAAAATGAAGATGCAGGTCGAAGATGTTGTAAAAATTAGTAATGGGGGAGAGATTGAAATTATGAAATCCAATTGCAGTAACCTCTCTAATGAGGTGGACCACATTAGACTATATGGAATGGAGTGTGGTTATAGTGAAATCAACTCTGCAGCATCTCCAAACCCTTGGTCAGTTGGCCAATGCTTACAGTGGTGGATGATTATGGAAATTCCAAGAAAAGAAAAACTGATGCTGATGGTTGTGATCTAGCGTCGTTGGGTGTCAACATTGAATCCCTGTCTAAGGAATGGGTGAAAGTGTTGGATGGTCTGGAAAAGGCAAAAAGTAATGTTTGTAGGTGTGGTTGTTACTATATTGTTTACTATGTTGTTAGTTTGTTGATGGTTTAATATTTGTTGTTATTTCTCTTTTTCTATGTTAGTACTTGGACTATATGCTCATGGAGGAGCCTGGATGTTATTATCGATATATATATATATATATATATATATATATATATATATATATATATATATATGTATGTAATCTTTTTATTACTTTGTAATATTTTATTTCCTCTTTTGGAGCTTTGACTTGTAAGGGGTAGGGTCCCCTCAACCCTATTTTACCTTTAATAAAAAAACACCTTAATATATGTAATATAATTTTTGGTATCCGATAGTGATAATAAAAATCGACGTGATAGAAGAAACAACATGTTTCAAGGAATTTATCAACTCACACATACCAAGGCTTCAAATTCTCAAACATTCATTTTCCAATCTTAACATCTGGATGTTCTTCTATAAACTTGATGTACATCTCATGTTGAGTTATTTCAAGCCAATGTTTTATATGTTCATCATATTTATTATGAGATATCATGTGTTTTAAAACATCCCTCATATTTGGAGAAGGACAAGTCCTCTCAGTCAAAAAATCGAAACTATCTTCACAATATTATCCTCAATTTTATCAGAACGTGGATTTCTACACATTAGTGCCAATTTTCTTCCATAATAGAATTATCCAATGTCTTCCTCCTCTTTGCATACCTACTTGATCGTCTTTCTAGAAACACCCAATACCTTAGTAGTAGTGGTAACATGACGATTCTTTGTTGTATCTTCACTTACAACTAAATTTAATATTGCTCTACGAGAAATACTCTTATCAGTAGACCTAGTTTTTGTACCAACTGAACTTATTCCTTTAGACACATTCACAACAAATTATTCTTCCATATGTTGTGAATTTTCTGTCCAAAATCCACACCCAACAATTCTAATGTTTCCTTCATATCAACATGATTCAAGAATGTAACCAACAAATGTGCTCTAGCAACTGTAGTCAAATTAACAAATTCACCATATATTCTCTCTACACTTTTTTATTTTCGTTTTTGTTGGTGGTTCTGTTGGGAAATTTATTTTAATTTTTAAAATCCATCTTCACCAAGTGTTTGACATTTTTCTTGGGAATTAATTTCATAACTTTTGTTATCAAATCAGCATACTGTTATGCATCATGAGTTGTGTCCATAAACACAATTTGTAAAAAATTAACATACACGTGAGTACACCATTTACTACATACACATATCCTAAAAAGCCTACCACACCTTTAGGCCATATAATTGGTAATAATCAACCTCTTTTTAAGATAAATTCACCACAACAAGATACTTCCATTCAACTAATATATTATGATTCAGTAATTTGACATATATAAATGCAACCAAACTAAATTATCACTAAAAAAATTTAAAAAGAAGAAAATAACAAAATCAAACATGATAGCCATTGAATGAAAGGTTATTGAAACCATGGTCTAGGGAGTATTTACTATTCTATCATAAAGGAAATATTGGGTGGACAAAAAAAGTATACAACATGAAATAAAGGAGTATTTACTATTCTACATATTGGGTGGACAAAAAAAGTATACAACATGAAATAAGAAGTAAAATTATATTTAATTCATCATGACTTCCATATTCCATTATCCATAATGTATTATACCTGAAGTCCTTAATTCAAACAAAAGTTATTTTCCCTAGTGATCATTCAAAAACAAGGTCACTTCATCTTACTCAATGATGGAGAGGTAAACATCAGAAGAAAATATGATAATGTGTAACTATGTTTGGTTGAATTAAGGAAGGATGATTATAAACAATCGTAAGTAAGCATTCAATTTTACGAAAAAAATTCTCATATTTTAATGTGAATTAATGTCAAAAAGTGTTTTGTAGGCTATATTTTGGCATAACAACTATAACAACATTTAAATAGTGGAAAAAATGGTTTTGTAGGTTTTCCAACTCCACTAAAAACAATTTAAAAAGTTAAGCACACATATTGGCTATTTTTAAAAAATAGATTCCCTTCAAAAAAAATTAAAAATGGATCTTGATGAAAGAAATTGTAGTTTATCCACTTTAATTTATGTTGTCTATGACCATTTACTTCTACTAGTGGTAATATTTACTTTAGAAACTCATTTCAATGAATATATTATAATGAAATGGATTTATCTTTTGAAGGAAAAATCATAAGCTTTTTGAAGTCTTGTATAATGGTTGAAAATAAAGCATAATCCCATATTGGTACACGAAGGAATTATAATGATGGTGAATTGATATAAATGGTGTTTATTTATCTCATTAAAATTAAATTGGATTAAGGGTCATCTTATATGTCATCACACTCCCCTATAACTTGGAAATAGATTGATGTAAATTCCACGTATTTGTGACATGTTGGAGAACACATAGAATATAGAAGAGCATCCTAAAATATCATAAAGAAGTAGTGAGATTATAAAGAAAACATGTGTTTATAGAATCAAGTTGTGACTATTTTAGCCAATTAAAAGTATCTATTATCGAAGGAGTGATGCCTATCTATTTACATTCCTTATGAGTTAGAAAGCTAAGCTAGGATAACTCTTAGGATTAAAATTATACTATAAGATATTTACATAGAGAGTATCATAAGACTTCACCAAAGTGATAATTTAAAATTCCATAGTCTATATTTATTTATTTTCCTAATTAACTAAATAAAAATTTGTAATTTTTACAAGTTTTTTTGTATTTATTTTGATAAGGTTAAATTATGTGAGGAAACCATTTTAGGACATTAAACCATGATTACATCATCTTTCCTAGCTATAATGGATATCTGACCCTTTAACATTTGTTTCGATTTCTAACTTATTGTTCCCACAAATGTATCTTATCCTACAAGTAGTTTCACTATAAACATCTAACACCACACAAATTATATGAATGTGATTGGGTATGACTTAGTATGTATGCATAAATATTAACTAAAATTTACAAAAATATGTCATATTTTCTATAGGATGTATAACATCACCATCAAGGTAAGAGGACTCTCTCAAACTCAATAATCCTTCCTACTTTAAGTTACATCTAGTATTTGGTGTGGAACTTTTGTGACATACTTTAAACATTCTTTCAAAACTTTATACATTGGACAAAAATCTCTTAAACAATTAATAATATCCAATGACATATTTAGGAAATGATAGTATAGATGATTTGGTTTGGTGTGATTTATTCATATTAGATGAAAATTTTATCACTTGATAATATAGATAATTTGGTTTGGTGTGATTTGTGCTTAAATTAGATTAAAAATACTTTTTCTTGGTAAAATTGACTCTAGGACCAAGGTTAGAGTTATTTAGACCTATGTAGGGGTTTCTCCTATTATTTGTGATTGTTTGAAGGTAATTTAGGAGATATTTGAGTGTTTTTGAAATGATAATTTTATCATAGGGCTCTTGAAAGTACCAAGTGAGTAGATGAGTGCATTTAAATTTCTTATATATGGGTTCCTATATATAATTTTGTATAAAATTCAACCTATGAGGAAATTATTGACCCATAAAAAGATATACAAGTGATAAAATCATCATTGTCGACATGTGGACAAAGACAAAATAGGTGTAGAGGGTGAGAGGGTAGGGATAAAAAAGAGGGATATCTACCTAAAGGGTTTGAAAGTAAGGATCTGGTACCTTATCTAGTAAAAAATGAGGTTAAGAATTGTTATAATAATATGATGATAATATAATTATACATGCAAGCTAGATTTGTTGGTAGGAGGATAGGTTTATAGCCAAAATTGTCTAGTTAAATACACAATACTAATCATAGACTGTATTAAAAAACACACAATACAAAAGCACAATACAAATAGTTTGCACAATACTAATCATTCTATTGTATTTATAATATAATATTCTTCTATCTAGAAGGCGTGTTGAAGCTAAAACTTCATATTTACCCTAGATAGAAAAATAAAATTACGATCTATCAAGGGTTTCAAGTATGTATGTATTAGTATTTTGCAGCCTTTCTCTCTCTCTCTCTCTCTCCTCTCTCTCTCTCTCTCTCTCTCTATTTGTGCCTTCCTACAAACTTATCTTCTAGCATTATGTTGTGCTTTCTCTTATTATATTTTTGTTTGTTATTCTTCTCATTTCCCATGATTCCTCCACTTCAATAATTTTCACTGCACACACAAATTGAGCTAGATTTGGATCTAAGAGTAAATTCAATAGAAAACTATACACATGTAACTCTTATTATATAGAAATCTCAATAAAAATTAGGTTATTTTTAATTACACTTTTTCTAACTTTAAAACTACTTTTCTAATTTTAAAACAATTTAAATCTAATATACAATTATTTAATTTTGTAATGTCTTTTTAATAAAATTAACTATGTTTTAAAGTTAATTTTATTATATATAAATAATAGAATTGTTTTTTTAATTTTAAAATTTTTAAATAAAAATATATATATTTTTGATTAAAAACAAAAAAATGAAAAAGTATATTTGAAAATTTAAAATATTGAATTTGCTTTGTTTTAAAACTATAGTTATAAAAATAATTTTTAAAACTAAATTAAAACAATGAATTAGTATTGGCGGCACTCGGGTGGCGGATTGAGGGTTGGGGGGATTCACATGAAAGGGATTTCATGCGAACTCCCATTCAGGGGAACCCCCCTTTGCGTGAACTGCCCTTTGTGTGAAATCCCCTATGTGGCACCTACGTGGCACATTTTGGCTCTAAATGCATGTAGAAGATAATTATTGGCCAAAATGTGCCACATAGGTGCCACATATTTAGGGTAAATTAATTAGTTAGATTACAAAATTTTACACGCAAATACAAATTTTATTACCTTTCTAAAAATATAATTTTCATTTTTTAAAAATTTGTTTTACTATTTAATTTTTATTTTTTCCAACATATGGTATTTTACGACAATCAGTAGTACACTTTCAACACAATTTGAAAAATAGTAAAATATATCAAAAAAATGAAAAAATAAACTTACTATTTGTTGAAGTCTTCTTCGTAGCTATGAAAAAAATAAATTTCAATATAAATATTAAAATATATTGGCATAAACATATGTATGCCCTTAATCTAAAAATATCTTCACTAAAAAAATTAATTTAAAAATATATAAATAAATATATGAAAATTTGACAGAACTTGATATTCGAATCTAGAACATATATCTAAAATTTCATGGTGAAAAAATAAATTTTATTTTAAAAACACCACGTCAGATAGTCCTTCCTCTCTTATAAAACAATAAACAATGTATGAATATAATTAAGAAAAAGACAAAAAAAATCTTTAAAAAAATATAAAAAATTACATGTATTCTACACTCTAATCACAACATTTTGTTAGTTCATGGAATTTCATGAATGTGTACGGTTTTGTGCTATTGGCTTTGGAAAATCAATGAAAAGGAAAATTCATGTTTATAAAAGTACAAAAAAATGGGACATTTTATTGTTCTTTCACATAAATATGTTGGCACCAAGGTAGTGGGATAACTCTATAGTGTATAATGTACCCAATATAGTATTATTTTTATTTGGTGTTCCTAAACTACATGACCTAACCGTTTATATCTTGAAACCTTTGAAGAATTCTTGGTGTAGACACCATAAAAATACCCATTATGCATTATAACCTTTGAAAATATCCCTATCATCCCATAATCATTGCAAAACTGTCCCTACGACCATTTTCAATGACATTCGACATAATGTTTTATTTTCCACTATTTAATGACATTTCACTATATCAACCTAACCAACTTTTTCATCTATCTTGGTCATTAAAATGACACCCTTTATCATTCCTACCATATGTACATAATATTAAATCCATTATTCACCAATATCTGACTTCTAGAATTAATTAATTAATTCTATTACACTCACTATACACTATACACTATACACTATACACTATACACTATACACTATACACTATACACTATACACCCCTTTGGCTAATTTAATTAGATATTTAAATAAATTAAATATCCTCACTATCCACTCATCTCCACTTCATTGGTCACTTCACTTAAGTTGACTAAGCAATGCCACTTGAGCACCCACTTTAGTGAGGTGGCTCAAGTCAAGTTCTAGAATCCTAAAAACATGGAAGCAAATATGCATATACACTTTAGAATAATTCAAAGCCAACCAATTTGAAATAAGTCATCTTTATTTCTCATTCAAAAGGTCAACTCAAAGGAATGAATAAACCATGCTAAGTAAAGGAAAATGAAATCAATAGCACTGTAACTTAGTTAATTCCACCTTCCTCAATCCATGGCTTATCATTCATTTATAAATAAGAATCACCATTATTCTCAAATATGTGAGAGAATGTGAGCACAAATATCAATCCGAATATGTGCACATCATAAAAGTTGCACTTAAACGTAACCATGATGTAGCTCAAGTAGTAAGCAAGCAATAACCACCATGAAAATTGTGCATGCAAGAAAATATCTGCTCATTATCATAGATCAAAAAATAAGTACAAATAGGAGTGATTTGTAACTCCCAATGTAATACCCATCATACCTCCATAAGGGAGAAATGAGTTACAATCCAAAAATGGAATGTAACTCTTATATGGCGCATTGATGAATACTAATATGAATGACATATTATATAACATCCTCATTTTAAGACTTCAATAACAAGGAAATTATTTTTTATTTTTTCATAATATTCACATAATTTAGAACAAACATTCATTTAGTTAATCCATCACATAACAAAAACCATATGCTAGATGTAATGACTTGGTACTAAACTAATTTCTCATGTCATGGCTCGAGTATAAAACTGATCTATCATACTTCTTTATATCAATGTGTATACTAAGTATACTTTTGGTTCCCTTATTCAGTTAAGGGTCAATCAAGTGTAAATATCAAAAGTGTATATCTATGTATCTATTAGGGGTACCCATCTGATATCATGCATCTTTAGTCCAAGTGAAATCAAGACAGTGCAACTAGAAGATTATGATAATTTGGCCAAAGTGTTAAGACATGTATGTCATGATTTTATTCCTAGACAACATACTCGTCAAATGGAATATGTCTTTCACCACACTCGAAATATTTACCTAGAATAGAGTACCTTGACTCACATCATTCACTTCCATGTCCGCATTATATACTAAGTAGAGCCACTAGCATAAACTAGTGTTTATAATCTTCTTATGAATACTAAGGGAAAACAAGCGCATCTAAATGGACTTGCATCGCTTTCATTCCAATTCATTTCTAGTAGTCATCTTAAGATGACATCGGTATTTAGGCCATCTGCTATTTGTCACTAATTAGTTTATATTAGTGACTGGATCTGCGGTTTGTGATAACAATGCTTAAGGGAGCTAGGTAGATAATCACACCATTATGGCTACTCCACATTAACCAATTAATGACTCACATCATTAAATAGGTATTGTGCAGCAACTACTATCTTTGAGATGGCCCGTCAAGTTTCGTTAAATGAAACATCAAATCTTACGAGTTTATTGATTCACTTAATTCACAACTTGTTAATCCTACCCTTTATGTTTCTCAATGTTAGGTGTCATACCTAAGGATCATATAGGGTTGAAACAAATATTCCTTTAACAAGGATCGTAAATCTTATTCACTTAAGTGTAGGATTTGCATATTTAAGTCTACATTATGTTTGATCATTTAAGCATACATTTCCCTTTTAAACAAATAAGTGTAGTGTTTTGTTTCAGTTGTATTTGATGTAGGACAAAATTCATACAATACCATTTCTACACAAATCCCTTAGGAATAGTTTGTCTATTCATGTCTATTAAGTTTAGCTATGTTTTCATACTTTTACAAGTAACATAACCTATTAAATACAACCCAAAGCACATCAATCATTATCATAGAATCTTCAAACCATTAATTGGCCCTTTATTAATAATTTATTTATATCCAATAAGTATTCTCTTATATATAACTTTATTATAATCATTATTTACCACAGTTGTTTTGAAGTAGCTTAACAGTTAAATATATATTTATAAGGTTCAATCCTTATAAACCATTCCAATAATACAAGTACAACTTATTTGCATTAAAGATAATAAACTTAGTCTAACATTCATATACTTGTCATACTACCTAAGTTACTTAGGTATTTAATCACTTTTCAATTTTCTCATAATGATATACAATCACATAAAACATGTAGTGCTTCAATAAATCAATCTTATATTCATTACAATAATGGCAGTAAATACAATTTGTCTCACTTGTATAAATGAATTCTCAACTAAGTTCAAGATATACAACCAGACACTTCATTTAAATAGTGCAATTAAATCAATCCAACTTTATTTCATCCCAAATTCAATATCAAGTCATGTTCAAAAAATGAATTAAACTTCTTTTCAAAACTATTACAATATATGGCGGAGAGGCCTTTCTTATTTATGAATCTGAAGTACATCAAGAAATGAATACAATAATCATTTAATCAAATCATTTATCTTCAATCAATAGAACAAATAAAACTTTTTATATGTCTTCCTTCTTTCATCTTTCACAAAGTCCATCAGCATGATATTGTTAGCATCTTCGCGGTTCATACGAACCGAGCATGATAGGTAATAGAGTTTTAAAACAACATGCTCTAATTAATAATTTCATAAAAGGAACAATTATTTTAAATGAAATTATCTTGAGGTTAACAAATAACACACAACTTTTTGATCATGCTATAAGAACATCATAAATGAAACCGTCTAAAGAATGCAAGATAACTTAAACAAATCATTAAAGTAATTCCAATCCAAAGTATTAATTTAAGACACTCATAAGTAAACCAAGAAAATATAATTGATCACAATCAATCAAATAATGCAAGTACTAGTATAATAATAATACATTTGTATAATATCATACTTATATGACTATAGATTTATATTCAGTTTCTTGAAGTTTAAATAACATAACTTAATCAATAGTTTATTATACTTCATTCAAGTAATATCCTTGCAAGATAATATTAAGATAATATGTACTTCTTAACTCATCATGGAAGTCAAGTATAATCCACATACTTACATAGCATAATGAGTTACTTATTCCATAATTCACTCAAGAATAACTCAATATTCAAGTAAGTATCATTACAAGCCGAAACTTGATCAAAGGAGGTATAAATTTATACTTCATTAGTATTCATAGCAAACAAATATGAACCAAGCAACCATACATAATATATAATCCAATACACTTGACTATATCATCAACTTGAGAATCATATTAAGATCGAAAAATATCTCATAACTTAAATTACAAAGCCACCATTCTTTTTTGAAAAAAGAAGTATGTTGACTAGTGACTAACCAACAGTCACAATTAATAAGAGTATCCGAACCTTAAAATGGAAATACCCAAAAATTTTACTTCAACCCAAGGCCCTCTACACTAAGGAAAGACTTCACAGTCTTTAAATAAAAACAAGACATAAATAATCATTTAAATATGATCAATCATCAATCTTTGGTCAAGGCTCAGATCGATCTCCTAACAAGTTTATAAAGGATAAATAGATACCTAATGATAATTCAAAGTTAAGATCAGTATCTTAATTGAAACAACAAAACTTAAAGAGAGACAGGAGATCTTCCATACCCATAACATGAGGACAATTTTTAATCCAAACCATAATCAATCGACTTCATTTCTATACTCAACAAATAGTAACAATGCATCGATTCGAGTTATCTAACTCATTTAATAATTATGACAACCATAAAGGTATATGATTCTTCTAAATACTGAGAAAGTATAGAATTGAATATTCACTAAGAATAAACACAACAAGGTTATGATTTTCAAATTATCAAACCACAGTCAAGAGAGGAATAATGCATCTAGTTCAGCCAAGGCCATCTGAATGAACTTGACAAAATCCATAGTTTGATAACAAGTTACTAGTTCTATCCAAATCATAACAAACAACTCAAAACTATGTCAAATGAAAGAATAAACCTAACCTATGAACGTATTTTCCTAGTTGCATAGACTTAAAAATCATGGAGGATGAAGTGATAATTGTAGACACAAAAATTGGGTCACACTCCCTTGTTCCTCGTCAAGTAAACCAACTCAAACATATTCACCTAACCATGGCCCCTTTCACCCCACATTAATATTAATTTAATCAACTTAATTAAATTAATACCCATCCTCACAATATGTATTGCTTCAATTATTTTAATTAATCTAATTTCCACCTCACCCCTCCACATCACCTAGCCACCTCACCCTAGACCTATTTTGACATGTTTCCATAATTAACCAAAACTGATCTTACTTGTCTTAATGAGCTAAAATTTGGTCTAACCCTAAAATCACATGCCTAAGATTTCTCTAACCACATTCCCGCTCATTATAAAGGAAGTTTCCATTCTGATTTGTGAGAATAAATGAACCTGGCCTAAGAAATTGGGATATCTGCTAGTTTTAGTAAACCTAGGGAATCCCACCTTAACCGATGCAATTACCCCTAAACTAATGTCGATCAACCAACCAATCTGTCATCGGTTACCATTTATTCACCTTAGAAACCTTTTTTGGGTTGACACATTGTAAAAGCAAGAGGAAAAAAAGAGAGCTACATGCAAGCAAAACCAGAGTCTTTTTCACACACCCAGACATCCACAACCAACACCAAGATAGATCCATAGGTATTGTATCCATGGAAGCATTATAGGAAGCACTATTGTGGCACCAAACACCATTCTTCTGATCAAGTGTCGCTACCATTTAGCCATCAGTATAATATTGTAGTATTTGTAAGTATACCTTTTACCAGCATAGTCTATTTTAGTATAATAGCCGTATTATTTCTGTTATCAGTTTATACTTTGAATGTTCTTTTTAAATATTATACCTACTTGTAGACTCAACCATTCCTCTACCCACACCACCAAATCACCCATTCTCACCTCATACACCCTCTGAGTATACCTGAGACCTTTACAGACCTCCGTATCCATCCTTCCATCTCTTTTTAGCTTCATCCAACCCCTACAATCAAATCTTATTGAGTTCCTTTCACCCCAACCATGCCGGACCCGTTAGTCACCCATAAACCATCGCCGTTTGTACTAGACCAACGTTGGTCTCTATGTTTTACACATTTACCCATAACGAGCCAACCACATAACCTACTACCAAGTGACCTAAACAACCCAAAACCTAACCCTGACTAGTTCCAGTAACCTGACACCTACCTACCCTTCAGATAGATCCATAGGTATTGTATCCACCAAAGCATTCTAGGGAGCACTATTGTGGCACCAAACACCATTCTTCTGATCAACATCCACTACCATTTAGCCATCAAGTTTGTACCATTAAGTTGTAAGTATACCTTTACCATCTAAGATAGTCTATTTCAGTATAATAGCCTTGTTACTTCTATTATTAGTTTATACTTTGCATGTTCTTTTCCAATCTTCTACCTACTTGTAGACTCAGCCATTCCTCTACCCACACCACCAAATCACCCATTCTCACCTCCTACACCCCTCTAAGTATACCTAAGACCTTTATAGACCTCCTATCCATCCTTCCATCTCTTTTAGCTTCATTCCAACTCCTACAATCAAATCTTATTGAGTTCCTTTCACCCTAGCCATACGCGGGAGGTACCACCCATGACCATTTTTGATCTCTCCTAAACCATCACCGGTTGTACTAGACCGATGTCGGTCTCTGTGTTTTACACACTTACCAATAACAAAACCACATAACCTACTACCAAGTGACCTAAAAATCCAAAACCTAATTTATTTAAAATACTGACCTAGTTCTAGTAACCTAACACCTACCTACCCTTCGAGATCTAACTATAACCTAGATTGTTATATTAGATTTGATTATTTGCTTAAATGAGATACCTAAATCATATCAACTACATTAGGACTTTGATTATTTCTTGCATTAATTTGTTTTAAACAGTGGATTGATAGCCATCTAGGGAGTATCACATTTCCTAGATCTATCACACGTTAGGTAGTCCATTGTCATATATTATTTAACTATTCTTTTGTGGTCTTGTTTTCTATTTCAAGTAGTTCCTCCAATACCAAAAGGAATAGCTCTCATAGTCAACATTAGATCGAGAAGTTATCTCAATGCGCACAACAACCATCAACTGACCAAAATAACATGTATTCCTCCTCATCCCTTACCTTTATCTGTTTCATCTCAATAACGTAAAGAAAATGGTGAAACATTTTGGCACCCTGCGGTGGGACCCATCAGGGGTTCTATTGCATTTTCTTCATTCCTAGGTGAAAGTTGTGTGTTTATTTCCCTTTAAAAGGCTTACACATTAATCTTCTTCTCTGGTAATCCTCTCTTCTTTCTAATTTCTCTAAAAGAAACATTTCTCTTGGTGCATTTAAAAAGAATCATTCTTCTTTCTTGCTTTTCTGCATTTAGTGAAAGAGCATACCCTCTCCTATTCACCATTTTCTTCATGAATGTAATTTTTTTGATTTGGGCTTAAAATTGATTGCATTACATTTATGATTTGCTGCATTTAGCTCACATTAAAATGAGGGAAACCTATATGCTGGAAGTCATGCCCAACTGATGGTTGACACAAAGAATCATAGAAAGCACATTCTCTCTCTCTCTCTTTGTGTCTTACCAAACTGCACAAAATTGAAATATACACATCTTTCTTAAACAAAATCTTACTTGGGACAACTTTCATGATCACATGATCAAATTGGTAGGTACTCCCCAGCTCGTTACTTCTATCAAGTCATTATCTCAGAGGATCCGCCCCACCATAACATAACCTGAAACCTCTCCTTTTAGATATCCTTCTTCGTAGGAAGCCTTCCTCACCAAAAACTCTATTCTAAGTTCATGAGTCAGTCTTCTAAATAGCATAAGCTCAAACACATTAAAAATCACTTGGTAGATATACATGTTTTTAGCATTTGATTGACATGTTTTTGAGGTGTGAGGATATGTTTCTCCATTTTTCCATTCTTTTCCTTGCACACTCCACAATCATAGTTGGAGTATTCTGACTTCTTCTGAGTGTGTCAGGACTTCATTGCATCATCTCCATACCTTTGGGTTGATTATTTATCTCACTCAAATTTCACAATAATCCATTTTTCTACATTGTTCCAATTTTCACAGTAACCGACATTGGTTACCCCTGACCGGCATTTTTCTAATAACGGCATCAGTTTTTTGTTCTTTTGGGTTAAATTGCCTAAAGAACACTTATTTCATTTTCTTTGTTTTCAAAGTTTCGTGAGTCTCTGTACTCTCTAGGCTTTGATAAACAATCATCATACAACTTGTTCATCATTTGATTATCAGCTTTTGCCCACTTTTTCAAAATTGTTTCTTCTCACAAGAACCTCGACCTCGTTACCCCTTAATCGCATCGGTCATCCTTAACTAAGCATTCGGTTACCCCAAAATATGCTAAATATCAACTGATATATTACCCAAATCCACCTATAGACAATTTTTTTCTTCATTCTCACTCCTCCCTATGTCATCTACAGGATACAACATCACTTGATATACATCCATTCACATGGTGTTGACTCATAATCAAGCTAATGCTCTTATATTCCACGCTAGTTGTCAACCACTCCCGCCTAGTCCTTCACCACCCTTTGTCATGTCACCCATGGATCTAACCCTACCTACCACCATTGCCATAGGAGATGAGGAATTTTCATGATCCTTGATCAGAATCCCATGGCCTTATAGTTCTACCTTTCCCACTCTTCCACCTGAGACTCCTCAGGTCAGTTGATATATGGCATGCATGTATCCATCTCTCCTACCCTTATTCCCACTTTTGCATCAACCCCTACTAATGTAGTGTTACCTTCACCTACTTTTCCCCTAGTAGTTTCATAGCTAGGCCCCATACCCACTATGACCACTACATCTGTAGTATCAATCACACCTATAGTATCTATGTCTCCTCATCAACCAACCACACCATAACCCATCTTGCACCCATTGTCTCATAGATACCAATTGTAACACAACCTCCCATGGTGTTAGTGACCCCTACTCCATTCCAAAATCTTGTCCTCTCCATCCTACAATCTCTACCCCCAATCGCTACTAGAGTCACTATGCTGACCATCCCACCTACATACACATACTATCAACAACCCCTATCTCATCCATCACCCATTTTGGATATATGCCCTCTATGTCAATCCCCTATTCTCAACCTTCCTATTTGGCACCGCCATACACTGGAATGCCACCCACATCACATGTTCCATACCAGCCCTCCTATGCCATAGAGAGCCCTTCCACCACAACCTACCAATGACCTCATCAAATTAATGATGGAAAGGATGCAGACGCTAGAAGCATCGGTTTCTGGCTCATGTAATTCTCTCACCTATGATGAAATCTGTAATGATCCCATTCATCCATCCATCCCTATTCATCCCATATCATGTACATTGGGAAATTCCAAAATTCAACCATTTCAATAGTAAAGAAGACCCACAACAACATTTATGGTCTTTCAAACATGGGTGTTACCTGATCACCCATGATGACGCTTTACTCCTATGGACCTTCCCGATGTCCCTGATAGGACCTGCATTAGACTGGTATAGTGGGCTACCAAGACACTCCATCTACTCATTTAATCAAGTAGCCCAAGCCTTCTTAGATCACTTCTCAATCAACATTGTTAAGAAGGTCACCATGACTGATCTTTATTCCACATGACAGTACAATGATGAGTCTATCATTGACTTTGTCACTCACTGGCATAACCTAATTAACTAGCTCACATTTCAATTACCTCAAACTAAACTCATAGAGTTGTTTACTGGGCTTGTGCTAGACACATCTCACCAACCTAAAGTGTAACCTTTCACACTTTTGATGAGGCATTCACCATGGCACGGAAATTGGAAATTCATGCTATCAAAGAGAAGAAAATTCAGCTTCATAACAAGAACATCACATTCAAATCAAATGATGCTTCTTCATCTTGAAACCCCAAAACACCTATTCAAAACCCAAAGGATCTTCCAATGCCATAGTTCTCAAGGTGGCCCCCTCATCAATCAAACCCAGCCAAACCTCCTTCTAATCTCTCTCCCATCCAAGCTTTCTAGTTCAGATGAGAACAATGAAAGTACACTTAATAGGAGAACCTTATTCTTTTATTTTGGAAAAGCTTATTAAGGCTGGTGCCATTACCCTTCCACCTATAAAACCACACACTGGTTTTGACCCGAGCCCCATGCCCACATGGTATAAAGAACATGACTTTTGCAACTATCATCGTGTCAAAGGTCATAGTGATAATAACTACATCACCTTCAAGAATATCATCCAAGAAATGTTAGACAATGGAGATCTAGTCTTGGATAGCCCAAATGCACCCACTAACCAAAACCTACATATCTTCAAGAAGCCATTCCCTAATCATGCCCCATCTTCCAACCAAGTTGGTGACACTTCAAACAATGATAGCAATGTCCACGAGGTCCATGCTATTTTGATGACATACCAGATTGCTTCCCAATTGCCTCATGTTCCTTCCATAGATGAAATATTAGAAAAAACTCCCCTACCTACAAGAACCTATTTCATCTACTCCTCCACCCACATAGAGGAACCCCCTTCATTTTCTCCTTCACCCATGGAAGAGCCTATAATTAGCACACCACCTTTGACCCCTCAAATTTTTGAGTAGTTGTTAGTGGCACCTCTCCTACTCATAGGAGATACATGTCCACAACCTACACCATCACAAGGAGAGTCCACCTCATCTGGCCCTTCCTCTCCTCTACCCATGGAGGATCCTATCGAAATACCATTACCTTTAGATGACCATTCACCATCGGACCTTCAAGATCCATGCCTGATCCGCTTTGGCTCTCTTACCCCAAAATCGAGGCTAGCCATTTCCCTGTATCTCAAACACATTTTATGGGGATTGCTACTCGATCCACATCGTCCCCTACTTATAAATACCATTTTCATGCTTGGCTGATCACCTAGACTATGTTGATAGAGCCTTACTTTGGGGATGCCTCTCTACTCTTGTTTCAACCCAAATGTAGTTGTCACTCACCGACACCTCCACTATCTATCCAAAAGTGTTTCGAGTGACCAAACTAAACACAACCATGACTATTGCAACACCTTCCATGTCACCACCCATGGCCCAACTCACACCTCTCCCATAACCCAACATACATCTACACCCAAACACCTACCCATGCCTATATCATCTCCCTTACCTAAACCTATCACTACCTTAGGGGTCATACCAACAGCTAGCCTTACTCACCCACCCATCAAATTAGATTTAGCCACATCTTCCAAAACTAACACTAAACTTACTCGGCCCCTAAAAAGAAGACCCAACCTCCTAGGCCTCATACACCAACCTCGCCTACCATGCCATTATCACCTTCACCCTTCCATCCATCCTAGGACCTCACCCCTCGACCCTGGCCAAGTAACCTCCATCCACCGGTAAACCAAGAATGTAGCAACCCACCTCCTCATCATGAACCCCTAATATACCCAAGTGATCCACACAACCTCTCCACCATCACCCATAACCTTCTTACCACCCATACCACCACTACCATCCATAACTTCTTCACTACCCATGACACTTTCTTCCCTTCCACTCACACCTTCTACCCAACCTCTACCAACCACCTCCACAACAACTCGGTTACCCCCGTGGGTAACCCATCCTCTTCCACCATCCACTTTTCCCCCTACATCTGTGTGCACCCATGTCACCTTTTCCCAAAAAGGTGCAATCTAAAGCTAAGAATCCACTACCCTCCAATAAGGTAGTTAAACCAACCAAACCTTCCATTTAGCTCTTCTACCATGCCCATACCTAAATAGATGCCCACAAGACCTAAGACCACTCCACACACCAAACTAGTAGACCAAACCATTCCCCTCTGTAAAGCCTCTTCCTCCACAATCAGCCATACATGTACCCAAACCCACATTCACCTCCCATTGTGATCCACTAAGGATCCTATGCCAAAATCTTAACCAATCTCCTCAAAAATTTTGTCATCACATTACCACCTCTTAGACCTTATGACCCACTCAAACCCAAACCAAAAGGGTTTGATGAAACTAAAATCTACGCCTACCATCATGTGTCAGACACGATGTAGAGAACTATAAGGCTTTAAAAACTGCTCTTGTCCAATTGTGTCCTCCCGAAGAAAATTTTGACGATGATGATCTTCTTGATGAGGACCCCATTTCACCTTCACCAATTTCCCTAGAGCCTTCTTCCATTACCTACTCAATGACCAATATCTCCACCCCCACAACTTTTTGATCCACCCTTGAGATTTGAGATTAACATGGTCCGTATAAGAGAGTTGGCCAAACCACCACCCAAATGCCAATGTGCCCTACTCATTTCACAAGGATTGTATCCCCCACTAGGTTTTTTCCCTCATGCCACTATACCTTCCATGACACACCCTCTTCATCCACCTCCCCTCAAATTAACATGGTTCACGTTACCACCCGTGCTAAAGACAAAGGAAAGGAAAAGGCAACTAGCCCATCAACCAACCCTATACCCAACATACCATCCGCACCCATACCCAAAGTCATCATTCGAGGTCCTGCATATCCTATTTCCGATGGGGTCACACATCGCACAATGCTAAAACAACTACACCAATCCCCCTCAAAATGTCCTTATATGACCTCATCCAAACCTCGAGTCACATTGTCAAGCCCTCATGGAGGTCCTTCAATCTATTGAGGTCTTACCAAATGACCCCACACCCGTAGCCTCCATCATTACCCCTCACACATGTTAGCCTCTCTCACTAGGTCATCTCCTTCCTCTACCTCCACACTCTACTGCCAAGTAGCCACCCTCATCTTTATATGATGAAGAGATCACTCCCTTCAGTCCGATGACCCCGACCCCACTCTTTTCATCTCCATCTTTATTGATAATATACACATATGATGCGTTATGATCGATGGTGGTGCTAGTATTAACATCATCTCCTCCCATGCATATGACCAAATGTGAATACCTACCAATTACATGCATGGTAACCTAGTTATGTTGCGCTCCTTCAATGATGCCATGACCTCTACCCTAGGTACCATCATTCTCCATGTCTGCGTAGGTCCCCACACTATCCCAAAACTTTTCTATGTCCTAGAAGGGGAGTTCCAGTATAACTTGTTGCTCGGCCAACCTTGGATTGTGCCATGGGTTGTGTCCCTTGACTTTACACCATTGCCTCAAATTTGAACACATGAGGGACATAATTACACCATCCCTACCGACCCGTCACCTTTCAAGACCTGTAACATGTTATACCAGCCCAATGATGTGCTTGTACCAGTCAAGGCATCTACCACTATCCCTACTTCACCTTCACCTACAAGCCCATCCACCAAAACTACCACTACCTCTTCTGCATCTAACCTTGCTATCCCCACTGCTACTAGCCTCTACCACTGACTCACCTATTTCCCCATCATCTAGTGAGCCATCTATCCCCACTACCCACATACCAACTATTGATCCCTTAGAAGGTGTTTTTCAATGCCTCACTGGGGGAATACCACCTATACAATATCGACACCTTCCTCACCCCCAAGAGTATGGGAACCTACGTCAACACCCCAGTTATGACATCCACATCGGTGACATTTTTCCTTATGGCCCTCCCCACCTTCGCACTAATCTAATGTATGGGGGACTTGATATGGCCACCTATAAACCCAAACCTCCATCCCAAACCCAACCATTTTCATCTAACCTACACTCCCTCACTAACCACTTCACTCACACTTTCCTCCACCTAGTGCAGTGTGGAAAGGATTTGGCTTTGGATTTTATGAATAGGGCCACCATACTATCATTTCTTGTACCTCTCATAAACACAATGACCGTAGTGGCATTGGTTTTGATGCTCCACCTTCCAAGAAGGTTCATGTTGACCTCATCCAGGATGGAAAATCTTCCCACCTCATTCACCCACATTACCATCTTCACCACATGGAGTCCATAGATCCCGAATCTATTCCTCCTAACTTTTTTTTTTTCATAAACACCATTTCCTATGGGACCTCTGACCTATCAACGTGATGGTGAAGGCTCCCTCTTCTCTCCCATTCCTGTATCCTGACATGATCGATGATGATACACCTTCTATTAATGTCATTCAATGTCAGGATGATGAATCCATCCTCACTTACCTTGTGTGGAAGATTCTTATATTCATCGGTCATTACCTTCTGAGATGTAAACCATGTTGAATGAATCAACCATCAAAATCAACATTAACACTCAGATGACCCACACATTCTAAAGATTGGCCAATCCTTAGATGCTAACTAAAAAGAAGCCTTCACCTCTTTCCTTCGGGACCATAGCAATGCGTTTTCCTGGTCCTATGTTGATATGCCCAGTATTGACCCAAAAATCATGGTCCATAATATCGTAACCATTCCTGATGCCAAACCCATCAAACAAAAGTTATGGAAAATGCATCCTCGCATTGCTCTTCTGGTCAAAGAAGAGCTTCAATACCTTCTCTCGGTTTCCTTCATTCTACCCATTGACTATCCCCAATGGATTTCTAACATCATTCCTATCACAAAGGTGACAGGGGGACTCACATTTACATGGAATTCATGACCTCAACCTAGCTTGTCCCAAAGATGATTTCCCCTACAGGCATCGACCAACTAGTTGATCTCACCGCTGGCCATGAAATGCTATCACTCATGGATGGTTTCTGGGCTACAATCAAATATTACTAGCTCCAAAAGATCAACACAAGACTACCTTCATCACCCCTTGGGGACTTTTCTGCTATCGAGTCATGCCTTTTGGCCTTAAAAATGTTGGTGCCACATATCAGTGAGCCATGACTTATATCTTCCATGACATCATGCATCACATATTGGAAGATTACGTAGATGATCTTCTGGCCAAATCTAAACATCAAACCAAACATCTACCCATCCTTAAGGTCATCTTTGACCATCTCATCAAGTATTGTGTGCATCTTCAACCAAAAAAAGTGCATCTTTATGGTACTTTTCAAGAAAACTCCTAGGTTTCATCATTTCTTTGTGTGGCATAGAAGTTGATCCTACTAAAGTCAAGGCTATTCTAGAAATGCCTCCACCCACTAATCTCTATCAACTTCAAGCCTACAAGGAAATTTTCAATCCATTCGTCATTTTATCTCATGTACTTTTCGATCACTATCAACCATTTCATCATCTTCTCAAGAAAGATGTTTCATTCAAATGGGATGATGAATGTCATAAAGCCTTGAAGCCTTAAAACAATACCTCCTTCAACCACTAGTGCTCATTCCTCCTAAGGATGACCAGCCCTTTTACCTATATATTTCACCACTGACCATTCTTTAGGTGTCATGCTTGCTCATCATGATGACAACAACACAGAGAGAAAGTGGTTTATTACATAATCCATACCCTTCTGGACTATGAAACTAGATATACCCATGCTAAAAAACTCTTCTTAGCCTTAGTTTTCATCACCACCAAACTCTCCACCATTACCTACTCAATCACAAAACCTTCATCATTACTAATACTGACCCATTACACTATATGTATGCCAAACCCTATCAACATCAAATGTGCCACATGTTGGCTTATGCTTCTTTCCAACCTGACCTCAAATTCATTCATCAAAATTCCATCAAGGGCTCAAAGCTATCGCTGACCAACTGGCCAATGCACCTATTTCTAGGAATCAACCATCTAACTTCAACTTCCCAGATGAGTCTATAGCTACCCTTTCCCTGGATGAACCCACTTACCAAATGACACTCTTCTTCGATGGCTCCAAGTGTTAGTGTGGGGGTGGGGCTGGTGTTATCCTCATTCCTCTTGATGGTGAACCTATGCCTTTGTCTTTCAAACTTGATTTTGATTGTACAAACAATATTGTTGAATATGAAGCACTCGTATTGGGTCTCTAGGCTACTTATGCCTTAGATGTTAAGTCAATCAATATCTTTGGTGATTCTCAATTGGTCATAAACCAAGTCAATGGTATATACCAATTGTTGTAATGAGATCCTTCAAAAGTATAAACATCACGTAGACATACTTTTGACCACCTTTGACCATTATGCACTTCAAACCACCCCACGTTCTACCAATAAATTTGTGGATACCATGGCCTGCTTGGCTTCTCGATATACTGCTTCACCCACTGACTCTAAAATATTTGTCACAATACAAAGGCTACAATCACCCTCTTATTTACCTCGTGAGGTTTACTCCATCGGAACCATTGTCCCCTGACCCACGTGACCTTTGGTATAAGAAATATGCAGACTATCTTTCCCTTTCCATTCTACCCACCGATCTCACTCGTAATGGACAATGTGCCTTTCTTAAAAGTGTCTCCCATTATGTCATCATGGGTGGTCTTCTTTACAAGCATGGCTTTCAATGACATTCTCTTACGATGCCTTACAAGTTTGAAATTCCCTACACCATTAAGGAAGTCCATGATGGAATTTTTGGAGGTCACTTTAGTGGTTTAGCTATCACAAAATGCATTCTTCACCTAGGCTATTATTGGCCAACCCTAAACCATGATTATTTGTGATTATGTCAAATGTTGCATGAAATTCCAGCAACATGCTAATCTCCATCACACACCTAGTCATGCCTTATAGGTCACATGAGACCTTTGGCCTTTCTCTCAATGGGGTTTGGATCTTGTCGGTGAGATCAACCCCCATTCTTCACAATGCCACCAATGGATCATAACCACTACTAAATATTACACTAAATGGGTAGAGGCCATTCCCTCATTTCTACAAAAGCTAAGAAAATATGTGAATTCATCAACCATCACATCATTTGTCACTTTGGTGTTCCTCACCGCCTCATCACTGATAATGGAAAGCAATTCAAAAACAAAACCCTACGCAAACTATGTGACACTTTTGGCATCCAACTCAGTTTTTCATCACCTTATTACCCACAAACCAATGGTCAAGCTGAATCAACCAATAAAACCTTGAACAAAATTCTTATGAAAGTAGTCAACGATACTAGAAAATATTGGCATACGCACATTCCTTTCACCTTGTGGGCTTATCGCACTAGTATTTGCACTTCACTTCGACTACTGCCACCCCTTTTCTCTAGTCTATGGTACCGAGGTTGTCTTACCTCTCAAAGTCTAGATTCCATCTCTCTCGCATCTCACTACAAGACATGCTCAATGATGATGACTTTCACCAAGATCATTTGGCGTAACTTGAGTTATTAGATGAACGTCATCTCAATGCTCTTGACCATCTCCAAATCTACCAAAAATGTATCAAACGTGCCTATGAAAAATGTGTTCATGAACAAACCTTTCAGGTGGTGACCTCATCCTGAAGGAAAATCAACATGTAACCAAAGAGGAGAAAAGTAAACGGGAAAATTTTCTCCTAATTGGCTGGACCCTATATCGTTACCCATGCCTATGGATCAGGTGCTTATCATTTTGTCTTCACTCAAAGGTAAACCTAAACCTGAGCCCCTTAATGCCTTACATCTTTGACCATTTTATTGTTGACATCAAGTTCTATACCACTTTCTATCAGTTGATCACTCATCCCTTGAGCATTGTTCACCTTCCATATTACCCATTTTGAGGATCCACGACTCAACAAGAATCATGTGATTACCCATCACCTTTCAGCCTTATCTTCAATATGAGTACCATGGCTCTACTCATAGCATGATTCTCATGGATACTTTTCATCTTCTTCAAGATGGAATCCCATGGTCATTCATCACTCAAAACCACCTCTTTCATAGTTAATTTTTGTGTGCTATGGTCTTGTCTTCTAAACAAGAACCTAATCTTCCTCTATAGTCTTGTCCATGACTTAAACATCCAAAAAAAAAGGGATGCAACTCCTTGAGTCAAACTTCCAACAAAAGATGATCCCTCAAAAGGGACATCTCTTCACTCTAATTCCACCACTATAAATAGATAGACTCCTTGAAGGAAAGCTATATCAAGTTATTTCACAAATCCAATAAAAATATCTAGAAGCTTCCCGCATCGATTAGCTTCACGAAGACCTCAAGGAGATAATATACTCATCCCATATAGACTTCCCACATCGATCAGTCTATTAAAAACAAACAAATGAAGAAAAAGATGAAATTTTCATCATGGACTTGCCTATTTTTGATCTTGGTTTCTTGTTCCGAAAGACACGTTGTCGTACACTAAGTTACGCTAAACCACCCATTCTCACCTCCTTTCCTTTTTAGCCTAATTTCCTCATTACTCAAGGGACTTTGCCACAAATGTGACATTTTGTGATTATGCAACTTTCTTCACCCTTAGAATGGTCCATTATGCAATGCCTTTAGGGTCTTTATGTTCATAAGCCCCTCTTAGGTATGGTCGACTCATTAGGGTTCTTATCAATTAAGTGGCTCTTTTACCACCTCTTACCATTCACCTTCCTCATTACTTATTGATTATCCTATAGGACCAAATCATCAACACTTATATTTAAAAACCACTCAACCATGCCTATGACCTAAACTCAATCATGCCTATGACCTACATTCAACCATGCCTAACACCTATCAACCCATTCCTCTACTTCATCCATAATCTTCCCTAGCTTATGGGAGAACTACATCGGCCTGAGGTCCCTTTTCACCGAGACTATGTAGGCAGCACTTGAGGGCATGGGGCCCTTGGAGGTTAGCTCAACCACTCTTTACCCTAACCAATTCCCCCCCTTTCCTTTCCTATTCACATTCTACCCTAGTTAGTTTCCTTTCTATATCAATAACTGGAAATTAAACCAAACAAGCAAACAATTGTTAAACATCTTTACCATCATAACTTACACATTCATTTCATCACGTCTACCATTTCTTTACCATAATCATACATTTTCCTACAAATCATCTTAACACAATCCATATTATCACTAATTACACAAATTAATGAATTAGAAACTCAATCAACCTACCTAAAACTTGACTCAACCATACCTAAAACTTGACTCAACCCTAAACTCAATCATACCTAAACCAACTCGACTCAACCATGCCTAAACCAACCTAACTCAACCATGCCTAACAAACCTAACTCAACTCATGCCATAAACCAACCGACTCAACCATGCCATGCCTAAATCATGCCTAAATGACTCAATCATGCCTAAACCAACCTGACTCCATCATGCCTACTCATCATGCCTAATCCACTTAGTTTCCATCACATACACACATAATAAAAAAAAATCAATAACCATCATTCATGATATAAGTACCATCACTATAAAAACTAAAAGAAATCTCATGTATACACACATGTGTACATGGATATAAATAAATACTAGTCTCTAAAAAAATCTCATATACAACCTCACCATCTTCTTGCACACGCAAGCGGTATATATGATCAAAAATAAAAAACTCTCATCTACATCCTCACTCTCTTTGCACACAGGCCGGTATATATAAAAAATAAACAACTATACAAAATAGGAGGTACATATGGCTATCAGACATCACCCTACTTGGATATCCTCCATATCTATCTCACATGTCTCCTCCTCCCTCTACCCTACGTATGTGTGGCATCTTGCTAACATCTCACCACCCACCATGGGTCCTAGCCTAATCTCTATTGGTACCTCACCTAGGGCTGGCCTCCATGAACTGGTGGCCTCACCCTGACCCTGTCTCGGGGCTCGATGGCCCCCTTGTGCTCTCCACATTATGGGTGTGTGACCTAGTCCTCTCACTCGAGGCCTGTTGTGCTCTATACTCTCCATAGGATAGGAAATCTATCCCTATGGCCATCAGCTGATCCTAGTAATACCTCACCTCACCTAAGGCATCCTCAACCTTCCTATAGGTAGGTTTTTGTGGTGGTGCCATTGGCCTCGACCCTGTACCTATCTCTGGGACCCTGTCCCATCTGGTACTGTAAAGAGGGACCATGTCCATGTGCTGTGCTATATCCCGAGGGACCTATCTGTCCCGCCCCTACCTATATCTGGGCCTGAAGGGCCGTAACCTGCACTGCCTGTGTGCAAAGGGCCAACTAGCCTGTAAACCTATAATTACACCTATAGGGTGGCCACCTATACCCCATCCCCATCTCCACCCTATGCGGGTACTTTCCCTCCTACTACTGCTACTGGGCCTGTAGAGTGGCCACATGTGCCTGCAAAAAAGTGGTAACATGTGCCTTGAACCTATCAACTACCCGCACTATCCCCAACTATGTAATTAGGGTAGCCACCTACCCTGTAGGGCATCCCTCTACACTATGATGGTGGCTAAATCTAGCTACCCCGGCCTCGGTGGTACTACTCATAAATGTGCAGCCCACCACTACCTATATCTATCAAGTAACCCGACATCATCAATCCATTGGTCTACTACCTACTCCTCCTCCTACCATGTCGGCACTATCGGTTGTGGTAGAGGTAGAGGCCTCTCCATGTCATCCCTCCTATATATGTGGGAAGGGTGGGGGTATATCTGAAGTAGCCCAAACTATCATCTAACCCTATCAATAGGTATCATCTCGTGCTCTCCGCACATCATCTGCCCTCTATCCATCGGAGTAGTTGTAGCTCTTGTAGCTCCTCTGGCCATCACCCATATGATGGAAACCCACATATGGCCTCCAAATGATGTCCATGCTAGACAACCCCTCTAGTAAACACCTATAATAAGCTACATCGTGTGTAGCCCTGGCAGCCCGGTGCTCTCCAACAATAGGTACCCATCCTATAGCCTACCCAGACCAAGCCCACCTCAAATGCATCTAGATGGGGCATACCAACTGGATGCACACACATAATGTGCTCATATGCCAAGCAGTGTAGTAGAAACATGCAACATAAGTTGAACCTCTGTAGCCTCCCATAGGCCCATAACTCTCTGTATATAGCTACACCAAGAATGTTGGTGCCCATACAAATTGGGTCCTATCCTCCATCATGTCGTGAAGAACCCCCATCAATGCCCATGGGAATCTCCCACCCTCTCACATCTAGAAATGCAAAATAAAATTGCCTCCTCCATCAACAACACCACTAGCCTCATCTCCTCTGATGGGCCCAGTACATATCTCTCGTAGCTCATACTGGTGCTATGGAACCTCATCTCCACCAGCCCCTCACCAAACATGGTTAGCATCAACTCCTCAGATGCCTCTAAGGAGATAAAATACACCTATGTCCCCACTATTGGTAACACAAGGATCTTGTACACATCCTCTAGGGTGACTGTGATCTCACCCATCGAGTAGATGGAAGGTATTGGTCATTGAGTCCCATCTATCGATGAGGGTGACCATCAAACTTGGCTCTAGGACTAAGTGTCGGTAGAGTTTGACCCCAATCAGGCCAACCTCTGCCACATGGTGCCAATCATTGGCTTTCACACTCTCTCATACCTCCACGAGCAAGGGCGGTACCCTATCCTGCATCCATAGTTGGTCCCTCGCCTACACCCAACAAAACACACTATTATCAAAACCTTCCCATACCAAACACATATTATACCCAATAAACCTTGTCCCCAACCCTTATTACTTATTGTACCCACTCTACCAATTTTCCCTTGCTAAACCAATCTTTTCATGCACCTTATACCTATTCCCTACTCACTACCCTTTGTAAACATATTACCCTTACCATTATCACTCCCCTTACTTATCTCCCATCCCTTACCCTTATTTTCCTAGCCTTTTCTACCTATTGATCTATTCTCCTCTAAACCCAACCCAGCATCGGTTCCTTATGACCGGCATCGGTCCCTTGTGACCGATAACAGTCACCTACTACATAATGATGCGTAGTTTCCAATGACGCGTCGCCAACCCTTGACTGGCATCGATCATTGTCGTGAAGCCGAATCCATTCAAACCCCCCCATTTTCCAAACCTTTTACAAACTAGCCTAATCACCAATCCTACCCTACCCAAAGCTAACCTAAAACCCCCCACCCCTATTTACCCAACCTTGGACCCCCCCTCCCTCATTTCACCAATTTTACCCACAAATTTAATTATATTTCCCTACCCAAAAACCCATACCCATATCACCCTTTTCTATTTACATACAAAGAAAGGTTGAGAACCTACCTCATCCCGGTGTCATCGGTGTGGTGGCACATCTAGCCACTATGTCGGTGGTCCACCCAAACCCTCTCCCACCTCCACCATGCCACAATATACCTCCAATATCTCCACCAATCACCTCACTCCACCCGATCTCATGGACCCATCTACCTGGCTCCTCTAACCAACCGGATCTCTCCACCTCAGTAGGGTCTCATCCCTCGTACTTTTTTCTTGACAAAGCACAACTCATTTAACGCTCTGTCATTTTTCCCACAAGTCAAACCATACAAATGATTCCACAAAAGTGGAAATTTCCTTTTTTAACCTTTCCCTGACTAAATCATCGTTGGTTATACCTAAATCGACATCGGTCTGTGCCCTAAAACCATGGTGGTTTACCTATACCTATCATCGGTCTCATGGTTAAGCAACCATGGTAGTCGGTTACCTATTTTGGCCCTATGGAAACCCATTACACCTTATCTACTTTCCTGTAACCTTTTTCACCTAACTCGATTTGACCAAAATTTACCCTTCCCCTCATCCTTCTACCTTATCACCCTTATACCTCACCATCCATTGGGGCATATTTTTGCCCCTCCCATGGCCTTACCTACGCCACACCTCCTTTTACCCACACCTAACCTCCTGTGCCATGACCTATATGCCTAGACCTAAACATTGTTAGTGACCTTTGAACCACTGTACTCACTATACCTTGTGACGTGCGGTTACCCATATTTGTTTAGCCTACCAACCTTACCTTGCCTATTGTCATGTTGTTTATCCTGACTTGACCTTTGGTGTACCAGAACATACCTAAAATGTTCCTACACCTGACCTCTATTGTGTTTCCACACCATATCCTATACCTTGGATACTGAGACTCACTTCAACCCTATTTGGATAGACCTATCGACCTTGGATGATGTAGAGTTTGCAAGCTTTTCACTCTGGTACATGTGCCACAGTTTATACATGTGTGTACATTTGACTATCACTACCTTTGACCCTAGCCCATTTCCTATTTTCCCGATTTGACCTTTACCCCATTACCCATTTTTACCTCCACCTACCCTACCCACACCTACCTACCTAACCATTGATTAAGTGGATATTCCCATGTCCTCACCCATTGCATCTTACGATGATGGTACTATTTTTCTCAACCTAATAGCCTTACCTTGCCTATGGTCGTGACCCTTATCCAAAAAACCTTGACCTTTTGACCTTTTGGATGTATCGAACCACACCTACGCATTCCTGCATCTTACCTCATTGAGTTCCCGGACCATATCCTTTACCCTGGATACTGAATTCAACAACCCTTGTTTGGATGACCTTTATGACCCTAGCTAACATACATTTGTTATGTTGAGAAACCCTTGGATATCTCATGGCATTTCCCAATGTGTGCATACGTCTGAATGCTCTACCTAATCACCCACCCTACCTCTTACAATCACCATACCCTCAACCATCACCTTCTTCACACCTAACCTATTTTCTCAAACCACCCACCTCCTCATTTTATCAAACCACTCACCGCTTCCTTCTCTCACCTCATCGGTTCCTAGTTTGAGGGGGTTACCTTCACCCATGCTTGGGGAAACATCACCTTCACCCACACATGGGGTAACCACATCTTATTTTTGTCAGCATCACTTACCAATACAAGCTATGCAACAAAAAGGGCAAAATGTAGACACCAAAATTGGGTCACACTCCCCTTGGTCCCCGTTGAATAACCAACTCAAACATATTCACCTAACCATGGCCCCTTTCACCCCACATTAATATTAATTTAATTAACTTAATTAAATTAATACCCATCCTCACAATATTCATTACTTAATTATTTTAATTAAGCTAATTTCCACCTCACCCCTCCACCTCACCTAGACACCTCACCCTAGACCTATTCTTGACATGTTTCCATAATTAACTAAGACCTGATCTTACTTGCCTTAATGAGCTAAGATTTGGTCTAACCCTAAAAAGCACATGCCTAATATTTCTCTAACCACATTCCCGCTCATTATAAGGGAAGCTTCCATTCTGATCCATGAGAATAAACCAACCTAGCCCAAGAAATTGGGGAGATATGCCATTTTTAGTAAACCTAGGGAATCTCACCTTAACCGACACCGGTCACCCCTAAACCGATGTTGGTCAACCTTAAAACCATCTTCGGTTACCATTTATTCACCTTAGCAACCTTTTTTTGGGTTGGCACATTCTGAGAGCAAGAGGATGAAAAGAGAGTTGCATGTAAGTAGAACCAGAGTCTTTCACGCACCTAGACATCCACAACTAGCACCAAACAGATCCAAAGGTATTGCATCCACAAAAGCATTCTAGGGAGCACTATTGTGGCACAAAACACCATTATTTTGATCAACTTCCATCACCATTCAGCCATCAAGTCTGTATCACAATAAGTATACCTTTTACTAGCATAGTCCATTTCAATATAATAGCCTTGTTACTTATGTTATCAGTTTATACTTTGCATGTTCTTTCCAATCTTCTACCTACTTGTAGACTCAGCCATTCCTCTACCCACACCACAAAATCACCCATTCTCACCTCCTACACCCCTCTGAGTATATACCGAGACCTTTACAGACCTCCCTATCCATCCTTCCATCTCTGTTTAGCTTCAGTTCAACTCCTACAATCAGATCTCATTGAGTTCCTTTCACCCCGACCATACCGATTCCGGTTGACCATGACCATCTCCAGTCTCTCCTAAACCATCATTGGTTGTACTAGACCGACTTCATTCTATGTGTTTTACATCTTTACCAATAATAGAACCACATAACCTACTACCAAGTGACCTAAACAACCCAAAACCTGACCCTGACTAGTTCCAATAACCTGACACCTACCTACCCTTCAGATTTGACTATAACCTAGCCTATTATATTATATTTTCTTATTGTTCTTGAATGAGATACCTAAATCATATCAACTATAGTAGGAATTTTCTTATTTCTTGCATTAATTTTTTTAAACAATGGATTGATAGCCATCTAGGAGTATTAAACTTCTCGAATCTAGCACACTAGGCTAGGTAGTCCATTGTCATATATTATTTAACTATTATTTTTGTTCTTGTTTTATAATTTAGGTAGTTCCTCCCAGCCAAAAGGAATCTATCATAGTAACCATTGGATTGAGAATTCGAACACGCACAACAACCATCAACCATCCAAGTAATAACAGTATTCCTCCTCAACCTTACCTTTCTCTGTTTTGTCTCAATAAAGTAAAGAAAATGGTGAAATAATAATACTTCATCATTAACCTAACCTACTAAGAATCCTCAAAGGATATTTCACATCCAAATAAGCAAAGCCCAATTTTATTTCCAAGGTGATAATCAAGGAATGAAAACTCGAGCACCCAAAGTAAGGGTATGGATTCGACAAGAAGTTCCATTTGAACTTAAGTCCAAGAAACCCAAAATGTAGTCAATATAAGGAAGACCAACATGATATTTTAATTCAAACAATAACGATAATAATGGTAGAGATAAATGCAAACACCCACCACTTAAGGGTTGAGTTTAGGAATAAACATGAAATAATTAACCAAAAACTGAATCGTATTCCTACAAACACTAACTTCCAAGTTTAACATTGAGAAAATAAATCTTACTTAAACCCTACGAAGGATAAACATCCACCAAAAAATGATACAGTTCCTCAATCAACACTCAAATGTAACTACAAGGTTATACAAATATACGAACACAACCCAACATTTCCATAATTTGAACTATTACTTCACAGTCATAAACACATAACCCAGAAGAAATAATCATGAAATACATCCACATTCAGAAGCAATATTACATGATAAACATAGATAATCACATTAAAAACAAATATACAAAACCCAGAACCAGAGAACAAGATTTCATATAAGAGCAGAGTTCTTTTCATGAAGCCATTAAATAGAGAAAAATATCTCAAGAGTTAGAGCCTATCATGCCTGGTAGAGATCCTGTAATTCCTTTCCAAGCTCTCTAAGTTCTTCTCCAAGCTTTCACAAAAAAATTCCATAGAGAAAATGAAATAGCTTCCACAGAAACCCTTTTTCTCCATCTTTCTAGTTTAATAGCCATCACATTAATTTTTCCACTATTTCCTCCACCATGCCATTGATAACTCCATGTTTAACCAAAAATGAACTATGAGTTTGAAAATAGAAAATTGACATGCAGAGAAAAAGAACTCGAATGACCAAATGAACAATGAAAACTAACCCCTATCTTTTCTCCCAAAACCATCGTGTTTCTCCCAAGGTGGTTTTGGTTTAACCAAGGCCATTAATGCCAAGTTAGGACTATCAGTTACTCCCAAGAATTCCACCAACCGCCATCTCACTATTTAAAATTAGCAATCACAATAATAGTTTTCCAAGCCTTCACTAAACCATTAGCCACAAACTTAGCGTGCATGGCCAAGTCTGACTTGGTCTTCTGCCAAAGGGTGGCGGTAGCCATTAATTTAAACTATTTAATTTACCAAGTATGTGATGGGGTGGCACCCCACTCACTCAACCTATCACTAACCCCTCCTTTGATAATGCTAACCTTAGTTAGGTCGGGGTTAGTGGTTAGGATTAATATCATTTAATATCAATGTATCAACCTTAGCTTAGGTCATTAATCACTTGATCAAATGTCCATAGGATTAAGTTAGGTCCTTAGGAATGTAAATATCATCATAGTATAGGTTAGATTAGGTCTCCATAGTATAATAAAATAACAAGACCTTACCATGATTATATCTTCTCAAGTATTCAAGCCAAATTGAAACAACCCAAAGTTTCCTTAACCAAAGTAAGCCTTCATTACTATAGTGAAATCAAGCATCGATTAGATTCATTGCTAATAAATCTGTTATTTAAAATTGCATATCTAGATTCAATAATAATCCAAGTGTTCATTGAATTTAAGTTCATAATCGCATATCAATTTAGGATGATAAATTGAATCATTGCAATTTATCCAAGGTGTTATGCTACATTAAATATTAATACCATAGTCTTAGAAGTAAAAGCTTATATCAAACCTTAATTAGCTTACCAAATTACTTGATTGCTCAACTATTCCAAGAACTTGATTTACACTTTCCACAAGCTGAAATTACTAAGTTCCTTTCAAAAACTAGTTAAGTACTTCATGATCAACACCAAAATTAGGATTATTGCCAAAATAATGATTAACAACCAGATTTTATAAGCACTTAATATCATTCCAACAAACATGATTAAATATTTCAAAAGAGCACAAAAACTCATAACACAATCACATGTCAATATTTTTGAACTACTTACATGGAAGGAAGTTCGGATATCAACACAAAAAAGGAATTACATACCTCCCCTCTAAAAAGCATCATCATCTCAATGATTAACTTATTCCAAAATAGTTTTAAGAACACATGTAATAATATAACTTATTCAACCATAAAATTCTCAAAAATTCAATCATAAATTATAAAAAACTCAAGTTTCAATAGGTCCATAACATCATGAAAATGGTTATACCAATACTTATTAATTTTTTTTTGCTCAAAACAAGTAAAATCGAAATAGTTTTTAAACCAAGTATCTCAAGTATCATAAAAAAATTAAAATCTTTGTCCTAAAATAGATGTGGAAAATTTATTTTCATGTCTTCTAGATTCTCCTAGGTTACACTTTCTTCATTAAACTCGGTCTCGTTTGACATTGAATTGACTTATTTCGTGGTTTGTAACTCATGATTTTTTTGTACCCTTACGGGTTTAACCACGATTACCCTCAATATTAGACCTGCAAAGAATTCCAATTTAATACATGTGACAAATTTGAAACATATTTATTACGTAAGAAAATGTGAAAAACATCAGGCATCCATGCTAGTGTGGGAAGAAATGCTAAGTGATAGGCAACAGGATTGACTACTTCTACAATTTCGAAATGTCCTAAAAATTGAGGTTATAACTTGGCTTCCTTGCCAAAAGTAATAGAGCTCTTTTTAGGCTTAACTCTTAAAAAGAATTTTTCACCAAGTTTAAATTTTTATCAACCCTTTTCAGGTCTACAAAGCTTTTATGCCTATCGATTGGTGTAATGGCTCATTTGGATATAATGGCTTCTGGAGGCTCTAATCGACATGTCGAGCTCTGCCGAGATCCTATTTCTTGGTTGTTGGATACGTGGGAAGTGACTGTGGGAGCTTTGTATGTATCTCTAGATAAGGTCATAAAATGGTGATGGGTGATTTAGTGGATTTATAGTTAACTATGGGTGGTTTTCTGGTCTAGCCTAGAAAATATTAGATTGATTGGATTCTATGTTTAATACGGAAAACTATGCTATAATATCTGGCGGGAGTGGTGAAGATCTAAACACCAAACAGTGTTCGCAAGCTGGTGTCAATACTTGACTGATTTGTAGGCCCATTGGGTTGTGGGACTTGGGGATCACAACCGTGAGTTTCGTGGTTGTTGTGGACCTATTATGGTCATGTGAAGAATCAATCCCTTCTCCCAATTATCCAAGTAATCGTATGCCTTTTCAGCTTCTATATTTAGAACTAGAAGTTGTATGATTTTCTCATAATACCTAACAGGTGTTCTGGAAACTTGGATACGTAAGCTAGTGTCTATGTCAATGAGGAGGTCTCTTGCGTTAGGCTATGGAACCAAAGGATCACAACCAAATGCTTGTTCTCATTTGAATCCTTGTATGGTCATTCAGATGTTTTATCAAGGCAATCTATAATTAGGATGATTTGACCAAAAGTTGTAAGCTTTGTCGTCTTCAATGTTTAATCCTCTCAGTTGTTCACTAATTGCTTGTAGGTTTGTTGTTGCTCGAAAGACCTGTATCCTAAGGTCCTGATCTATATCAGCTAATGTCATGGGTAAATTTGGTTGAGGTACTATGGGTTCAAATATATATTCTCTAGGCTCTCTAGGTCCTGTGATTGTCATACAAAATGATTCAACTTTTAACTAACATTTAATAAACTGATTACAAAAAGAGGTATTTACACTATGTAAGCATCCTGCTATTTTTGTATTTTTCAATGACGTATTTCAATGAAATTGAAGATCAACTACTCTAGTATATTTATAAAATGGAAAACTAATCTAGAAATAGAATGAAAACAAACAAAGTAGCCTGGTATGGCTATTTTCCTGTGTAGTTGTGATTTTATCCTAAATATCTAAGAAACTAAACATATTAATTTGAAAGGCTCTCGATCCTACCTCAGAAGTGAGGAATGAATCACAAGTTTCTTAGAAACTATCAATCCCCACAACTTCTTGGTGATATCGAGAGTGAAACTTTTAACTGAAATGAAATAATTCACTACTCTATTTGATATGTTTGTAATTAGAACTTTGATAGCTCAAACCTGGCATTTACAGAACAGTGGTAAATCTAGTTGTGTGTGATTTCATCCCCTCAGTGTGATCTCCTCATTCCTTTGTGTTCTCATGAATCTAGAAAGTGTGTATATGATAGTATCAACAGAAGATAGCAATTGAACAATGACAGCTTTGGATATAGACTGAATACAATGCGAGTAGGAGAGGGATAGCGCAAGTGAACAGAGCTTGACTATGTAATTCCTAGTGGGATTTATTGTGGGAATACAACACAAGTGTACCGAGAGCTTCAGAAACTATCCTTGTGACAAAACAAAACCTACAACTTTAATGGATTCTAGTCTAGAAATGAAACTATTCTATGCTAAACTGATTTGTATGGAGCAACAATGGAATAAGACTGAAACAAGAAGATTATATGAGCTCTAAAACACCAACAATGGAAGCAAAACATGAAATTGGTAGAATTCTAAACAAGAAATTGAAAGACTGAATAAGAGAATTGAGAAGATGAGGGGCCATTTGCTTGAAAACAAGCTGGCTATTTATAACCAATGCATTTACCAGAGGGTAACTCCCATTTGATCTCTTTTACTATAAACAAAGGAAAAACACTATTCACAGGGGACCAAAAACATTAATGCAAGCCAAAGTTGTTGAAGAAAGTGTGTAAATTTGAAGATTTATGTTTGATGCGTGATCGTCGGAGGAATCTAGAAAATGTGAACAAAACCACCGCCTGTGCAAGGCGGCGGTTATGGGACCGCCACCCTGTCCCTAGGAGGTGGCGATCATGGGACCACCCAGGCAGGGTGGCGGTTCCATCATTGAAGACAAAAATGCAAGAAAAAGGGGGAAAAGGGAAAAACAAAGCATGCGTAGAGGCGAGCGGGGCATGCGGGATACAAGCGTATACATGGTGAGCCTTTCTGGATTCCGAACACCTTGCAAGGAGACTTGTATCATCATTGGGGTATGTGTAACATCATTCTAGTGGTGCAGTACCCTACAATTTTGGGTACGTACATATTGCCCCCTCGGAGAAGTGTTTTAGCCATGAAGAGGCGTAAAATGGTGGATCCGAGTATGGTGGTCCCTGAAATGGGGAGTTAGGAGCTATACCTGACATGCCTGTGTGCTGGAAAGTCACCATCCAAGATTCCGCTACCTACAAAATGAAAAAGGGGACTCAAGTGTAGATAGATAAAACAAATTGAGAAATAAGGCTGAATTGATAAGAAAAGAGGACTTACCATCTATGCGAGGTTTAGAACTTACCTCCGTCGGTGCTCCGACCCTGTGAAAGACATTCAAAATCAAATTAAGAGGGCTATATATATAAAATGAAGTCATTTCACTATTCATTTACGTGGATTGATTTGATAGTTTTTGAGCTCTGGGACCCACGGTGATGGTTTTTTCAATGAGAGTATAGTCAAAATGTTCATGGTGAGATAGCGATCATGCCTCGAGAGTGGAACATCGACCCCATGAAGTCTCAGGTTAGTTCTTCTCGATTTATCATTTTTAGACCTAAAATGTGGAAATGATGAAATCTTTTACTCGGGGGGATTATTTTTGAAAATGTTAGTTTTAAATGTGTCTTTAGGGGGGTGCCCATAGGGTAGGTTTCTTTTTTCGTTAAAAGGTGTATTTGTTTGTTTTTGGGATTTTTTAGGGCTTACGACCCATTTGGTTTTTAGAGAGGGGACCACGCCTTGTGCGGGGGGTGGTGGTTATGGGACCACCACCTTAGAAGGTGGTGGTTACGGAACCGCCGCTCTGCACAGGGTGGCGGTCCATGACAGAGGACAAAAATAATACAGAGTTTAACTTGTTTTTGCATGTATAGAATTTTTACGTGTTTTTACTAGTTTTTTAACTGGATTTCAGTACTAACTCACTTCTTTTTGTGTTTTTGGGTGTATGCAGAAAGGAGGAGTACATTAGATGGAGCTGGGAGAGGGAGTGTGATTGGCTCTCGGTAGTGTTGGAGGCACTCTCCCAGGCAGAGCGGGATACTCTCAGAGGGCTGGTATATGGAGGATTGCACAGGTTCCTCATGTTGCACCTACTAGTCACATATTGTGTGACTTGTTCTCATATTGGGATGTGGATCAGAACACCTTCGATTTCCAGGAGTTAGGGGTGAGTGGTCCATCACCCTAGAGGATGTTTACCATATACTGGGGGTTCCGATCCTTGGGGTGGCTGTCTCTTAAGACAACAATATCTAGATCACAGGTGGTTCAGTGGGCCACCTATATGGGAGATGTGGTTGTATCGATGGGATCGAAGAAGGGCGTGAGGATCCACTCTATTATTGAGTCAGACATTCCCTTGCTTGCAAGGCCATTATGGGCATCCTTGCATCTAGACTGATTGGGGACAAGGGAGGGGACACCCTCTTATATTGTTGGGCCCCTATTATTACACAGATTGAGGGCCATGGATGTGTCTATGCTTGGGGAGCTAGATATCCTCGGGACTACCTACCATGACTTATACAGGGTAGTCCATTTATAGGGGTAGTCACTGAGCCACCCGACTCTTGTCATGAGTTGGGTGTATGAGCACATTATCCCATATGGGAGAGGTGTAGAGGTGGAGGATCGGGGCCATCAAGGAGTAGCGAGGTGGATGGGGATGATAGTTCTTAGAGCACCCCACCAGCCAGTGGCTTCCCTGACTACTACAGACATGGAGGCCACTCCTTATCAGGCCATGGCAGGGGTATGGGGAGAGGAGACCGTCACTTTGATTACCTATCAGACCACCAGCCAGTTGATAGACAGGGTGGGAAGTTGGAGATACACCCCTTTGACAGAGTTCCACAATAGTTTGGCCTCCCCTATAGTGACATGCTCCCTCCGGTGATGCCAGTGTATAGGTCTATCCGTGAGAGGCTCGGGGAGGTCCTAGAGGTTGGGGTTGGACTATTGTTACTCTGGTACTCCTATTGCTAGCTAGGAGGGTGGTACATGCACGAGGGAGAGCCGGTGCTCCTCAGGCACCCTTACTTTGGATTGTTGCCGGTCCCGCTCATAGTAGTGATGAGCCCATTGACGTGGACTCGAGTCTGAGGAGTTCACTGGGGGAGAGACCGAGGAGGAGATAGAGGAGATGGAGATCAGTGAGATGGGTGGTGGGGGGATGATAGTGATCCTGAGTGGCATGATACCCAGGAGATCCTAGGCCGAGAGAGGGCGGAGGAGCGTAGAGAGGGTGACTCTGGTTTCAGAGGAGTTACTCTCTCGGGACCCAGGTGGAGATGGTGAGTCTATTGTGCAGGCCGTCACATTTCCCCAGACATGTGGGAGAGGGGCACCAGTCGGTGGTGGTGTCAGTGGTAGGTGTGGATCCTAGAGATCCCTTCGAGGCTCCAGTGCGATCCTAGTGAGTTGTCACTCTTTTCCTGACATTTGTTTTAGTTAGACTCATCTTAGTTTGTTATTTCTTTTTGTTTTTTTTTACTCTTGGTTCTATCGTTGATTGTTTTCCAACTTTTTTTCTCTTTTGTTTACAGTGATTTGATGAGTGGCGAGACTTGATTTACCGAGTATGCACTGATACCTTGCTTCTCCCTCGAGAAGACTCGTGCTTGAGCTTTTCCGTGGGATGTGGGGAGCCCTCAAGCACTGGTAGGCACACCGATGTTTTTGCCTCTATCTTGGCATGTGGTGAAGATCATGACTTCTCTCCACACCGAGGTAGTTGGATACAAGATGCCGATGAGTGCTTGATGAGGAGGAGCCATTCTCATAGTGAGACGGCAGCTACCGGGTGTGACCATGAGCCCTCAGTGCATTCGGAGCGCCGGCATAGCCGGAGTCCTAGGCGTGGCCATGCACCCTCTGAGGGATCCCATAGGGATTGAGAGGCCACTTTTGTAGTATTTTTTCAGATATCTATATGAGTGCTTTTGTATTTTTTGGGCTCATTGAGCATTTTGACCATGCCTAGTGCATGATGGCATTGTATATGAAACTTATATATATATATATATATATATATATATATATATATATATCTTTTTGGATCTAGACTCTTGGTGCCTAGAATTTTGTGACTCATTTCCACATGTGTACTTAGATGTTTTTAGAATATTTATTTTTCATGTTTTAGAATGTATGCAATGGATAACAAATGATAGTAAACAAAATGTTTTACTTTGTATGTTTTTTTGTAATGTTGATATGAGATGATACTAACATATGGTAGTACTGAACTTTTGAACTCTTTGGGTGATGTTTGTAATTTCTTCTTATGTTGGAAAAACATGATGAATGTATAGTGATAAAGAGATGAACTTGCCCCAATCCCAAATCCACGCAACTAGTAAGACGTGAGGGCTCAACACCAAGAATTAGGAAGGGCACAAGTTGTATGAGCTTGATTGAATGGAATGATGAGAGACAGACAAACTAGTAACAAGAACCAAATTTGGACCTACACACCCACCCTACTCAGAACTACTACCACGCTTAGAAAGCCACTTACTTTCTAGTTTATCTAGACTTAGATTCATGAATGGCAACCTGGTTGACAAAATCTGGTTTTGAGGATTTGATCTCTTTGGAATTTGGATATTTGGATATTTTGCTTTCTCTTAATAGAGGTGAATTTGTGTTTTTAGCATACCAAGATTTGTTAATTTGTGTGACTGGACCCCCCACACCCTGCCTCATGCCACTAGTAAGAAGCATGGGTTCATCACCAAAGGCAGGATATAGGTGAGTAAGGGCACTTCTTTCCTTTCCCAACCTCACACCACCAGTAAGAAATGTGGGCTTATCACCGAAGGTTGATGGGGCAAAGAAGTGTGTAAAATAAAATATTTTGTTTGCTTGGTGCTTTTGATTTCATTTGATTTTGACATTTCTGATCTATGACTTTGGGATATCCTTTGTTCAAAGAGATTTAAGAGGGATAGATGTGACACCAAGAAGCTTCTAGAATAGACCATAGGCAAGGACAACTTTACCTAGTAGAAAGAAAGAGCAAAGCCAAGTATGCAGGCCTTGGTATGGTTTTTGTCAATACTTGTCTATCAAACTTGATGAGAAGATTTGAAAATAGTTGATGATGTTCGAAGAGATGTGATGTGAATGCTTTTGCCAATATTTTCATAAATTTGTAACAGATTGTTTAAGAGTAAGCTCCTGGACTACCATTTGTATGAAATGGATAGAATGAAGCAGCTAAAAGACTAATGCAATGTAGGTAGCTATAATGTACAAGTAATGACTTTGATGTTTTATGCGTAAAACCACTTAAGATGCAAGGAATTAATAGTTTCACCGAATTCCTCACCTTCTAGTGTGCACAAAAGATACGCACCATTTCCGTAGTCCTTCATGACTCGGTATGGGCCCAACCATTTGGGCCTGGAAACTTTCTTCCTTCACCGGTTTTCTTATCGATCCAGTTGTCTAGTCTTAGAACTAGATCTCCTTCATATATTTCTCGCTCATAGACTTTTTTGTTGTACTACCTGGCACATCCGGTCAAGCATAGGCTCTATGTTATTTTGGCATTTAACTTGGCCTCGTCAAGGCTTTCTAGTTGAGAGAGGTGTGCCTCCCTATAAGCTTCTTCATCTAGAATCCCTTGTAATGAGATGCGGAGACTGGGTATTTCAACCTCAAGTGGGAGAACTGCTTCTACTCCGAATACCAGCGAGAAAGGAGTTTCTCTTGTTGGTGTTCTTATTGAGGTTCGATGGGCCCACAAGGCCGGATATAGTTTTAAATGCCAATCTGTTTGTTCTCCTTGACCATTTTGAGGAGAATAGCTTTTAACATTTTTTTGTTTGTTGCTTCGGCCTGCCCATTGGCTTGAGGGTAGTAAAGAGAGGTTGTATGATGGTTTATCTTGAATTTGCTACATAACTCATGGACTTCATCATTTTTAAAGGATGTGCCATTATCTGAGATAATGACTTGTGGGATACCATACCTATAGATAATTTGGTTCAGAATGAATTTGGCAATTACCGAACCTAGTACTGTGGTGAGAGGCATGGCCTCCACCCATTTGGTAAAGTATTTCGTGGCTGTAATTATAAAATTATGACCATCGGTTGATGAGGGAGAGAATTTCCCTATCAAGTCCAGCCCCCACGTGGAGAAGGGCCATGGGGTCACTATTGGTTATAGGGATTGTGCTGGCATGTGAATCTTGTGAGAGAATTCTTGGCATTTGTGGCACTTACGCACAAATTCCACTACGTCATGCTCGAGAGTGGGCCAAAAATAGCCCATCCGATGTATTTTGCGAGTGGTGGCGTGACCACCGAAGTGGCCTCCACATATCCCACTATGGGATTCATGAAGAATCTTCTTGGATTCTTCTATGTCGACGCATCTTAGAAGCATGTCGTCGAAGGCTTTACGATAGAGTACTTGGTCTAAAACAACATACTTAGTGGTAATAATGCATAACCGCCTTCTTTGTTGTGATGTGGCACCTTCCGGGTATGTATGGTCCATGATAAAATTGATGATATCAGTATACCAGGGACATGTAGAAATGGGGGGCCTGGTTTCGATGAAGTATACACACTCATCGGGAAAGTCTAGATTTACCAGCTCACCTCCATCTAGTGGATTGTCAGCTAACCAGTCTACAATGATTTGTCCCTTAACAGATTTCTAGTTCATGAACGTTAACTCAAATTCTCCCATTAAGGTTATGAAATGGCCAACCTTTTTAGATAAAGATCCTTGTGTGAGAAATGTTCAGTAAATGGTTTGTCTTTACAATGACCCTTGTTTCCTGGTTTAACATGTAATGTCTCAAACATTTTGTTGCAAAAATTATGGCAAGGCATTCTCTCTCTACCTATGTGTAACGTGTTTCATAATCGAGCAACATTGGCTAATGAAATAGACCGCACGTTCTCGTTTATCATTGTCTTCTTGAGCCAGCATGTAGGCTAGCGAGACATGAGTGGCTCGTGAATATAGGATCAAAGGGTGGTCTGGTTTGGGAGGCATTAGCATGGGTGGAGACAACAAAAGAAGTGTTTAACTACTTGAAGGCCTCGTTGCATTCTTTAGTCCAATCGACGCTATAATCTTTCTTCAGTAGATTGTTGATTGGATGAATGGAAAAACTTAAGTCTAGGATGAACCTTGGATTGCACTGAGTTTCCCAAGAAATGACCTGATTCCAGACTCATCGATGGTGGGATCATTTTGAGAACAACCCGTATTTTGGCTGGATCAACATCAATCCCTCGTGAAGATATAATGTAGCCCAGAAGTTTGCCTCCGGTCACACCAAACATGCACTTCTCTGGGTTTAATGTGACACCATATTTGATTAGTCATGAGAGGATGATACGGAGCACTTCGGATGATCACAACATTTCTTGGCTTTGGCCAACAAGTCATCCACATAGGATTCCACAATTTTATGGATAAGATCATGGAATATATAAGTCATTTCCGCTGATATGTAGCATCGGTGTTCTTAAGACCAAATGGCATGACAACGTAGCAATATGTTCCCCAGGGAGTTATGAATGTGGTTTTGGCTTGATCCTGTTAGATATTTTAATCTGATTATACCCTGAGAACCCATCCATGAGGGATAGTAGTTCAAATCTAGTTATTGCATCAACGATAATGTCAATGGATGGTAATGGGAAGTCATCCTTGGGACAAGCTTTGTTAATATCCGAAAATCTATGCAAATGCGTATCTTCCCATTCTTTTTTAGAACAGGGACGATATTAGATACCCATTGTGAATAGTCAATGGGTTTGATGAATCCCACTTGGAGAAGTTTTATTACTTCCTCTTTTACCATGAGAGCCACTTTTGGCTTCATTGGTCTTGACTTCTATTTGATTGGCTTCGCATCTGGTTTAGTGACAAGATTATGTACCGTGACTTGTGGTGCAATGCCCATCATTTCTTTATAATTAAATGCAAAAATATTTTTGATGTTCTTTGAGGATTTGGGTATGTATTTCTATCTCCTCTGGAGTTAACGAGGATCCCAACTTCAAAATTCTTGGTTCTTCCTCCATTCCAATGTTTATGTCAATGGTTTCTTCTATTAAAGAAGTGTTACCTTCTTCAAATTTAGGTGGGGCTGGAGGTAATTCCAAGCTCTCTCCATTTTCTACCTCATAGATATCGAGATCCTTCTATGGAGGAGACTCTACCATGGGATTTCCAAAATAGGAAGAGGAATGTGGTATTAGGGAAAGATCAACTATACGATGAGCAAGATGTAGCTCCGCATAGGTGTTTAGATATTTGAGAGTGACTCTATCATCATCAAAGTGATCCATGATAGAAAAATCATCCTCGGCTTCTCCATGAGTTAGGAGTGAGTTTGTTGGTATTTTACGCACTAATGGCTCAGTATGAAGTGATACCATGAAATTTGTGTCCTCCAACTCACTGTTTGGGGTGAAATGGGAAGTTGAGGTTGTTATTGAGTCTGCGAGAAGGTTCTGCTCTCGTGGGATTGCTTCAATTGATATGAAGTTGAATCCCTTGCTTAGATCTAACATGGTTATTTTGTATAGTTGTAAATGTTCAGCCCTAGTTTCATATACCTCGGAGACTTGGTTTGCAACTAGTTGTGAGTCTCCTAGCACTCTAATGTCATTGACACCCATTCTTTTAGCTAGGATGAGGCCAAGGAGGAGAGCTTTGTACTCAGCTCGTTGTTTGTACATTCAAAGTTTAATTTAAAGGTGAAAGGTAGGATCTTTCCCTCAGGTGAAGTAAAGATCACCCCCCCCCAGCTCCAAAGTGACATCTAGCTCCATCGAAGTGGAGAGTCCAATACTCACTTGGAAAAATGGATGTTGGGATATTTGTCATAGTTGTTTCTTTTGCTTGGTTACCTCTACCATAAAAACTTTCATCTGATGGAAGAGAAGTGATTCCCAGGGTGTGTCCCATACCCATGGAATCAAATGGTAGGAGAATAGGTAAGTCTTTCTCCAACAACTGAAAATTTTTGTGGTAGTCCCTAGTGATACTGCTTTTATAGCATTGGTCTCACTTTTGAGTACTGGAACGTCCTCAGCTGGATTTGAAATTTCCAACTCAGTGGTGGGTATCACTTTTCTTTTGGTTGTGAATTAGTTGGTTTGACAAGCTGGTTTGCTGGAAGTTCAAACTGGAGTGGATACCTGGTCTTTTCTTCAAATCAGCTAGGTGTATATCGAAGGGTTTTGGGTCACCTTGTGCCATGAATATTTTCCCTAAGTGTAGAAATCTTATTTCTTGGAATAGCGTGGAAGGGATTGCCTTCATGCGGTGTATCCATGGCCGACCAAGGATCATATTATAATTGGTTTCCGATCTATAATATAAAACTCGGTGAGGACCGTCTTGGGTCCTAAAGTGACTGGTAAAACTATGGTTCCAATCGAAGTGGCTTTGAGGCTATCATAACCTCTTAGCGTATTTCACGTCGTGGAACAGTTTGTCTCTCCATATCCTAACTTTTGAAGGAAAGTGAAGGGGACTATGTTAACTATTGCTCCATCATCAACCATTACACGTTTAACATAATTATTGTAGACCCAAACTTGTAAATGTAAAGCTGGGTCACCTCTTCATGCAATTTCAGCGTCTGTCGGCATTTTGCTTATATCGAATATAAACTCAGTATCCCTATCCGGCTGCCCCGGAGGATAAATGTCAAAATCCACATGGTTTACTTGCATTTCTAGGGGAGGAGTGATGTTAATTAAATGGCCAAGGCCTAATGCTTCTAAGAGGGAAGCTCTGTGGGTGGGAGAGTTCTTTAACAAATCCAAAAAGGAGATGTGAGAGAAGGTTTTAGTCAAATCATTAATTAAGTCATAGGCACCTATGGGTTTTACCAACATTTGTTGACTATTGTCTGGCTCCAACGGATAACTTGGAGTAGGTTGGGATGAATAATCCATGTGTTCTTGTTATGGTTTCTATGGGTAGTTCGGTGTCTAACTCTACTAAACCAACTATCTTAGTTTGGGGTCGAGTTCCTAATTGAGGTGCGACTGGTGGATTTAATGAAGTTGAAGCTTCATGATCATTGTTTCTGTCATGACACCTTTGTTTGTTCCATTAGGATCTAACCTGTTATTAGAATGGTTTGGGAGTGGATCGTTAAAGATTTTGAGGGATGCATTTTGAGGGGAAACTACCCCTGCATAAGTGTTTGGCATGGGTACTATAGAATTTGCTAAAAACATATCTATAAAGAGTTGTTTTTGATCTTTTGGAAAATGTTGCATGAATTTATTGTATTCATGACAAGTCCTAGTATCGTGGCCTTGAATCTTGTGGAAGCCACAATATAGATTGGGATTATAATTTTGAGGTTGTTGATTTAAAACCTATTGTGGCCCAAAATTTTGATAAGGTTGTTGGTTGTTAGAGTTAAAATTTTGAGGTTGTTGCCTTTGGTTTTGATTCTGATATCAGTTGGGTTTGATTTGGACTTTGTGTTTGAATTTTTCATTTTTTTGTTGTTGTTTTTGTTTCCGTGGTGGATGATTAAAATCCACCGCATTGATTGTTGGAGTAAAGTTGTTATTTCACTGATTATTAATAGGTGGTGAAATGTTTACAACATTTTCCCTTTTAACTTGGTCAGTTACTCCATCTGTTGTAACCCCGTGGTTCTTGTTAAGGATCTTAGGTCCTTGATTAGCGTTCCGGTATTAGGATAGGCCATGGTGTTTTGATTGGGAGTGGTTAATTTCCCATTTGTCCCATATGTCTTACGACCACTATCTATTGCTGCTTGGTCGATTCGGAGAGCACTCTCGAGTACTTCATCGTAAGTTCTTAGTGGGAACTTCTGGACTTCTTCCTTTATCTCTCTATTGAGTGAATTAAGGAATAAATCACATAGCTCCATTTGATCCATATTTGGAGCACTCTACTGATGAGTAGAGAACCATACGCCATCTTTGAATAAAATGAGCAAGTGGACTCATTATGTTCTTGTTTGATATGCAAGAACTCCCTGATTCCCATTCTTAACAATTTGTTCATGTTGAAAGCTTTGATGAATTCTGACATGAGTTGTTTAAATGAGTGTATCGAGGCTTTAGGTATTTTGTAATACCAATCAAGGGAAATACCTTCTAAGGTTTTAGGGAATATTTTAGTGACAACCCCATCCCAAGGGAGTAACTCCCGTATGGCTGTGGCATAAGCCTTAATGTGTGTTTGGGTCTCCTTCCCCTTTGTATTTGGGAAAATCGGGAAGAGGTCTTGGAAGCATAACGCTTTGTATGGTGAAGTCTAGGGGTTCTTTTAAATATTTTGAATAAGTCCCTACTGCGTAGGCCTCAACCATCGATGGGGCTTGCTGAGGGGGTTGAGGTGGAATGGGTTGTTGATATGGCATAGCATATGCATTTGTAGGAACATAAGGGAATCCCTGTGGTTGAACGAACATCCCGGGAGAAGAGAACATGTCTCCTTGTGGTGATTTTGAATAAATGTTTAAATAAGGAGGAGCATTGTTCTGGTATGGGTTGTTTGGTGCCAAGCCGAGGGGTGTCATGTTTTCAACTGGAGTGGTGTTTGAAAACACGGTCCTAGTTGGTGTTTGTTGTGGGTAACTATAAGGATTTTGAGGAGGCATGCCTAACGTGCATGTTCCTGTAAGGAGGTCGACCTGACTAGGGTGATGTAGAGGGTTGGGGATTCTGCTTGCCCAAAATATGAATTTTGGTTTGCTTGAGCAAGCTCCAGCCCTCTAACCTTCTCAACTAAGGCTGAAATGACCTCCATTGGTGAAGACGTAGTGCTTTGTCTTAGGGGTGTTTGTTGTATACCTTGAGGTTGTAAAGGGGTATGATACCCTGCTATGAATTGATCATTACCCTGCCAAGCTTCACTGAGGGTATTTCCCATAGGTGGAGTTATGGGGGTGTTTTCCTGGAATAGGGCATCAGACTGTATTTGTAGGTTCCCTATAGGTGGATACATATTTTGGAAGTGTTGTTCACTTTTAGTGAAGTGTGCTAAGTACTCCTCATCCAAAAAGGGGAGTGGGTCTGACTATCTACTGATCTGTGGTCTGAACAAGACCCGAGGAGATGAAGTGGATTCTCCAGTAAACGTCATATTGTTAGAGCTGATGGATCTGGCTGTTGTGTTTGTAAACTGATCAAATTCCTCGATTCGGAATGAAGAACTAGAGCTAGTCCTGTGAGGGGGAGTTTGAGATGACAAGTAATTACTCGAATAGTTATCAGCCCATGTAGAAAGCGAGGGCGATGGTTGTCTGTTTGTTTGACCATAGCTTGCTTTGAGACCTGAGAGAGGTCTGCCATATGCATCGTATCCCGACATATTTGGGGGTATATGAATACCCGTAGAATAATGGGAAAGAGTGAAGGTGGATGAAAGAAATGAAAAATAAAAGAGGAAGATTTGTTTGTTCACGTCGGGTTCACCAATTTTGTATGATGGAAAAGTGACATGTGAGCATGGGAATCTACAAGTACCTTTTCCTCATACGACCTCCCGAGGTCGTGTCGAGACAACTGGTGAATGTTGAAGGTGAATGGATATGGATAAGCTAATCGGGTAATCTTAAATCCTCAATATACAATAATGGAATCTATGTGAATCTAAGGAAGAAGGCCCTCCTAACCTGGATTGGTGTAATGGCTCATTCGGATATAATGGCTGCTCGGAGGCTCCAATCGATGTCGAGCTCTGCCGAGATCCTATTTCTTGGTTGTTGGATACATGGGAAGTGACCTGTGGGAGCTTTGTATGTATCTCCAGACAAGGTCATAAAATGGTGATGGGTGATTTAGTGGATTTATAGTTAACTATGGGTGGTTTTCTGGTCTAGCCCAGAAAATATTAGATTGATTGGCTTCTATGTTTAATACGGAAAACTGTGCTATAATATCTGGTGGGAGTGGTGAAGATCTAAACACCAGTGTTCGCAAGCCGGTGTCAATACTTGACTGATTTGTAGGCCCGTTGGGTTGTGGGACTTGGGGATCACAACCGTGAGTTCATGGTTGTTGTGGACCTGTTATGGTCATGTGAAGAATCAATCCCTTCTCCCAATTATCTAGTAATCGTATGCCTTTTCAACTTCTATATTTAGAACTAGAAGTTGTATGATTTTCTCAGAATACCTAACAGGTGTTTTGGCAACTTGGATACGTAAGCTAGTGTCTATGTCAATGAGGAGGTCTCCTACGTTAGGCTATGGAACCAAAGGATCGCAACCAAATGCTTGTTCTCATTCGAATCCTTGTACAGTCATTCAGATGTTTTATCAAGGCAATCTATAATTAGGATGATTTGACCAAAAGTTGTAAGCTTTGTCATCTTCAATGTTTAATCCTCTCAGTTGTTCACTAATTGCTTGTAGGTTTGTTGTTGCTCGAAAGACTATGTATCCTAAGGTCCTGATCTATATCAGCTAATGTCATGGGTAAATTTGGTTGAGGTACTATGGGTTCAAATATATATTCTCTAGGCTCTCTAGGTCCTGTGATTGTCATACAAAATGATTCAACTTTTAACTAACATTTAATAAACTGATTACAAAAAGAGGTATTTACACTATGCAAGCATCCTGCTATTTTTGTATTTTTCAATGACGTATTTCAATGAAATTGAAGAGCAGCTACTCTAGTATATTTATAAAATGGACAACTAATCTAGAAACAAGAATGAAAACAAACAAAGTAGCCTGGTATGGCTATTTTCCTGTGTAGTTGTGATTTTATCCTAAATATCTAAGCAACTAAACATATTAATTTGAAAGGCTCTCGATCCTACCTCAGAAGTGAGGAATGAATCATAGTTTCTTAGAAACTATCAATCCCCATAGCTTCCCTGGTGATATCGAGAGTGAAACTTTTAACTGAAATGAAATAATTCACTACTCTATTTGATATGTTTGTAATTAGAACTTTGATAGCTCAAACTGGCATTTACAGAATAGTGGTAAATCCTAGTTGTGTGTGATTTCATCCCCTTAGTGTGATCTCCTCATTCCTTCGTGTTCTCGTGAATCCAGAAAGTGTGTATATGATAGTATCAACAGAAGATAGCAATCAAACAATGGCAGCTTTGGATATAGACCGAATACAATGCGAGTAGGAGAGGGATAGCGCAAGTGAACAAAGCTTGACTATGCAATTCCTAGTGGGATTTATTGTGGGAATACAACACAAGTGTACTGAGAGCTTCAGAAACTATCCTTGTGACAAAACAAAACCTACAACTTTAATGGATTCTAGTCTAGAAATGAAACTATTCTATGCTAAACTGATTTGTATGGAGCAACAATGGAATAAGACTGAAACAAGAAGATTATATGAGCTCTAAAACACCAACAATGGAAGCAAAACATGAAATTGGCATAGAATTCTAAACAAGAAATTGAAAGACTGAATAAGAGAATTGAGAAGATGAGGGGCCATTTTCTTGAAAACAAGCTGGCTATTTATAACCAATGCATTTACCAGAGGGTAACTCCCATTTGATCTCTTTTACTATAAACAAAGGAAAAACACTATTCACAGGGAGCAGAAAACATTAATGCAAGCCAAAGTGGTTGAAGAAAGCGTGTAAATTTGAAGATTTACGTTTGACATGATCATCGGAGGAATCTGGAAAATGTGAACAAAATGTGCAGATGGGTAGCGGATTCTGAGACCACCGCCCCTGTCCAGGCGGCGGTCATAGGACTATTGCCTATGTAGGGAGGTGGTTCCATCACTGAAGACAAAAATGCAAGAAAAAGGGGGAAAGGGAAAAACAAGGCATGCAAAGGCTGAGTGAGGGCATGCGGGATACAAGCATATACATGGTGAGCCTGAAATGATCTAATTTTTTAAAAAATTCAACCACAACTAAAATAAAATCATGTTTATTTTTAGACATAGGCAACCCTTGAAAAAAATCCATACTTATTACTTGTCATTTATACTATGGTATGCTATGTGGGTATAGTAAACTAGTTGGGTGCATATGTTCAACCTTAACACACTAACATTCTAAGCAATGTGATACATAATCAATTATATATTTCTTCATCCCTTTCCAAAAATATTGTTGTTTTACATCAGCAAGCATTTTTGTCACTCCGGGATGTCCAGAGTAAGGTGCATTATGAAATTCAGTCATCACTTTCTTCCTTAACTTGTTTTCTAAGGGTACATACACCTGATTTTCATACCTTAGGATTCCTTCACCATCAATTTGGAATCCTTTGTATCTTACATCATTAGAATCTACAGCAAGTTTTGTTTTTACTTTCTGATAATACGAATTAGTTAACATTGCTTTCTTTACTTTGTCTTTGAATTGAGTTCTCAAGGTTACAAGTGCAAAAATATGTTTCTATAAATTAGCACATCTTCCACTCTATTCTCATTAAATTTAATGTAATTGATGTCAAAACCATACCATTACAAAAACTCCAACCATATTCATTGTCTTCCATAAATATTAGGATGAGTGAAGATGTATTTCAGCCCAAGGTGGTATGTTTTTAACTCAAAGGGCTTCCCTAAGAGATAATGTCTCCAAAATTATAGTGCATGTACTATGGCAGCAAGCTCTAGGTCATGGGGAGCATAATTCATCTCATGTAACTTGATATTTCTACTTTCATATGTTATTACATGTTTGTTTTGTAGTAATATACCCCCTAATCCTTCTCCAAAAGCATTTGTGACAACTGTAAAGCTTCCTTAGGATTTGGAATAGTCAAAATAGGTGTTGTAGTTAGTTTTTATTTTAATGTTTTAAATGTTTCCTTGCATTTATCATTCCAAATAAACTTTTATCTTTCTTTTGTAGTGAAGTAATTGGGGCAGCAACCTTTGAAAAGTCTTTTACAAACTTTCTATAGTATCCTACAAGCCCCATGAAGCTTCTAACTTCATGAACATTCTTAGGTGCTAGCCAATCAATTATGGCTGCAATATTTGATGGATCAATAGATATTCCATATTTTCTTATCACATGTCCTAAGTAGTGTACTTCTGATTCATATAAAAATATTTTGATAACTTTCCAAACTATTTTCTCTTCCTTAATATTTCATGTACAATCCTTAAATGTTGATTGTGCTCCTCCACACTTTTTAAATAGATAATAATAACATCCAATAATACAAGCACAAACTTGTCCAAGTATTCTTGAAAAATATTATTCATCAAATGCATGAAATTTACATGTGTGTTAGTTAATCCAAAAGTTAAAACGGACAATTCATAGTGCTCATACCTTGTTCTAAAGGATGTTTTATGTATGTATTCATCTTTCATTCTCAACTGATGGTACCCAGATCACATATATATCTTAGAATAAATATAGGGTCCATGCATCTGATCAAATAGATCATCAATTCTGGGAAGAAGGTATCTATTCTTGATTTTTTCTTTGTTTAACATTTTGTAGTCAATACAAAGTCTAAGTGTTCCATCTTTCTTTTTAATAAATATCACCGGTGTTCCCAAGGTGAGACACTCGGTCTTATTAACCCCTTAGAAAAAATTTCATGCAATTGTGCCTTTAGTTCAACTAACTATTTTTTATTCATGTGGTATGGTACCTTAGAAATAGGTTCAGTTCTAGGTTTGATTTTAATTGTGAATTCAAACTCTTGTTTCGGCAGAAGACTAGGTAGTTCTTCCAAAACACATCGATGTACTCTCATAAGAACGGATATTTTTCATAAAATCACTATCTTCCTCTATTGATTTAGATATTTTTACTACATAACACATGTAGCCTTTTTTGGCATTTTTAAGTTGCATGGCTGATATTTCCCTAACTGTAATATGTCTTTTTACACCTTCAATGTTTGTTATTTTCTACAGATCATCAAGATATTTTATGTGTTTTCCATAATAATCCACATGTGGCTTATGATCAGTAAACTAATTCACATAAATTATGACATCATAAGACCCTAAAGGTGCAACATAAATTTCTACTTCTGTAGTAAAGCTTGGTAATTCTAAGGTTGCGCCGAAAGACATTAATCAATGTTGTGGACAACATTATTCCTATAATTGGGAAGTCCATGATTTTTCCATAATTCTATCTTTTATTTTTAATTTTGAAGCTAATTTACTATAAATAAAGCATTCTGTAGCACCAATATCAAAAATTATAGTTACATGTATACCAAACAACTTACCTGGTACTTCTATGGGTGTAGCTTGCTTTTTAGCTTGCTTATCAGCTACTGCAACATGTATCTTGTGTTGTTGGTGCTGTCATTTTTCTTTAGAGGGAATTGATTTGCGTAATGGTCCTTTCCATAATTATAACATCCCCCAATAGGTCCCTTCCTAGGCTCAAACTTATTCTCAGCTTTAAAATTACTGTTTTGGCCACTGTTGTTTTTCTGCCCACTGTTTCTATTATTAGAAACATGTTTATTTACGATTATTTTCTTACTATTGTCAACCCCAAATATTCTCTTAGTGTTTCATCATTTTCTTTACGTTTTGAATGACGAAACAAATAAGGGTAAGATCTAGGAGGAATACTTGTTAAATGGGTTGGTTAGAGGTTGATGTGTGCATTCGATTTCTTGATCCAGTCTGCCAACCGTGTGAGAGCTTCCTTTTGGCTAGAGGAACTACCCGTAATAGAAAACAAGACCACAAAAAGATAGTTAAATGATATATGATTGATTGCCTAGCGTATGCTAGTTCTAGGAAGTGTGATACTTCCTAGATGGTTTTCAATCCACTGTTTAAAAAAATTAATGTGAGAAATAAGTAAATTCCTACTATAGTTGATATGATTTAGGTATCTCATTCAAATACAATAAGAAAATCCAATCACAATAGGTTAGGCTATAGTTGGATCTAAAGGATGAGGTGTCTGTCAAGGTACTGGGATTGGTCAAGGTCTAATTCTAGGTTGTTTAGGTCAACTGGTAGGAGGTTATTTGGCTCTGTTCTTGGGTAGGGTATAAAACATGAGACCGATGTCGGTTGGGTATAACCGATGACGGTTAAGGGAGACCAACGACGGTTATGGGTAAGTAGTGTCGGTACAGTAGGATGACAGTAATTCAGTGAAAACCTTTTTATAGAGGCTAGGTGGGGTTGGATGGGCTAAAAAAGGTGATGGTGAGGTCTATGGGAATACTAAGAGAACTCAGAGAGGTAGAAGGTCCAGGATAGGTGATCTAATAAACGGGTGGGTGAGATTTTTGGTTTGTCAAAAAGAATGCTATGGAGGAATGGGAATGTTAATAGAAGAATGGTAACAAAAATGATAACAACTCTATGAATAGAATAGGAATGCAAATGATTAATGATAAAACACTTACCAATATTGCAGGTCCAATGGTTGGGTGGTGGTGATGATCAGTTGATAGAATAGAACTTGATGCAATAGTGACACTTCTTGGAATATTACCGTGAGTGCCAATGCTTCTATATCTATCTTGGTCTGTGTGGCTATGGATGTCTAGTGTGTGAAAATACCCTAGTTCTACTTGCATGCAGCTCTCTTCACGTCCTCTTGATCTTATAATATGCTAACTCAAAAACAAGGTTGTTTAGGTGAATAAATGGTAACCGACAAAGGTTCCGGGGGTTGACTAGCATTGGTTTAGGGGCGGCGGCGTTGGTTAAGGCGTGATTCCTAAGTTTACTAAAATGGGCAAATATTTCTAATTTCTTGGGCCCAGTAAGTTTGTTCTCACGGATTAGAGTGGAAACTTCCCTTCTAATGAGCAGAATGTGGTTAGAGAAATCTTAGGCATTGATTTTAGGGTTAGACCAAATCTTAGCTCATTAAGGCAAGTAAAGCTTAGTTATTGTTAGTTATGGAAACATGCCAAGAATAAGTCTAGGGTGAGGTGGCTAGATGAGGTGTCTAGGTGAGGTGGTGGGGTCAAAATTAAGATAATTAGATAATAAATATTGTGAGGATATATATATTAAATTGATTAAATTAATAATGATGTGGGATGGAAGGGGCCATGGTTAGGTGAGTATGTTTGAGATGGTTATTTGACGAGGATCAAGGGGAGTGTGACCTATTTTTGTGTCTACATTTTTACCCTTTTTTATGTAGCTTGTATTGGTAAGCGATAATGAAAAAAATAAGATGTGGTTGCCCCATGTGTGGGTAAAGGTGATCCCCCTCAAACTAGGAATAGATGAGGTAGAAGACAAAATCGGTGAGTGGTTTGATAAAAGGTGGATGTGATGAAGAGGAAGGTGGACAATAGGGGTAATGGGGAAAGGTCTATCGGGTAATCAAGGTAATGGGCCAGGGTCAAAGGTAGTGATATTCAAATGCACACACATGTATAAACTACAAAGATGATACTGTGCAGGTAGAGAGCATGCAAACTCTACATCGTCTAAGATCGGTAGGATTATCCAAACAAGGTTGAGGTGATTTTAGCATCCAAGGTATAGGATATGTGTGGAAGCACATCATAGGTCAAAGTGCAGGAATGTTTAGGTATGTTCGGTACACAAAAGGTTGGGTTAGGATAAATGGCATAAAAATAGGCAAGGTAAGGTAATTAGATAAAACAACATGGGTAACAATGTCATAAGGTATAGCGAGCACATGAGTTCATAGGTCATTAACAGTGTTTCGGGTCTAGGTAGCGAGGTCATAACATGGGTAGGGCTGAGGTATGGGTAAAATAATATGTTCCTAAATGTAATGAAGGACGAGCATAGGTAAGGTAGGCGTGGAGGTTGGTTGCGATAAGGGTGGGTAAGGTCAAAAGTGGCTGGGTTGGTTAAGTATTAGTCGGAAATGGGGAAAGGGTATGTACAAGAGTATGACAGGTAACCGATGTCGGTCATACGTAATTGGTGATGGTCTAGGTAAGCCGATCATGGTTTATTAGGGTAGATGACCGATGTCAGTTTGGGTATAACCGACCATGGTTTTCTAGGGCACAGGACCGATGTCGGTTTAGGTATAACCGACGTCGGTCATGTCAATGTGGGTATATAAAAAGAAAAAAGTTGTATAATATAGATTCATTTGTACATTTTGGATTTTGTGAAAATGACGAGAGCACGAGACTTTTGTGGCTTGGTGAGAGGAAAGTACATGGGACCATACCAAGGTGAGGTGGAGAGATCCGGTTGGAGAGGAGAGCCAGGTAGACAAGTCCACATGATCGGGAAGAGTGAGGTGATTGGTAGAGAGGTTGGAGGTTGATTTGGACATGGCAGAGGTAGGAGAGGGTTTGGGTGGACCACCAACATAGCAGGCCAGATGTGCCACCACAGAGGTGACATCGAGACGAGGTAAGATCTAAGATTTTCTATGTATTGTTGTTAAATGTAGAAGGGAATATGGGTCAAGAGGGTGTGGGTAGGTTAGAAAATTTGAAATTTGGTGGTTAAAATGGGTGAGAGAAGGGGTGGGAAAAAGGCATAAGTAGGTTAAATAGGGTTGGGGGGATTTGGGGGAAGTTTTTGTAGGTGTCTAGGAGAAATGGGGTGATAAAAGTGGGGGTTCAGGTTTGGGAGCGAATAATAGTGACCGACGTCACCAAGGTATGGCCGACTTCAGTCTTGTTACACCGACATTGGTTAGGGATGAGGGGAACCGGAGCCGGTTATAATGGATTGGTGATGGTCAGGAGTAACCAGTGTCGGTTAGGGTAAAGGAGCTAGAGGTCTAGGAAGGGTAAGAGGAAAGGTTAGGTAAAGTGGGTAAAATAGATAGTGGGTGGGGGAAGGGAAGAAGGGAGGGTTGAAGGTAAATGTTGGGTAAAATCAAGTTTTAATAATGTGTGTGATTGGTTGAATATAGGCCAAGGACCAGCTACGGATGAGAGATAGGGTACCTCCCTTACTCATGGAGGTATGGGGGGTGTGACAGCTGATGACTGGTGCCATGTTGTAGAGGTTTTCCTAATTAGGGTCAGATGCTATCGGCACATAGTCTAGGAGCTGAGTTTGATGGTCACTCTCATTGACAGATGGGACTCAGTGACCAATACCTTCCATTTACTAATGGGTGAGATCATAGTCACCCTGGAGGATGTGTATATGATCCTGCAGCTAACGATAGTGGGGACGCCAAGATATTATATCTCCTTATAGGCCTATGAGGAGTTTATGTTGACCGTGTTTGGTGAGGGGCTAGTGGAGATGAGGTTCCATAGCACCAATATGAGCTAGTGAGATATGTATTGGGCCCATCCGGAGGATATGAGGTGGTAGTGTTCTTAATGGAGGTCATCTGCTACTTTCCACTACTTTGGATGCGGAGGGTGGGAGATTCCCATGATACTTTATGGGGTTTTCGCATGATATGGTGGAGGATAGGACCCATTTTACATGCGTTCCCACATTCTTGGTACGGTTATCAGAGAGAGCTATGAGTTTATGGGTAGCTATGAAGGTTTAGCCCTTGTTGTACTTTCATAATTCATTATTGGGCATATGAGCACATTGTGTGTGTGCATCCTATTGGTATGCCTCAGGTGATGCATTTGAGTCAGGTTTTGTGAAAGTGGGCTTGGTGATGGGTGCTTTCGATTGGGGAGTGCCGAAAGTGAGAGATCTACACATGATGTAGCCTACTATAGGTGATTGCTAGAGGGGTTGTCTAACATGGATATTATTTGTAGGCCCTATGTGAGCTTTCCATCGTATGGACAGATGGCAGAGGAGCTACAAGAGCTGAGATACTCCGATGGATAGAGGGATGACATGTAGGAGAGTGCGAGATGGTACTGTTGACAGGGTAAGATGGTAGTTTTGTCTACTTCAGGATATACCGCCACCTTTCCCATAGTATAGGAGGGATGACATGGAGAGGAATCTACCTCTACCACATCCAACAGTGTTGAAAAGGTAGGAGGAGTAGGTGAGAGACCGTCAGATTCATGATGTTGGGGTGACTGATAGATATAGGTAGTGGTGGGCCACACATTTATGAGCATTACCACCAAGGCCAGGGCAGTCAGATTTATCCACCATCATTGTTCAGAGGGACGCCCTATAGGGGCAGTTAGATACCCTAATTATATAGTTAGGGATAGTACAGAGCGAGATGATAGGTTCGAGAGGCATAGGTTGTTATGTTGCAGGCACAAGTGGTCACTCTATAGGCCCAGGTAGCAGAAGGGACATGTACCCGAATAGGGTGGAGATGTGGATGGGGTACAAGTGGCTACCTTATAGGTGCAGATTATAGGTTTTCGGGGCTAGATGGCCCTTTGTATAGGTTGTGGCCCTTTAAGCCAAGATATAGGTAGGAGTGGGATAGGGTCCCTCAGGATAGTCACATGGGCATAGGGACAGGGTCCCTCTTTATAGGTACTAGTGGGATAGGGTCCCGAGAGATAGGTACAAGGGCCAAGGCCAATGGCACCACCACAGATAGTACCGATAGGTAGGTTGAGGGATGTCTTAGGTGAGGTCTGGTATTATCAAGATATTTTGATGGCTGTAGGGATAGATTTTCTATCCTATGGGGAGTATAGAGCACACCTGGGCCTCGAGTGAGAAGACCAGGTCGCGTACCCATAGTGTAGAGAGTATAGGGGGCTGACGAGCCCTGAGATAGGGTCAAGGTGAGACTACTAGTGCATGATTCTAGCTCCAGGTGATGGACCATCAGAGGATAGATCAAGGTGTGCTAGAGAGAGGTTGGTAGGGCACCCCACTAGAAGGTAGAAAGAGGAGACTGATGAGATAGGGATGGATATCAGGTGGGGTGATGATTAGTCACTAGTGATGATCAGTGTATCCATGTTTTTGACATTATTTATATATGTATACCAGCCTACGTGTCGAAAATAATGAGGATGTAGATGAGATTTTTTGTTATTTTTGATCATATATTGGCCTGCGTGCCGAAGATGGTGAGGTTGTATATGAGATCTTTTGAGAGATTGTGATTATTATTGGTATATATGTTCACATGTATTTTTATATAGACTATCTGATTTATAGATGATGGTGTTTATAGTATGGATGGTGTACATGTTTTAATTTTCATTGCTATATATAGATAGGTGGAAATCAAGTGGATTAGGCCTAATAGAGTCAAGGTCGTGTAGGCATGGCAAAGTTAGGTTTATTTAGTCATGGATGGAGTCAGGTCATAGGCATGGATGGAGTAATGTATGTTTAGGCATGGATGGAGTCAGGTCATAGGCATGGATGGAGTCAGGTCTGTTTAGGAATGGATGGAGTCAGGTCATAGGCATGGATTGAGTCAGGTTAGTTTAGGCATGATGGAGTCAGGTTGGTTTAGGCATGGATCGAGTCAGGTTGACTTAAATATAGTTAATTTTCTAATTCATTAATTTGTGTAATTAATGATGATGTGGATCATGTTAATATTATTTGTAGAAAAATGTATGATTACAGTAAAGAAATAGTAGACAAGATGAAACGAATGTGTAAATTATGATGGTAAAGATGTATAACAAGTGTTACTTGTTGGGTGTAATTTCCAATTATTGATATAGAAAGGAAACTAACTAGGGTAGAATGTGAATAGGAAAGGGAAATATGGAATTGGTTAGGATAGAAAGTGGCTAATCTAACCTCCAAAGGCCCCATGTCCTCGAAGTGTTGCTTGCATAGTCTCGGCAAAAAGGACCTCGAATGATGTAGTTCTCCCATAAGCTAGTGAATATTAGGGTGAAATAGCAGAATGGGTTGATGGGTGTTAGGCATGGGTGAATGTAGGTCATAGGCATGATTGATTTTAGATTGTAGGTGTAGTTGAGTGGTTTTTAAATATAGGTGTTGATGATCTAGCCCTATATAGGATATTCAATGAGTAATGAGGAAGGTGAATGGTAAGAGGTGGTATAAAGAGCCACTTAATTGATAAAAACCCTAATGAATCGATAATACCTAAGATCAGCTCATGAATAAAAGACCCTAAAGGTGTTTCCTAATGGACCATTCTAAGTGTGAAGAAAATCACATAGTCACGAAATGTCAAGTTTACGGAAAGTCCCTTGAGTAACGAGGAATTTAGGTGAAAAGGGAAAGGAGGTGAGAATTGGTGGTGTAGCATAACTTAGTGTAAGACAACGTGTCTTTCGACACAAGAAACCTAGGATCAAGAATAGGCAAGTCCATGATTAAAATTCATCTTTTTCTTCATTTTTTGGTTAATTTTTAATAGACTGATCGATACATGAAGTCTATATGGGATAAGTATATTATCTCCTTGAGGTCTTCATGAAGCTAATCGATGCGGGAAGCTTCAGGATATTTATTACATTTTTTTAATGACTGGATATAGTTTTCCTTCAAGGGAGTAGTTTATTTTATAGAAGCGACATATAAAGAAGAGATGTCCCTTTTGAGGGAGTCATCTTTCAATGGAAGTTGACTCAAGGAGTTGTATCCCTTTTTTTTAGACATTTAAGTCATGGACAAGACTATAGAGGATGATTAGGTTCTTATTTAGAAGACAAGACCGTAGCACACAAAGATTAACTACGAAAAAGGTGGTTTCAAGTGATGAAAAACCATGGGATTCCATCTTGAAGAAGATGAAAAGTATCTAGGAGAATCATGCTATGAGTAGAGTCGTGGTACTCATATTGAATATAGGGCTAAAAGGTGTCAGGAATCACATGATTCTTTTTGAGTCGCGGATCCTCAAAAATAGGTAATATCGAAGGTGAACAACGTTCAAGGGATGATGAGTGATAAAAAGACAGAAAGTGATATAGGACTCGATATCAACAATACAATGATCGAAGATGTAAGATGTTAAGGGGCTCAGTTCGGGTTTACCTTCGAATGAAGATAAACGATAAGCACACCGATCCATAGGCATGGGTAACAATATTGGGTCCAAGCCAATTAGGAGCAAATTTGCCCCATTTACTTTTCTCCTCTTTGGTTACATGTTGATTTTCCTTTAGGATGAGGTCACGACCTAAAAGGTTTATTCATGAATATGTTTGTCATAGACATGTTTGATACATTTTGAGATGATCAAGAGAATTGAGACAACACTCATCTAATAACTCAAGTTACACCAAGTGATCTTTGGAAAAATTCATTGTCATTGAGCATGTCTTGTAGTGAGATGTGGAGAGATGGAATATGGACTTTGAGAGGTAAGACAACCTCGTACCATAGACCGAGAAAAGGTGGTGGTAGCAGTCAAAGTGAGAATACTAGTGCGATAAGCCCACAAGGCAAAAGGAATGTGTGTATGTCAATCTCTCCCAAAGATCGTTGAAAACCTTCATAAGAATTTTGTTCAAGGTTTTATTGGTGGATTCACTTGACCATTATTTTGTGGGTAATAAGGTGAGGAGAAACTAATTTGGATGCCAAAAAATCACATAGTTTGTGTAGGATTTTGTTTTTGAATTGTTTTTCGTGATCGGTGATAATGTAGTGAGGGACACTAAAGAGACAAATGATATGATGGTTGATGAATTCACATATTTTCTTGGCTTTTTTAGAAATGAGGGGAATGGCCTCTACCCATTTAGTGTAGAATTTGGTAGCGGTTATGATCAATGGGTGGATTTGTGAAGAATGGGGGTTGATTTCACCGACAATATCTAAACCCCATTAAGAGAAAGGCCAAAGGTCTTATGTGACCTGTAAGGCATGACTAGGGGTGTGATGTAGATTAGCATGTTGCTAGTATTTCATGAAACATTTGACATAATCACAATAGTCATGGTTTAGGGTTGGCCAATTATAGCCTAAGCGAAGGATGCATTTTGTGACAGCTAAACTACTTAGTGACCTTCATAAATTCCGTTGTGGACTTCCTTAATGGTATAAGGAATTTAAGAGCTTGTAAGGCAACGTAAGAAAATTTCATCAAAACCGTGCTTGTAAACAAGACCACCCATGATGGCATAACATGAGACACTTTTAAGAAAGGCACGTTGTCCATTACAAGTTAGATCAATGGGTAGAATGGAAAGGGAAATATAGTCTACATATTGCTTATACCAAAGGTCACGTGGGTCAAGGGAAATAGTTCCGATGGAGTAAACTTCATGAGGTAAATAAGAGGGTGATTATAGCCTTTGTATGGTGACAAATATTTTAGAGTCAGTGGGTGAAGCAAGTATCTAAGAAGCCAAGTAGGCCATGGTATCCACAAATTTATTGGTAGAACATGGGGTGGTTTGAAGTGCGTAACGGTCAAAGGTGGTCAAAAGTATGTCTACGCGATTCTTAAAAATTTTAAGTATCTCATTATGACACTGGTATATACCATTGACTTGGTTTATGACCAATTGAGAATCACCAAAGATGTTGATTGACTTAACATCTAAGGCATAAGCATCCTGGAGACCCAATACGAGTGCTTCGTATTCAACAATATTTTTTGTACAATCAAAATCGAGTTTGAAAGACAAAGGCATATGTTCACCATCAAGTGGAATGAGGATAACACCAGCCCCACCCCCATGCTAACACTTGGAGCCATCGAATAAGAGTGTCATTTGGTAAGTAGGTTTGTCCAAGGAAAGGGTAGCTATAGACTCATCTGGGAAGTCAAAGTTAGAGGGTTGATTCCTAGAAATAGGTGTCGTTGGCCAATTGGTCGGCGATAGCCTAGCCCTTGATGGAATTTTTATGGATTAATTCGAGGTTAAGGTCAGCCAGAAGCATAATCCAACATGCGGCATGTTGATGCTGATAAGGTTTGGCATACATGTATTGTAATGTGTCGAGTATTAGTAATGATGAAGGTTTTGTGGTTGAGTAGGTAATGGCGGAGTTTTGTGGCAATGAAAACTAAGGCTAGGAAAAGTTTTTGGCATGAGTATATCTAGTTTCATAGTCAAGAAGGGTATGAATTATGTAATAAACCGCTTGCTTTCAGTGTTGGTCATTGCGAGGGGTGAGCATGGCACCTAGAGAATGATTAGTGGCAGAAATATATAGGTAGAAGGGCTGGTCATTCTTAGGAGGGATAAGAATTGGCAGTTGAAGGAGGTATTATTTCAAGGCTTTAAAGGCTTTATGGAATTTAGAATCCCATTTGAATAAAATGTCTGTCTTGAGAAGATGGAATGGTTGAAAGCATTGAAAAGTTGCGAGATAAAACAACGAATTGATTGCAACTTTCCTTGTAGGCTATGAAGTTGACGGAGATTAGTGGGTGGCGGAATTTCAAGAATAGCCTTGACTTTAGCAAGATCGACTTCTATGCCACATAAAGAAATGATGAAACCTAGGATTTTTCTGGAAAGTAACACAAAGATGCACTTCTTTGGTTGAAGACAAACACAATACTTGATGAGGTAGTAAAAATGATTTTAAGAATGGGCAAGTGTTTGATTCAATGCTTGGAATTGGGAAATAGATCATTGACATAATATTACAATATGTGATGCATGATTTCATGGAAGATGTAAGTCATGGCTTGCGATATGTAGCACCAACATTTTTGAGGCCAAACGGCATGGCATGACCGGATAGAAAAATTCGCCCAAGGGTAATGAAGGTAGTCTTTTGTTGATCCTTGCGAGCTTGTAATATTTTATTTTATCCCAAGAAACCATCCATGAGCAATAACATTTGATGGCCAAGCGGTGACATCAACTATTTGGTCAATTCCTTGTAGTGGGAAATCGTCTTTGGGTTAGGTGAGGTTAAGGTAATGGAAATCATGTGTAAATGCGGAGTCCCCTATCACCTATATGATAGGAATGATGTTACAAATCCATTAGGGATAATCAATGGGTAGAATGAAGGAAACCGAGAGAAGGTTTTGAATCTCTTCTTTAACCGAGAAGATTAATGTGAGGATGCATTTTCCATAGATTTTTTTGATGGGTTTTGCCTCATGAATGGTTATAATATTGTGAACCATGATTTTTGGGTCAATACTGATATATCGGTATAATACCAAGAAAACGTGGTGCTATGCTCCCAAAGGAAAGAGGTGAAGGATTCATGTTCAGTAGCATCTAAGGATTGGTCAATCTTTAGAATGTGTGGGTCATTCTGAGTATTAATGTTTTTTTCAATGGTCGATTCATTCAACATGGTTTGCATCTCAAAGGGTAACGACCGATGAATATAAGAGTCTTCTGCACCAAGGTAGGTGAGGATGGACTCATCATCCTGACATTGAATGATGTTAATTGAAGGTGTATCATCATCAATCATGTTAGGATATATGAATGGGAGAGAAGAGGGAGCTTCTTCATCGCATTGATAGGTCAGTGGTCCTAGGGAAATGGTGTTTATGAAAAAAAAATTTAGGAGGAATAGATTCGGGATCTATGGACTTCATGGGTGAAGATTATAATGTGGGTGAATGAGAGGGGAAGATTTATCATCCTGGATAAGGTTGACGTGAACCTTCTTAGAGGGTGGAGTGTCAAAACCAATGCCACTATGGTCATTGTGTTTACAAGAGGTACGAGAAATGATAGTGCTAAATCCTTTCTACGTGCAATCGATGGAGGAAAGTGTGAGCGAAGCGGCGGTTAGTGAGGGAGTGTAGGATAGATGAAAATGGTTAGGCTTGGATGGAGGTTCATTTTTATAGGTGGAAATATCAAGTCCCCATACATTAGGTTGGTGTGAAGGTGGGAAGGACCATAAGGAAAAACATCACCGATGTAGATGATGTAGCTATGATGTTGACATATATTCCCATACTCGTGTGGGGTGAGGAAGATATCAATATTGTATAGCAAAGTATTCCCTAGAGTGAGGAGTTAAAAAACACCTTCTAAGGGATCAGTAGTTGGTATGTGGGTAGTGGGTATAAATGGCTCACCGGATGTTGGGGAAACAAGTATGTCGGTGGTAGAGGCTACAACTGTAGTGGGGATAGTAAGGTTAGATGCAGTAGAAGTAGTGGCAATTTTGGTGGATGGGATCGTGGGTGAAGTTGAAGTAGTGATAGTGGAAGATGCCTTGACAATCACATGAACATCATTGCGATGATATAGCATTTTACAAGTCTTGAAAGGTGATGGGTCAGTAGGGATGGTGTAATTATGTCCTTCATGTTCAAATTTGAGGCATCGATGCAAATTTAAAGGGACACAACCCATAAAGATAGAACCAAGGTTAGCTTAGCAGCAATTTATATTAGAACTCTCCTTCTAGAACATAGAAAAGTTCGGGAAAATGTGGGGGCCATGCGAGACATGGAGAACAATGGTACCCAAGGTAGAGTTCATGGTGTCATTGAAGGAGTGCAACAAAATTGGGTTACCATGCATGTAATCGGCAAGTATCTCGCATTTGGTCATGTTGGTACCCATATTTAATCTCCTTCATAGCTTGAGCAACATCATGAATTTTACAAGAAACTCAGAGGTAGATAAATGATCTATATGTTGTTTTGTAGCTGATGAAGTAATTTATTTGACTTATTAGCACTCAAGATTTAAAGAAGCGGGTAGCACCTTGAAAGGATTTCATCTTATCCTCACTATTTTAGGTTGTGCCTCTAAACCAAGGTAAGAGAACCTGTATTGTAGCCTCTATTTTATGAAAGGGTTGAAAATATCCTTGTATTATGCAGATTGTATGGAAATGGCCTTAAGAAAACATGATCAATTTCCCATTATTCAAACTCAACAAAGATGTCACTACTAAATGATAGAAATGCTTTCAAGACAAGGCTGAAGCTACTTAAGACATGGTGTGATCCTGACTACTTTATGAATTTTTGTAAATGGAATATATTCTCTTATTGACACATAATGAAACACATGGGTTGTATAGGTGGGATTAGGTGATTTAAATGAATTTTGGGGTGGGAGAGTTTTAGAAAAGACTAACAATAATTTGTCAACTTCTTTGAGCACCTTTGCAAAACTTGAAAAACAAAACCCAAACAATAGAATGCTTTAAAGAGGTTAAGGTATTCCTTCAACTAGGATATGTGCACCAAATGGAAGCCTAGATCTACACTCTTCCACACAATCTCTAATGGTCTATCACAAAATATTGAGCTAGATGAATCAGTTAAGCATTTAGAAATTTCTATTTTATCATACCTAAGGTGCACCCATAGGTTTACAAACAATCTTTGTATCAAGGAAGGCAGAGTGAATTTAAATTTTTTTATCCCTTTATCAGATGAAAGCTCTTCTGATCTTGGGATTGCAAATACCACTAAGCTATCACAAGAATGAGACCTGCATGATGAAAGAAACTCTAAACACCATATTACAATAGGAGCAAGAAACAAAAATTGAAAGCATTCTGAAATATAAGCGTATGCAAATTTTTCCCAGAGACAACATAAAATAATCCAGAAATGACAAAAATTATCAGCAAGGGAATGTTACAAGAATAATCTCAGAGCTTGTTAGTGGCTATACATCTGCAACCAACCTAACATGATACAAATTTGATGCAAAAAGGAATTAAAATGGTTCTCAGGTGGTTTCTCAGAGAATGGGCTTCTTCCCATATTTTCCGTGAAAATTCTAAGTTTCTCCGACCATTTGCATGACAAATTCATGCAATATATAACTTTCACTCACTCACTCACTTTGCCCCTCAAATATTCCCTCCAAAAGTGGAATATTCAAGCACCTTTGCTTTGTAATATTTCGGAAAATGACATTTAACAAATTCACAAAAATTTGCCATTGTTCTTTCAAAAGGTGAATCATTACAAAACTTTCATCATTCTTCAAAGTGGAAGCACATTTTTCATTTCCCATGCATGTAGATCCCTTTCATTTCATCATTTCAACTTTTCCCTTCCCAATTTTTACTCTGCAACTTTGGATCTAGTAATTCACATTTTTATGAACCAGAGTAAAAATTTATTTGAAAAATGCCTTGGATTCACAAATTGAACCCCCAAATTGATTAATCTGGACCCTGTAGGCCAAAACAACATGAATTGGCAAAAAATTTGATGAAGATTGATGCAAAAACACATCTCCAAACTTCCTAGAGCTCAAATGGTGGCCAAACTAGTGAAATGCACAACATGTCGATATGTTCCTCAACTTCAAATTTGAGCCCTCCACGTAGCAGATCTAGGCCTCGGGACATCTTTTTACCTTTTTACTACTTTTGGAAAATTTGCACAATTTCTTGATTTCCTCGCTGCTCCGCCGATGATATTTGGGCCTGACACATGGCATAATATGACCTGGATATGGAGTCGCGGCTCAATTTTACCCTTGGGCTTGTGGGTTAGTTTGATACTTTGAGTCATTTGAATACAAGAGGTAAAATTTCCAAGTTGCCTCCGATGGTCCACCTCCCTACCTCTTTGACTTTTCAAACTACCACATGTCACCACGATGCACCTTGAGGTGGTCCCAAAAATTTGATACCTTGAACGAGCGTGAGCTCACCACATGTCCTATTCCAGCGAGATCTTTTTAAATGCTTGAAATCTAGTGGAGGCCTCTATGTGTCCCCATCTCGCAAAGCCTCCATGTGTCCTCCCGGTGCTATTTCAAAGCCAAACCAAAAATTTGATTCTCAAACGAGCGTCGTTCACCCACATGGACATATTTCTGAGTTGAGGATTTTTATAATTTTTTTGAAGTATTTAGCTGAGCCGCATCCAACCAAAAGGTGCCATGTCCCCTATAGATGCAAGGATGTAAATTTGACCGGGAGAAAATGCCCGTTAAACCGTAAAATATAGAAACACAAGCATTTGAGGCTAAAAATGAAGTTTTCTTCAATGACAGAGACTTTAGACTGTTGTAAAGTCAAACATGATCCTTAGGGACACACCAACTCATTCTTCTTCAAGTATTTCAGGGCAGAATGTCAAGAACAAAAAATTTGATTATTTCAATAGAGGGAATGAGAAAATGTGAGTTTTTCAAAGGACAGAGCCCAAGGAACTCAAAATACAGACCTTTCTAGAGGAACAAAGAAACTAGGAGACAAATATGGACCCATACATGATCTTTGACCCAGAGGCAGACTAAAAAAGGCAAAAAATACCAACCAAGCACAACATGGGGAAAGATAGAATGGTAGAGATTGTAAATCAATAAATTTTCAAGGGCACAAATGGGGCAAGACAATTTTGAGCACCAACAAAGGCTCCGACTCAAGGATACACACTACCTCCAAGTGCCACAAGAAAAAAACCGGACCAAGTTCCAAAATATCCATTGGGAAACCGAGTCACAAGCCAAAACGCCCAAAAAAAATAGGTGATAAACCTACCAAAATAACAAAAAAAAAAAGAGCAAAAAAAAAAATTGTACACTATACAAGTGATATGCAAACCTCAGTTTTGGGGATCAATCCAAAAAATGCTTCAAATGTCTGTCATTAACAGGCAGCTCAAGCAATTCCCCATCCAGGTCCTTGAGGAAAAAGGTATTCTCACCAATTCTTATGTCAATGGAATATGGGCCCATCCACAAAGCATCAAATTTACCATGCTTGCCCTTATCTTCATGCTGTTATCCCACAATAGCACAAGATCTCCAATACTAAAAGCTCTTGGGGTTACCTTCTTATCAAACAACTTCTTCATCCTCTCTCTAAATTTTACATGCCTCTGATGGGATGCTCTTCTTGCTTCATCAAGCTCGACAATCTGATTAATCCTTGCTTCATATGGATTGATTTCTTGGTCTTCAAGTTATTGAACAAACTAAAATGAAGACAATTGCAGATGTAAGGGCAGCAAAGCTTATGTTCCATATACCAATTTAAATGGGCATTTACCAGTAGCTCTTTTGGCAGTGATCCTATCAGTGTAACATTCTTATTTTAAGACTTTAGAAACAAGGGAATTTTTTTTACGTAATGTTCTCTATTCTAAATAAAACATCATTTAGAACACACATTCCATGCAAATCAATCTCATAACAGATAACCATATGCATTTGTAAATGACTCGATTATCCACCAATCTATTTATGTTAACTTTAAGTATTGAATATTTATCGTATACTTCGTATACTTGGTTTTCCTACCCTAAACTCGGGTACTGAGTGATCTGTTTAAAGAACCTATCTAAATATTTTATACCAATATTCATCTGATATCACGTTGCTTTAAAATAGGTGACATAGGACAACACAATGAAGAGCTTTGCGATACTTTGGCCAAAGATTTTCAACATATCACTGTTTATGTCACTATTCATAGATGACATACTTGTCATTCCGGAATATGTCCTTCACCTCACTCATATGTTATCTAGAATGGTCTTTACTGACTACCATCAGTCCATTTTTCCAAGGTTTAACCCTAGCTCTAGTTATACACATAATTTATTATAGGAAGATGCTCACAATGTCTTAGGGTGAATGGGCATACTCAGTTGACCTAAGTCAACTGGATGTGCCAAGGTACCCGATCCATTGAAAGCTACCGCCTATCCTAAACATGCCACTAACTTGACCTAGAGAGAAACTAAGTTCAATTCCTTATTTGTGTGTAGATCTAGATGATCAATGTAGAGAAGGGTGTTGCCACATGTCAACTGCATCACTGTATCCTCAAAAAGACCCTAGTATTTTTGAAGGTACAGTCCTATAGTTGGCATGTGCCAACATCCTATAGAAATTACCTCATCAAGATGTACATACCCCTAGGAGGTTATTAATGTTTAATTAATTTGGATTATAAAACATATTACAACATCCATGCTAAACCCTAATCCAACACTCCTTAAGTTCTTGTTCTATACTTGAATCAATTAAGCATTAAAGAACTTCCTTTAACTCATGATTGCTTTTAATGTTTGTTTACTTAGTTTAACAAGCAGTTAACCAAAACAGGACAGCAATATCATAAGTTTCAATATAATGTAATTTAACCATTCAGGGAGGTATAGCAACCACATAGGTCCAACTAAGTAGACTTCATACAAAATGAAGTCTAATGATTTATAATCATATCTCCAATCCTTTTTTGTTTACATTCATTTGAGAGAGGAAGATTCTTCCTCTACATGATTAAGTGTTAGGGTTTATCATTCACAATATCCATAGTTCTTACTGCATGTTCATTACACATCACATTACTATGTTAAATTGTTTAGATAATAAACATCATCTTATGCAACTTAACAAGCTACATCATTATAAGGGAAATTGAACTAATTCCCTTTATCCATATTATCAAAGGATAACAGATAAACATATAAATAATATGAATAATATCAACAAGATAGAACTTCCATCTCCTTTATAAAAGTATGAGATAATTTACACAACCAATGCAAGTAAATCTCAACTCACAATTCATCATTATAAACTTATATATTTACAAGACTATGCACTTTAGGCATACTACATAACAACAACCTTCATTCTAAAAAGTATACAACTTTTCTTTTTCAATACAACTAAAGAATGAATCAGAATTATTTACAAAGAATTAGACTTATATCAGCCAATACATCATATAAGTTGTTGCCTTCTTTTATCAGTTACAATGTCCATCTGCAAAAATTGCTAGCATGGGGTAGTTCAATGAACTGAGCATAATAAACACTAAGCATTAAAATGAAGTGCATTCCACTAATTGTTTCATTAAAACAACTCTGCTTTAATGAGACAATTAATATATCATATAATAAGCATAAGTGATACCAACCAGAAAAGAAGTACAATAATAAATCTAGATCCACTTTTAAGAGAAGAGTAGAATATAATCCACAACATCTGTCTTAAAACTTAAAGTTTAATTGATCCTATCAATTACCTTTAAACAAACAATAGATCTTACCATCCCATTATTTCATAATTCTATCCTAATAGAATACAACATTTATCTTTTCTATAAGACAAAAGAAGTGTTTACAGCATGGTTCATTTTAGGATGATTCATCTAAATCTTAAGCAAAGAATAAGAAGAACCATTATGTACCATACCCAAACTCAAAACATCCGAAAAATAGATCAAGTTCATAACATGAATTAACTGTTTCCTTTTAGGGATAACAATCTTATAAATTCAACATTTAAGATATACATCTAAACAAAATTCCATATCAATCCAAGAAGGTAAAGAGAATCAAATAGTCTAACTACAAATTTAATTCTACTTATGCATGTTATAAGTTATCATTCAAATATCTGAAACCAACATTCACAAATCAAAGTAGTCCCATACAGGAGTTAATCTCTACTCAAGTTCACCCAAAATATAGAGTACAAGAGACAAAACCTACTCCTATCCATCCAAATAAAGCAAGGCTTAGTCAACAATAGTCGATCAAACAAGTATGCATTCACTTATCAGTAGAACTGACTTAGCTACTATCTTTCTACATCATTACAACAAATGATTCAAACAAAGTAGACCAACAAACCATAAAGAAATCACCATCTCATAAGAGAATCGAGTGCAGAGGAGTTCAATAAATGAACTTATCCAAACGACAGAGAAAAGGGATCTCTATTAGGAAAGGTCCATATAATTAATCATTTCATTAAACTTAACAAATGAATTTCCTGTTTCAATTCAAATCAGAATGAAAAACATATTACAATCCCAAAAATAGTATACTGATCCCAAGAGAGTATATTTCCTTTATCTTTAAAAGAAACCCAAGAACTCATTCACTATATCCAATAAGGATAGAATCCCGAAATAGTAAGCTAACAAGTTCATAATTATCCACAAACTCAAGGACTGAAGTCTCTTAATGCTTCAACAACTCAATACGAAGAGTAAGTAGTTCATGATTCAAAAAGAACTATACACAAAACAACCGAACAGAGAAAGTAATCCTTCCCTTATAAATTTAGTGTATAAGGGTAATAACTCAACCTTCCAATGAGACCCAAAACTTATTTTAAAGGATCTGAAGAGAGAGCAAGAAACCCAAAATGTTTAAGTCAAAAGATGTCCCATTCTTACCTCCAATGCAACTGAAATAGAAATCAAACAAGACTTTCACAACCTCAAAATTGCGACAGAGGAGACTTAGTTTCAAACAAAACAGTCAACCCAGAACGTGGGTTTCCTCAAACAGAGGGGAAAAGAATACCCCCAATTTTACACCATTACCATCTCAGAGAAGACGATACAGTCTTAAAAATAGAATATCACATTCATTAAAATAAGAGGTTTCCAGTTCAGATCTTGAAGATATTACCAAACAACTCAGCCAAACTATCTCCCGTTTTCTTGTGAGTAAGTTGTTCCATAAAAGAGTTATAAGATTTAAAATTTTAATACAAGTAAAACCCAACACACAAAAATAGAATAGAATTGAATTCATTGATTCAATTAAAATTTCTTAACACTCAAGTACCAAATATGAGTACAGTGTTGAACACAAGCTTCACACAAAATTTCAGAACTACACAAGTAATAAAATATGAGTGCAAAGTGCAAATACAAACTTCAAGCAATAGTTCATAGTTACGTAAGTTTCCAAACACCGGTTCAGAACAACACAAAGCTCCAACACAATTTTATATCAAAACATGAAGCCCTAATTCAAGATCAAATGGAACTCAAGATTCCCTTAAAGTTCAGAACCCTATATTGCAATGAAGGCTAGTTCAAAACACAACAACCTTGAATACAAGTTCCAGAATGAAAAATAGAGCTACAAAAACAAGTTTCACATACAAGATTCACATGCATGCTATCATTGAACTTGCACAGAGAGAAAGTTTCCAAAACAACATTATTTTTTCCATGGATTCATATCCAAAAATCACAGAGATTCATAAAAGCATGCAAGTAATCAACCGAAAAATCATGCAAATATTAATAAGCATAAGAGTAGAGTTATTCTAATGAATCATTTAGAAGAAAGCATGAAATCTTAATGGGTAGAGCCTATCATGCCTGATAGTGCTTCTACCAAATCAAAGGAGACTTCTGCCAAGCTTCCAACTCTTTTTCTCCTCCACGAAAGATCAACAATCAAACATCTTTTCTTCCTATGCCTCATATACTTTCCTTCGATCAAAAATAGACCATAGAAACCAAAAATAGCTTTGAAGTGAAGGTCGAACTGCTGGTTCGAAGAACTAGATAGCTCCATGCTAGAGAAAAATCTGCAATGCATGCAAAACCAAACAACCTCCCACAAACCCGCCTTCCAAGTTTCCAAGATGGTTTACACACAAAAACTGAGGTCCATCAATGCCATTAATTCTAAATTTCCCACTTATCTTTCCTTACCACTGCCTCCTAAAACTAGCGAATGCCAATTCCATCCAAACATGCAATTCCATCTTTAGTGGAGCTTCCATGTATGCCTCCACTAAATTCAACTAGCCCCTGCCAAAACTGGCAGTACCACCATCCATTAAACCCTATCAACTCACTTAAATGCCATTGGAACTATCGCCTTAGAGACATGTGACCCTTAGGTTCCCTTTTAATAGTTTTAGGATGGATCCCTTAAAACTTAGGTTAGTCTAGCAATAACCACCTTAGGTCTTAAAACATTGCCAATAGTAATTCCCACCTTAGGTTAGATTAAATTCATAACCATTTAGTATTAGGTATTAGTTAAAATATCCTAGCATTACTTTAGTAATCTCTCCCATATTCATTTAGCACAAAGCTTAGGTTAGGACACCAACCCAACAAAATAGAATAAGAGGCTTAGATTAGAATGAAATCCAAATAAGTAGATGTAGCTAGAACATAGGTGTTCTTACCTAGCTTAGGATACTGTTAGGATAATATTTTGGTTTTTGGACTCCGAATTCCTCCTTTATCATAAAATAAATTGAATTTTGTTTACGTCATTATGTCCTACCAAGATCAATCACCAAAGACCCGAGCACAAACATATAGCTGAACAAAAACATGTTCACATAAGACCAAGGAATTTGTAACATACAAATTTCAGTCCACTATGTCCCTCAAACTACTGAATGTCAATTTACCATTCAGTCTATGAAGAAGATTTAAAACATTCCTTGGATCACTGAAATTGATCCAAGGATGAGTCAGAAATAGGAATAAGTCTGCAACTCTTAAAGCCAGATTGTAGCTTACCTTTCCAAAGTGAAAATGAATTCTTGAAAGCCATACTATTTTAGTCTAATGATTTTTAGAACAGAAATGATTTATCCATATCAAGCATGATCTTCAACAGTCAAAAGAACACATCTTTATCAAGAAAATCATATGTCAACACTTGAAATGCAAAGGAGGAATATAACAATTGTCAAGGGTGTTACATGCTTCCCTCCTAAAAAGAATCATCATCCCGATGATTACCTCACTTTCACATTTTGCATCAAGGATAATCAACTTATTCACTTTTCTTATCATATGTCAAAAACATATGATAATTTTAAAGTTCCAGAAATCAGCATTACATACTTGTTTATTCAAAACAAATAAATATCTGCCCAAAACTGGCATACTTATTGTAATATAAAGATAAAATCACAAATTTTTATCAGTCAATAGAATCAATTCTGTTCAAATAGATATGGAAAAGTAGTTTTCATATCCTCAAGGTTTTCCCAAGTTGCACTTTCTTCATTAAACTAGTCCCACTAGACCTTACATTGACTTATTTCATGATTTCTTAAATGCAAATTGACGAGTTTCCAACACTCATATGGGTTTAACCATGATTATTCCTAGGTCTTGGACCTACAATGAATTCCAATTTAACACATGTGATAAATCTGAAATGTATTTCTTAAGAAAAGAAATATGGAAAACATCATGCATTCATGACAAAGTAGGAGGTAATGCTAAATGATAAGCTACATGGTTGATTACTTCAACTATCTCAAAATAAGCAACATTGCGTGAGATACATAAGCAACAATTTTGGAACTCAAAACATAAGGCCTAAAAATTTTGTTACTTTTACCAAGGCAAATGCCTGTTTCTCCATGATTGTGTATTTCAACTCAGCTACTTGCAATGCCTTACTAAAGAAGGAAATAGTCGTTTCATCTCCATCATCATCCTTTTGCAACAAAATATATGCAATGGTGTGCTCAGAAGAAAAGGAGAAGATTTGGAAAGGTTTCTTGTAATTTGGGGCTGCTAGAACAGGAGCATGCTTCAATGCTTCCTTGATTCAATCAAAAGCTTTAAGTGCAACATCTTCCCACTTGATATTCTGCTCCTTCTTCAACATGCAAGTAATGAGGAGATTCAACTCAGCAAAATTAGACACAAACCTTCTAATGAAATTTATTTGACCAAAGAAGGATTGTCTTCCTTTCTTAGTTTTTGGAATCGGGATATTCTTGATAGATTCTATCCTTTGTGGATCAATCATAACTCCTTCTTTAGAAAAAATGTGGCCAAGTAGTTCTCGCTCTTTGCACTCCAAAATGTCACTTCTTTGGATTGAGTGAAATGCCATATTCTCTACATCTGATCAGCATTCTTTTGAAATGTTGCAAGTGGTCAATTCTTTTGCTAGAAAAAATAGTAATATCATCTTGATAAACAACAATAAAATCATTGATATAGCTAGCAAAAAGAAATGTCCATGGCCCTTTGAAAAGTAGCTCCAACATTCATTAAACCAAAGGTCATCCTGACAAAAACATATGTTCCCCATAGAGTAGTAAAGGTAGTTTTAATCCTCTCTGATTCTTTGACAACAACTTGGTTATAACCAGAGAAACCATCCAAAGTAGAAAGCATTTCAGAACCAGTCACTAATTGTAGCATGTTTTCCATGTTTGGTAGAGGATAGTTGTCTTTCATTGATGCTCTATTTAGATTTCTAAAATCCACACAAAGTCTGATATCTCCATTTTTCTTTCTGACTGGCACCAAGTTTGCAACCCAAGAAGAATACCTTGTGGGTTGAATGATTCCTCCATCTCTCAAATTTTTCAATTCCTCTTGCATTTTGAGAGAAAGGAGTGGGTTAATTTGCCTTTACTTGTCATCGAATGGTTTGGCATCTTTCTCAAGAGGGATTTCATGTTGGAACAAGTCTTCTCTATATGCTTTCAGCTCAGAATAAGACCAAGCCAAACAGTCCTGATATTGTTTCAACAATTGGATATAGGACTATTTTTCTTCCTTGTTTAAACCACTCCCTAACCAAATCTTCCTTGGTTTCTCATTTTTTCCCAAGTCATGTTCTTCAACATCTCTAGATGCAAACATGTTTCTATTGATTATACAATCAACATTGTTAAAATTTGACTCAAGAGAAACCAACCCTCTAGGGACGGTGTTAGTCTTAAATTGAATGATTTCCCTACCAGACAAGGTTTATTTTCCATCAACATTACAGGACTAATGGTTCCACATCAATATTATGATCCAAAAAATCCCCTTGGTTCTATAAAAACCTCTGAACCTAAGCATCATCATAAAATACTTGCCAATGTTTGATGTTATCAGGGACTGCAGGCCTAGTGAGTATTTCAACATCATATTCACAATATGGAGAAATAGTACAATTGTCAAATCTTGACCCCAACACTGCTAGCCTATCTGTAATCATATTTAAACTTCTTTCATGATGAACAATGTTGAAGGAATCAAACATCTCAATCAGATCCCAAACTACATGTTTATATTGTTTCATTTGCTGATTTTTTGTTGCATATAGTTTTCTAACTTGTTTGACAACCAACTCAGAATCTCCCTTTACAATGACATCCTTTATGCCATACTTCCAAGAAATCCTCAGCCCTAACAATAATGCCTCATACTCAGCTATGTTATTGGTGCATTCAAAGTTAAGTTTGAAAGAAAAAACAAATTCCTCTTTGCTTGGAGAGATCAAAACAACACCAGCACCATTACCAAATTTGGAGCAAGCTCCATCAAATAACAAAGTCCATGGAGAGCCTACTTCTTCAAGACACTTAGACTGATCCATCTTGTGCTCCTTACCATTAGCAAACCCAATAAAATTATCAACATCAACATCAGCAAATAATACTTCATAAGAAGCATTGTTTGGATCCTCAATTAGATGCAACATCTTCTTCTCTCCATATAAATTTGTAAAGGATACCTTCAATGGGAATGGTGGAAAAATATATATCCATTTGGACACTCCCTCCAACACTTGCAGTCCACTTTCTTGACAACAACATACCCCATTTGGCAGGGCAATTGACAATTACAACATCAAATTTTAAATTCTTACCGGATAGGCTGCAAGTTGCACCACCAAACCTTTGACACATCCAACAACTGGAACTTCCCTGGAATCCATGGTAGTACACTTTCCATATGCTATTATTACTTTGATATCTAACTCATTCATAACTTCTAAAGGCATGACATTACATGATGCCCCGAGTCAAACATACAATTATGTAGCAACATGTCCTTGATGATCAAAGTTGTGAAGAAAGGGTCAACACTCAGCTGAGATTCAACCAAGGATGTTCCCAAATATACCTCTGGTGGTTCACCAAATTCTTCCAATGTTGATGTCTTTCCTACCTCTATAATAGCAAGTGGAGCTTCTACAACATTCACATTCCTTTTCATAGTAGCCTTCTCCTCCTTCAATCCCAAATACTCAAGTGCTCTCTTCTTGTGCTCAGGGATTCTAAGCAGCTCAAAAATTGGAACACTAACCTTGATTTGGCTCAAAACTTGAGCGATGTCACAGGGAATGTATTTAGGAAAAACAACAATGGAAGGAGGGATGGAAATTTCATTAGATGGCACAAGGTTTTTAAAAATTTGAGCATGGGGTGAAGCATAAATTTTTCTTGGGACAACAGGGCTCTTAGTAGATGTTTCTTTCTTAGGAACCTCTTTTGGGATATTAGAAAGCAATGGGGTTTTATTTTTGGCCTGAGGCCTAGCTCCCTTGATAGCCTTACTTCTTGTGTTATACTCCTTCTCTTGGGCCACCACAACATTCATAAGAAGTTACCTATCCTCTTCGAGGGTATACCTCCATCATACTTCTTGATCATCAACACCCTCAAGTATTCAAAATCATTATTGGGAAGCTCAAAGGCTTGTACATTATCAATTTCTAAAACATGAGAAGGAGGAAAAAGATGTACCCATTGGATGCAATACCAAAATCTAAAGCAGTAGTCCTTGCACTTATCACTTCAGCGGATGTTTCTCCTTGACATGAGTTTGTAGGGTAGTCCATCATGCAAGCATCATCATCCATATTACAATCATCATCTTCCTCTTCAATTTTCTAATCTGTTCCACATGGAGGATGGGATAATAAACATCTGTCACACTAGTCAATCTGATTTGCATCATCAATAGTAGCCACTCTAACATTTAACGGATCAGGCACTACCTTACTCTCCTTGGCTTGATATTTCCTATTTCCAAATCCAATAGGCCCTTTACCTTTGTCATAAAATCTTTTCTCATTCCTATTGTGATTTCGAAATCTATCTTGTGCTTGTTGCCTAGGATGACCTTGTGAAGTTTGTCCAATTCCCTTCTCAGCTCTTTCCAACTTGTAGGAAATCTATTTGACAACCACTACCAAAGTTTTCACCACTTCCTCCAAGTCTACATTCTTTCTTGCTTGAGGTTTTTCTGGGTTTACCAATTTAACTCCCTCTCTCTTAGGAGGTTTCCCAACAGCCTTGATATTGTTCTTGATTTGAAGTGCCATGGTGAAGGCCTACCTTAAATTGCTAGGGTTCTTGTCCCTCAAGTAATATGCAGCCTTTTTATCAAATGCATCAGAATATTTTATCAAACAAGATTCATCACATGGTCTTAAATTCACCGAAAATCTCCTCAAATTTTTATTGAACCTTATGTTGAAGTCATGGACTGATTCATTTGGGTTCTTCTTGATATTCTCAAACTCTGATAAAAGGAACCTGGGATCAGTCTTGTCACCATATTGCATCTGAATGCATTTTTCATTTCAGCCCATGAATCAATAGAATTATCTAATAAGGCCTTTTACAAATCCCTAGCATCCTCCTCTAAAGTGTGGAAAAACAATTTAATGTACACATCCTCAAATCCAATTTCAAAATCCTCCATCATATTAATAAAGAGTTTCAAATGTTGATCACCTGTTATGGCATTATTCCCTTGGAACTTTGGAAAACTACTTTTGACATCCTGATGCACATCATTAGGATAGCCAGCCATTCCCCTAAAATTTATTGAGGCAAAGGTGTTGACCACAAATGGAGGCCTAGGTGGAGGCTGAGCCATGTTTTTTGGTAGAGGTGATCTTCGGGGTGACACATGCTGATGAGGAGTGCAAGGTCTTTGGGGCTCAAGAATGTAGTTCACAAGATTGGTATTCTCTAGGTGCTGATTTTCTTGGAAATTTTTATTAGAATTGAAACACACATGTGCAAATTGAAGAAGGAACTCACCAGGTACAGTAGAAGGACATTCACTAGTTGAAGTAAACAAGTTTATGAGAATAATACTTGAATTAGAATCACCTTTGGAAGAAGAGTGATAATCCTCTATCAAACGTTGATCTCTCTCACCAAAGGATATTCCTTTGCTTGATGTCTGGCCTTTAACAACCTTCCAAACTTTTCTTTCCTCTAAAAGCTGTCTTTCCCAATTATTGAATTAATTTTCTACTGCTTGGTTCCATCCACGAAGAAAGATCTTCTTCCTTCCAGGTTTGCAGATTTTATGTGAAAAAATTCACTTAATGTATGATAAGGTACTGGTATTTATCAAAAATATAACAACAAGGAGTCACCACTAAGGAATTTCACCCTAGTTTGTGCAAATGCACTATGAAGATCTATCAAATGACTGCAAATATCGGTCTAATCAAAGCTTTATGCAGATCTAATCTTCTTTTATTCAATTTTTCAACTATGGTGCAAAGTTTGAAACAACAAATTGGAGACACTTGAAAATATTAAACTCAAAACTATACTCTTCATTCCAGCCTTATAAATCTGACTAGAAAATGATGCTCAGCAATGTAGTTGCACATAAATCACATAAAATGTATTACCAAGGCTTTGAAATACTGAAATACTCCCGAAAATGGTGCCAGAAACATGTTGGTACCCAGATTTAATCTCCTTCACAACTTGAGTAGCATCATGAATTTTACAAGACACTCAGAGGTAGATAAATGATTTATATGTCATTTTTGTAGCCGGGGAAGCAATTTATCTGACTTATTAGCACTTAGGCTTTAAAGAAGTGGGTAGCACCTTGAAAGGATTTGATCTTATCCTCACTATTTTAGGTTGTGCCTCTCAACCAAGGTAAGAGAACCTGTATTGTAGCCTCTATTTTATGAAGGGGGTGAAGATATCCTTGTATTATGCAGATTGTATGGAGATGGCCTTGAGAAAACATGATCAATTTCCCATTATTCAAACTCAATAGAGTTGTCACTACTAAATGATGGAAATGCTTTCAAGACAAGGCTGAAGCTACTAGAGACATGGTGTGATCCTGACTACTTTGTGCATTTTTGTAAATGGATTATATTCTCTTGTTGACACACAATGCAACACAGGGGTAGTATAGGTGGGATTAGGTGATTTAAATGAATTTTGGGGTGGGAGATTTTTAGACAAGACTAACCAGAATTTGCCAACTTCTTTGAGGACCTTTGCAAAACTTGAAAAACAAAACCCAAACAACAGAATGCTTCAAAGAGGTTAAGGTATTCCTTCAACTAGGATATGTGCACCAAATGGAAGCCTAGATCTGCACTCTTCCACACAATCTCTGATGGTCTATCACAAAATCTTGAGCTAGATGAATCAGTTAAGCATTTAGAAATTTCTATTTTATCATACCTAAGGTGCACCCATAGGTTTACAAACAATCTCTGTATCAAGGAAGGTAGAGTGAATTTAAATTTGTTTATCCCTTTATTAGATGAAATCTCTTGATCTTGGGATTACAAATACCACTAAGCTATCACAAGAATGAGACCTACATGATGAAAGAAACTCTAAACACTAGATTGCAATAGGAGCAAGAAACACAAATTGAAAGCATTCTGAAATATAAGCGTATGCAAATTTTTCCCAGAGACAGCACAAAATAATCTAGAAATGACCAAAATTATCAGCAGGGGAATGTTACAAGAACAATCTTAGAGCTTGTTAGTGGCTATACATCTACAACCAACCTAACATGATACAAATTTGATGCAAAAAAGGAATTAAAATGGTTCTCAGGTGGTTTCTCAGAGAATGGGATTCTTCCTAGATTTTCCCATGAAAATTCTAAGTTTCTCCGACCATTTGCATGAAAAAATCATGAAATATATAACTTTCACTCACTCACTCACTTTTCCCCTCAAATATTCCCTCCAAAAGTGGAATATTTGAAGCACCTTTCCTTTGCAATATTTCTAGAAAATGACATTTAACAAACTCACAAAAATTTTCCAGTTGTTCTGTTAAAAGGTGAATCATTACAAAACTTTTATCATTCTTCAAAGTGGAAGCAAGTTTTTCATTTCCCACGCATGTAGATCCCTTTGATTTCATTATTTCAACTTTTCCCTTCCTGATTTTTAGTCTACAACTTTGGATCTGGTAATTCACGTTTTTCACAAACTAGAGTAAAACTTTATTTGAAAAATTCCTTGGATTCACAAATTGAACCCCCAAATTGATTAATCCAAACCCTACAGGCCAAAACAACATGAATTGGTAAAAATTCGATGAAGATTGATGCAAAAAATGCATCTCCAAACTTCCTAGAGCTCAAATGGCAGCCAAACTAGTGAAATGCACAACTACCATCGATATGTTCCTCAACTTCAAATTTGAGCCCTCCACATGGCAGATCCAAGCCTCGAGATGTCTTTTTACCTTTTTACTACTTTTGGAAAATTTGCACAATTTCTTGATTTCCTCTGCCACTCCGCCAATGAGATTTGGGCCTAACACGTGGCACAATATGATTGGATATGGAGTCGTGGCTCAATTTTACACATTTTACATCTTTCTAGAAAAAGGAAAAAAATTTCATTTTTCCTCCTGACTCCACCCTTCCACTTCAAGTTTCTAAAGTGGGTCCCAGTAGAACCCCGGGTCCCTTTATGCCTTTAACTCCCTTTTCCCTCAAAGGGAAAAAAATTTCACTTTTCCTCCACCAACCCGCACCTCCGCTATTGACTTCTCAAATGAATTTTGAATTTTTACCCTCGGGCTTATGGGTTAGTTTGATACTTTGAGTCATTTGAATACAAGAGGAAAAATTTCCAAGTTGCCCCCAATGGTCCGCCTCCCTGCCTCTTTGACTTTTCAAACTACCACGTGTCACCACGACGCACCTTGAGGTAGTCCCAAAAAATTGATACCTTGAATGAGAGTAGGTTTGCCACATGTCCTATTCTCGCGAGATTTTCTAAATGCTTGAAACCCAGCGGAGGCCTCCATGTGTCCTTCGAAACTATTTCAAATCCAAACCAAAATTTGATTCTCAAACGAGCGTCGTTCACCCACGTGGACATATTTCGAGTTGAGGATTTTTATAGAATTTTTGAAGTATTTAGTTGAGCTCGCATCTAACCAAAAGGTGCCACATCCCTGTAGATGCAAGGATGTAAATTTGATCGGGAGAAAATGCCCGTCAAACCATAAAATATAGAAACACGAGCATTTGAGCCTAAAAATGAAGTTTTCTTCAATGACAGAGAGTTTATATTGTTGCAAGGCTCAAACACGATCCTTAGGGACACATCAACTCATTCTTCTTCAAGTATTTCAAGGCATAATGTCAAGAACAAAAATTCTGACTGTGGCAATAGAGGGAACAGGAAAACATGAGTTTTTAAAGGATAGAACCGAGGAAATCAAAATATAAACCTTTCTAGAGGAACAAAGAAATTAGGAGAAAAATATGGACCCATACATGATCTTTTACCTAGAGGCAGACTAAAAAAGGCAAAATGACCAACCAAGCAAAACATGGGGAAGGATAGAATGATAGAGGTCGTAAATCAATAAATTTCCAAGGGCACAAATGGGGTGAGACAATTTTGAGCATCAGCAGTGTCGTATCTATAGGAGGAGATGATATTAATGCTAGCACCGACATCAATCATAACACGTCGTATCTATATATTATCAATAAATATGGAGATGAAAAGAGTGGGGTTGGGGTCCTCGAAGCTGGAAGGGATAAATCTCTTCATTTGAAAAGCGAGGTTGGTCACTTGGAGAGTAAGAGGTGTAGAGGAAGATGAAGACCTAGTGAGAGAGGCTACGTGGTGAGGGGTAATGATGGAGGCCATGGGTGTGGGGTCATTTGGTAAGACTTCAATAAATTGAAGGACCTCCATTAGGGATTGATGATTTGACTCCAAGGTTTGGACGAGGTCATATAAAGACATTTTGAGGGGGGATTGGTGTAGTTGTTTTAGTATTGTGTGATATGTGACCCCATCGGAAATAGGATATGCACGGGACCTTTAATGATGACTTTGGGTATGGGTGTGGAATGTATGTTAGGTACGGGGTTGGTTGATGGGCGGTTGCTTTTTCCTTGCCCTTATCTTTACGAACACAGGTGGTAATGTTGATCATGTTAATCTAAGGGGAGGTGGATGAAGATGGTGTATCATAGAAGGTATATCAGCTTAAGGGACAAAACCCTAGTGAGGGATACGATATTTTTGAAATGAGTAGGGCACATTGGAATTTTGGTGGTGGTTTAGCCAACTCTCTTATTTGAACCATGTTGATCTTGAATCTTGGGTCGATCGAAGAGTGTGGGAGTGGAGATTTTTTCGAGTAGGTAACAGGAGAAGATCGTGGAAATTGGTGAAGGTGAAATGGGGTCCTCATTAAGAATATCATCATCATCAAATTTTTATTCGGGAGGACACAATTTGATAATAGCATATTTTAAAGCCTTATAGTTCTATACATCATGTCTGGGCACATGATGGTAGGCACAAATTTTTTTTTTCAAACCCTTTTGGTTTGGGTTTGAGTGGTTCATAAGGTCTAAGAGGTGGTAATGTGATGATAGAAGTTTCAAGGAGATTGGTTAGGATTTTGGCATAGGATCCTACTAGTGGATCACAATGGGAGGTGAATGTGGGTTTGGGTATAGGTGCGGATGATTGTGGAGGAAGATTCTTTACAAGAGGGGGAGTAGGATGGTTTACTAGTTTGGTGTGTGGTGTGGTATTAGGTGTTGGTTGTATCTGCTTATGTAGGGCGTGGTAGAATAAATGGAGATGGAAGGTTTGGTTGGTTTAACTACCTTACTGGAAGGTAGCAGATTTTTAGCTTTAGGTTGCATCTTTTTGGGAAAAGGTGATATGGGTGTTCGAGATGTGGAGGAAAATCTGATGGTGGAAGGGAGTGGGTTACCCACGAGGGTAACCAAGGTGTTGTGGGTAACCAACAAGATCCAAAACCATTGAGAGAAAGGCCAAAGGTCTCATGCAACCTGTAAGGTATGGCTAGGTGTGTGATGGAGATTAGTATGTTTCGGAATTTCACACAATGTTTGACATACTCACAATAGTCATGGTTTAGGGTTGGCCAATAATAGCCTAGGCGAAGAATGCATTTTGTAGTAGCTAAACCACTAAAGTGACCTCCACAAATTCCATCATGGACTTCCTTAATGGTTTATGGAGTTTTAGAACATGTAAGGAATCATAAGAGAACATTGACAAAGTTGTGCTTGTAAAGGATACCACCCATGAGGACATAACAGGAGACACTTTTAAGAAAGGCACGTTATCCATTACGAGTGAGAGCGACAAGTAAAATGGAAAGGGATAGATAGTTTGATTATTGTTTATACCAAAGGTCATGTGGGTCAAGGGCAATGGTTCCGATGGAGTAAAGTTCACAAGATAAATAAGAGGGTGATTGTTTCCTTTGTATTGTGACAAATATTTTAGAGTCAAGAGGTGAAGCTGGTATACAAGAAGCTAAGAAGGCCATGGTATCCATGAATTTATTAGTAGAATGTGGGGTGGTTTGAAGTGCATAATGGTCAAAGGTGGTCAAAAATATGTCTACATGTTTCTTATACTTTTGAAGGATCTCATTACGACATTGGTATATACCATTGACTTGGTTTATGACCAACTGAGAATCACCAAAGATATTTATTGTCTTAGCATCTAAGGCATAGGTAGCCAGTGGACCCAATATGAATGCTTCGTGATTCTCAGTAATATTTTTGTACAATCAAAATCAAGTTTGAAAGACAAAGGCATAGGTTCACCCTCAAGAGGAATAAGGATAACACCACCCCACCCCGATGCTAATACTTGGAGCCATCGACGAAGAGTGTCATTTAGTAAGTGGGTTCGTCCAAGGAAAGGGTAGCTATAGACTCGTCTGGGAAGTCGAAGTTAGATGGTTGATCCCTAGAAATAGGTGCGTTGACCTGTTGGTTAGTGATAGCCTAGCCCTTGATGGACTATTGATGAATGAATATGAGTTCGATGTCGAAATAAGCATAAGCCATCGTGCAACACGTTGATGTTGATAGGGTTTGGCATACATATAGTGTAATGGGTCATTATTAGTGATGACGAAGGTTTTGTGATTGAGTAGGTAATGGTGGAGTTTAGTGGTGACAAAAACTAAGGCTAAGAAGATTTTTTTGGTGTGGGTATATCTAGTTTTGTAGTCTAGAAGGGTACGGATTATGTAATAAACCACTTGCTCTCGATGTTGGTCATTGCAATGAGCGAGCATAACACCTAAAGAATGGTCAATGGCAGAAATATATAGGTAAAAGGGCTGGTAATCCTTAGGAGGAATGAGCACTAGTGGTTGAAGGAGGTATTGTTTTAAGGCTTCGAAGGCTTTATGATATTCATCATCCCATTTGAATGAAACATCTTTCTTGAGAAGATGATGAAATGGTTGATAATGGTTGATAGTGGTCGGAAAGCTGCGAGATAAAAAGATGAATGGATTGTAATTCTCCTTATAGGATTCAAAGTTGATGGAGATTTGTAGGTAGAGGAATTTTCAAAATGGCCTTGACTATAGCAGGATTGACTTCAATTCCATGTAAAGAAATGATGAAACCTAGATTTTTTTGAAAAACTTTGCAAAGACACACTTCTTTGGTTGAAGACACACACAATACTTGATGAGACAGTCAAATATGACCTTAAGGATGGGTAGATGTTCAATTCGATATTTAGATTTGGCGAGGAAGATCATATGCATAATATTCCAATTTGCGATGCATGATGTCATGGAAGATATAAGTCATGGCTCACGGATATATGGTACCAACATTTTAAGGCCAAAAGGCATGACTCGATAGCAGAAAGTCCCGCAAGGGGTGATGAAGGAAGTCTTGTGTTGATCTTCTAGAGCTAGTAATATTTTATTATAACCTGATAAATCATCCATGAGTGATAGAATTTCATGGCTAATCGTGAGATCAACCGGTTGGTCGATGCTAGGTAAGGGAAATCATCTTTGGGACAAGCAAGGTTAAGGTCATAGAATTCCATGAAAATATGGAGTCCCCTATCACCTTTTTGATAAGAAAGATGTATTAAATCCATTGGGAATAGTCAATGGGTAGAATGAAGGAAACCAAGAGAAGGCACTAAAGCTCATCTTTGACTAGAAGAGTAATGCGAGGATGTATTTTCCGCAGATTTTGTTTGATGGGTTTGGCATTAGGAATGGTTACAATATTGTGAACCATGATTTTTTGGTCAATACCAGGCATATCGGCATAGGATCGGGAAAACACGTCGCTATAGTCCGTAAGAAAAGACGTGAAGGCTTCCTGTTCAAAAGCATCTTAGGATTGGTTGATCTTTAGAATGTGTGGGTCATCCTCAATGTTAATGTTGATTTCAATGGTTGATTCATTCAACATGGTTTACGTCTCAAAGGTAGTAACTAATGAATATAAGAATCTTCCGCACCAAGGTAAGTGAGGATGAATTCATCATCCTGACATTGAACAACATTAATAGAAGGTGTATCATCATCGATCATGTCAGGATATAGGAATGGGAGAGAAGAGGGAGCCTTGCCATTGCGTTGATAGGTTAGCGAGTCCCAGGGAAATGGTGTTTACAAAAACAAAAAATTTAGGAGGAATAGATTCGGGATCTATGGACTCTGTGGGTGAAGATGGTAATGTGGGTGAATGAGATGGGGAAGATTTCCCATCTTGGATGAGGTCAACGTGAACCTTCTTGGAAGGTGGAGTGTCAAAACCAATGCCACTATGGTCATTGTGTTTACGAGAGGTACAAGAAATGACAGTATGGTGGCCCTATTCATAAAATATGAAGCCAAATCCTTTCCACGCGCATCGGTGGAGGAAAGTGGGAGTGAAGCGGTGTTTAGTTAGGTAGTGTAAATTTGGATGAAAATGGTTGGGTTTGGGTCGAGAGGTTTGGGTTTATAGGTGGCCATATCAAGTCCCCATACATTAGATTAGTGCAAATATGGGGAGATCCATAAGGGAAAATGTCAGCGATGTGGATGTCATAATCGGGGTGTTGGACGTAGGTTCCCATACTCTTTGTGGGGTGAGGAAGGTGTCAATATTATATAGGTGGTATTCCCTAAAAGTGAGGCATTGAAAAACTCCCCTAGGGATCAGTATTTGATATATGGGTAGCAGGGATAGATGGATAGCTAGATGATGGGGACACATGTGAGGAAACAGAGAGGCTACGGTAGTAGTGGGGATAGCAAGGCTAGATGCAGCGAGAGGTAGTGGTAGTTTTAGAGGATGGGCTTATAGGTGAAAGTGAAGTAGGGATAGTGGGATATGTCTTGATTGGTACAAGTACATCATTGGGCTGGTATAGCATGTTACGGGTGTTGAAATGTGATGGGTCAGCAGGGATGGTGTAATTATGTCCCTCATGTTCAAATTTGAGGCAACGGTGTAAAGTCAAAGGGACATAACCCTTGGCGTAAATCGAGGTCGATCAAGCAACAAGTTATACTTGAAGTCTCCTTATAGGATAAAGAAAATTTCTTAGAGAGTGCGGGGTTCTACGTGGACATGGATAATGACAGTACCCAAGGTGGAGGTCATGGTTTCATTGACGAAGCGCAACATAACTAGGTTGCCATGAATGTAATTAGAAGGTATTCACATTTGGTTGTATGTATGGGAGGAGATGATGTTAATATTAGCACCTCCATCAATCATAATGCATCGTATGCATATATTATTGATAAAGATGGGGATGAAAAGAGTGAGTTCGTGGTCGTTGGTGGAAGGGAGAAATCTCTTCATCTAAAAATATTATGGTAGCTACTTGGTGAGTATGTGGAGGTGTAGAGGAAGGTGATGACCTTGTGATAGAGGCAACGTGGTGAGGGGTAATGATGGAGGAAGCAGGTGTGGGATCATTTGGTAAGAACTCAATAGATTGAAGGACCTACATAAGGGCTTGACGATTTGACTCAAAGTTTTAGACGAGGTCATATAAGGAAATTTTGAGGGGGGATTGGTGTAGTTGTTTTAGCATTATGCAATGTGTGACCCCATCAGAAATAGGATATGCAGGACCTCAGATGATGATTTTGGGTATGGATGTGGATGATATGTTAGGTATAGGGTTGGTTGATGGGCCCATTGCATTTTCCTTACCTTTGTCTTTCTGGGCACGGGAGGTAACATGAACCATGTTAATTTTAGGGGAGGTGGATGAAGAGGGTGTGTCATGCAAGATAAAGTGACATGAGGTACAAAACCATAGTGGGTAATATGATCCTTGTGAAATGAATAGGAACATTGGCATTTGGGTGGTGGTTTTCTAACTCTCTTATATGAACCATGTTAATCTTAAATCTCGGGGGTGAATCAAAAAGTTGTAGGGTGGAGATATTGGTCAATGAGTAGGTAACGAAAGAGGCTCTAGGGAAATTGGTGAAGGTGAAATGGGGTCCTTATCAATAAGATCATCATCATCAAAATTTTCTTGAGGAGGACACAATTAGATAAGAGAGGTTTGTAAAGTCTTACGATTCTCTACGTCGTGTCCCGACACACAATGGTAGGAACATTTTAGTTTCATTAAACCCTTTTGGTTTAGGTTTGAGTGGGTCATAAGGTCTAAGAGGTGGTAATGTGATGATAGAATTTTCAAGGAGATTGGGTAATATTTTTTCTTAGGATCCTTCTAGTGGGTCACAATGGGAGGTGAATGTGAGTTTGGGTATAGGTATTGCTGATTGTGAAGGAAGAGGATTTACGAGGAGGGGGAATGGTTTGGACTACTACTTTGGTGTGTGGAGTAATCTTAGGTCTTATGGGAATCTGTTTAGGTATGGGCATGGTAAAAGAGATAGCAATAGAAGGTTTGGTTGGTTTAACTACCTTATTGGAGGGTAGCGCATTCTTAGCTTTAGATTGCACCTTTTTGGGAAAATGTGACATGGGTACACGCGATGTAGAGGGAAAAGTGGATAGTGGAAGAGGAAATGTTACCCACGGGGTAATCAAATTGTTGTGGAGGTGGTTAATAAAGGTTGGGTAGAAGGTGTGAGTGGATGGTAATAAAGTGTCATTGGTAGTGAAGAAGTTTTGGAAGGTAGTGGTGGTATGGATGGTAAGAAGGTTATGGGTGATGACAAATTTTGTGTGGATCACTTGGGTATATTAGGGGTTCGTGATGAGGAGGTGGATTTCCACGTTCTTGGTTTACCGGTGAACGTAGGTTTCTTGGCCTGTGGTCGAGGGGTAAGGTCCTAAGATGGACAAAAGGAGTGAAGGTGATAATGGCGTGGTAGGAGAGGTTGGTGTAATAGGCATAGGAGGTTAGGTCTTCTTTTTAGGGGCCGGGGTGAGTTTATTGTTACTTTTTAAAGATGTGGCTAAATCTAATTTTATGGTTGGGTGAGTAAGGCTAGCTGTTGGTATGACCCCTAAGGTAGTGATAGTTTAGGTAAGGGAGATGATATAGGCATGGGTAGGTGTCTCGGGTGTAGATGTATGTTGGGTTATGAGAAGAAGTGTGAGTTGGGACATGGGTGGTTATGTGGAAGGTGTTGCAATAATCGTGGTTGTGTTTAGTTTGGTTGCTCGAAACACTTTTGGATAGATGGTGGAGATGTCGGTTAGTGATAGTTGTATTTGTGTTGAAATAGGAAGTAGAAGGCATCCCCAAAGTAAGGCTCTATCGACATACTCTAGGTGCTCGCGAAGCATGAAAATGGTGTTGTTCTAAGTGGGGCTGATGTGGATTGAGTGGCAATCCCCTAAAATTTGTTTGAGATACCGGGAAATGGCTAGCCTTATACTCTATGGGTAAGAGAGACGAAAGCAGTCAATGAGCTCTTGAAGGTCCAATGGTGAGTGGTCATATAAAGGAAATGGTGACTCTATAGAATCCTCCATGGGTAGAGGAGAGGATGGGCTAGATGAAGTGGAATCTCCTTGTGTTGGTGTAGATGGTAGACATGTATCTCCTATGAGTAGGAGAGGTACCATTGACAACCGCTTAGAAATTTGAGGGGTCAAAGGCGGTGTCTTTGGTTATAGGCTCTTCCATAGGTGAAAGAGAAAATGAAGGTGGTTCCTCTATTGGTGTAAGAGTACATGAAATAGGTTCTAGCATAGGTATGGGATCTCAAGTTAAGATTTAATATATGGAAGGAACATGAGGCAATTGGTATGTCATCGAAAATAGCATGGACCTCGTAGACATTTCTATCATTTTTTGAGGTGTCACCATCTTGGTTCAAGAAGGGGCACGATTAGGAAATGGATTCTTTAAGATATGTAGGTTTTGGTTAGCGGGTGCATTCGGGCTATCCAAGACTATATCTCTGCTATCCAAGACTATATCTCTACTATCTAACATTTCTTGGATGATATTCTTGAAGGTGATGCAGTTATTGTCACTATGACCTTTGACACGATGATAGTTGCGAAGTCATGTTCTTTATACCATGCGAGCATGGGTTGCTCGAGATCAAAACCAATTTGTGGTTTTATAGGTGGAAGGGTAATGACACCAGCCTTAACAAGGTTTTCCAAAAGAAGAATAATATTCTCATATGGAAGTGTACTTTTGTTGTTCTTGTCAGGCTGGAAAGATTGGACGGGAGTGAGATAAGAAGGGGTCACTGGGTTCGATTGATGAGGGGTACAACCTTGATAATTATGGCATTGGCGGAGATCCTTTGGGTTTTGAATAGTTGTTTTGGGGTTTCAAAGATGAAGAAGCATCATTTGATTTGAATGTGATGTTCTTGTTATGAAGTTGAATCTTATTCTCTTCGATAACACAAATTTCTAATTTTTGTGCCATGGTGAATGCCTCGTCAAAAGTGTGAAAGGTATGTACCTACAGGTTTGGTGAGATGTGTCTAGCACAATCGAGTAAATATCTCTAGAATCTCGATCGAGGAAGCTGGAATGTGAGCTGGTTAATTAGGATACACCTATGAGTGAAAAATTCAGTGATAGACTCAACTTTATCTTGTCATGTGGAATATGTTGGTAGCTAACTTTATTCTCCCTCGAATTTGAGTAGCATCACAGATTTGATAGGAAGCTTAGAGACAAGCAGATCATGTTATGTGTCATTTTGTAGATGAGGAAAAATGTAACGTGCTCTTTATCACTTAGATGTGGAGAAATGGGTAGCACCCTTAAGAGGATTTGATCTATCCTCACTAATTTATGGTTTTGCCTTTCAACCAAGGTGAGAATACCCTTTTGTAGCCTGCACGATTTGTGGAGGAGATGGAGATGCCCTTCTTTGAAAAATTATTAAGAAGACCTTAAGAAAATATGATCAATACAACAAAAATCTAACTCTCACAAATTATCACCCTAAATAATGGAGACATTTTCTAAGTAAGGTTCAGGACACTAAAGAAAATGAAAACCTGATTGCTTCTGCATGTTTTGGTAATAGAAATTATGCATTTATACACACATAGGACAAACAAGAGTAGTATGGGTAGGAATGGTTGTTTTTAAATTAATTTAGGCTGGAGGTGAGGCAGAGTGGACTTTGATTCACTAGATATTTGAGAAATTTTACAAAAATGGAAGGTTTTATCAACGAGAATGCTTCAAAATAGCTAAAATTTTCCTTTAACTAGAAGGTGTGCTTTGAGTGGAGGCCCAGATCAGCATGTTTTCACACAAACTTTAAGAATCCAAAATGAAGGCTCAAATTGAAAAACTTAATTGAACATTATCAACCTTTGTGATTCAAACTATCATAAGGATAAGATATTGTGTGATTCACAAAAATTTCAATGTAAGCTTGCAATGGGACCAAGAAAAATTGTTTGCAAACATTCAAAAATGAAGCAGACTAAACTTTTCTTAAAATCAAACACATATTAACTCAAATTTGATCAAATGCATCAGTAGGGGAAAGTTTCTAGAACAATCTCAAAGCTTGTCAATGGTTGTACACTTGCAACCACCTTGACATGATCAAATTTAACACAAAAGAAGTAAATAGGTTCCTCAGATGATTTCTCAGAAAGATAGGCTCTGTCAAACTTTTTCTCTTAGGAATTAACTCCCGACCTCTAACACCCCAACCATTTCCATGATAAATTCATGCAATTTATAACATTTCATTTACAATGAGTTTTCCCCAAAACCAAAAACATTCAAAGCTTGTCAATGGTTGTACACTTGCAACCACCTTGACATGATCAAATTTAACACAAAAGAAGTAAACAAGTTCCTCAAATGATTTCTCAAAAAGATAGGCTCTGTCAAAAATTTCTCTTAGGAATTAACTCCCAACCTCTAACACCCCAACCATTTCCATGACAAATTCATGCAATTTATAACATTTCATTTACAACAGAGTTTTCCCCCAAAACCAGAAACATTCAAAGAACCATTGCATGTTATGACTTTGATCATGACTCCCATAATCAGATTTTCAAAAATGTTTTCAGGTGTTTAGAGGGAAAATATCTTCAAATATTTCTAGCATTCAATTCTTCACCTAGTAAGTCACTCTTCACTTCATTCGCCAACTACTTCCTCCTCCACTCTGTCAAATCTAGTTTCTTGCGTACCAAGGAAGGAAAGATTGGAAAATCAGATAGAGTCCAATAGTCAGATCAATGGTAAAAGAAATTTTCAGATCTTCCACACCAATTCAAGATATCAACTAGTTTCTTGTGTGCCAAAGAAAGATTAGAAAATCAGATTGAATCGACGGATGATTACATCTTAATCATAAAAGATGTTTTCAGATATTCCCCACCAAACTAGGATATCAAATTAATGTTCCTCTTCATTTAGCATGTAGAAGACACCAATAAATGATAAAATAGCATAAAAATTTGCATCCTCAAGAGCTTTAGAGCAGAAATGGTGGAAGATCAAATATAGACGCAAAGTTGTCATCGATTTCCTTTTTGAATTTGGGTGTCGCGTGGGAGATCCGAGTTACGACGGGCCCTGGGGTTCTATTTTACCTTTTACACCCTTTGGGAAAAAATACAAAATTTCTCATTTTTCTCCACTCCTCTACCTTTGAAAAATGGGCTTGACACGTGTCCCAATGTGGGTCCTAGAGGAACCATGGCTTGATTCTACTATTTTACCTCTTTTTGGAAAAAGGAAAATTTTCCATCTTTTCCCCACTACTCCGTATCTCTGTCATTGATCAAGTAAATTTTGAATATTCTCTATCGAGATGGTAAGTCACTTTGATGACTTTAATATTTTAAACAATAAGGGAAAAAAAATCTAAGTTTCCTCTAATGGCCCACCTCCCCACCTTTTGAATTTTCAAACCGCCACATGTCTCAATGGCACATCTTGAGATGGTCCCAGAAAAGTAAAGGCTCCAAACAAGTGTGGGCTCAACATGTGCCTCATTTCGGCGGAGTCTGTTAAAATTTTGAAAGTTCAGCGGAAGGTGCCATGTGTCTAAGGTCTAGGATAGTCTCCTTCAGCCATTGAAAATTCCAAGCAAAAGGCAGAGTGAGCGGAAGCCTCCAAGTTTCCTCCTAGCACTTCTTCAAAATAAAACTCAGGGGCTAGTCCCTAAACATGCACGGTCCCTCCACGTATCTTAGGCCTTTTAGGAAGTTGCTTGAAAATTATAAGGAAGGCCTAGCGAAACCTCCACATGTCTTTATGGTGCAACTTAAAGATGGTCCCTAAGAGCAAAGACTTTGAATGAACACAAGCTCACCAAATTTCCTGTGCCTAAGAAAATTTCTTTAAAAATTTTAAGTACATAGTGGAGTGGCGGAAACCTCCACTGTCCCCTCTGTCGCATTTGTTAAGGTGGGACCCTGAGGTATATTTTCAATTTAGCGTTAGCCCACAACGTGTCCATGGCCCACCAAAATTGTACCATCCGTATGAAAAAAATCTAAGTCCAGGAAAAGTAGTGAAATCCTCCACGTGTCCTCCTAGTGCAACTCCAAGGCCAAACCAAAGGTGAGTCTTCAAACAAGCGTCGTTCCTCCACGTGGACAAGTTTTGGGTTGAAACGATCCACAAAGTTTTAGAGTACCCCACCGAGCCGCATCCAACCAAAAAGGACCACGTTGCCACTGATGTATACATGTAAATTTGATGGGAAAAACACACTCATCAAACTGTAAAAATGCAGGGAAACCACCGTTTGAGCTCGGAGAAGAAATTTTCTTCAAGGAAAAATAATTTAGAAATTTTATAAAGTTCAAACATGATCCTTTGAGATGCATTAAATTACTTTTCCCCAAGTATTTGGGACAAAAATGTAAGGGACAATAACACATGACAACACAAAATGGAAGGAAAGGAATAGCCCAAGTTTTATGCCCAATTGACAAACACTTTTAGATGGATAGAGAGACGAACAAAAAATTCTATATTTTTAAGTGACCTTTAACCACGGAGGAACTAATCATGGAAACCAAATTGAGGACAGAGTCTTCAAGCACCAACTTGGGGAGATAAAAACATGACAGAGGCCACAAACTAAGGGATTTTAATGGAAAACAGGTGAGACTAATTTGAGCACCAACATCACCTCCGACTCAAGGATGGAAACTCCCTGTGAGTGCCAAAAGAACCAAATAATAGACCAAGTGCCAAAAAATATCCTTTAGGTAAAGGAGTCACCACAGAGGAAAAAACTAGAACCATGTCCAAAAACAAATTGAGAAACCAACAAAACCAAGTCACCAAGGACTAGAATGAGAAAAAACACAAAAGACAGAAAGCAACTAATGAACTATATACTATGTAAATAATGCCCACCTTGATTATGGGGAATCAATCCAAGAAATGTTTCAAATGTCTTCCATTAATAGGAAATTTGAGTAATTCCCCATCCAAGTCTTTCAATAAGAAGGTATGTTCACCGATTCAAATGTCAATGGAGTAAGGGCCCATCCATAATGTATCAAATTTACCATGCTCTACCTTATCTTCATGCATGTTATCCCATAATGAAAGCACAAGATCCCCAATACTAAAATCTCTTGGAGTAACCTTCTTGTTAAATAACTTCTTCAATTTTCTCCGAACTTTACATGCCTTTGGTGATATGCCCTCCTTTCTGCATCAATTTCAACAATATGGTTAATGCGAGCATCATATGGAATAACTTCTTGATCTTCCAATTGTTGAATGAACTGATATGAGGACAATTACATATGTAGGGGCATCAGAGCTTGAGTTTCATACACAAATTCAAATGGAATTTTTCTAGTAGCTCTTTTAACAGTAATTCTATCAGCCCAAAAATAAAACTTCAACTACTCACCTCATTTCCTTTTGTTTAGCTCCAACGTTCTCCTAATGATCTATAATATACTTTTATTGCTAGACTCTACTTTTCCATTACCTTGGGGGTTATAGTTGGAGGCATATGTCAAATTGATCCCATATTCTTTACACATTTCCACCAAAGGTTTAGCTCTGAAGCTCATGGAATTGTTAGCGACAATTTTAACTTGTACTCCAAACCTATAGATGATATGATTCAACATGAAGTCCATGACAATTTGGTGTATTGCTTTCTTTGTGGGGATCGCCTCCACCCACTTAGTGAAGTAATCAATGGCTACAAGAATCCACTTATGGCCAAAACTTGAAGGGTCGACATCTCATCAATGAAATCCATGCCCCATTTCTTGAACAGGATTTAATTGATACATGCTACAAAGGAAGGCATCCTGAAGCTTTGGTCTTCGAGAAAAATGTTGGAAACTCTCACATATTCTAACCAAAAAAATTTATCCTTGAAAAGAGTTGGCCACCAATAACAAGCCCTCAAGATCTTGTGTGTTGTGACTTTTCCAACAAAATTCCCCCATAAACTCTTCCATGGATATCAAGAATTATCTTGGGGCTTCATCTTGATAATACACCTTAAGAGAAATCCCTCAAGGTTCTTCCAAGCTAACCCAAAATCAGTAATTTCATATTTACGGGAAGCCAACTTAAGAGCCATTTTCTAATTTTTACTCAAATACGCAGGGTAGTTTAAATGTATGAGATACAAAATTATATCTTTGTACCATTCAGAACTCATAAAATTTTCAAGGACATCTCGCCCTTCCTTCTTATACTTCATTCACCTCAATACTTTACAGTTTCTCTTAGCCATAAGTTTTTCTAGACCCAAACCTCTTACTAATTTCGTGGTTTGGATATCCATGTCATACACATGCAACTTGTTCACCCATCTCGCATCTTTTACTTGAGACCTCCATCTCGATAAGAAATCTTTCACCATGGTGTGGGTAACATAAGCAATGACTTTAGAGCTCAAAATGTAAGGTTTGAAAACCTTTGTTGTTTTTACCAAGAAAAATTCTTTCTTCTCCATAATGGTGTAGTTCAACTCGGCCCCTTCCAATGCCTTCTTGAAAAAATAAATTTTCCTCTCAGCCCCTTCATCATCCTTCTACAACAAGACAAATGCAATAGTGTTCTCTAAAGCAAAAGAAAATATTCAAAAAGGCTTCTTATAACTGGGGCTACTAAAATAGGGGCATGCTTTAATTCTTCTTTCCTCCCATTGAAATCTTAAATGGTAGCCTCTTCCCATTTGATAACATGGTCCTTCTTTAGCATGCAAGTAATTGGAATGGTCCACTCAAAGAAAGTTTAATATGAATATTCGATAAAGTTTATTTACCCAAAGAAGGACGATTTCCCTTCTTGGTTATTGGAATTGGGACTCTTGCGATGGCCTCTACCCTCTCGGGATCAACCATGATGCCATCCTTTGATACAATGTGACCAAGCAACTTGGCTTTTGCACTCCGAAATGGCACTTATTTAGATTGGTGAAATGCCATACTATCTACATATTATCATCATTTTTTCCAAGTGTCTGCAAGTGATCACTTCTCTTCTAGAAAACACAATCACATCATCTTTGTAAATAGCAATAAAATCATTAATGTAACAAGAAAAAGCAACATCCATTAATCTTTGAAAGGCTACTCCAACATTCATCAAACCAAAGGGCATTCTAACATAGACATAATTTCCCCAAGGAGTGGTAAAGGTTATCTTAATTCTTTCTGATTCCTTCACAACCACCTGATTATAGCCAGAGAAACCATCTAAGGTAGAAAGCAGCTAAGAACCAGTCACTAATTGTAGTATGTTTTCCATGTTTGGTAAAGGATAGTTATCCTTCAATGATGCTCTGTTCATATTTGTAAAATCCACACATGACCTAATATCAAAATTATTTTTTCTAAGCGGTACTAAGTTTGCAACCAAAGAAAAATACCTTGTTGGTGAATGATCCCTCCATCCGTCAGTTTCTTGATTCTTCTTGCATTTTAGGAGATGGGAGTCGATTAATCAAACTCTATTTCTACCGAATGGCTTTACATTAGACTCCAAAGGAATTCCATGTTGAAACAGATCCTTTCCGTATGCCTTCAACTCGAGAATAAGACCAAGCCAAACAGTCTTTATATTTCTTCAACAATTAGACATAGGTTTTGTGGACATATGTTTAGGTACAGGCATGGTAGAAGAGATAGAAACCGAAGGTTTGGTTGGTTTAACTACCTTATTGGAGGGTAGAAAATTCTTAGATTTAGATTGCACCTTTTTGGGAAAAGGTGACATGGATGCACATAATGTAGAGGGAAAAGTGGATAGTGGAAGAGGAAAATTTACCCACATGGCTAACCGAGTTCTTTGTGGAGGTGGTCGATAGAGGTTGGGTAGAAGGTGTGAGTGGAAGGGAAGAAAGTGTCATGGGTAGTGAAGAATTTGTTGAAGGTAGTGGTGGTATGGGTGGTAAGAAGGTTATGGGTGACGGAAGAGGTTGTGCGGATCGCTTGGGAATATTAGGGGTTTGTGATAAGGAGGTGGGTTGCCACGTTCTTGGGTTTACCGGTGGATGGAGGTTTCTTGGCCAAGGTCAAGGGGTGAGGTCTAGGAAGGACAAAAGGAGTGAAGGTGATAATGGTGTATGAGGCCTAGGAGGTTGGGTCTTCTTTTTAGGTAGTCTTTTGGGGTAAGTTTAGTGTTAGTTTTGGTAGATGTGTCTAAATCTAATTTGATGGGTGGGTGAGTAAGGCTAGTTTTGGTATGACCCAGAAGGTAGTGATAGGTTTAGGTAAGGGAGATGATATAAGCATGGGTAGGTGTATGGGTGTAGATGTATGTTGGGTTATGAGAAGAAGTGTGAGTTAGGCCATGGGTGGTGATGTGGAAGGTGTTGCAATAGTCATGGTTGTGTTTAATTTGGTTGCTCAAAACACTTTTGGATAGATGGGGAGGTGTCGGCAAGTGATAGTTGTTTTTGTGTTAAAATAGGAAGTAGAAGGCATCCCAAAGATAAGGCTCTATCGACATAATCTAAGCGATCGTCCAAGCATTAAAATTTTGTTTTTGTAATAGGGGCTGATGTGGATTGAGTGGTAATCCTTGTAAAATGTTTTTGAGATACCAAGAAATGGCTAGCCTCAGAGTCTATGGGTAAGAGAGATGAAAGCAGGTCAATGGGCTCTTGAAGGTCCGATGGTGAGTGGTCATCTAAAGGCAATGGTACTTCTAGATTATCCTCCATGCGTAGAGGAGAGGATGGGCTAAATGAAGTTGAATCTCATTTTGTTGTTGTAGATGGTGGACATGTATCTCCTATGAGTAGGAGAGGTGCCACTGACAACTGCTCAAAAATTTGAGGGGTTAAAGGTGGCGTGTTGATTATAGGCTCTTCCATAGGTGAAGGAGAAAATGAAGGTGGTTCCTCTATTGGTGGAGGAGTACATGAAATAGGTTACAGTATAGGTATGGGATCTCAAGTTAAGATTTAATCTATGGAAGGAACATGAGGCAATTGGGAAGTAATTGGTATGTCATCAAAAATAGTGTGCACCTCGTAGACATTTCTATCATTATTTGAGGTGTCACCAGCTTGGTTGGAAGAAGGGGCATGATTAGGAAATGGATTCTTGAAGATATGTAGGTTTTGGTTAGCGGGTGCATTCGGGCTATCCAAGACTATATCTCTATTATCTAACATTTCTTGGATGATATTCTTGAAGGTGATGTAGTTATTGTCACTATGACCTTTGACACGATGATAATTACAGAAGTCATGGTCCTTATACCATACAGGCATAGATTGCTCAGGATCAAAACCAGTATGTGGTTTTATAGGTGGAAGGGTAATGGCATCAGCCTTAACAAGCTTTTCCAAAACAGAAGAATAATATTCTCCTATGGAAGTGTACTTTTGTTGTTCTCGTCTGAACTAGAAAGCTTGGACAGGAGAGAGATTAGAAGGGGGTTTGGCTGAGTTTGATTGATGAGGGGGGCCAGCCTTGATAATTACAGTATTGGCAGATCCTTTGGGTTTTGAATAGTTGTTTTAGGGTTTCAAAGATGAAGAAGCATCATTTGATTTGAATGTGATGTTCTTGTTATGAAGTTGAATCTTCTTCTCTTTGATAACATGAATTTCTAATTTCCGTGCCATGGTGAATGCCTCATCAAAAGTGTGAAAGTTCTGCACCTGTAGGGTTGGTGAGATGTGTCTAGCACAAGCCTGAGTAAATAGCTCTAGAAGCTCAGTCTGAGGTAGCTAGAATGTGAGCTGGTTAATTAGGATATGCCAACGAGCGAAAAAGTCGGATGATAGACTCATTGTCATATTGTCGTGTGGAATATGTTGGTACCCAAACTCATTCTCCCTTAGAAGCTAAGTAGCATCGAAGATTTTATAGGAAGCCTAGAGACAAGTAGATCATGTTGTGTGTCATTTTGTAGCCGAGGAAAATATAGTTTGCTCTTTGTCACTCAAATGTGAAGAAATGGGTTACACCCTTAAGAGGATTTGATCTATCCTCACTACTTTATGGTTGTGCCTTTCAACCAGGTGAGAACACCCTTTTTTATCCTGTATTTTGTGGATGAGATGGAGATGCCCTTCTTTACAAAATTATTAAGAAGACCTTGAAGAAAATATGATCAATACAACAAAAATCTAACTCTCACAAGTTATCACCTAGATAATGGAGATATTCTCTAAGTAACATTCTGTGCCACTAAAGACAATGAAAACGTGATTGCTTCTACATGTTTTGGTAATAGAGATTATGCATTTGTACATAGACGGGAAAATAGGGGTAGTATGGGTAGGATTGGTTGCTTTTAAATGAATTTTGGGTGGAGGTGAGGCAGAGTGGAATTTGATTCACCAAATATTTGAGAACTTTTACAAAAATGGAAAGCTTGATCAACAAAATGCTTCAGACAACTAAAATCTTCTTTTAACTAGAAGGTGTTCTTTCAATAGAGGCCCAAATCAACACATTTTCACACAAACTTTAAGAATCCAAAATGAAGGCTCAAATTGAAAAACTTAATTGAACATTATCAACCTTTGTTTTATCATGCATAAGATACCCTCAAAGGTTAACAAACAATCTTATCTTCATGTTAGGAGTAAAGTGATTTTAAATTGGTTTATTTCACTATCAAATGAAACCTCTTTTGATAAATGAAATTGCAAATGCCACTAAACTATCACAAGGATAAGATATTGTGTGATTCAAAAATATTTTAATGTAAGATTGCAATGGGAACAAGAAAAACTATTTGTAGACATTCGAAATGAAGAAAACTCAACTTTTCTCAAAATCAAACACGATTAACTAAAATTTGATTAAATGCATCAAAGAAGGGAAAGTTTCTAGAATAATCTCAAAGCTTTTCAATGGTTGTACACTTGCAACCACCTTGACATGATCAAATTTAACACAAAAGAAGTAAATAGGTTCCTTAGATAATTTCTCAGAAAGATAGGCCATATCAAACTTTTTCTCTTAGGAAATAACTCCCGACCTCTAACACCCAAACCATTTACATGAAAAATTCATGCAATTTATAACATTTCATATACAACAGAGTTTTTCACCAAAACCAAAAATGTTCAAAGCACCATTGCGTGTTACGACTTTGATCGTGACTCCCATAATCGGATTTGTAAAAAATTTGTCAAGTGCTCAGAGGGAAAATATCTTCAAATATTACCAGATTCAATTATTCGCTAGGTAAGTCACTCTTCACTTCATGTGCCAACTACTTCCTCCTCTACTCTATCAAATCTGGTTTCTTGTGTACCAAGGAAAGAAAGATTGGAAAATTAGATCAATTCCAATAGTCAGATCACATCTTAATGGTAAAAGACATTTTTAGATCTTCCCCACCAAATCAATATATCAACTAGTTTCTTGCATGCCAAAGAAAGATTAGAAAATCAGATCGAAATCGATTGTCAGATTACATCTTAATGGTAAAAGATATTTTTAGATAATCCCCACCAAACCAAGATATCAAATTAATGTTCCTCTTTATTTAGCATGTAGGAGACACCAAGAAATGATAAAAAACCATAAAAATTTGCATCCCTAGGAGCTTTGGAGTAGAAATGGTGAAAAAATAGATACTGACGCAAAGTTATTATTGATTTCCTTTTTGAATTTGGACTGTCCACATGGGAAATCTGAGTTAAGATGGGCACGAGGGTTCTATTTTACCTTTTACCCCCTTTGGGAAATATTGCAAAATTTCTCATTTTGTTCTACCCCTTTGCCTTTGAAAAATGGGCTTGACACGTGTCCCAATGTGGGTCCTAGAGGAACCGTGGCTCGATTCTACTATTTTACCTCTTTTTGAAAAAAGTAAAAGTTTCCAACTTTTCCCCACTGATCCACATCTCCGTCATTGACTAAAACAAATTTTGAATATTCTTTGTCAGCCTTGCGAGTCACTTTGATGACTTTAATCTTTTAAAAAATATGGAACAAAAACTCCAAGTTGCCTCTTAAGGCCCACCTCCCCACCTTTTGACTTTTAAAACCGCCTCGCATCTCAATGGCGCATCTTGAAATGGTCCCAAAAATTACAGGCCCCAAACAAGTGCGGGCTCAACACATGCCTCATTCCGGTGGAGTCTATTAAAAGTTTGGAAGTTCAGCGTAATGCACCATGTGTCTATAATCCAGGACAGTCTCCTTCAAGCGTTGAAAATTCCAAGCAAAAAGGCAAAGTGAGCGGAAGCCTCCAAGTGTCCTCCTGGTACTTCTTCAAAACAAAACTCGGGGCCGGTCCCTAAACATGCGCGGTCCCTCCATGTGTCTTAGGCCTTTTAGGAAGTTGCTTGAAAATTCTAAGTAAGGAAGGCCCGGTGGAAACCTCCATGTGTCTTTATGGCACAACTTCAAGATGGTCCCCAAGAGCAAAGACTCTGAATGAGTGCGAGCTCACCACATGTCCTGTGCCCGAGAAAATCTCTCAAAAATTTTAAGTACAGAGCGGAGCCGGCGGAAACCTCCACCTGTCCCTCTGTCACATTTTTTAAGGTGGGACCCTGAGGTAGATTTTCAAATGAGCACCATCCCACCACGTGTCCATGGCCCACCAAAATTGTACCAATTACATGAAAAAAATCTAAGTCCAGGCAAAGTAGCGGAGTCCTCCACGTGTCCTCCGGGTAACTCCAAGGCCAAACCAAAAGGAGAGTCTTCAAACAAGCATCATTCCTCCACATGGACAAGATTTGCATTGAAATGATTCGCAAAGTTTTAGAATACCTTGCAAGCCACATCCAACCAAAAAGGGACATGTTGCCAATGATGCGAGAGATGTAAATATGATAGGAAAACACACCTGTCAAACCGTAAAAATGTAGGGAAACCACCGTTTGAGCCCGGAGATGAAATTTTCTTCAAGGACAGAGAATTTGGAAATTTTGTAAAGTTTAAACATGATCCTTTGAGCTACATTCAATTACGTTTCCCTAGGTATTTGAGACATAAACGGTAGGGACAAAAACACACAATAGCAGAAAATGGAAGGAAAGGAATAGCTTGAGTTTTACGCCTAATTGACAAACACATTCAGATGGATAGAATGACGAACAATAAATTCTAGATTTTTAAGTGACCTTCAACCAAGGAGGAACTAATCATGGCAACCAAATTGAAGACAGATTCTTCAAGCACCAACTCGGGGAGATAAAATACATGACAGAGGCCACAAACTGAGGGATTTTAATAGCAAATGGGGTGAGACTAATTTGAGCACCAACATCAGCTTTGACTTGGGGATCGGCACTCCCTATAAGTGCCACATGAACCAACTAATAGACCAAGCTTGCCAAAAATCATCCATTGGAAAAAGGATTCACTTACGAGTAGAAAACTAGAACCATGTCCAAAAACAAAGTGTGTGAAACCAGCAAAACTAGGTCACCAAGGACCAGAATGAGCAAAAACACAAAAGACAGAAAGCAACCAACGAACTATACACTATACAAATGATGCTCACCTTGATTTTGGGGAATCAATCTAGGAAATGTTTCAAATGCCTGCCATTAACAGATAATTCAAGTAATTCCCCATCCAAGTCTTTCAAGAAGAAGGTATGTTCACCAATTCAAATGTCAATGGAGTAAGGGCCCATCCATAATGCATCAAATTTACCATGTTTTCCCTTATCTTCATGCATGTTATCCCATAACACAAGATCCCAAATGCTGAAAGCTCTTGGAGTAACCTTCTTGTCAAATAACTTCTTCAATTTTTCTCTAAACTTCACATGCCTTTGGTGAGATGCCCTCCTTTCTTCATCAAGTTCAACAATCTAGTTAATGCAAGCATCATATGGACTAACTTCTTGATCTTTCAATTGTTGAATGAGCGATATGAGGACAATTTCATATGCGAGGGCAGCAGAGCTTGAGTGTCATACACCAATTCAAATGGAATTTTCCAGTGAGCTATTTTAACAATAATTCTATCAGCTCAAAAACAAACTTCAACTTCTCACCCTATTTCCTTTTGTTCATCTCCAGCGTTCTCCTAATGATCTTTAATATATTTTTATTACGAGAATCGCTTGTCCATTTCCTTGGGGGTTATAGTCGAGAGGCATATGTCAAATTGATCCCATATTCTTTACTAATTACCACCAAAGGTTTAGCTCAAGCTCATGGCATTGTCGGTGACAATTTTAACTAGTACTCCAAACCTACAGATGATATGGTTCAGCATGAATTCCATGACAATTTGGTGTGTTTCTTTCTTGGTGGGGATTGCCTCCACCCACTTAGTGAAGTAATCAGTGGCTACAAGAATCCACTTATGGCTATCACTTGAAGGGTCTGAAATCTCACCAATGAAATCCATTCCCCATTGCTTGAACAGGCTTCAATTGATACATGCTATAAAGGAAGGGAGCCTGAAACTTTCAATCTTCCAAAAAAATGTTGGAAACTCTCACATATTCTAACCAACAAATTTGTATCCTTGAAAAGAGTTAGCCACCAATAACCAGCCCTCAAGTTCTTGTGTGTTGTGACTTTTCTAGTAAAATTCCCCCTACAAACTCCTCCATGGAGATCAGCAATTATCTTGGGGGCTTCATCTTCAGTAATGCACCTTAAGAGAAATCCTCGGGGTTTTTCCAAGATAACCCAAAATCAGTAATGACATATTTCTGGGAAGCCAACTTAAGATCCATTTTCTAATTTTTACTCAAATACTCAAGGCATTATAAATGTATGAGATAAAAAATTATATCCTTGTACCATTCAGAACTCATCAAATTTTTAAGGAAATCTTCCTTTCTTCTTCTACCTTATTCCCTTAAATAGTTTGCAGGTTGCTCTCAGCCATAATTTTAGCTAGGCCCAAACCTCTTACCAATTTCATGGTTTGGATATCCATGTGATACTCTTGCAACTTGTTGAAACATCGTATCTTTTTCTTGAGACCTCCATCTCTAATAAGACATCTTTCACCATGGTGTGGGGAACATAAGCAAAAAATTTAGAGCTCAAAATGTAAGGTCTGAAAACCTTTGTTGCTTTTACCAAGGCAAATGCGTACTTCTCCATAATGGTGTACTTCAACTCAACCCCTTGCAATGCCTTACTGAAAAAAGCAATTGGCCTCTCAGCCCCTTCATCATCCTTCTGCAACAAGACAGATGCAATAGTGTTCTCTGAAGCAAAATAAAATATTTGAAAAGGCTTCTTATAATGGGGATGCTAAAATAGGGGCATACTTTAATGCTTCTTTGATCCCATTGAAATCTTGAATGGCAACCTCTTCCCATTTGATAACTTGGTCCTTCTTTAGCATGCAAGTAATTGGAATGGTCAACTTAGAAATGTTTGATATGAATCTTATAACAAAGTTTATTTTCCCAAAGGACTTAATTCCCTTCTTGGTTCTTGGAATTACAACCTTACTAATGGCCTCTACCCTCTCAGGATCAATCATGACACCATCATTTGATACAATGTGACCAAGCAACTTGGATTTTTACACTCGAAATGGCACTTCTTTAGATTGAGTGAAATTCTATACTCTCTTCATCTTATCATAATTTTTCCAAGTGCTACAAGTGAAAAAATTTCTTTGTGGAAAACATAGTCACATCATCTTAATAAACAACAATAAAATCATTAATGTAACAAGAAAAAGTAATATCCATTTCTCTTTGAGATGTTGCTACAACATTCATCAAACCAAAGGGCATTCTAACATAGACATAAGTTCCCAAGGAATGGTAAAGGTTGTCTTAATTTTTTTATTCCTTCACAACCACCCGATTATAGCCAGAGAAACCATCCAAGGTAGAAAGCATCTCAGAACCAATCACTAATTGCAACATGTTTTCCATGTTTGGTAAAGGATAGTTATCCTTCATTAATGCTCTATTTAGATTTCTAAAATCCATGTGCAACCTGGTATCACCATTCTTTTTCTAAGCGGCACTAAGTTTGTAACCCAAGAAGAATACCTCATTGGTTGAATGATCCCTCCATCCCTCAGTTTCTTTAGTTCTTCTTGTATTTTAAGAGATAGGAGTGGATTGATCGGCATCTATTTCTACCTAAATGGATTTGCATTAGATTCCAAAGGAATTTCATGTTGAAACAGATCCTCTTTGTATGCCTTCAACTCAGAATAAGACCAAGCCAAGCAGTCCTGATATTTCTTCAACAATTGGACATATGACTATTTTTCCTCCTTGTTCAGATTACTTCCCAACCAGATCTTCCTTGGTTTCTCCTTTGTACCTAGGTCATGCTCCTCAACATCCCTTGAGGTTGCTATATGCTTGTTAATAATGTAATCAACATTATCAAAGTTTGATTCAAGAGCAACCAGTCCTCTAGGAATGGTATTAGTTTTTAGTTGGATGATGTCTTTTCCAAACAAAGTCTCTTTCCCTTCTACTGCAAACACCATTGGCTCCCAATCAATACATTGATCAGAAAACTTCCCTTTGTTACCGTAGAAATAATTTGACCTAATCATTATCATAAAAAAAATTCCAATGTTTAATGTTGTCAGGGACAAATGGCCTTGTTAACACTTCAACATCATATTCACAATATAGGGACATTGCACAATTATCAAACCGAGATCCCAATACTGCAAGATTTTCTACCATAACATTGAACTTCCTGTCATGATGCACAATGTTAAATGAATCAAACATCTCAATCAAGTCCTAAACTACATGCTTGTATTGTTTTATTCTCTGATTCTTAGTAGCATACATTTTTCTAATTTTTTTAACAATTAGTTATGAATCTCCTTAACAATGATGTCTTTAACATAGTATTTCCAAGAAATTCTCAAAACTAACAAAAATTCTTTATACTCAAAGCAATGTTGTTAGTACACTCAAAGTTAAGTTTGAAAGAAGAAAAAAATCTTCCAAGCTTGGAGAAATCGAACTACACCAAGACCGTTTCCAAATTTGGAGTAAGCTCCATAAAAAAACAAATTCCATGGAGAACCTACTTGTTCAAGTCTCTTACATTGATCCATTTTTTCTCTTTCATATCATCAAATCCAATAAAGTTATCAACATCAACACTTATGTACAACACTTCATAAGATGCATTGTTGGGATCTTCAATGAGGTGCAACATCTCGTTTTCTCCATACAATTTGTCAAGATTGCCCTCAATTGGGATGGTGGCATAGGACATCCATTTGTACACTCTCACCAACACTTGCAGCCCATTTTCTAGACAACAAAGATACCCCACTTGGTTAGGAAATCAAAAATAACGACATCAAGTTTCTAGACAAGAGTATACCCCATGAGGTGTCTTAGGCCTTATAAGAAGTTGCTTGAAAAGTCTAAGTAAGGATGGCCCAAAGTGGAAACCTCCATGTGTATTTATGGCACAACTTCAATATGGTCCCTAAGAGCAAACACTTTGAATGAGTGCGGGCTCACCACGTGTCTCAGGCCTTAGAAAATTTCTTTAAAAATTTTAAGTATAGAGCGGAGCCGACGGAAACCTCCACTGTCCCTCTGTCGCATTTGTTAAGGTGGGACCCTGAGGTAGATTTTCAAATGAGCACTAGCCCACCATGTGTCCATGGCCTACCAAAATTGTACCAGCTGCATGAAAAAAATATAAGTCTTGGAAAAGTAGCGGAATCCTCCACGTGTCCTCCCGGCACAACTCCAAGGTCAAACCAAAAGGTGAGTCTTCAAATGAGCATTATTCCTCCACATGGATAGGTTTTGGGTTGAAATGATCCACAAAGTTTTAGAGTTCCCCACCGAGCCACATCCAACAAAAAGGGCCATGTTACCACCGATGTAGAAATGTAAATTTGATGGGAAAACACACCGTCAATCCTTTAAAAATGCAGGGGAAACCACCGTTTTAGCTCGGAGATGAAATTTTCTTCAAGGAAAGATAATTTAGAAATGTTGTAAAGTTCAAACATGATCCTCTAAGGTGCATTAAATTACGTCACCAACAGAATAAAGATCATTCATGGTAACCTTCTTAACAATGTTGATGCGGAATTGATCTAGGAAGGCTTGGGCTACTTGATTAAATGAGTATATGGAGCGTCTTGGTAGCGCATTGTACCAATCTAATACAGGTCTGTCAGGGGACATTAGGAAAGTCCTCGAAGTAAATTGTCATCATAGGAAATCAAGTACCATCCATGTTTAAAGGATTGTAAATGTTGTTATTGGTCCTCTTTGCTATTGAAGTGGTTGAATTTTTTTCATTTCCCAATGTAGGGGTATGGTTGAATAAGAATGGATGGTTGAATAGGATCATTACAAATTTCGTCATAGGTGAAGGAATTGCATGAGCTGGAAACCAATGCTTCTAATGTATGTATCTTTTCCATCATTAAATTTATGAGGTCATTGGTAGGTTGTGGTGGAAGGGCTCCTCTTGTGGTATAATGGGGTTGGTATTGAACCTGTGATATGGGTGGCATTTCATTTTATGGTGATACCGAATATGGAGGTTGAGAATAGAGAACAAACATAGAGGATATGTACCCAAAATGGGTATGCAGGAGCGAGATAAGGGGTTTTGATAGTATGTGTATGTAGGTGAAAAGGTCATCGTGACTCATAATAGAAATTAGGGGTAATTTTGTGGGATGGAGAGGACAAGATTTTGGAATGGAGTAGGGGTCACCGACACCACGGGTGGTTATGTTGTAATGGGTACTTGTGAGACAATGGGTATGGTGGGCTATATCCTAGGTGGTCGGTGAGACAATGAGATACAATAGGCGCAAGTGATACTATAGACACAAAGTGGTCATGGTGGGTATGGGTCCTATTTGCATAACTATTGGGGGTGAATCGAGGTGATGGTAATCTTTGCATTATTAGGGGCTGATGTAGAAGCAGGAATAAGGGTAGGAGAGATGGATACATGCATGCCATATATCAACTGACCTGAGGAGTCTCAAGTGGAAGAGTGGGAAAGGTATAACTATAAGGTTACGGGATTCTAGTCAAGGAGTCATGCAAATTCTTCATCTCCTATAGCAATGGTGGTAGGTAAGGTTGGATCCATGGGTGACAGGATGGAAGGCGGTGAGGAAATAAGTGGGAGTTGTTGATGACTAGCATGGAATATGAGGGTGTTAGTTTGGCTATGAGTCAGCACCATGTGAACAAGTGTTGACCTGGTAAGACTATATTCTGTAGATGATATAGAAAGTAGCAGGATATAAAAGAATGAGGCTGGGAGGGTGAATTTGGTCAATATTTGGATCTAGAAAACCAAATACAGACACCAATGATGGTCAGTTTGACTAGTGATGGTTGTAATAAAACTAACATCGGTCACAGAAACCGATGTTAGTTATTGTGGAAAATCCCCAATTTCAGAAAATGAAACAAGGTTGATAGACAATACAAGGAGATGTTTTCGTATGATGGTAATATCAACATAACGAGAATAGAGTATCAATAAAATATGTTAGTGCCCAAAGGGCCAAAAATGAGAACAGAATGATGAATGAAGATTTTCCTAGGCCAAAGTACCCAGAAAGTCAAGAGCCGACACCAGTTAGATTTAACTGATGACGGTCACTGGACTAACACCGATTATTGTGAAATTGAGACAAAAATGAAGAAAACTAGGTTGTGATTTAAATCAAGTGAAGAATCAAACTCAAGAATTTAAGAATGAGAATATGGGGCCCTGGCACACTCAAATAAAGTTAGAATACTCCAACTATGATGGGGGAGTGTGCAAGGAAAAACAAAAATGTGGAATCGTGTCCTCACACCTCAAAATGCAAAGCAAGAAGAATGCTAAGAAAAATATGATCCTAAGAGTGATTTTTCTTTATGTGTGTTCATCTTACGCTATTTAGAACTGATTGTGTGTATTTAGAACAAAATTTTTTTGTTAGGAAGGCATCCTACGAAGAAGGATATCTAAAAGGAGAGGTTTCTTGCATGTTATGGTGGGGGTAGTCCATCGTCCGAGATGATGTGTAATGCCCGTTTCAACTACAACTTCATGCCAAGAAACAAAGTAGGAATAATTATGGAATAATTTTTTTATTAGAAGTGTCTACAACTAAGGCTTCAGTTTGAACAACCAGCTCAGGATAAAACCTAATTTCCAAAACACAAGACCTATCATGGTTTAACCTAACACAAGTGCACTAGGTTTTTAAATTTTAGGGTTACATGTTTTGTTTAGGTTCAGGGAGCAATTTACCCCATGCCTGCTCTCAAACAGGCCCAGAAGTTCAACTAGATTTTTCTCACATTTAGATTCATCAAAACTTTCCTAAATTAGACTCATTGGATAGGAAATTTCCTCACCTTTCCAACCATATAAATAAGTCCTCCTAACTCCTTGAAGATCTCAAGATTTGGGTGAGGCGGAGTTTTAAGGAAAAATTTTCCCTTGCAAGTCCGCGGACTTAGGGGAAGAAATTTTCCCTTTGCGTGGGTCCATTGGGGAGGGACACGTGGTGTCCTGTAATTGGATGTGGGTTGGCGGGGTGGGGGAGAAGGTTATAATTTTTTTCAAAAGGGTTTTAAAAACCAAATTGGCTTGTGCGGCCCGTGTGGCCATGGGGACACGTGTCGGCACCCCATTCACTGCGCAGTGTTCGAGTCGCGCGGAGGAAAAGTGGGATTTTTTTCCAAGGGCACAAAAATTTTATTTTTCCATATTAACCCATGGGCCCTCCCTGCTACGTGTCAGGCTGTGATTGGTACGGGCCGTGGGGTTGCAGGAAAATTTTAGGAAATTTTCCAAAAGCAAAAATTTCCAAAAGAAAGGTTTTTAAAGGGGGTCCGCCCCTCCATAGTGCCACGTGGCAGCTTCTGGTTGGATAAAAGGGTGGTGGCGCACCATACCTTTCTAATAAATTTTTCCAACACATTTTTTTAATTTTTCTAAGGTTAGATTTAATTCTTTTTTGGTTTTGAATGGCCATTTTGAAGTAAAACTTCAAATGGCCATAACTTTTGATAGGGAACTCCATTTTGGGAAAACGAGGACTTTCGGAAATCTCTCGGAGTCCTCTTTGCACAAAAATTATTGATTTTGGGTTTAAATGAATTTTTGAGTGTCAATTTTGAATAAAAAATCTGTAGGATTTATAATTTAAAACTAGCAAATTTCAACTTATAAGATTTAATTCAATTTTGATATTTCTTCTTCTGAGCATGTAAATTGAGCATGGAGAAATGGTATTGGGTAAGTTTAAGTATATTTTCAAGGTCCAATTTGGAGATTAAGTTGGAATTGATATAACTTTACAGTCCTATGACAGGGAGTTGGGTTGAGAAGTTTAAATTGGATTTGATAGAGTTTTAGAGATATTTTCTTAAATGTGAAGTTCAATGTGGGTTCAATAGGACCCAATACATCTAAAATAATTTTTATCCCTTATTAATTTTATTCATAAATCTAAACTATACATTAATTGCATTATTTTCAAATGTCAGAGTTATACAAATAATAAAATTCTTCCTTTCACGAGTTGCATAATTAATGTGCAACATTCAAGTATGGAAAACATGCCAAATTCCTTTCTCAAACACTCCATTGATCCAACAAACACATATATACAATATGCAATGTTAATTTCTAATTTTTAACAACTCATTTCAAAAGATCAATTTTTGTTATTTTCTTTAACTCGCATTTCTCTTTTCCAAAATAGAATTTCCTAAGATATAAAAATCATTCATTTTCTAATACAACAATGCAATTGAGCAAGAACACAATTCTTTCTTTGATTTCCAATAACAATATACAATTTAACTCCTTCTATTTGATTTCAAACATAGTACATTTACTGGCAATGCTATTTCTTAATCTCTTTCAAAACAGAGTATCATTCTTTGACAACAATACAAGTTTAAAGGAATCAATGCCATCCTTTATTGATAATTCAAATAACTCTACAATTGAATTCCTTCCCAATTTGAATTGATTTCCACATTTCAAATACAAGTACAGAATATCATTCACATTTTCTTTTCCAAATAAAACAGAGAAGTATAATTCTTCTTTACATTTCTCAAATCAATTTCATCTTCCAACTACAAGGTGAACACTTCACATTTCAATATCAATTACAATCATCCACTAGAAGTGGGAAAGGTTACAATGACATTTGCTCAAAGGGAATGACTGTCAAACTGTGAAATTCTCCAAGCTCCAAACAACAACATGCTGATTTCTTCATCTTTCATCTTTTGATCACAACAAGGAAGGGGGAAAGGAAACGCTCTCCACCCAACCAAGATACCCAATGGGAAAAGAGAATCCATCTTTCCCCATTGGCCCCCGAGCCCCAACCATATTGAAATGGAGCATGATAATTCAACTCATGGCAACATGGACTTCTTTCACATGCAAGCAACACTCATATATCACAAAAATCAATGAAGGCACAAATCAAAAACAAGGTAGCAATTCTCAACTACATTTGAAAATAGTCATACAACACAAAGGCTTGAGAAAGCAAGCCAAACAAGAGAAAGAACTATGGAGGTCTCCTTATGCCTCCCATGTTGAAATTGGGCATCCACCTAAAACAAACCATAAAGAAACATAACCATACCGTAAACATTATCCTTCCTCAACCCCTCCTTATCTCTCCTCCAAATTTACCCTTATACCCCCAAAGTAAGAAATGCATGCATATTCTTTTCCTAGGTGGATCTCAAACCAAAACTCCCTCCTCAAGACAAAATCCAATGGAAAATCCCTTATCCCTACTCCGATATAACCTCATATTCTTCTCTCTACACCATGCCCTAAGAATTCTGCCCATCCGAACAAGAATACAACATAACATCAATCAAAAATGCTTGGAAGAAGGAGGAAAAAACAGAAAATTAAAAAGAAAAGATCATACCTCTCCATAATGGAGACTTGTTTTCCCAAACAGAAGTTCTTTGATGCACAGATGATGCAGTCCCAAAAATAGAAATAATAATGCATGCACAAGAAATCCAAGTTCCTTCTACAAAGGAAAGCAAACTTTTCAAAAACCTCCAAATGAGAGGGGATTTTTATTTTTAAAGGAGAGGGAGGGAGGGGATGATGTGGATTCCAAGTGGGATGCCACATCATTTTTCCTCATCCCAAAATAAATCAACATCAATTACAATAAAATCACAATAAATGTGAATGACAAAATTACTTACATACACAAACTCAACCCATACTCAAAAAAAGGAATGCATTAAAATTTAGAAGACAAGTGCAATCAATTCTTACACAACAATCATTTCAAAACTAAATAAGAAAGGCTAAAATCTTCTCCCAAGCCATAAGCATGGTTGGTGGAGGATTTTGGGAGGTGTGGGACAAGTTTAACTTGTCCCACAAGCCTCCAATTTAGGCTCCCAAGACCAAATCCGAGTTTCAAAGAGGATGGAGTGTTCTACACTCCAAAATCTACTTTATACAATCTATCATTTCACTTACACAACTCTTACATCCTCTTACACATGCATTAAAGTTTATGACTCCATTTATTAAAAGTTTTGACATAAGATTTATTTATTTATCCTATGGTTGCACATAATATAAATCAAATTTAATTATTAATCAAGACAACAATATTATTTCCTTACATTCCACTCCCCAATTAATTTAATTAAAATTTAACTATATGACTCCTGCATTATACTATCACATTTGAATACTTAAAATAAGAAGCACATTACAAATAAAACACATACAACAATAAGAAAAGGAACACATAATTAAAACACATATATGCCCCATGGTCACAATAATGGAAATCCCCCATGGGAAATCCTAACATAACTCAACACACAAATCAAACACAGTTGCCATGGTGACCTTGTTGATCTCACACTGAATTTCAATATGGTTAGTCTCCAGTCCCCCGACATTGTTGTGATTTTTACCTGCAAAATAACAATACCTCCTTCGGCCTCGTGGCCATATCAGAACATCCAAGAAGATATAAAATCAACGTATGTATATAAATATCAAATCCAAATCACAACAATATCAAGAATTTAACATTATCATTTTGAATTCAATTTGTAACTATGTCATCATCCAATAGATTTCTATGCTAGAACTATTCATAATATCAAGGTCACATGTCTAAAATCAACATCAATAACCTGTCCATGTCAACTAGTATATCATCATCCACACAATAATAATAATGATGTCTCAAATATCATCGAGCATAATGACTAAATCCAGATCAATACTAATCCAAAATATAGTATCTAATCATCATACTAAACAAAACATAGTAATGTCCATAATAACCAATGAGCTAGCATATACACATCCTGCTATATCAAAACACAATAATGTCCAAAATATGATCAGTAGTGTCAAAATCAGCATCTAAACATAGTGTCAAAGGAGAGTGGGCACTACATCCCCTCCCCTTAGACTCGACTTCCTCCTAGAATTCACTAGAACAAATGTGGAAACTGCACTCGTAACATAGTAGCATCCTCCCAAGTGGCTGCAGTCTCATCATATGTGTCCCACTACACCTGTGCACTCGATCAATCTCTCGCCTCAAAGGCTCAAGGTCCTACGATCTATGATAAATACAAGCTCCACCATCACCTACCCCTGATCCTGTACCTGTAATGATGTCCAATCTAGCACATGAGAAGGATATGTGATGTATCTCCTAAGAACAAAAACATGAAACACATCATGTACGCGAGACAAGCTGGGTGGAAATGCTAGACGGTAAGCCAAAGGGCCGATACACTCCAAGATCTCAAAAGGTCCAACGAATCGAGGAGATAACTTAGAACCTTTTCCATAATGGATTGGGATCTTATATGGCCTAACATGAAGGAAAACCTTCATGCCCACATTGAAATTACGCTCAGTTATATGTTGATCAACGTACTTCTTCTTCCTATCCTGTGCCTCCTGCGATCTATGCCTAATCAACACTACCTGCTACTCCATGTCTTGCAAAAGAGTTGGTTTAAGAGATAATCTATCCTCCAACCTATCCCAGCTAAGGGGTGTCCTACACTCCCTACCATATAAGGCCACGAAAAGGAGCCATGCCTATGGAACTCGAAAACTATTATTGTAGGCAAACTCCATAAGGCATGATATCTCCTCCCATCTCTCCTAGTGATACATCACATACATCCTGAGCATGTCCTCCAAAATATAATTCACCCTCTTAGTATGTCCATCTATCTCAGGGTGATAAGTTTGTTGAATTTAATCTTCATCCCGAGAACATACTGCATGGTAGTCCAGAAATGGGAAGTGTACAAAGGATCATAGTCACAAATGATCTTCCACGGGATCCCGTGTAACCTGACAATCTCATCCAAGTAGACACATGCCACTGCACTAGCTATATACGTGGTCTTCACTAGAGAAAAGTGAGCTACTTTTTTCAATTTATCAATCGTGACCATGATGGCGTCATGGTGATATCTCGACATCGGTAACCCAACAATGAAATCCATAGAAATGGTGTCCCATTTCCACTCGAGTATAGCATGAGAAGGCCAACTGGATGCTGATGTTTGGCCTTAACTTTTAGGAACTCTAAACAATGTGACAAAAACCGAGCCACGTCCCTGTGAAGTCCTCTCTAGTGATATAACTATCTCAAAGTGGCATGCATCTTCTTCACCCCGGATGGGCTAAATAGGGTGCACGATGTGCCTCAATAAAGATGTCCTGCCTCAAGCCTCCATCTCTAGTAACATATATCCAACCTCTATGCCTGAGAAGGCCATCTTCCTCTAGAGAGAAACCATCAAACTTCCCCATAAGGGGTCTTTGGGACTTAATCTCTTCTCAAGCTGCAATGTAGAAGCTGTCAAGAGGAAGCTGCTGAAGGATCCTACTCCGTAAATCTATGCTCACTGAAGTAGCCATGCTCAAATGTCTCCATCTACTAATATATTCTATAACCACATTCTCCTTCCCCTTCACATGCTCTATCTCCATGTCATACTTGCAAAGAAACTCCATCCAACACCTCTAGTGAGCATTTAGGTTGGGTTGCGTGAAGAGGTGGTAAAGACTCAAATGATCTATCCTGAGTATGAATCTCCGACCAAGAAGGAAGTGTCTCCAATGAACTAAAGCATGCACAACTACCACAAGCTCAAGATCATGAGTCGGATAGTTAATCTCATGATCCTTGAGTTTGCGAGACTCAAAGGCTACTACTCTACCCTCCTACATTAGAACACCTCCTAGGCCTGCCAACGAAGCATCTGTGCACACAAAGAACTCACCATGTGGATCCAGACTACAAGAATAGGTGTTGTAGTGAGGCATTCTTTCAAGGTCTTGAAGGCCTGCTCACATCTGTCTAACCAAACAAACTTCTTCCCTTTCCGCTGAAGGGAAGTGATGGGGTGTGCTATCCGAGAGAAATCCTAAACAAATCTCCTATAGTACCCTGCTAATCCCATGAAGCTGCACACCTCTGTCACTGTAGTGGGTGCTGGCCAATCCATAATGGCTCTAATCTTGGAAGGATCGATTGCGATACCTTCCCCAGAGATGATATTACCCAAGTACTATATCTCTTATTGAAAGAAAGCACGCTTCTCCAAGTTCTCATAAATCTACTACTCACGAAGACACTAAAGAACCTATCAAAGGTGCCCCTCATTCTCCTCATGCATACGTGAGTAAATAAGAATGTCATCAAGAAAGATGAGCATGAAGTGATCTAGAAAGGTCCTAAATACCCCATTCATCAAACTCATAAATATTGCGGGGGCATTCGTCAAACCAAAGGGCACCACTGTGAACCCATAGTGCCCATACCTCATATGAAAACTAGTCTTATGAATGTTTGCCTCTGTAATCCTCAATTGATGGTACCCTGACTTGAGATCAATCTTAGAGAACACCGTGGCTCCCTTCATTTGATCAAACAAGTCATAAATTCGAGGTAGGGGATAACGATTCTTGATCGTTACCTTATTCAATTGGCGGTAGTCGATACACAACCGCAATGATCCATCCTTCTTCTTTACAAAAATGACTGGTGCACCCCAAGGGGATACACTAGGACAGATAAGGCCTTTCTCCAGAAGGCCCTCTAGCTATAACTTGAGCTCACAGAGCTCTGGGGTGGTCATCCGATAAGGAGCTCGTGAGATAGGCTCTTCTCCTGGAACCAAATCAATATGGAAATCAATCTCACATGGGGGTGGCATCCCCAGTAGTTCCCCTAGAAAAACATCTGCATACTCTCTCAAAATGGGATGGTCATCTAGCGATGGCCCACTAGACCCATCCTTTGTCCTATCACTAACTGTGACTACATACATCTGACAACCCCATCACACACACCGCTTGAGCTGCATAGCGGAGATAGTGTGAATAGAAATGGGTCTCCTGACCCCTGAAATCACCGACTCAACTCCGAGATCATCTGCACAGGATATAGTCTTGTGGTAGCAATCCATCCTAGACCTATGTGCAAATAACCAATCCATGCCTAAAATGACTCCATACAAGCCCAAAGGAAGGATGTGGAGATCTGAAGTGGTGGTGAATGGTCCCAAATTAACAACACACTCCTTGACTAGGGAGTCTATAGAGACCTTGGCTCCCGAAGCCATCTCGACATCCCAACTATGACCCTGTCTAACAGCCACTAGCCTACATTTCTATACCAAGGATGGTGTAATAAATGAGTCAAAAGAACTAGAATCAAACAATATAGAAGTAGGAACACCTCCAATGCTACCTGTAGTCTTAATGCTTGTGCTCTGGTGCTCGGCTCTAGTGGATCTTGACTACTACATAGATCCTGTGACTCTTTCCCATGTCTCTGACTATGGGCTCTGAGATGGGTGCCTTACCCTTATTAGGGTTATAGGGGTAGTCTCTCCAAAAGTGTCCCACTACTCCACACCCGAAGCAACCACCTGAAGTCCTCCAAACTACAACACCGCCAGAAGGTGCCCTAGAGGTAGGTGTTGTGGACCCTGATGATCTAGCCATAGTTTTTTGTGGCCTCTATGGTCGAGCTCCTACTGACTGAGCTCTAGCTCCATCCTATGTCCTAGTGGGACCCCTACGAGGCCCCATGCTCCAAACTCTCTATGCATCGGCTCTCCGAGGACGCCTTATATGGTGGGCGGGATCTGCTATTATTATTGCGGTTGCTGCTACTCACTGCTTTGTGGTCTAAAAGATGACTACAAAGAATGCTGACCACCATGAGGAGGAGATGGCTCCCTCGATCTGTTATCCTGTAACTACTGAATATGGCTCTTGACTCGGTCTCTAGCCTGCTGGGTCTTACCCCAAGTCTCCTCTATAATGTAGGCCTTCTCAACGACCTCTGTTAAAGTTTGAGGATAGTGGATCCGAACTGCACCTCCAATGTCTATATTAAGGCCCTGGATGAACCTATGGATCTGCACCTACTCATCCTACATGTAATCAATGTACTGAAGTAGGTCTAGGAACCTTCTCTCATACTCTTCCACTAAAATGGATACTGACGAAGATCGTGGAACTCATCGATCCTCTATTGTATGAATCTCCATGACAAGTACCTACTCCTGAATCTCTCCTCGAACAGCTCCCAAGTGACTGTCTCTAAATCTATATGGAGCTTCTACTCCTCTATCCTCCACCAAACACCAGCTCCATCCTTTAGTAGATGGATCACAACACGAGCTTTCGTGTTGCTAGAACAAGGACAAAGCTTGAAGTAACCGCTCAAGCTAACTAGCTAGGCCTCTACCTATAATCCCCTTGTGTCACCTGAATAATGTGATGGCCTAAGTTTTAGGATCTCCCTGATGTGATCTACAAGTTGTGGTCTGACGGCCTCTGGGCCTCTCTTCCTACCTGTCCCCGAGCTTAGGGCTCGAGACCTCTCTCTCGTGTCCTGAAATATGGTCACCATGTCCCCTCAAAGGAGACTCTGCTCTAGCTGACTCTCCATGAAAATTCTCTCCTCCATCCTCCTCACCATGTGGAGGAGGTGCATGTCCCTCTATGGAAGTATCTCTATCCTGTCTGCCTGAGTGCCCTCCTACTGATCCTCTACATAAGGTGGCATTAACATCCTACGAGGGTCTATAAAATCTGTGGTAGGATAGCTGCTAAACCCTGGTCTGGTGGTGGTGGTGGTGACTCTGAGTCTCTATGAATGTTCCTCTTGCTTTGTTTGAGCCCCCTACATAGACCAAAGTGAGAGTTAGTTTGATACTTCAAGTCTTCTCCTTCGTTTCTAAGCTTACTATCATGTTCAATTTTCAATCAGTTTTGTTTTCTAGATTATCAAATTTGCTAGTTTTAGGTTTCAAGTCTCAATGTTTTCTAGTGTGCCCAATGGTCCAAGATTTTGAACCACTGCTCTGATACCAAAGTGTAATGCCCGTTTCAACTACCACTTGAGACCAAGAAACAAACTAGGAAAAATTATGGAATAATTTTTTTTATTAGAAGTGTCTACAACTAAGTTTACAAGGCTTCAGTTTGAACAACCAGCTCTGGGACAAAACCTAATTTCCAAAACACAAGACCTATCATGGTTTAACCTAACACAAGTGCACTAGGTTTTTAAATTTTAGGGTTACATGTTTTGTTTAGGTTCAGGGAGCAATTTACCCCCATGCCTGCTCTCAAACAGGCCCAAAAGTTCAACTATATTTTTCTCACATTTAGATTCATCAAAACTTTCCTAAATTAGGCTCATTGGATAGGAAATTTTCTCACCTTTCCAACCATATAAATAAGTCCTCCTAACTCCTTGTAGATCTCAAGATATGGCCGGGCGGAGTTTTAGGGGAAAATTTTCCCTTGGAAGTCCGTGGGCTTAGGGGAAGAAATTTTCCCTTTGCGCGGGTCCATTGGGGAGGGACACGTGGCATCCTGTGATTGGATGTGGGTCGACAGGTGGTAGGGGAGAAGGTTATAAATTTTTTCCAAAAGGGTTTTAAAAACCAAATTGGCTTGCGCGGCCCACGTGCCCATGGGGACACGTGTCAGCACCCCATTGGTTGTGGGTGTGCAAAGCCGCGGAGGAAAAGTGGGATTTTTTTCCAAGGGCACAAAAGTTTAGTTTTCCATATTAACCCATGGGCCCTCCCTGCCACGTGTCAGGCTGTGATTGGCGCGGGCCATGGGGTTGCAGGAAAATTTTAGGAAATTTTCCAAAAGCAAAAATTTCCAAAAGAAAGGTTTTCAAAGGGGGTCCACCCTCCATAGTGCCACGTGGCAACTTTTGGTTGGACGAAAGGGTGGCGGGGTGGCGGACTTTTCTAAGAAATTTTTCCAACGCATTTTTTTAATTTTTCTAAGGTTAGATTTAATTTTTTTTTGGTTTTGAATGGCCATTTTGAAGTAAAACTTCAAATGGCCAAAAATTTTGACAGAACTCCATATTGGGCAAACGAGGAATTTCCGGAAATCTCTCGGAGTCCTTTTTGATGAAGTTTTGAGGGTCAATTTTGAAGAAACAATCTGCAGGGTTTATAATTTTAAAACTGGCAAATTTCAACTTATAAGATTTAATTCAATTTTGATATTTCTTCTTCTGAGCATGTAAATTGAGCATGGAGAAATGGTCTTGGGTAAGTTTAAGTATATTTTCAAGGTCCAATTTGGAGATTAAGTTGGAATTGATATAACTTTACAACCTATGACAGGAGTTGGGTTGAGAAGTTAAAATTGAATTTGATAAAGTTTTAGAGATGTTTTCTTAAATGTGGAGTTCAATGTGGGTTCAATAGGACCCAATACATCTAAAATAATTTATCTCCCTTATTAATTTTATTCATAAATCTGAACTACACGAAATTGCATTATTTTCAAATGTCAGAGTTATACAAATAACAGAATTCTTCCTTTCACAAGTTGCATAATTAATGTGCAACATTCAAGTATGGAAAACATGCCAAATTCCTTTCTCAAACACTCCATTGATCCAACAAACACATATATACAGTATGCAATGTTAATTTCTAATTTTTAACAGCTCATTTCAAAAGATCAATTTTCTGTCATTTCCTTTAACTGTTTCTCTTTTCCAAAACAGAATTTCCTAAGATATAACAATCATTCATTTTCTAATACAACAATGCAATTGAGCAAGAACACAATTCTTTCTTTGATTTCCAATAACAATATACAATTTAACTCCTTCTATTTGATTTCAAACATAGTACATTTACTGGCAATGCTATTTCTTAATCTCTTTCAAAACAGAGTATCATTCTTTGACAGCAATACAAGTTTAAAGGAATCAATGCCATCCTTTATTGATAATTCAACTCATGGCAACATGGAATTCTTTCACATGCAAGCAACACTCATATATCACAAAAATCAATGAAGGCACAAATAAAAAATAAGGCAGCAGTTCTCAACTACATTTGAAAATAGTCATACAACACAAAGGCTTGAGCAAGCAAGCCAAACAAGAGCAAGAACTATGGAGGTCTCCTTATGCCTCCCATGTTGAAATTGGGCATCCACCTAAAACAAACCACCAAGAAACATAACCATCCCATAAACCTTATCCCTCCTCAACCCCTCCTTATCCCTCCTCCAAATTTATCCCTTATACCTCCCCCAAAGTAAGAAATGCATGCATATTCTTTTCCTAGGTGGATCCCAAACCAACACTCCCTCCTCAAGACAAGTGCCAATGGAAAATCCCTTATCCCTCCTCTGATATAACCTCATAGTCTTCTCTCTACACCATGCCCTAAGCATTCTACCCATCCAGAACAAGAATGCAACACAACATCATTCAACAATGCATGCAAGAAGGAGGAAAAAACAACAAATTAAAAAGAAAAGAGCCTACCTCTCCATAATGGAGACTTGTTTTCCAAAACAAAAGTTCTTTGATGCTCCAGATGCAGTCCCCAAAACAGAAATAATAATGCATGCACAAGAAATCCAAGTTCCTTCTACAAAGCAAGCTCCAAACCAAGAAAAATTCGACCCAAGGAAGGAAAGCAAAGTTTTCAACAACCTCCAAATGAGAGGGGATTTTTATTTTTAAAGGAGAGGGAGGGAGGGGATGATGTGGATTCCAAGTGGGATGCCACATCATTTTTCCTCATCCCAAAAGCAATCAACATCAATTACAATAAAATCACAATAAATGTGAATGAAAAAATTACTTACATACACAAACTCAACCCATACTCAAAAAAAAGGAATGCATTAAAATTTAGAAGACAAGTGCAATCAATTCTTACACAACAATCATTTCAAAACTAAATAAGAAAGGCTAAAATCTACTCCCAAGCCATAGGCATGGTTGGTGGAGGATTTTGGGAGGTGTGGGACAAGTTTAACTTGTCCCACAAGCCTCCAATTTAGGCTCCCAAGACCAAATCCGAGTTTCAAAGAGGATGGAGTGTTCTACACTCCAAAATATGCTTTATACAATCTATCATTTCACTTACACAACTCTTACATCCTCTTACACATGCATTAAAGTTTATGACTCCATTTATTACAAGTTTTGACATAAGATTTATTTATTTATCCTATGGTTGCACATAATATAAATCAAATTTAATTATTAATCAAGACAACAATATTATTTCCTTACATTCCACTCCCTAATTAATTTAATTAAAATTTAACTATATGACTCCTACATTATACTATCACATTTGAATACTTAAAATAAGAAGCACATTACAAATAAAACACATACAACAATAAGAAAAGAAACACATAATTAAAACACATATATGCCCCATGGTCACAATAATGGAAATCCCCCCATGGGAAATCCTAACATAACTCAACACACAAATCAAACACAGTTTCCATGGTGACCTTGTTGATCTCACACTGAATTTCAATATGGTTAGTCTCAGTCCCCCGACATTGTTGTGATTGTTACCTACAAAATAACAATACCTCCTTCGGCCTCATGGCCATATCAGAACATCCAAGAAGATATAAAATCAACGTATGTATATAAATATCAAATCCAAATCACAACAATATCAAGAATTTAACATTATCATTTTGAATTCAATTTGTAACTATGTCATCATCCAATAGATTTCTATGCTAGAACTATTCATAATATCAAGGTCACATGTCTAAAATCAACATCAATAACCTATCCATGTCAACTAGTATATCATCATCCACATAGTAATAATAATGATGTCTCAAATATCATCGAGCATAATGACTGAATCCAGATCAATACTAATCCAAAATCTAGTATCTAACCATCATACTAAACAAAACATAGTAATGTCCATAATAACCAATGAGCTAGCATATACACATCCTACTATATCAAAACACAATAATGTCCAAAATATGATCAGTAGTGTCAAAATCAGCATCTAAACATAGTGTCAAAGGAGAGTGGGCACTACATGATGAATCTAATGAAGCAACGAGCGAAGGAGTACCTACCAATATAATCATGTGATCGCGGACGGGTGTTCCCAGGTAAAATGTTGTTTAAAAAGATGTGTATATTTTAATTTTGTGCAAGTTTGGTAAGACACACACACACAGAGGAGAATGTGCTTTATATGATTCTTTGTGTCAACCATCTCTTTGGGAATGACTTCCAACATATAGGTTGCCCTCATTTTATTGTGAGCTAAATGCAACAAATCGAATGTAATGCAACCAATTTTAAGCCCAAATTAAAAGATTATGTTCAATGACACAAATGGTGAATAGGAGATGGTATGATCTTTCACTAAATGCAAAAAGAAATAAGAATGGTTCTTTTTAAGTGCACCAAAAGAAAATGTATCATGTTAGAGCAATTAGAGAGAAGAGAAGATTACAAGGAGGACAATTAATGTGTATGTTTTTTTGAAGGGAAACAAACACACAACTTTTACCTAGGAATGAAGTAAATGTAATAGAACCCTGATGGGTCCCACCGAACATTCTAAAAATTTTCACCATATTCTTTACCTTTTTTATTGATGAAACAGATAAGGGTAAGGGCTAGGATGAATACGGTAAATATATTTGTTGGAGGTTGATGCGAGTGTTACGATTTCCGATCCAAAGTGCCAATTGTGAGAGCTTCATTTTGGCTAGGAAGAACTACCTGTAATAGAAAGCAAGACCATAAAAAGATAGTTAAATGATATATGACAATGGACTACCTAGCATATGCTAGTTTAGGGAAGTGTGATACTTCCTAGATGGTTTTCGATTATCTGTTTAAAACTAATTAATGTAAGAAATAAGAAAAGTCATATTGTAGTTGATATGATTTAGGTATCTCATTCAACTGCAATAAGCAAATCCAATCACAACAAAGTTAGGCTATAGTTAGATCTAAAGGATGAGTTGTCTGTCAAGGTATTGGGATTGGTCATGGTCTACTTCCGAGTTGTTTAGGTTAAGCGGTAGGAAGTTATTTGGCTCTGTTCTTGGGTAGGGTATAAAACACAAAGACCGATTTCGATTGGGTATAATCGATGACGATAAAGGGAGAGCGATGAAAGTTATGGGTAACCAACGTCATTATAGTAGGATGACAAGTAATTCGGTGAAAACCTTAGTATAAAGGCTAGGTGGGGTTGGATGGGGATAAAGAAGGTAATGGGCGAGGTCAGTGGGAATACCGAGAGCACTCGAGAGAGGTGGAAGGGCCAAGATAGGTGGTCTAATAAACAGTGGGTGAGATTTTGGGTTTGTCGGAAAGAATCTTTGTGGAGGAATGGTAATTTTAATAGAAGAATGGTAACATAAATGATAACAACTCTATGAATAGAATAGGAATGTAAATTATTAATGATAAAACACTTACCAATATTGCAGGTCTAATGGTTGGGTGGTGGTGATGATCGGTTGATAGAATAGAACTTGGTGCAATGGTGACGCTTCTCGGAATGTTACCGTGAGTTCCAATGCCTCTAAATCTATCCTGGTGCTAGATATGGATATCTGGGTGCATGAAAAGACTTTGGTTCTACTTGCATGCAGCTCTCTTCTCGTCCTCTTGATCTCAGAATGTGCCAACCCAAAAACAAGGTTATTTAGGTGAATAAATAGTAACCGACGATAGTTCTAGGTTGACCAATGTCAGTCTAGGGGTGACCAGTGTCGGTTAAGGCAAGATTCCCTAGGTTTACTAAAATGGGTAGATCTTTCTAATTTATTGGGCCCAGTGAGTTTGTTCTCATGGATTAGAACGGAAACTTCCCTTCTAATGATCGGGAATGTGGTTAGAGAAATCTTAGGCATTGAGTTTAGGGTTAGACCAAATCTTATCTCATTAAGGCAAGTAAGACTTAGTTATTGTTAGTTATGGAAACATGCCAAGAATAGGTCTAGGGTGATGTGGATGCGGTGTCTAGTTGAGGTGTCTAGGTGAGGTGGTGGGGTAGAAATTAAGATAATTAGATAAGAAAGATTGTGAGGATATATATATTAATTTAATTAAATAAATTAAATTAATAATGATGTGGGATAGAAAGGTCCATGGTTAGGTGAGTATGTTTGAGCTAGTTATTTGACAAGGGAGCAAGGGGAGTGTGACCCAATTTTGGTGTCTACACTTAGTCCCAAACTTCTTCCATGCCACCTTCTTAGGTGCAAGGGATGAAGGAGAGCTAGAAATTTTGTTTCGTTTCTCTTATTTATGCCAGATAAATTTCCTTAAATTTTTTTTCTTGCCTTATGGCCTTTTCTACAACTCCTTCCATAGTGGATGGACTGTTTACATCCACCTCTCTGCCTATAATAGGATTCAGCCCCATTATAAATTTTTGTATTCTAAAATTTTCGTTGGTTTGGTATTACAGTACATACTTGAGAAACTTAGTAAACTCCTCCCAATATTCATTCATAGTTAGTTTTTCTTGAGTTAAGGTCTAAAATTCTACTATTTTCTTATCATAATAGAGTTATGGTAACCAACGCTTTGTAAAATAACTCTTGAATTGATCTCAAGTGATTCTTACTTCATCTACATTAATTTCAACCTTACGATTGTCCCACCATGAAGATGCTTTATGCGAAGGCTAGTAAGCTTTCCATATTGCTTTGGTTTCTTTAGAGAATTTCCTTATTGCAATGTACTTCTCCATCTCATTGAGCCAATTCTCAGCCCCATCTCCTAGAGTGGTACTCTCAAATTTTGGTGTACTTATTCTTTGTATGTCAATTGTTAATTCAGCTACCAACCTTGCCCTTTTATTTTCAGGCTGATTGGGTACATTTGCATTATTATTAGAAGTGTTATTGTTATTTCCAACATTGGAATCTTTGGTGTGTATGTTGTTTTCATTATATGGTTGTCCCTGAGACAACTCATTTTCAGACTCACCATCATTTCCAGCCACTTGTTGTACAAGTACATCAAGACAATCCCTTGTGTCAATAGGGAAATAAGGATCTCATCTAGCTTTTGAGTTGTAGTTGCTTCACCTCCCGGAGGCTGGTTATTCATAACATGTCCCCTTGTTCTAACCATTTTCTGTTAATAAGAAATTAATTTTTATCAGTGATGGAGTCAAATAGGTCCAAGATCTACAACCTTCAACTCTAATACCAAAATGTAACATCCTCATTTTAAGACTTCAATAACAAGGGAAAAAAATTTCATAATGTTCACTATTCTAAATTCACATAATTTATAACAAACATTCATTTAGCTAATCCATCACATAACAATAAACCATATGCAGCTGTAATGACTCGGTATTAAACCAATTTCTCATGTCATGTCTCAGTATAAAACTGATCTATCCTACTTCTTTAAATCAATGTGTATATTAAGTATACGTGTGGTTCCCTTATTCAGATAAGGGTCAATCAAGTGTAAATATCTAAAGTGCATATTTGATTATCTGTTATGGATACCCAACTAATATCATGCAGCTTTAGTCTAGGTGAAATCAACAAAATGCAACAGTAGCTTGTGATACATTGGCCAAAGTTTTAAGACATGTATGTCATGCTTTTATTCCTAGACGGCATACTCTTCAGATGGAATATGTCTTTCACCACACTCAAAAACGTTACCTAGATTAGACTACCTTGACCCATGTCATTCAATTCCATGTCCACATTATATACTAAGTAGAGATAGCTAGCATAGACTAGTGTTGATAATATTCTTATGAAGACTAAGGGAAATCAATCGCATCCAAATTGAATTGCATCACTTCAATTCCATTTCATTACCCATAGTCATTATAAGATTACATTAGCACTAGGCCATCTTGTTGTCACTAATTACTGTATATCAGTTACCTTGATCCACAATTTATAATAGCAATGCTTAAGGGAGCTAGGCAGATATTCGCATCATGGTGGTTGCTCCAAAGTAACCAATTAATGACTCATGTCATTAAATGGGTACTGTGTAGCAACTACTATATTGTGATGGCCTATCAAGTTCTGTTAAGAAAAACATCGAATATTAACAAGTTCATTAATTCACTTAATTCACAGCTTGTTAATCCCACCCTTTATTATTCTCAACGTTAGGTGTCTTTCCTAAGGATCATATAGGGTTTGAAATGAATATTCCTTTAATAAGGATCATAAATTTTATTCATTTAAGTGCAAGATTTGCATATTTAATTTTGCATTATGCTTGATCATTTAAGCATACATTTCCCTTTTAAAAAATAAGTGTAGTGTTTTGTTTTAGTTTATTCAATGTAGGACAACATTCATATAATCCCATTTTTACACAAATCCCTTAGGAATAGTTTGTCTATTCGTGTCTATTAAGTTTAGTTACGTTTTCATAATTTTACAAAGTAACATAACCTATTAAATACAACAAGCACACCAATCATAATTTCCCCTTTACTTATAATTTAGTTACATCCAATAAGTATTCTCTTATACTTAACTTTATTATAATCACTATTTACCATAGCTGTTTTTAAGTAAGTTAACAATTAAAAATATATTTATAAGGTTCAATCCTTATACACCACTCCAATCATACAAGTACAAATTATTTACATTCAAGCTAATAAACTTAGTCTAACATTCATATACTTATCATACTACCTAAGTTAATTAGGTATTTAATTATTTTTCAATTTTCCAATAATGATATACAATCACATAAAGCATGTAGTGCTTCAATAGATGAATCTTATATTCAATATAATAATGGCGGAGTAAATAAAATTTATCCCACTTACATGAATGAATTATCAACTAATTTCAATTTATATAACTAGACACTTCATTTAAACAATGCAATTAAAGAAATTTAACTTGATTTCATCCCAAAGTTAATATCAAGTCATGTTCAAACAATTAATGAAACAACTTCTTTTCAAAACTATTACAATATATGTCCGAATTCCTTTCTTATTTTTGAATCCAAAGTACATCAAGAAATTAACACAATAATCATTTAATAAAATCGTCTATCTTCAATTAATAGAACAAATGTAACTTTTTATGTCTTCCTTCTTTCTTATTTCATGAAGTTCATCTACAAGATTATTAGCATCATCGGTTGATATGAACCAGAGCATGATAGGTACTAAATATTTAAAACAACATGCTCTAATTAATAATTTCATAAAAGGAACATTGATTTTAAATGAAATTATCCTAAGGTTTGAAAAGAACACAAAACTCTTTGATCATGCTACAAGAACATCATAAATGAAACCATCTAAAGAATGAAAGATAACTTAAACAATTCATTCAAGTAATTCAAGTCCAATATTAATTTAAGACACTCATAAGTAACCCAAGAAAATGTAATTGATCATAATCAATCAAATAATTCAAGTACTAGTATAATAATACTATAGTTGTATAAGCCCATACTTATATAAGCTGTAGATTTACACTCGCCTTATTGAAGTTTAAATAACATAACTTAATCAACTTGATTTATTATACGTCATTCAAGCAATATCCTTGCAAGATAATAGTTTATTTAACTAAAATTATAATATTAAGATAATATGTAATTATTACCTCGTCATGGAATTAAAATATAATCCACATACTTACATAGCATAGTCGATTACTTATTCCATAATTCACTCAAGAATAACTTAATATTCAAGTAATTATCATTACAAGCAAAAATTGATCAAAGGAGGTATAAATTTATACTTCATTAGTCTTTATAGCTAACATATATGAACCAAGAAACCATAGATGTTGAGCAGATAGAATTTTACTCTAAGGAGAAGACACACAAATGATGTGCACATAGGAACAAGGCACATTTGAAGGCGTGGGAAAAGAGGAAAGGAAATGCACACCAAAGCACTTTGTCTCAGGAATTATTCATTTTTGTGGATAAGGGATTTTTGGAGATAACGTGTGTAGAACACATAGAGATGAATACAAGTGCTCCATGCAATGGTATTTTGGGAACAAGCGGTAGATAATCGTCATTCATAGTTTAAGCTAATAATAGGATTTCTACTTGGAGTTAACTATAGGACATCTATTGTTAGAGCACTTGCATGTTGTGCATACTATTGTAAAGGTGCATGGATATTATCATCATGTGAACTATTTTTGAAGTGCATGGGTGGTGAAGGGAAATTCCCCACCCCTATAAATATGTATTGATTTGCGTAGTTTAGTGGTGGTGAATTATTATAGAGTTGTGTTGTTGGTTTTGATGCGCACATAACTCATGGAGATACTGATATAGTGTAAGAATCTTATGTGTTTTACAGTATTTAATGCAATGGAGTATATTGGTTGGATAATGTCATTATACATAATTGAATCTAGTTCATATATGGTTAATCTTATCATAGTTATTGTTTAGTTCATTCATTATGATTCTCTAAGATATAAATTTGGATTATGCACTATGGAATGTTTATGTCTAGTTATGAATCTAAATATGTTTAAACATCATCATGCTAACATTTTGTACAAGCAAATCTAAAGAGGGACCTAGTGCCTTTGCATGCTTTGGGTGAGCACTCAGCTTAAGTGTTGAGTGATGTGTTAGTGCACTGGGTTATTCACATAAATTCTAGGCTGCATCATTGGTTCCGTTGTTGGGACCTTTTTTAGTTGTTTTTAGGATGTTTCGTGATGAAGATGTACCAGTTGACCTTATCAAGTGTTGAGGAGTGGATAGTAGATCTGGAAGAAGAATACACTCAAAGATTCAACATTGGATCTGAGTTTGATATGCGTACGTGGGTGGAGTAGAACTTGTATGACTATTTATATGAAAGTTTCTTTGTTATCTTTCCAATAGATTTGTATGAGTGGCTGGTTTCTTATGCATCTAAAAGGAATTGGAGGTTTCACACACTTTTCTAGACATAGGAAGAATTTCAGGCCCTTTATGATGTTGATCTGATTTGGACGCATGTTGTGGAAATTTAGTTTTGTGGTGTTACGAATAGATATATTATTCAATACTCAATTTCCACTTATTATTGCCCAGAGGTAGCTGAGTTCTAGTTTTTACATTATCCCAAGGGAACCTATCTTCAAGGAATTCCACTGGCGATCAAAATTTTGATGGTAGCCCTAAATTTGGAAGAGAAGACAATGGTTACCTAAACCCCACAACGCGTAAGGGAAGAGCAGTTTTGGTGAAGGATGGCGTACCTAACAACGAGAGAGAAAAAGAAGAAACGCAACTTAAGTACAATGAGGTGAATGAGATGGAGTTAGGAAGCAATGTGATATTACAAAATGGATGGCATTGAGAAGAGAGATGGCTCGTGAAGGATTTAGAGCTCACATAGAGGGCATGGAGCCAAAGCATCTAGAACTCCCCCATTTTGGAAAACACGACATGCAACCCTCATCAGCCTCTTATGAGAGTGCGCTAGCAAAGATGACATGGGTCATGGACACGCATCTGAATCTACCTAGTGACCTAGCCCTTGCGGTTGGTTTTCTAGTTTTTAGTATAGCTAGTAGTCAACAAGCTAGTTTGGGTAGTAGAATAACAAGATTTAATCATATAGAAAGTACATCTATGGCCGAGAAGACATCTTCCTTATTATTTAGAGGTACCTTTTCAGGAATGTGATCAGCATAGAACTTAGGTGCGTAGAATTTTGGACTCACCTCTAGTAATAGTACCACCTCATAGATGTTAGGATTTCATTTTATTACCACTATTGGGACATAGGGAGGTGCATCCTCTGGTTCAAGTCCTACTACAGGTGGAGGATCAGGAGGAACATGTGGCTTGGGATCTGGTGGATCTGATGGATCTGGGGGTAGAGGTAACACAAGAGGTTCTAGATCTAATGGGCATGGTCCTCACCAACCCCAAAATATTTACATGGAGATGTCACTTTATATTCCAAAGTATAGGGGAATATAATATGTTTTTGAGCATGTGCACATGTGTGAGATATTTTGGCGTGTAAAAGGGATCACGGCTTCTGAGCACAAGGCAAGTCAATTTACAACTATGTTGCAAGGATGTGTGCACAATTGGTATAAGAAGTTTGACCCTAATCAGACTTGTGTAGATTATACAACATTATGGGATGCTTTCCTTAAGGAATTTTATATCCCTGAGTTCGAGCAGAAAAGTATAAGCGCACTTAAGGATATTAATTAAGGTACTAGTAAGAGTGTTCAAGAATATGATGCCCATTTAAAAATGATTTTGTTCAAAATTTCCTATGATATCCATGCAATCCAGCATGCAGAGTGGTTCATTAGAGGTTTGATCACACCTTTTAGGAGGGCATTGTCACATAAGACACATACGGATCCTTGCAAGCACTTGAAGAAATGTTTTGTGCTAAGGCAATCAGAAATATAGACATTGGAGTGATCCCATTCCGGAAGCTCATATTACGAGTTATGGAAAAGTAGTTGGAGAAAATAATATCCAATTCTATGCACGAGACATGCCTTTGGGATGTGGTGTATAGATTTTGAAGTGGAGGAGCACACTAAGGATAGTGGTCCTCATAAGTCAATACGTTCATTATTGATAGACTGCAAGATATTTCATTTAGACCATGATGTAAGCCATTGTTACAACATGTGATAAGGAAGAACGTATATTTCTACTATAATATTTTTTGGTCCACGACTCATAATACCAAAGATTACAGGTTGATTGATCAGATCCATGATTTCATTGATATTGGTGTATAAGAGACAAGAGTATCAGATAACTCTAAAGGTAAAAGTGAGAACCATGATCACAATCAAGGGAAATAGATCAAAATGAAGGGCACTTTGAAGGATGTTGTGGTAGGGGTCGAGGATACCATGGTGGATTTAGGGGCCAAGGCCATAATGGTGAACAAGGTGAGTTTCCTCATGGAACATGTTATATGGGCGGATCTCCTAACCACTACTACGGGCATGAATTTCCTCATAATATTATTTGTTTTTTTGGAAAGAATCATAATAATGAGGAGTTCCCATACTTATAGGAGCATCGTAGTAAGCAACATAAATAGGAGAATAAGGGCACGGGGATGGTTAGAATATAGTGTGACATGAAAAACCAATGGATGCCAAATTTGGCACCGTAACCTAAGATAGTACTGTGAAAATTATTACAAGCACCGAGGTTTTGCATGCCAAAGAATCATTGCAAAAAAATCCTACCATTAATAGGGAGGATGTTTTACATGCAAGATACCCATATCCTACACATCGAGAAATATATTTATCAGAAACCATGGAGGTGCTAAAAATACATAGCGTGACATATAGTGTTTAAAGGAATAGTTGTAGAAGTTGGAGCAAAAGAAGGTAGCATATATGGTTTATTCAAATGTTGATTATTTGAAAAAGGTATGCAAGATGTTGCACCAGGAGAATATTATTCCATTACTAGGGAATTTATTAAATAGAAACACTCCATGCATAGGTATTGAGAATGAATTGCAGATCTTGCATGCTAATATCCCCCCTCATAGCTTGCATTATGACAAGGAGATCACCCTGGATGTTGTTATGGATGGGTAAATTTTGAGAAATATATTGATTGACATAGGTGCGGAAGTTAATGTGCTTACTGTAGATGCACGATTGTAGATGGGAAGACCTCCATTGCATCCATCCGATAATGTATTGTTTGTGGAAAATCGAACTATAGCCACTTCAATAGGAGTTTTCAAGGATGCATCCATTACTATAGAAGGGGCTAAGTTCACTAGGAAATTTGAGGTTTTAGTGCTTGCGAAGCATACATCTTCCCGAGTTCTACTTGGGAACCCTTGGTGTTATGAAAATAATGTTGATCTATAGTTCAATAAGGGGTATATAAGCTTTGAGAACAAGGAAGAATGAGTTATTATCCCTTGACAGATGATAAATATACACCTTACGGTAAACCTTTGAGTGAGGAAGACCTAAATAGAATTTATGTGCGTGTCATTCGAGATCCAAAAATACTTGAGCCATCTAAGGAAATAATCACCCAATGGGATGATGTACATTCCATTAGTGATACTACAAGTATTTCATTTGATAATTGGGCACATGGAACTTATGATATGGTTGGGTGAAAATTTATAAGTGCATTTGCACGTGTAAGTAGGCCACATTGTGTTAGGAGATTAGGAAACAAATTTTTACCCTGGTACACTAGAGAAGGAGACCCTAAGGTATTCCTATGTGTCATGGAATAACGGTGAGAGGATAAAGTGGATAAAAGAAATTTCTTGGTGTATACCCTATGTGGGACAATAGCACATTGATGGATGGATCATAAGGATAATCTCATAGAATGGAAAGAAGTGATAAATTCTCTAATAACCTAGTTTCTCAGGAGCAATGTGCCTACTCAAATCTACACATATCATGGTAATCATCCTATTCAACAAAGTGTGAGAGACTGCGGAGAGAGAGGTAGGAAGCTTTACCACCTTTTTTTTATGCACAAACTTTATTTCACCTTGTGAGGTGGTATGTTTATGCAGAGCTACATAGGAGACTAGATATTGGCAAGACTTGACTATGGGAATGATCTAGACTTCTAAATACTTCTCCACTAAACTTCTAGTGAAAGATGCGTTACAAATTATGGATCAATTGACTATGGGATATAGTGTAAAGGATGAAGAACTCATTCGGGGTTTATTTAGTGAGGCGGACTTAGGAGCACATTTTGATGAAGTAGATGAGACGGATGTCGAACTACTTGAGTACGCTTGCCTTGGGAAGTAAAAAGGAAAGATGGTCTATATAGTGGATGATAAAGAAGTAGAAAATTTAGACATAGATCATTCAAAGGATATGCGAAGTATTAGAGAGTGCGAGATAAGAAGGTGCACATCTATCATGAACCCGTGAAGACCAAGAAAGTGAACATTGGCATGAATGTTGAACCTAAGAAGGCCATAATTGGAGATTATTGGTATGATTCTGAAGTGGCTAAGATAATTGAGTTACTACGCAATTTCTAGGACTTATTTCTTAGGGGATACCATGAGTTAAAGGGAGTGCATGAGTCTTTGGGTGAGATGAATATTAAGCTAAAGGAAGGTGTGTGCCCAATTTGGAAGATACCTTACAGGATGAACCCTAACTTGTGCATAAAATTTAAAGAATAAATTGACAATATGCTGAAATTTGGCATCATTAATCCCCTAGAAGAATTAGAATGGGTTAGCCCCATGATAATTAGTATAAAGAAATATGGTCAAATTAGGATTTGTGTGGACTACATGGAGCTAAATGTTGCATGTGTGATTGATCCTTTTCCTACACCTTTCACCGAGGAAATATTAGAAGGCGTTGCATGGTGTAAAATTTACTCTTTTATAGATGGATTCTATGGGTATCATTAGGTAAGAATTGCAAAGGAGGATCAATAGAAGACAAATTTCACCACTAAATGGGGAATTTTTGCATACATAGTGATGCCCTTTGGACTGAAGAACACACTGCAGTATTTTTGTGCATTTTGGTTCAATCATTCTAGGATTTAATTCATAAATTCTTGTGGGTTTACTTGGATGATTAGATAGTATATGGGTTTGTCAAGCATCATTGTGATAACTTGAAATTAATGTTTGAGAGGTGCAAACAGTTAATAATCTCCTTAAACATCAAGAAGTGTGTATTTTCTACACCCTTTGGAAATCTACTAGGGAATATCATCAGCAAGGAGGGTTTTTTAGTATATCCAGCCAACGTTGAAATTATATTAGGCCTAGAGGAACCTACCAGTCAGAGTGAGGTGTTCAAATTCTTGGGCCACATAGGGTATTACAAAAAATTTATCAAAGAATCGTTAAGATTTTTGCGCCCTTGGAGGAGTTATTAAAAGGAAAAGGGACATTCTATTAGGGAGAACCACAATAATGCACATTTGAAGCATTGAAGGAGAGGCTTACTATAGTGCCTATTATGTGCTTTCCCTCATGGAACCAACCTTTTCATGTGCATGTGGACACCTCTAGCATGGCCATTGGCATAGTATTAGCTCAGCCTAGAGAAGGTATTATAGATCATCCTATTTGTTTTGCTAGTAGAAAGTTGACTCCTACAGAACAAAATTATACAACTACAGAGTGTGAGGCCTTGTCAATGATTTACATGTTGCATAAGTTTAGACAGTTCTTTCTAGTAACATTTTTATGTTCTATCTGAGATCACATGGAATTGAAATACTTGGTAAATAATCTTGTTTCTGGGGTACATATGCCGATGGGTTTTATTATTCCAAGATTTTGATTTTATAATCGTAGTAAAGCTAGGTAAAAGTAATTTTGGTCCAGACCACTTATCAAGAATTCAATCAAGAGAGGATGTGTAGACAATTGAAGATACAATGTTAGATGCATATTTGTACATGTTAAACCATGCGCCTTTAGAATTGGAGGATATTACTATCTTTTATGTACATATATGACTCTAGAAGGAATGAAATCCTTGGAAAAGAAATAAATTGTAACTCACACCGCACCTTTCATGTTAATCATTGGTGACATATACAAACTAGGGCAACATGAAGTATTACATCACAGTGTGTCTTTGGAGCATGAGCCCATGGAAATCATAGAAGAGGCTCATGGTAGTATTACAGGTGGACACTATGCAGGTTACACCTCTCTATGTAATATTCCACTCATTAGTTTATGGTGGGAAAACTTGTACAAGAATTGCAAGGAGTATTGTAAGGCATGTGATCACTACCAGTGCCTTGGAAAACCTAGAAAAAGAGATGAAATTCCTTTAAGGCACATTACTAGTGCAGATCCATTTGAAAAATGGGCAATAGACTTTGTGGGTCCTATTTTCCTAGCCACACGTAGAATTGGATCACGCTACATTATCATGTGTACAAATTATCTTACAAGGTGGGAAGAAGCAGCACCTACAAAGGATTTCACAAAGCATCTTCAGCAGCATGGTTCTTATGGGAAAATAATCGTACTAAGCATGGATGTTTGTTTAGTTTGACAAGTGATAGGGGTACATATTTCTTGAATGAGACAATCAAGATATTATTGGATGAATTTATGGTCACACACCACAAGACTAGACCCTATCACCCTCAATAAAATGGGACTATTGAGCCTTCAACAAGATATTGAGCTAGACCTTGAAAAAAATTGTAATGTTGGAAGGAAAGATTGGGATGATAAATTTTCTTTTGTACTTTGGGCATATAGAACAACCTACAAAAGGTTGAATAAGGCCACACCATTTCAATTGGTGTTTGGCATAGAAGTAGTTGTTCCCATAGAATTTATGTTACCTTCTTTACATATTGTGCACGTGGGAGGTCTAGCTGATGAGAAAGCATTGGAAGAAATAATTGACAAATTAATACAGTTGGATAAGAGGAGCATCATAGCATGTTGGAGTCGAAGCAAGAAAATTTCAAACAAAAGGCATGGCATGACAAACACGTCAAGGACAAGAAGCTTGAGGTTGGGAAGATGGTGCTTCTTTATGATATAAAGTTTCTACACCACCCAGGAAAGCTTAAAGTGCATTTTCTGGGACTATATGTTATCACTCACATACTTGAATTAGGCACTTTTCTAGTTAGAGGTGCTTGATGGAACATGGTTACCTAGTTACTTCAATGGGAGTAGGTTGAATCCCTACTATAAATAATCCTTCTTGGTGTTTGTAATAAGGTAGTATTTCCATTTACTATAGATTCCCTTATTGTATTTCATTTAATTTTTCCTTCTTCGTCACTATGCTTTGTCAATTTAGTTTAGTGTTTTTTTTAATAAGCGTGTTTGCACACTAGAAGATGATTATGATCTGAAGTGTTTTTATGCATAGAGGAATGCACATACCCTTGGTGTGGGGTGTTTTCATTCAAACATGGGTACACATAAGAAAATACTATTACATGTGATTTCTCTTGTTAAAAAGTGCAGATACTATGGAAAGGTGCTTGCTAGAAAGAAAATTTCTCCTAAAGAAGACCATAGCTAGAAACGAATGAATGAATAGTATAACGCGAGGTAAGCTACGGCCATAAAAACTACTAGAGGAAGGCATAGTGGCGAGGTACTTCGGTGCATGGAAGCACGCAGAAGGATGTCTATAGCCAAAAGGTAGGAAGGCATGCTTGAAGGTTATAGTTGTGGTGCGCATGTGTATCATGCGGAAATTGGGAAAATGGTCAATTAATGAGAGGATCGGTGGTAGGTAAAGGAGTAATAAATGCATTAACTTTTCCTAACTCTATATAAAGACGTGATGTGGGTTCATTTCTACCTTTGCAATCACAAGTATTCGAGTGAACTAGTTACGACCAAACTGAGAAAAATGCATTGAGGTTTAGATAGCTATGAAAACAAGCGAGGAGAGCATATTTGTGCACAAAATTGGCTTGTGTCTCCATTTGAGATGGATTTGAGAAAAGAAAAAGTGTGAAAATAGAATAAATAAAAGACCAAGGTTGAGAAGGATCTAGGGCATCCAGTTTCAAGCTAGGGCACGTAGTTTTGAGCTAGGGCATGGGAGTTTTTTCAACAGAGGAAAAATGTGTAAATTTGTCTTATCATGGCACCGAGGAAATCACTTACGAAGGAAAAAAAAGGGGAAAATAAGGTATAAACCAAGGTCAAGGATGCTCCCAAGAGTAATTTTTCAAAAATTTAATATACGTGAAGAATTAATTACCGGATGGGATCGGGATTACCATATCCATAAGTGCAATGTGTGTGACTACAAACATTGCACCACTAAGAACACAAAGGAATTAGACACATTTCTAAATAGAAAGACTAATAAGTGAATGGTTGATGACATGTCAGTGTATGATGATGCTTTGGAGAGACGTTCTCTTGAAGAAGGTAGGGCGTACTAGTTATACAAACTTATGTACTTTGTAAAACTAGAGAATCTATACTGGTGGCTAATGAGTCGAGTCCATGAGGAATTTTTCTACTTTATTGGATGGTGGGTGAGGATCACAATGCCCTTAATTACTATGTTGACAGGATTGAAGGGCACAAGGATACAAGTTAGAAATGATCTAACTGATAAGGTAGTTGTCGTGGCTACCAACAAGGAGTTGGGATATACGAAGGGTTTGTATGGGATGGATATTTACAAGCTAAAGAAGTACCCTATGATGCAGGTGGTCACGCATTTACTCACCAAGCTGAATGATCAGGAAAGGTGGTCATAAGTGAACACCATGTGGCTACACGTTGCTAAGAAGATTTCATAAGGAGAAGTTTACAACTTAGCAGGATACATAGTAGATACAATTGTTGAGGAAGTATGCACAGGTGAGAAGATAATTTTTGGTGCTATCCTATTATCATTTTTGTTTATATAAATTTGAGTGCCCAATGGGCCAAATAACAAAATATGGGAATACCCGTGGAAATGAATTCCCTTGTAGAGAGATTTGAAAAGTATATATGTGAAGGATAAATGAGTGGTCCATTCAAGAAAAGGGTGGTGTTATGGTGTGACCGACTTCACATGGATTTCAAGGAAGAATGGTGTATTCTAAAGGATCTACTCTCAATGGTGGTAAAATTCATGTAACTCGTGATATATCAACATTTTTGCATTGCATGGTTTACAACGAAGGATGGGACATATAGTCCCTAGTGCAAACTACCATATGTCTTCATAACTCAATTCTTCTAGGAAGTAGTACACAAGTTCACTTATGCACGCTAGTTAAGCTACAATGCGGACAAGGTAGACTATGACTACCATACCTTAAGAAAAACTTATGTTTATCTAGGTCAATCTTCCTACATTGAGAGGCTTATTTCTGATGTTATAAGTATGAATCCAGTAATTTTGGCCATTAGGGATAGTGGGACTATGCTTATCTATCTCCAGATTAAGCCTAGGATGGAAAAGGGAAAATACGTGGAGAATGAGTTCATGCTCCTAGGCCTACCTAAAGGTAAGCATATAGTTGAAAATGTGGCAGCTCTAAATCCTACCTTAACCTTAGAGGAATATGAGGAAGGAGAACTCAACAAGCATATTGGAGGATTGGACCACGAGGTAAAGGCAGCCTATTGATAAAGTAGAAAGTGAGCGCAAAGATACGCCTCCATAACAGCAAGGAGATGAGAAAGACTTGGACATAAACACAGTCCATAAGGAATGCTAGTTCAAGAGGGTTTTCAGAACAACAAGAACCCAAAGCAAAGGGACATCCCAACCTTTACAAAGGTCACCTCAACTCTCCCCTCAAAAATAAACACCCGAGAAAAAGAAGAGAAGAAATTTGAAGCTTAAAGATGACGAGGAGGAGGAATCAGGGGAGAGTGCACCAGAACCCGGTTCAACTTGAGGATGCAAAAGATCCCCAGGATGAAGAGATGAGAGATGATGAGGAAGGGGTGAAAGAAGCAGAGGAAGTTATGGGAGAGCCACCCAACATGCCCATTACTACTCAGGAAGGAGAAGGGCCAACTCTAAACCCTAACACCCAGGTTCCTAAGGGGCCAAGGACAAAAAGAGAGAGGACAAGTGAAGAATATGTTGTCCCTAATATGGGATATGTTGAAGACATGAGAAAAATTGTCTGCTCCCATTTTCATAAAGACCGTGAGGCCGAGAGAGTTATATGGGTGGGAGCTAATGGATCTAAATATGGCTACTACACACATAAGGAAGCAATTATCCTAGTCCATGCAAACTCATATGGATGAACCAGATTTTGATGTGTGCGAAGAGTCCCTGTGTCTTACACAGAGTGAATAAGGCACCATAAAGCAATCACATGAAAATAAAACCTACTATAATGTCGATGAGTAGGTCAGCAATGCCTTGGTCAAGGTATCTGTTGAGGTGGCATGGAGGAACATTGATAAGGTTGCCACCATTCGAGCGCTACTTGAAGATAACAAGGATAAGACTATAGAGATAGCATGCTTAAAAGAAGAGAAGGAATGAGAATAGGAAAATAATGAGGCCTTCGTTAGCATGGCTGAGGAGCTTGGTGATCACATTCTTAAAACAAGGCCTCATCTAGAATCTCAGGTTCCTGAAAAATTTCCTTCTTCTATGCATTATTTATGCACTTTGGTCAATTTGGTATTAGATGACGGACCGATTTGAATTCCCGCACCAAAATATTTTGAACAAGAAGTAGCAAGAGCAAGGGCCATTTTTGTTAGAAAATTTTAACTTACAAGGATTTGCTCCAAACCTTGAAAGATGAGTTGAAAAAATTCAAGCAAGCTCTCAATTTATGTGTGGCACCGAAAGAAATAATAAGGATCAAAACTATATTAGATGACAATGAATTTATAAATTCATTGAAAGATGAAACACTTGGGTGCGCAGAAATATTAGCACTAGTAAAACAAAAGTGTGAGGCCCTTGCAGTAGCCCAGGATCTACACAAGGATAGAATTGATGATATTGGGAAAATCATAGCATAGAAGATGGATCTCATAGAAGGAATGTTGTCAAGTATGGCCAATGTTTTCTAGGTGCTACAAAATGAGAAAGAGAAGATCACTCAGGATGAATTGGATGCCATAGCCACCGATATTCTAGAGAAAACAAGGAATGCGCTAAGTGATTGGCAGACCTTGGAGGATGAAATCAAAATTGAATATCTAGAGTTAATCCTTCCAGTCAAAGAAGAGGGTGTTGCAGAGTAAATTTCATTCTTTTGTATAGTGTTTCATTCATTATTTCATTACTTATTATTTATTTTTGGAGACATCAGAATGAATTCCCGTTGTCGAGGATGGAAATGTACTTTATTGTGGGGTAATGTTGAGAAGCAGAATTTTCTCTAAGTAGAATACACACAAAGGATGCGCGTGTAGGAACAAGGAACATTTGAAGGTGTAGGAAAATAGGAAAGGAAATGCACACTAGAACACTTTCGCTCAATACTTAGCCATTTTTGTGGATAAGGTCTATTTTTGAAGATAACATGTGTAGTACACATAGAGATGAAGACTTGCACTCCATGCAATGGTATTTTGGGAACAAGCGGAAGATAAGCATCATGCATAGTTTAAGCTAATAATAGGATTTCTAATTGGAGTTAACTATAAGACATCTATTGTTAGAGCACTTGCATGTTATGCATACTATTGTAAAGGTGCATGGATATTATCATCATGTGACCTATTTTTGAAGTGCATGGGTGGTGAAGGGCTAGTCCCCACCCCTATAAATATGTATTGATTTGCGTAGTTTAGTGGTGGTGAATTATTGTAGAGTTGTGCTACTGGTTTTGACATGCACATAACTCATGGAGATACTAATATAGTGTAAGAAGCTTCTGTGTTTTACTAAAGTATTTAATGCAATGGAGTATATTGGTTGGATAATGGAATTAGACATAACTAAATTGGTTCTTATATGGTTAATCTTATCATATTTATTGTTTAGTTGATTCATTAAGATATAAACTGGATTATGCACCTTTGTGGAATTTTAATAAATATGAATCGAATATATTTAAACATCGTCATGCTAACATTCTTTACAAGAAAATATAAAGAGGGACCTCATGTCTTTTCACACTTTGGGTGAGCACTCATCTTAAGTGTTGAGTGATGTGCCAACGTGCCTAGGTTATTCACAAGAAATTCTAGACTATATCAATAGATAATATAGAATCCAATACACTCAACTATATCATCAACCTAAGAATCATATTAAGATTGAACAAATATCTCATAACTTAAGTTACAAAGCCACCATTCTATTTGGACAAAAGGAGTATAAGTGACTAAGTGACTACCCAACAGTCACACTTGAAAGGGGTATCTGAACCTTAAAAGGAAATACCCAAATTGTTACTCCAACCCAAGGCCCTCTGCACTAAGGAAAGACTTCACAGTCTTTAAATAAAAGCAAGACATGAATAATTATTTAAATACGATCATTCATTGATCTCTGGTCAATTCTCCCGAGATCCACCTCCTAACAATTTTAAAAAGGAGAATACGTTTGATCACTGCAATTGATCCAAGGTGTTATCCTACATAAAATATTTATACCTTAGTCTTGTAGGTAACAGCTTATATCAAACCTTAATTATCTTACATGATTACCTAAGTACTCAATTGTTTCAAGAACATACTTTACACTTTCCACAAGCTTAAATCACTAAGTTCCTTTCAAAATCTAGTTAAGTAAGTACTTCATGATTAATGTAAAAGTACAATTATTTCTAAAAGAATGATTAACAGCTAGATTTTATAAGCACTTGATATCATTCCATCAAACATGATTAAATAGTTCAAAAGAGCACAACTCGAGACATAATCACATATCAACATTTTCCAACTTCTTATAAGGAATAAAGTTTATATATCAACACGGAAGAGGCATTACATATTCTATGATGGAATTTTACATGTGTCATAAAATCCTAATAACAACCTAGATACCTATATCCTCAAAAAAGGTGAGATGACTCACAATGTGTGAGGGAAAACCTAATAAGAGGAAAATTAAATCCCTCACACCAACACCCCCTTCATCATAGCTTAGGATGAGGCATGGTAAGTCAAAAAGATAAGTGGGTCTCAAAATTACGCCTAATGAGGTACCCATGTACAATAAGGATCTCAAGTAATGGAAGAAAACCCAATGGGAAAAACATTCACTTATAAGAGATAGAAGACTCCCTAAACAACCTAAGAAAGATGTGTCAAATGGGTCCCGACAATAAAAGGTGTGATGAGGTACCCATGTAAAATATATAATCTTTCTAGCATAATAAGAGAATGAGAAGGAGAAGGAGAAGGAGAAGGAGACTAGAGATACCGAAGATATGTATAGACAAAATGGACCTCACCCAAGATGAGAGCACAAGTAAGGATACTTGGCTTTAGCAAAGGGTTCAGATTAAAATTTCTATAACCTAATATAAAGTCTGCAACTCTAGGAAGTATCCAAGAAGAGTGTCGATGATGTGGTATTCCACCTATAGATCGAAGAAGTTCCATCATCATTGAAAAATGTTTCTGTCTTTAGGAAGAAAAAAATGGTGTATTAAAATTTTCCCACTCCATGAAGGAAACCAAAGGCAATAGTACAAAGAACTCGAAGCTTTTCAACAACTAGAATGTGACATTGGTATGGGAAATAGGTGCTCAATAACTAAATTTTTTTCTATGAAGTCAAACTGTTAAAGTATGGGTATGATCATTCAACGAAATAATGTCCATATGGAGTGAAGGCATGACAACCCCTCAATAGTAGAAAGAGGATTTATAAGAAAAAATGGATAAATTATGGTATCCAAAATAGTAGAAGTGATGAAAATCCCAAGGGGGAAATCCTAAAAAGGAGATGAATGACTCCTCTAAATTACAACTATATGAAGTCTTGTAAAAAGGAAGAGTAACTCTCTGATCGCAACACAAGTAGAATCTACAAAAATATAACTAAGGTTTGACAGATACTTATCCTAAAATGGTTTCTCAAAAAACAAAAGAGAAATGTCTAACAATTATGTATCATCAACATTAGAAGTAGGAGGGGAAGAATCCTTATACAATGACTATGCAAAAAATACTACCGTAATGAAGGTATGAACCTAGTAACATGTCTTCCGATGTATGATGGGTAAAGAGGAGGTTCAACATTCTTTTCAGTGGCTCGGAGAGGGAGGAGAGGTAACCTCATCAATAATCTTCTCATCAAAACTAGAAGAAAAAACCTCATCATCAATAATATGAACATGAAAATTTTTATCAGTAGAACTATCATCACATGAAGTGGGAGAGGAAACAATTATACAAGAAGAAGTAGCAATAACGACAATCTATAGAGGGTGTCCAAATAAAAAGTGAGGACATTATGTGTGTGCCACTTGATGGTGGAGAGGCCTGGAAATATATGTCAATAAATGACCAATGACCATGTTACAAGTGTTAAACTAGTCTTCAAGATGGTCATGATAACTGGGGACAAGTACTTTCCCATACAATAATGGATATAGGTCACCGTGAATGATAAAATATTCCATTCTTAAATGTCATAGTACATAATTATCCCTACCAAGAAGAAGATGCATAAGTTGTGATGCAGTATCGATCCTATGAAGTGTAAGTCTGGAAATAATATCCTCCATGGTACATCTGAAAAAAAAAAAATTAGTGTAGAAGAATCGTGAGAGATAAAACATGCTCAAATGGACATCGAACTCATCCAAGAATGCAGCTAGAATGAAATAAAATAAGAATTAAATAACACACACAAGGTTACAAGACATCGGACTAAGTCAAGAATGTGTTTACAAGTAATTATAACACCCCATGATAATATTTAACCCCATTATTTGTAAAACTTTATAAATAGTTTGTTGGTTACAGTAAGGTGTGATTGTGTGATGTTAAACAATTGGCCACTCACTTTACAATAGGTAAAAATCACGCAAGAGTGGAGGCCACAATAATTTTAAGTCAAAAGAAGTGAAACAACATTGTAACAAGCACAAAAGGGTGAAATCAACAAAACATGGGGAAACAATAACTTCCATGTGAGAAAAACATCTCACTTCGCAAATGGGGGATCCCTTACCATATAGTTGTGGTGGACATGCTCATTATCCCATAAGTAATAATAATAGCACTACAATTAAAAATGACTCGAAAGAGTCAAAAGAACTCCTAAAAGGAAAAAAAAACCTCCCAAAAAAAACACACTACACACCTCCAAAAAGGTCGATAGGCCTCCACAATGATCTCTAAAGGCATGTTAGTGGGAAAAAATGTCAAGAAGGGGCCTCCAAAGAATGAAAATCTACCCCAAAAAACTTCCAAAACATGTTAGCGAAAAATCCAATAATGTTATCTTTTCAATATATTTTCCCAATTAATTTAACTATCAAAGAAGATAAAAAAATAAAAGGGTTAATCAAAAACTATTCCCTAAATAATTAATTGACCGATTATAAAAATTCCTTCCCTTTAAATAAAATAATACCTTGTATAAATTAATATACGCTATTCTTATTAAGAAATTTATAGCCTAAATTAAATAATTGAAACAAACCTATCTAAAATGTAAAGGTGAGTCGGATAGGGAGGAGGTAAAGAAATTTTTAAAACCACCAATGTATGAAGGGAAAAGAATGCCATGTGGAGAGAGGGTAGGGATTGAGGCATGTGAGAATCTAATGAAGTGAGTGGATATAGGTTGAGTGGGAAAGTAGGGAGGCTTTGAGTTTGGCTTGGCAGACAAAATGGTGGTAGGTGGTTAAAACACCCACATCCATATGGAAGAGTCGAATGTGAAGGATAGAACCAAGGAAGAGAAATAGTTGATCCATGGAAAATGAGCATAAGCTTGACACAAAAAGGGAAAATATATTTTTGAGGAAATTAAATTGGGAATGACTTGGTGCAAGATGATATAAAGAAATAAAATATGTGTAGGAGTCGATCCCACAAAACCAAAAATGAGATCTAATGAGAACACGATACAAGAGCAACCATGGGTTGAGAAAAGCATCAAGGGTTTAAGTGACAAATAAATGAGACTGGGAAATAGGGATGATCCAATGATTTTTATAATTTTTGAGTATAAGGAAGAGTAAATCATTTCAAAGCTAGGCATGGTATGAATGAGAATGGGCCGAGATGATGGTTTGGAAGACCCAATGACAAAGGCAACATGTGGTTTTCAAGAAAAATAGGGAAGGGGCTGAGCCCAAAACACTTTAAACCAAGCTTAATTTTAACCTCGAGTTAGATAGAAAGGGTTAGTAAGGGACGATCCCTAGGTGGTTTGACCAAGGTGGATGATAGAGCTCAAACCGAGTTAGGAGGTAGAGATCGGTGGCTAGAGAGGAGCTTGGTGTGGGTGAGATTAAAGTGCGCAGGATAGGCGAAAGGTAGGAAGGAAGGAAAGAGCTAAGATGATTTTGGTAGGAATAATACTCAAGTTAAAGCAAGAAAACCATAACAAAAACAAATAAAATAAATAGCTTTAAAACAAGCTTCCCGCTAAAGATAACCGCAGATACACAAATGTACGTAAAAACTCCTAAAACTCCAAATGCAACTCGCACATAACAACACCAAAAACATACATGAAAAATCCACTAAATGTTAGGAAATGTTCCATTGATGTAAATTGGAACTGATGTCAAATGGTGTAGAGCTTATTCATATTCAATCCAATATCAAGGTTAGAATGATCAACAAACACCAAATCATTCTCTTAGTAAGAGGAAAATTAGCTCACCTCCTCAAGTTTAACTATTCCAAAAACAAGAAAAAGTTAGGTTTGAGGTCTCAATGGACTTATCTAATCTCTATATTCTGGTGCTAGACCTTATTCAATGCTTAAACAACCATAAAAATGAGAGAAAAGTAACATTATCTTCAACTCTCTTACCTTTTCTCAAAACTGCCTTCTCAATGCTTCTTAAGAATTTTCCAATGTTGGGTTCATGCAGGGAAACATCTACACACACCTTAAAAATGTGAATTCATTTTTAGACACCTTTTTGGCCTCCTATAGTGTGTGGTAAATATCTTCTTCCAACTCCAAAAGCAACACATTCTATCAAGTTATCTCTTTGGAACTAAGACTAGTCTCGTAGTAGCCTTATCAGAAGGGAACATGAAGCATAACTTTTGATATAAGGATCCAATTAACAAACCAAGGACCTTTCAGAGTACCCTTTTATTAATTTATTATCTATACAAAATTTTAGTGTTCCTACCTTAAGTATCCCTCAAAATCAATTAGTTCAGCTCAAATTAGACCTATAACCTCGTAGAAATCCATTAGTAAGAAGACATTCAAACATACAAGGAGTGTGAGAGGGAGTTAAGTCTTTAAAATTTGAAATATCATTTCAAAATCACCCCATATGAAATATTTAATTTTTATCTTTATACCCCACTCCTAATAACTCCAACCATGAAAATGGTTCAAATCCTCGCCACAGCTTTTCTCAATGCCCGAGTAATGATATTTTCTCACTAATTTCTTCCCATGTTCTTTCAAATCATGAAATGACTTTCTTAAGTCTATGATAACATGTATGATCCTTTTACATTGATAGTAACCTCCGTGTTTCAATAAAGCATGAAATTAAACCAAAAACCTTGCTTTGTCCCTTAAAATAGGGGTTTCCTAGTTTCTTCTGGGTATTCTAAACCAAACAATGTCCTGCATTCATTTTGTAAGATCACCGAGGATTACTTGACGTCCTTGAAAATTCTATATACCTAACTTTATCATTAATAAGATCACCTTGATCTATTCTACTTGCACCAAATTCCAAAAATAGTAATCATTTTACTAAGAAGCAAATTGTTATAAGTTCTAAGAGGTGCCAAATTAAACGACTCAAGAAAACTATCAATAACTTTAAAGATTCAATCAAAAAATAACAAAGTATTCATACCAACTAGGAACCTCTTCCAAGATTGAAATAAATAGTTCAATGCTTCACAATAACCTACACAGAGATTTGGAATTATCACACCTTTGTTTACAATCAATAATTTCCTCTCAAACTTTCTTGTATCCCCTCCTTTGTGTCATTCAAATTAATTATGAAGTTAGTTACAAAGAAAGAATTAAATATTCACTTCACTCCCCTTATCTAAGTTATATATTCTTCAAGTCAATTACATCATTAACAGGTCATATGAATGTGTTGCTCTTAACAATTGGAGATTAAACACATATCATGACTCCTACCCTTTATTAATTACTTATTTAATCCTTAACAAGACTCATTTACTCCAATAAACACACAAAAATACCTTAAACAAACCAAAACATCCCTCAAGAATTCAAATTTGCATTTTGGAGGGAAAACGATAACTAAACCAAAATTTGAATTTTTTTGACCACCGAACACAACTAAACAACAAGAAATGACCTCTAAAGACATTCTAGGACTCTTAACAACCTATCAACCCAAAATTGTCATGAAATTCCTAAATTGATGCTAATACATCAACAAAGGGTGTCCAAGTGGCATAGGATTTTACATGATGTTGTCATTAGTATTCATTGATGTCGAATGAGTGAAGGTTGATTGGTAGTAAGGTGATTTAGTTTCACGAGTTATTAAAGTAGCATGGTTTCTTGGTTTATTTAGTGTTAATTAATTTCAAATTAGTGAATTTTTATTGATAGTAAGGTGATTTTGTGTAATGAGGTATTATAGTAGCATGGTGTCTTGGTGTATGGTTATTGCAAGCAAGTGATGTGGATGAAATCCAAAAGTTGTAAAAAGGTTATATGATGTCCAACATGTTTATAGATATGTGTCAAAAGTGTATGGGTTTCTACAAGGTGAAGAAAATTCAGATTCAGTATGACATGTGGTGATACAGTTACTCTAGGCCTAGTCCTAGTCCTAACACAAGAAAATGATATGGTAACATGAGATATGGAGCAAAGAATACCTATGTGAGCATGTTAGGTGTGTCTTTAGGTTGTAAAACATGTGTGGAATATGTCAAAGGTCATTATTCAGGTATATGATGTATATTCAAGGTCCTTTAGAAGAAAGATCATGAAGATAAGATAAGAAATCATGGGAAAACAATGGTGCATGGAGAGTTGTAGAAGTGAGAAAGAATGAATTAGCATTGGATATCATCAAATATGTTAGTATAGAGGTGCAAGCAAAATTTTAGATTGAGAGGATGAAATAAAATCTTGAAAAAATGTTTTGGGTTCTACGAGATCTCAAAACAATCAGTCCCATCTTGATAGGAAATTTTGAATGCTCACACACACGTGTGTACTTTGAGTGGGGGCATGATAATTTTTGGATGTTAGGGAATGGAGCTAAGAATATTTTTCAAGAAGAATGGGTTCATTTGGTCATCATACTTTTATGAACCATTGTTAAGAAGGAAAGTGGGTTTAAACCCTCCCTAAACCATAGTTTCATAGAGATAGGAAAAATATGATGTGTATGGCCATAAAATGACTTGGAAGCTATTAAGAAGGAATAGGGATGTAGCAGACTCAGTATATATTATTTTGGTGACATTTTATTCCTCCAAGTTTGATGAGAAGGTACATAGAAACCTCTATTTTGAAAATATTCTTTGGTACAGTCATGTGTTATTGGTATCATGGTGAAATAAAAATTATGGGAGCTAGTTGGATATGTGTGCTAACTGCTATAAAAAAAAAAGTAGCACCCTAAGATTTGACTATGTAGACCTCTACTTTTTTCTAACATGGGACCATCTCTCAAGTTGGACTATTAACTTGAGGTGGACCTCCAGAGAAGGTCAGCTTCCTCTACCTAATCTAATGCTAAAACTACTCCTAAAGAAGGAAATGTAGCTAACTATTCCTAAATTAACCAAGCCAAGTGACCAAAGAGAAAGATATAGGGCTAGAAAGATGAATGGAAGGGAAATCCTACGATAAAAGAAAGTGATAGCTCCAGTAAAAGGGGTGAGATATCTCCACAAGGGGAAGAAAAGTGATAAAACATGGGAGAGAGGGAAGTCTAATGTGCCATAGACAAGAACTATGTGGATTGAACCTTGCTTCACATTTACAACACAAAAAAATTGGACTTGCAAGTAGATATTACACATAACTTTCCAAAATAGAATAGAAAGAAAATAAAAGTAAATAAAATGATCTAGGGTAGACAAATGTGCCACAAAACAGATTCTATATTGCTCAAAGTATGCACATTTCCATTACTATCATGGCAGAAGGTGAGATTACATTACAGAGACCAAGTTAGAGGTTTGAAACTTGTGGGAAGTTGGCCACCATTTTGACATAGTAGATACATAAAAAATATGCATCCTTTTTACATAAGTTCCAGTTACATATATAGAATAAGGAAGAAGAGAGAGAGAAGATGGTTAGAGAGAAAAAGAGGGTTAGATTTGTTCTTACTATTAATGAAAATATCTATCATTTTTTCTACAACATGTATTGTAAGTGTGTTCCATAAGTATGTTTTTCTTGTAGAAGAAGGAAAAGCCCCATACTTCATTAAATTAAGTGGTTGAGCCATCTGTAACTATTCATAATTATCATAAACCATTTTTCCCTCTTTTTTTTCCTTTCAATTCATGCTAAAATCTGATTCTCATGATGCCAAATTAGAGTGCTTGATGATATCTTTCCAATAATACCAATTTTGTTTTATTTGGAGTAGGGAATCAAGATATATCATCATTTAAATATTTACATGTCGGGGAGCACAAAATCGCAACACGTGGCATCCCTGGATTGGTTCAGAATCGTGCTCTACTTCCTCGCTTGCCACCTATCCCTTTCCTTTACTTTTTTGGGTTTCCTTTATGAAATATGGGCCAATAAAATCTTTCCACATTTCCTACAAATGTCATATTGTCCCTTAAACCATATCAATCCCTCTAAAATGTGATCCATAGAAGGGCACCACAATGCCTCATAATTCACCTTTTATGTAGCCTCCAACTCGAAAATTGTGAAATGAGCTAATGAGGAGGATCCACACACTTTTTGCATCAGTCCTTATTTGATCTCCACTAACCAAGAAATGTGATCCAATGAGGAGGATCCATGTTGTACACAATGTCGAACCTGTCACACCTTATTTATCCTTCGCATTTGTCGGACTTCATAAAAGGAAAACCAATGGGATGGTGCCACTTAGCTCTTTGCATTACGATTTCTAAGTATGGGGGACTTAGAAACTTTTTGGCTTTGAATTGTGTCACTTGTCTCCTTTGACCTGGATGACTTGTTGACTTAGTTGAGCCCGTGACTCAACGAAATATGAATTGTAACTAATTATGTGGACTTGGAGACCACTAGACCGAAACCTTTTAGGATAGTCAAAATGATGCCACATCACCCCTCTATCTATCAATATTTTTCCTTTTTTCATGTCTTCACCACCATGGGTTGGTCTTTGATTGGTTATGGATTTTCTTTGTTGTACGGTTTTACAAATTTCCGCACAACATATGTGGCCTTTACCCTTTATTCCATGGATTTTTATAACTTCTTTACTCAGGTTTTGAGTGAGAATTACTTCACAATAGTGCCACATCGCATTCCCACATTAATATCCTTCTTCTTACTTTATTATGGGTTTTTGAAACTCGCTTTAAATAGTTACTTTTTGAAGTAAAGTAACATCGTTTTTCCCAAAGAAGGAAGCTATGCAAATCAGTTTTGGGAGCAACTTTTCTTGGTTTATTTTCAGTAGTAAAGCATCTATGTAAACCCACCTAACATAATGTAGTGTAGATTGGGTTTTGAATGGGGACTTGCTGCAATTTATGAAGTAAAGCAACTTAAAAACACAAATACTTAAGGAGCTAAATACTTAGCTTTTATGCATTTTGAGCAATTTTGGTTAAGTGGGTATTTTTCCAACTGCAACCAAGAAACCTTTTACAACCTTCCAAATGATTCAAAGTGCCCAAAAACATGAAATTACCTTAAATCTCCATATTATTCATTGAATCCCCCATCAACAAATCAAGTCCAATTTTTTGAAGTTGTCCATTTTTTCCATGGGGTTAAAATGGATAACACTAAGTGCTCATGAAGTGATTTAGACATATTTTATGGAGAAAATGGATGAAATATCTCATCCAAGTGTGCCTACCACTTTTGGCCTAAAGAGGAAAAAACCAATCTTGGAGGAAAAAAGGTGTGTGAGATGGTTTGCTTGGTGCAAAGATGAAATTTTAGCTTGAATATCTTGAAGAGGTTATATATGATGTGTTTGAGGTATTAGTTTAATTAAGTGAATTGTTTTCATGTTGAATCTCTAATGGCCTAATTAACCCAATTAGGTTTTCCAAGAAGGTGATAATAACATGTATGCTTTTTTGGATTTCTTCAAGTGAAATATGCTTGTGAGTGCTTAAGGAGGGGTTTAGGGATGCAATTAAAGTGTTCAAAGTGGTGCTTGTGGATGAAAATTTCCCTGGAGGTGTTAGAGGTGAATGAGCTCAAGGATGGTTATTGAGACCTTATAGCATGTTTAATCAGTTTGAGAGATGCAAGTTTTTTGGTGCATTATGAATTGAATTGAAGGTTATTACTAGTTTCAAGAGTTAGCTGACATCAAGATCCTTCTATTGATGTGTCATTTTTGCATTGATGAAGTTTTGATATGATAATTTTCTCACTTTTGAAGACTCTGGTTCTTAAGTAGTTAAGACCTAATAGGTGAAGCTTGTCTTGTGGTGTGTTCCATGATGAAAATGGAGGTTAAAAAGGTTCTTATGCTTGTATATGGTATTGAGGGATTTTGATGATGTTCCCGAGATGTTGGATTCATGGTGAAACTTCTAAATTCTATTAAGTTCATAATTCTACCATTGGAGAAGATGTCTTGTTTAGAAGTATTACATTTCTTAGTCCTATTCTTACATATATTATCTCTTTATGATATTTATATGAATGTGTAAAGTGTTTTATTAGTTTTTATGACCGATATTAAAGGTTTTTTCCGACTTAGGGAGATTTGAGACTTGATTCATGTATAAAAGTGAAGTGTATTTTCTCAATTGAGTTGGTGATGTGAATGGATAATTGAGTGAGAAAGTAGAGATGTGTGAGAGTGGTGTAAGGGCTGTAGGAAAAATAAAAGAAGAGAATGAGAAGCTCAAAAGGGAAAGGAATAATTAGCTACAAGGTCACCTGTTGTACCTAATCAACATTTATAGGTGCATTTATGAGAAGATAAGGTGAGAGAGTTGTTTGAGAGGGTTTTGAGTGAAGAGAGATGAAAGAGTGATCAAAATAAGTTGTTTAATAAATAAGGACATCAATTGATCTTCATATTCAGGTGGATGAGTTGGTGCTTGGTCATCTTGGTGGGTTATAGCCTCTATATAGGGTAGATACCCTACTAAACTAAGGGTTGGTCCTCCTTGTGGGGTTGATTTCTCACTAAAAAAATCTCTTGTGATGTGTAATATTCATGAGAGTTTTTTTTGTTGATTAATATATTCATAGGTTCTATGAATTTTCTTCCCCTTGAGGGTTTCCCACTTTATATATTTTATTCATGTGTTCTCTCTTGATTCATGTTCTTTTGGATGGTTGTTTCATGGTTAATGTTATCCAAAATTCACCCCAGTGGTAATTTTGATAACATGCATCGATTATTCGAGTCCCGAGAAAGTAGATTGATTCAAGGCCCAAAATCATGTTTTTCGGGGTCCCCTCGCCCTTTTTCTAACTCTCCCATCCAAGAAGGAATCCCAACAGGTTGATAAAATGGAAGAAATGCAAAAAATAAGGTTGCAAGACTGTGTTAAGGCATTTTGGGTCTGAAGGGTTCGGGTCGTACTGAGGTTCGTTGTACCAAGCTTGGGGGCTGGAAAAATGAAGAAAATCAGCTAAGTCCTAGTCCAGGTGGTCTACGAGGACAATTGGGATGTCGGGACGCGTGGGACGTGAAAAGCTGAATCAGCCTGAAAGAAGGAAAAAATTGCCTAAGTCTTGTTTCACACAGTCTGGGACATCCGGGCCAAAAGTATGCACGGGACACGGATCGGCCGGTTTGGCGCAAGTCGGTCCATTTCAGGTGGTTCGGGGATATTTGTCCTAGAAAATGGGACATCCAGGCCAAAATTATGTAGAGGACACGAACCGGCCGATTCGGCCAAAATAGGAGACTTTCATCCGAGACAGTTTGGGACATCTAGGCCAAAAGTATGCGAGGGACGCGAAAAGCCGAAAGAGCCGCCAACGAATGGAATCTCGCCACGTGTCTTCACCTCAAACAGGAACAAGGAAGCCCGAATTAGGTGGTTCGAGAGATATTTGTCCTAGGTAGTTTGGGACAGCCAGGCCAAAGGTACGCGAGGGACGCGTGGGATGTGAAAATCTGAAAGAGCCGCCAACGAATCAAATCTCGCCACGTGTCTTCACCTCATCGGCTTGGCGGGAAAATTTTGAAAAATTTTCCAAAGGAAAAAAAAAAGGGAAATGGTCAGGAAGGGCCCGCGTCCAATGAAATCGTGCCATGTGGCACTTGAGTGGTGGAGCGCGGGGAGAAATGGGAAAATTTTCCCAAAGTGAAAAATACCAAATTTTCGAAGGACAAAGTGCGCCCCTCAGGCCCGAGCCAATAAAATAGTGCCACGTGTCCAAGTGGCAAGAAATTAAGGAAGGACTCGAAAGAAATTTTCAAAGGATGAGCCCACGGATGAATCAGAGCCCGACACGTGTCATCCAAGTGGCAAAGCAGGAAAAATTCAAATATTTTCCCACCGATCCGTTTTTGCCTGTTTTTGCCCTAAATCTTCAAATCGCCATATCTTTCGATCCATAGCTCAGATTTTCACGTTCTTTATATCAATGGAAATCTGGTGAAATTCTCCACATTATTCCATGGTCATTTTTGAATTTTGATGGAGTTTTGGAGAGATAAAATTGAAAAACACCTCTGGCACGTGGTAATGGCCAGAAATGACGTTTCAACAACCAGTTTTAATGCAAAATGGGTCGCATTCTTCTTCAGTATGGTCAAAAATGTCAGGGCATGGGTCTGTAAGGATGCCCATGCTATTTTAATGCATCTTCATTCAATGAGGAATGGCTCCCACGTTTTTATATGTTTTCTCTCTCCTGGGCTCGACCCATGCATTGTAAAAAGCCAGATTTGGCTCATTTTTCAAAAGGTTGTTCATATTTTCAGCTCTGCCCTCCCTTATTTTCTTCTCCAGGGTTGAAAATGGAGTTTGAACCTCCTCCCCTACTCTATAATGGTGTTTTTGCCTTTTACCATTAAAATGATGTTCTGTGCAAACTTCTGGAGCAACAAAAACGTGTTTAGTGATGCATCTGTCCATCCTTGCTCATTTTTCACTTGTTTTCTTCTTACCTCTCTTCATTTCAGGTATTTGTGCACGTTTGAATGTTCCTTCAGTGGTTGGAGCTATGTTCATAGCAGTTTTGATAGATGTTCAACATTTTCCTTCTCTGGTGTATCACCGTTTTAGTGTAGGCTCTGTTTTTCCCTTTCTCTCTCTCTGTCTCCTTGGCATGGTTAGATTAGGATTAGATTAGCTTGCCTACACTGGAATAGCTTGTGGTAGGTAGTTTAGGAATAGGAACCAACCTTCTCTGGAGATTCCTTTCTCATTTTGCAAGTCCCACACTTAGAGAAAGGATTCCATGTTGTGCAATCACACTGGATGCTAGTATGATCAAACTAGAAATCTGATCAACATCCAGGGTGTCTTTGTGATTCTACAACAACAGTTTTGGCATGCCGGGTGGGACCTTAGAGGTCTTCCACTTCATCTTTTGCAGGTTGGTGTGTTCCTGTGAAGATTTCAGCCTTTGGAGGCACTTGCAAACACATCTGGCGACTCCATCTGATCAGCAACCCATTTCTGAAGTTCTGCACTTTTTCCATCCATTTCCATCCATATTTCTTTCCATCTCTTTCATTCTTTTCCATTCCATGAAGTTGTGCAATCATGACTTCATTTCCATCATGGAATTCACATTTTCAACAACAGCAGCAATGTTTCCCACCTCCAACATGTTTTTTAAATCCTCCAAATCAGCATTTTGAACAAATTCAAAATCAGCATGCATACCCATATGAGCAGCAATGCCAAAATCATTTTGGCTATGGAGCTTTTCAAGAGCAAGAGTATGCATATAATGAAGACAATCAGATGCAAGATGCTGGTCTGTTGGAGAAAATCCAAAAGATGGAGGTAAAGATGGTGCAATTCCAGAGCAACAGCTCAAATGAGAGCTTTCAGAATTGGTTGCAGGACTCCTTGTCCATGGGGAGGCCCTTTTCCAAGACACTTCAGCCCTCAGGAGAAGCTGGACTTCATGATGAAGATGTTGCCCCAACTTGCACAATGGACAGCAGAAATAGAGGCCTATACACTTGTTGTTGAACAACCTTGTCAATGGGTAAGTTATACACCATCATCTGGTTTTTCTCTTCCCATTACTCAAGCAACATCATCTCATTTGGAATTGCAAATTATAAACTCCCCATCTGTTGTCCCAAATGTTGATCCCATGTCTCCACCTCTCAGTCTTCCACCACACCTCAATTCTTCTTTCCTTTTTCCTTCCAAACAGTCATCCCCTCCACAAGAGCTAAAAGAAATATGCTCTCCCCCAAAGAAACAAGAGGTTTCACCTCCTCTACCACCACAAAAAATTTCCAAATCAATTGAGTTACAACCCATCCCTCCTCTTGCATTCCCAATTCCATGTGGGGAAGAAGAAATTGCAAAAATCGGCCATGAAGGACAGCAAGAAGAGGAGCCCAACAGAAAAGAAATGACAGACAACTTGAGGGTTTGGGCTGCCAAATTTGGGATGACAAAGATCCCCTTGATGGTTAAACCTACAGAAGAGGCTAAGGTTGAACAAATGGTGGTTAAGACTGATTTTGTGGCAGTAGAAGAAGAGCAAAAAGAAGAAGTAGATCAGCAGTCAGTTTGCTCAGAAAGTAGTGTCCATGTTGGCACTCTATTTGAAGGGAATGCTGATTCAATTCAAGTTGCACAATCAGCCATAAAGGAAGAAAGCTCAGAAGAAGATCTTGCAGTCCCAACTTGTCCTCTAGAGCAGCAGATTGAAGAGTTTGACTTGAAAACTTTGTGCTAGAGGAAGAGTTCTATCAAGAGCAAGATTGTCTTCAAGTAGTAGAGAAAGGAGAAGCTGCTCCAGATCCAAAAGAAGAGGAGCACATTCTAGTTGTGGAGGAGAAAATTGCAGATCCAAGGGCTTTGAGCACAAAGCAGGCTACAGGAGAACCTTCAGTTCTTCTTTCTACTTCACCTCTCTCAAGTTCTAGTACTGAAGAGGAGTTTGATCTCTCAAACTCAATGTTGGAGGGTGAAAGAAACCATGGTGGTCAAGTTACAGATCAAGAAGACACCATGGAGGAAGTGGAGCATTTGCAGCAGGACAGCCATGAGGCAGTTTATCTGTCAGATTTGGAGGACTATTTTGATGGAGAAGAGCTGGTTGAGTTTCCACCATTCTCTCTTTCATCATCCACATTCCAAACACTTGAGTCTGCTGTCATGAAGGAGAACATTCATTTGCAGTAGCCTACATCTTATAGCAGCTCTTTGGAACCAAGATTGGAAGATTTTAATCTTTCATGTCCTTCATTGGAGGAAGAGAAAGGGCACAAAGATTCTACCATTGCTTCCACACCATCCATTCAAGAAGGTCTACAAGAAGACTCCATTTTTGGAGTTGAAAATCAGAGCTATGGGCATATCAAACGGACCATACCTTGCCCAATCAGGTATTTGGCTTTATTGGAGCCAAAGGAGAAGTCACAACCAGTCATGCTTGCTTCTGAGCATGAGGGTGAGCTACAAAGTACCAAGGATCAGTTGTCATACCTCTTCAATCCAAATGCAGAGCAACTAAAAGAGGTATTGAATTTTCCTTCAGCTGATACCTTGATGATTTGGGTGGAAGACCAGCTTCTTGTTGATTTTCCATCCATCCAATCAGCCATGTTCAATGCCAAATCAATTGCATGGCTGCCACTTTTGAGAAAGGGAAGCTATTTCTCACAACCAATTGTAGGGTTTGTTTAGCTTGCCTTTGCTTCCAGTTAGAGTAGAGTAGGTAGGTTTTCTTTTAGTAGAAGAAGTGCTTGTGCACACTCTGCATGTTCCATTTGGAGCATGTATGATTTTCAGTTCTGTACATAGTTTTTGTGGTGCTGGTTTTGCTCTTGCACAGTCCATTTCAGTGGCATTTTGGTGAGAACGACTCCATTTCAGTGGGTTTCCAAGTGGCTCAGAGAGGAGGTTTTCAAAGTTCAGATCAGTTTGTAGGTTACAACTCATGACTCCATGCCCAATGGATGCTTCAGGAAACTGGTAACTTCATCCAGCAGGCAGATGACCCCGCTGAGTTGCCAAATTGTTATCCAAAATTCACCCCCAGGGTAATTTTGATAACATGCATCAGATTATTCAGTCCCGAGCAAGTAGATTGATTCAAGGCCCAAAATCATGTTTTTCGGGGTCCCCTTGGCCTTTTTCTAACTCTCCCATCCAAGAAGGAATCCCAACAGGTTGATAAAATGGAAGAAATGCAAAAATAAGGTCAGTAAGATTTGTGTTAAGGCATTTCGGTCACGGAAGGGTTCGGTCGATCAAGTTCGTTGTACCAAGCTTGGGGGCCAGAAAAATGAAGAAAATCGGCTAAGTCCTAGTCCAGGTGGTCTGCAGGACAGTTGGGATGTCGAGATGCGTGGGACATGAAAAGCCGAATCGGCCGAAAGAAGGAAAAGATTGCCTAAGTCTTGTTTCGCATTTGCCTGCGGTCTGGGACATCCGGGCCAAAAGTACGCGCAGGATGCGGATCGGCCGGTTTGGCGCAAGTCGGTCCATTTCGGGCGGTTCGGGATATTTTTCCCTGCATGCACCTGGGACATCCAAGCCAAAATTACGTAGAGGACACAAACCGGCTGATTCGGCCAAAATAGGAGACTTAAGTCCGAGACAGGTTTGGGACATCCGGGCCAAAAGGACATGAGGTACGTGAAAAGCTGAAAGAGCCGCCAACGAATGGAATCTTGCCACGTGTCTTTACCTCAAACAGGAAAAAGGAAGCCTGAATCAAGCGGTTTAGAGATATTTATCCCCAGAAATTTGGGACAGCCAGGCCAAAGGTACGCGAGGGACGCGTGGGACGTGAAAAGCCGAAAGAGCCACCAATGAATCAAATCTCGCCACGTGTCTTCACCTCATCGGCCCGGCGGGAAAATTTTGAAAAATTTTCCAAAGGAAAAAACAAAAGGGAAATGGTCAGGAAGGGCCTGCATCCAATGAAATCGTGCCATGTGGCACTTGAGTGGTGGAGCGGGAAGAAATGGGAAAATTTTCCCAAAGTGAAAAATACCAAATTTTCGAAGGACAAAGTGCGCCCCTCAGGCCCGAGCCAATAAAATAGTGCCACGTGTCCAAGTGGTAAGAAATTAAGGAAGGGCCCAAAATAAATTTTCAAAGGATGAGCCCGCGGATGAATCAGAGCCCGACACATGTCATCCAAGTGGCAAAGAGCAGAAAAAAATTCAAATATTTTCCCGTCGATCCGTTTTGGCCTGTTTTTGCCCTAAATCTTCAAATCGCCATATCTTTCGATCCAGAGCTCAGATTTTCACGTTCTTTATATCAATGGAAATCTAGTGAAATTCTCTACATGATTCCATGGTCATTTTTAAATTTTGATGGATTTTTGGAGAGATAAAATTGAAAAATGCCTCTGGCACGTGGTAATGGCCAGAAATGACGTTTCAACAACCAGTTTTAATGCAAAATGGGTCGCATTCTTCTTCAGTATGGTCAAAAATGTTAGGGCATGGGTCTGTAAGGATTCCCATGCTATTTTAATGCATCTTCATTCAATGAGGAATGGTTCCAACATTTTTATACATTTTCTCTCTCCTGGGCTCGACCCATGCATTGTAAAAAGCCAGATTTGGCTCATTTATCAAAAGGTTGTTCATCTTTTCAGCTCTTCCTCCCTTATTTTATTCTCCGGGGTTGAAAATGGAGTTTGAACCTCCTCCCCGCTCTGTAATGGCATTTTTTCCTTTTACCATTAAAATGATGTTCTGTGCAAACTTCTGGAGCAACAAAAACGTGTTTCGTGATGCATCTGTCCATCCTTGCTCATTTTTCGCTTGTTTTCTTCTTGCCTCTCTTCATTGTAGGTATTTGTGCACATTTGAATGTTCCTTGCAGGGTTGGATTTTTGTTCATAGTAGTTTTTATAGATGTTCAGCATTTTCCTTCTCTGGTGTATCACCGTTTTAGTGTAGGCTCTGTTTTTCCCTTTTCTCTCTCTCTCTATCTCCTTGGCATGGTTAGATTAGGATTAGATTAGCTTTCCTGCACTGGAATAGCTTGTGGTAGGTAGTTTAGGAATAGGAACTAGCCTTCTCTGGAGATTCCTTTCTCATTTTTGCAAGTCCCACACTTGGAGAAAGGATTCCATGTTGTGCAATCACACTGGATGCTAGTATGATCAAACTAGAAATCTGATCAACATCCGAAGTCTTGTGATTCTACAACAACAGTTAATAAGCTCACATTAATTAATGAATTTTGAATGGATGCTTTGGATGATGTATTCAAGTTAATATAAATGAATTGAAAATTTTAATCGATTGATTCACCCCCATCTCAAATCGGTGTGCTTACAACAATAGGTATCGAGTAAGGTCATTTTGAAGAAAGTCTAACAACATGGAGGAGATCTTTAAAGCACAAGTTTATCGGTAAAATGGAAGAAGGGATATCAATTTTTAGGATCCTATGTTCAATGGAACTAAGTATTTATTTTGGAATTTTAGTATGAATTTCTACCTAAGTTCTCTTTGTTATGATGTTTGTAAATCATTCAATGTTGGGAACGCTACTTTATCGAGACCCATGTAAGTGAAAGTTGAGAATACCATCTTGAGAGGATTGGTGGAATTTTTTCATTCCAAGGTGATGGAATGTGAGTCAGCTAAGGATTTATGGGACAAGTTGGAGTTCATGTATGAATAAAATAGTAGGACTAGTGCAAGTAATGATGATATCTATATTAAGGACAATAATAATGATAAGACCCGTTTTATGCCTATGAAAATAGTTCTTGATGCGTGTTCCCTTAAAAGATATTGGAGAAGTATTTTAAAGTATACTAGATATGTTTGAATATATAAAATAAAAAATATGTCTTCTAGTGATTCTAAAAGTGAAGATAGTGGTGCTAACTATGACACATTTTTCATGATTGTGGAATATGACAAAAATTCAAAAGGAACGGACCTAGTTTGTGAGGTTGATTAAAATTAGAAATAAGTATATGTGAGTCATGAATTCCTAAACATGGAGACATTAAATTAAGAGGTCAAATAGAGCCTTGAATGAGATTTGGTTGGATATGAGATAAGGATAAATGAATATGATGTGTCAAAGAGTGTTGACACTATAAGTGTAAGGATATATGTAGAGCTTGAGATTCATTGTAACCAGTTGCAAGCCAAGAAGGGCATGAAATTCTCAAGAGAGCATCAAGATAAAGGTCCATCATTCTATCAAGCAAGGTATGGGTGTTTCTTCAATGAATATCTCTTTTCATTCAAGCAAAGTGAACATAGTACTGTAGACAAGTTGAAGGATCAGTATTCTATAAACTAAGGAGGAGAAAAGTGCATGTTTGAGGAGATCAGTGGTGTTTTTCATTAAATATATTATGGAGGAATGTTCTATAGAATTTTTATCCACAAAGCGATTGAAGGTATTTTTTTCGCATTGTGATACAAATCAGCATGATGTGTATAAGCCTTTGAGAAGACCTAGTCGAGTAAGAGACATGTTGATGAAGATATATAGGAAATTATCTATAATATTAAAGCATGGATAGAGTAAAGGAAACATAATATAAGTAATTTCATGAATAGCTTCATGTATGTCTATAAAGGTATGAACATTCATATAGGTATACTAGGTCTTACGTGACCTATTCGGGTATAAGACAAAGTGATTTCAAGAATGTAATCATGGTTAATGGTTTGGCACGTTGTTTTGAGTCTTTCAATGAAAAAAGTGTATGCATGAAAGTATGTTTGAAGGTCGTAGGGTGTTTAGGTGGCATTGGTAAGTTTCTACGGTAAGTAGTTGTACACTATTTGGTATATCTTGCGAGTTTGTCTTGGTCAAAGGAGAAGAATAGTTTGGTAAGAAATTTTGAGTTTTGTTCTTGATATCTATGTTAACATCTGATGGAACCAAGTTTATAAGTATTATTTTCATGATATACTAGCACAACCATTCCCTATTTTTATTGGTGGACCCTATATGAGGTGTTAATGTTGAAGTAAAAATGTATTATTTTTCGAAGTTAACTTGAAGCGATGTGAGATCATAGTGTGGATTGAAAAATATATAATTGTCATTTGAGCATGTGTCCCTTCAGTTGGAGCATTTCTTGCACATGATATATAATCCCTTGAATGAATCATAAGGTATGAGTATTTTCATTTGAATTTTATGTTTTTTTGTGCTACAATTGTCATAAACTATATCATATTGCTAGATTATACTATAAAAATGAATCTCCAAGGTACAACAATTGGTATCAAGCACCTAAAAGGAAAGATAGAAGAGTGTTCAACAAGAAGATAAATCCTAAATATGAGCCTAAGATAGCCAAGTATGATTCTATGAACAAGAAGGATGATCCTAAGCATGAGGTCAAGAAAGAGGAGCCTAAACCATTCATAAGAGGTAAGAAGGAATAAAAACAAAAACCAGTGATACATAGTTTAGATCCATCTACCAAAGAAATGAGGAATGTTTGCAAAAATTGTGTCCAAACAGTTGATGAAGTAATTTTGATTGTTGTTCAAAAAAATGAGGATTATCAAGATTTTTGACAGGATTTCAATAAAAAGAAGAAAATAAGGAGGATTTTGCCATCAAGTTTGAGAATCCAATCAAGAATTCAAGAAAAATCTTAAGGAATAATTGCAATATGAATGAGAAGAACATGGATATTTGGAAATATCCTAATTTTATATTGTTTTATAGACATATGGAGTTTTTTAGCTTATTGAAGGAATTCATAATCAAATAGAAGCATGGGTGTGCTCTTCTAAAGTGGTTACATGTATGGAGGTCTTATATATGTTTGATATGCTCAGTTGTCATAAGAGAGTGCTAAGAATGACTAAGGTATGCTTAGTGGTATAATTTGGTTTATTCTATATGTTGTTGTGTCTAGAGATGAGTTGGGCTTGTAAGTAGGTAAAATTTGAATTTGATTCCTAGTTACGCATGTATAAGGTTTGTTACTTCGTAAGGCATAAAATTTAGGGTAAGAACAATGTTCATTGGATGGAATCTCATTAGAGTATCAAAGAGGTATGAGGACCCTCTAGGGAAGATAGTATGCTCTCAAATTTTTCTACTTGTGCAAATTACTGTAATATCCATTGGGTGTCTTGAAGATATGGTATATTCCGTAAATGTGCATCAAGAAGACTCATGATGAGTAAGAAGGAAAATGTTGTTATTCAGTCTCAAGGTTAAATTCTTTCCAAGGTTTTCAGGTTGATGGTTAACATATGTTTATAGATTAACTAGGTACTTTAAGAAGTTCTACAAAAGGTTGATCATCGTTCTAAGAGGCGTGCATCGTGGTGACAAGCTTTAGAAGTATGATGAATCCTTGACATATCCATGTATCAAGACAAACTGAGTTTAAAGAGTTATGAAGGACTTAATAGTTGAAGATGTTGAAATGAGATCTAAAGCAAGTGGTGAAAAATGGTAATATTTTCTCTTAAAGATACAACATAATGGGAAGTGATGTGTTTTGATAAAAATGAATGTCTATCTCGAGCTAGTACAAGTAAGTAAGAGATTAATTTATTGTGTCAAGTATTATATGTTACTACAAGATGATTTAAATGCTTAATAAGCATGAATCATAGAAGAAAAAGTTAAAGGTACATTGGAAATTCTTCTATAAAATTTAGAAGTAATATATATGGTCATAATCAAGGAAGTATACTAAGATCATCCTTTTGAAAATTGAAGGTCTACCAAAATGGAACAAGATATGCTATATCAGATCTAAGTTTACTCATTTAATTAAGAATAGGGATACATTATCAAAGTTGAAAAAGTGTGTATTGATGGTCAAAGGAGCTTAAATGTGTGCTGACAGTTATGTGTGTATCAAGAGGATGGTGCCATGATCCATGAAGAAGAATCTCATTCATTTTGTATGATGACTCGATCGACCATAAAATTCTGAAGGAATGTTGCATAATGATTGAAGGAATGGGTTTCAAGGTATGCTCTATATGTTATATTTTAGTCTTAGTTTCATTTTCAATTTATGTTAAGGAATAATGTTGATGTGAGAATAAGTGTGCATTTAGTCAAGAATATAGATAATATTTTTATGTATGTTTGTGGTCGTGATCATCTTCAAATGGGGCGGGATAAAATTTTAATGGTTAGAAGATCTCTATGAAGGTTTATCAAGTATTGTGGTTCTTCAAAGACCAAATTTTGACTAAGTGAGTGTTTGTATGTTTGATCTATGCATGAATAATAAGTGTTTATGACTAGAATATTTGTATTAATAAAAATATGAGATTTTGTCCATGGATAAGGTTTCAAGGTAGTATGTGTTATCCATTGTGTGATTTAATTATTCTTATGGGTTGGGTGTGACCTTTTTGGCTCAGGATAAGCTAATATGTGCAAAGTGAATCTGAATTGTGACATGAAGGTGTCCTAAGAAATGAGAAGGGTTTGTATGATTGTTATAGAAAGAGAAAACAAGTTAGAAAATTTTGACATCGTCATGAGAAGTCGGGAGGAACTGATCAAGGTATGAACATTTTTTTGTCTCTTAAAGTTTCTTACAGTTGGTTGGTGTGTATTTGCATCTATTATATGTTGTGGAGTGCATGATCAAGGACTAAGTATAGGATACAAGAAGATGTGATTGAAGATGACACACGTAGTTTATTAGTTAAGATGAAAGTATGATCCAAAGGGGAGTCAGTTTCATGACTGGAAAAAGTAATAAAATAGGTATGTAGTTAGTTGTATATTGTGAATTGTATGAAGGTGTATCATCTTAGGGGGATATGGTTGTATTCATGAATGATAAGATAATCAAAGATTCGAAAACAAAGAGCATGTTTTTTTGAGGTCCGAGGTTCATAAGAAGGTCTACAATAAGAATGAGGTCCAAAATTGGTTTTTATTTGTTCAAGGGGAGCATTGAACATGTTTGAAGATATGTCCATGGATCATCTACAACAATTGATGTAAATAAAATGAGTATAAACCAAGGGGATATTGTAAGTAATTTTTATGCATTGTCGTTAATTGTTCTCATGTAAAAATAGTATAGTAGCCTTTTTCATAGATGTCAAAGGGGAGGGTGAACTTAGAAATAAGAAAAGAGAATCCTAAAGGTGTTTTCTTATTTGGTTGTCATCAATGTTTCTGAATATGGTTACCATCAATGACAAAGGGGGTATTATTGGAAAATGTGTCATTTTTCTATCATTGATGAAAAACAATATCCAGGTGGCATAGGCTTTTGCATGATGTTTTCACTAGTGTTCATTGATGTCAAATGAGTGAATATTAATTAATAGTAAGATTATTTGTTTTCATGAGGTGTTGTAGTATCATGGTGTCTTGTTGTATGCATATTACTAGTGTATTTAGTTTTCATTGATGTAAAATGACCTGAATGTTGATTAGTAGTAAGGTGATTTGGTTTCATGAGGTATTGTAGTAGCATGGTGTATTGGTGTATGCATGTTTTGGAGTATGGTTCTTGCAAGAAAGTGTTGTGTATGAACTCCAAAGGTTTTATTAAGGTTATATGATGTCCAAAATTTTAGAGATATGTGTCAAAAGTGTGTGGGTGTCTACAAGGTGAAAGAAAAGTTAGTTTCAGTATAAAAAGTGGTAATACAAGTCATTCTAGGCCTAGTCCTAGTCCTAGCACAAGAAAATGATATGGTAACATGAGATATGGAGAAGAGTAGAAATTTTTGAGCATGCAAGGTGTTTCTTAAGGTTGTATAACATGTGTGGAAGATGCCAAAGGTAGTTATTTAGGTATATGATGCATATTCAAGGCCCTTTAGAAGAAAGATCATAAAGACAAGGTAATAAAGCATGGGAAAACCATGTTGCATGGAGAGTTTAAGAAGTGAGAAATCATTAATGAGAAATTGATATCATCAATGATGTTAGTACAGAGGTGTGAGAAAAATTTACGGTCAAGAGGATGAAAGAAAAGATTGAAAATTTGTTTTGGGCTACCAAGATCTCAAAACAATCATTCCCACGATTAGAAATTTTGAATGCTCACCCACATGTGTGTAATTTTCATGGGGATTTTGTCCTTTTTGTGCATGTTATATTATGGATATAATAAGTTTTTTCAAGAATAATGGGTTCATTTAGTCATCAAAATTTTATGAACCATTATTAAGAAAGCAAGTGGGTTTAAACCCTCTATAAACCCTAGTTTCAGAGCGATTGGAAAAATATGATGAGTATGACCATAAAATGACTTGAGGAAGCTAGTAAAAATTCATAGGGATGTAGAAGACTCTCCAAACCTCAGTTTTGTGGAATTTTCATGTTCCAAGTATGATGAGTAGGTGCGAAAAACTTTGTTTTGAGAATATTTACTGAGTACTGATTATGTGTTCGGTAGTGTCATGTTAAAATATAAATTGTGGGAGCTAATTCGGGATGTGTTCTAAGTTCCCATGAAGTTATTTGGACATGTTATATGGATAAAATGGATGAAATATCTCATCTAAATGTGTCTACCACTTTTTTCCTAAAGAGGTAAAAACTAGTCTTAGAGGACCAAAGGTGTGTGAGATGGTTTTGCATAGTGTAGCAAATGAAATTTGAGCTTGCATATATGGAATAGGTTCTAGATGATGTGTTTGAGGTCTTATTTTGATCAGGTAAAGTTTTTTCATGTTAATTCCCTACTTTCCTAATCGACCTAAATAGACTTTCCAAGAAGGTAATAGGAACATGTATGTTTGTTTGGATTTCTTCATGTGAAATATGCATGTGAGTTCTTGAGGAAGTGTGTCAATATTACATTAAATTTTTCCAAGTGGTGGTTGTTCTTGAAAATTTCCTGGAGGTGTTAGAGGTTGATGAGCTCAAGACTGGTTCTTGAGACATTCTAGCGAGTTTGAGCAGATTTCAAAGATGTAAGTGTTTTGGTGCCTTATGCCTTAAATTAAAGGTTATTACTGGTTTCATGATTTATCGACATCAAGAGATTTATGTTGATGTGTCATTTGTTCCTTGATGAAGATTTTTTATATTATAAGTTTCTCACTTTTGAAGACTACTTTTTAAGTTCTTAAGACCTAATAGGTGAAGCTTGGATTGTGGTGAGCTCCATGATGAAGATGGAAGTTTTAGATGTTATAATGTTTATATATGGTGTTTAGAGGATGTTGATGATGTATCTTGAGTTGTTTCAGTCATGGTGAAGCTTCTAAATTCTCTTGAAGTTCATAATTCTATAGTTACATGATATTTCTTGTTGAGAATTTTTGCATTTCTTAGTCCTATACCAACATTTATGGTATCTTTATGAGATTTATATGAATGTGTAAAGTGTGTTTTAAAGTTTTTTATAACTAACCTTAATGGTATTTTCTGACCTAGGCAGGTTTAACACTTGAGTCATGTATATAAATGAAGTGTATTTTATCATTTGAGTTGTTGATCTGAATTAATAATTGAGTGAGCAAGGAGAGGTGTGTGAGAGTTGTGTAAGGGCTCTAGGGTAGAGAAACAAAGATGATGAGAAGATAATAAGAAAAATGAAGAAGTAGATATAAGGTCACTCAACCTAATCAACATTTATATGTGCATTTATGAGCAAAGAAGGTGAGAGAGATGTTTAAGAGAAGAGAGTTGAAAGAGTGATCACAATCAGTTATTGAAGCAACAAGGTGTTGGAAGCATAATGAATTGGAGGGTGAATCAGTTCTTCAAAAACCTTTACTTAATTCCTTTGATTTGTATATACAATTTAAAGCATCACATCAACATTAATTAACCATTAAGATCACATTAAGCATGTTAAACCATATGAAATAATGAGATAGTACAAAGGACACCAAATATAAATCATAAATCCTTAACTAAAACATTTGATTATATTACTCAAATGAAAATAGTTAAATGAATATAACATATCACACAAGATTTTTTTAGTGAGACACCAATCCCGAAAAGGGAACTAACCCCTATTTAGCAAGGTACCAATCCTACAAGAAGGATAAAACCCCCTAAGGTGATCACCGAATTTACTCAACCACCGAATATGAATATGAATACCACTCGATGTATTTTTTCTGCTACAAATGATGGTGATCACAATTTCATCTCCACTCTCACAAAATCCACTTCAAACACACTCTCTCCTACTTCACTCAATATTTATTCTTCAAAGGTCGATTAGGTTGATCTACCTTGTAAAATATATTCTCAACTCCACTCAACACTTCATTCCTTCTTCCAGATCTGTCCTAATTCCCTCAAACTTCTTTCACTCTCTCTACTAGCTCGCACTTTTACGCTTACACATAACTAGTCGCAAATGACCAAAAATGCTCACTTAAATACATGACTCTTATCCTAAACACTACTAGGTCAGCCATGACCATTAATTTTAGTCATACCAACATAAAATTACATCTACACACTCATATAAAATCATAACCAAGACCCATATAGGTCGGCATAGGACCAAGATGCATAACAAGCACAAACTAGGCCAAGAAGACTAAATCCTTCTCCACCGAGAACTTCATGGACTCTAAGGACACAATACATATTTTTCATGCCTAAAAAGGAGATAAATATATAAAATACATCATATCAAAATCCTCCACAAGCTCAGGGATCTCTTAATAACTCGTTTTCTTTATAAAACATCTAATTATGACCATTTCATATTCAATCTGGGAACCTCCAATGAGACCAATATTTAAAGATGAAAACCTAGAATCCTCACAACACCTTAACTATGGAATGAAACCCCTAATTATAAAATCACTAACCCAAGGAACACCTTAAATAAATTTATACCTCATGACTCATGTTATAGATACATACAAACCTCTTTGACCTTCCGTAAACTTCAAGTGCCTAGAAATGAGTTTTTCAAACTTAATCTTTTCACACCATTTATGAAACTCTAAATATATTTAAATTCATGTAATAGGATCAATTTCCATCCCTCATAATTTTCCAATTTATAATAATCGTAAACTAAGAAAATATATTTTTCTTTCGGACTAATCTTTAGACCAATGCACCTTTGGTATCCTCAACCAACGGCCGATCATGTCATGTCAACTTGTGACCTTCTTCATGCCACCTCATCTCACTTGTATAGCCAAATAAAACATGAATCTTGTCATTTTGGATGTTTAAAATACCCACAAGGCCATAAACCATTGTCACCAAGTCCACAAGTGCCCAAACACCACCTAACTACAAGACTGAAAATTTACCCTTTTGGCCTAAAAACTAGTCTTATCATTTTGACCTATGCAGACCTTAAAATGAACTCACCATGATTTTAAATCACTTTAAACATGTATATAATATCCCCAAATACTATAAACATCAATTTATTCATATAGTCTAATGGTAAATAGGAGAAAAAAATAAACATTGCTAAAAACTAACATATTTGAGTTGTCTCCACCTACAATCAAGACACCAAACCACCACCATAAAAAATATGAGAGAGTCCTCTCCATATCCCAAACATCATGTTTGATTATTTAATGCATATTGAGCTCACACCATCAATATTTACTCCGTCGATAGTAAACTAGGGTTTAACTAGGGTTTTTGACCTCTATGGATTCTCAATGATTGTTAATAAAGAATAGGACATTATTTTACTTAATTCCACCTCTGAAACCTTCATAGATGTATGAAAAATCATCCTTGAATGGATCAGATCCCCATGCAAATTTTTCAAGTTCCAACCAACATAGACATTTCATATCAAGCTGGAAAATGCACTCTCTTGAGCTCGATTTTTCTCAAAACCTCATAACTTACAAACTCTTCATGATGTCAACCTGAAATTTTTCCAAAAGCACCAGGAAAACCTTTTACAACTATCCCAACTATCATTCTATTCTTCACACCTCTAAAAATTCTCAACCACTAAGACTTACCAAACTAGATCAAAGGAATAAATCATGTTTGGACCAAAACAAAGTACGTGAATCTCATACCTCAAATTTAAACATCTTCAAAAGAACCTAATAATATTAGGACAATATGTCTCACTCCTCTACATGCCTTCATGGGCTCACATAGCTCTACACCTCGTGATCATATTCCATTAGGCCACAAAGTACCTAGACTAGATCTAGTTAAACACATGTAAACCCTACTCTCACCTTTTAATCAACCTTTAATACTTGTGTGATTGTATTACCACACTATATTTATGTTAGACATACCTCTACCATGCTCCTCAAGCCACCATGCATCTATATCCTCCATGTACTATCACTTATGCTGACTAGACCTCATGGTTAGGCCTACTAGACCAAGCAAGTCTCACCTTCTTCACTCTTGCAACCATGCCACAACTTGTTTTCCCATGTCATCATCACTATAAGAATCCTCTTACACTCCTAATCATCCTCCTTTTTCATTAATTAACCATTTAAAGAAATAAAAAAATTATCTCTAATATGTCAACAATCTCCCCATTTTTCATTGATGGAAAACAACCTAGTACTTCTCCCCTTTTTACATTAATGATAAGGATCATACCTATAGCACATAGTATTCATCTTCATCTACATATTAGGATCACCTTTTGGTTGGAAACATCAACTAAAATCATCATACAATCTTACAGATATGATTTTCCTTCCTTGACTTCATTTCTGCCTTAACAATTTTTATTTTTGAGTGAAATAATTATGCCTAGCTCCTTTTTAGAGCAATATAAACTGAAGATACCCAAAACATACTTGATTTTTTCCATATATAAACTACTAACAACTTTAGGACCTGAGAGCCCTAAGATTATCCTTCGAGACCAAATTAGCCCAACTTATGTTATCCATATAAGTCGGCATATAATATAAACATCATCTAGTTGATCCCCTAGAAAGATACCATCATCCTTTAACTTCCTATGCAAACACAGAAGTACATACCTTGATCTCATGCCATATAATTGAGTTAAAATTAACACCTATGTGCTTGAAGTAACTCTTCAATGCTCATTGCCTCTTTTCATGATATCACAAACTTATTGAACTTGAATGATCCCCATGTAACTATGCTTTTAAACAACTATCACTTCTGCTAGAATTTCCTCCTTGATACCTTAAACACTTGTTTGAAGATCATTGTCATATTTTCATGGCTCACAATTTCTTCATATACCTAAAGCTCACCATTGCAGTCTTCCATGGTATATAGAGCACTCTCATAATGCATTCTTCAACCATATTTTACTCTGTAAATTTTTCTATCTTAGCCTCATAAGGGTAAAGGGAACTCAAGCTCCCCCTCAACTCATGAAATCATATCCAATCATCTTTAATACTTCATAATCAAGAAAATATCAAGAAAATATTCTTCTTTCTACACAGCCTACCTCCTCAAAAAGAAACTCAGAGACATACTTTAGTTCATGATGTTCTTGCACAAGCTCTGCATCCTTCATCAACTTCTTCATTCTAGACCTATATATCCTTGCAGACCATTTTAGCATCCTACACTCTTGTTAAAGACACCATGAAAGACCTAGGCATATAAATACAGAATGTAACCACAATCATCAACTGAAAAACTTAACTTCTTGGCTTTCACAAACCTTATCATGTATTTTACTTCTCCATACTTCTTCCATGATGCATAAACACTCTTGGGACATCTCAAAACATGAGTCAATAATTGAGACACAACATGTAGACTTATTTAACTCATAATCATTCCTATGATACACCATTTAATCTTGCCTCTAATGTTACGATCAAGTCAACATGCAAAAATAAAGACTTTCACTTCATGAATTCAACATTCTTTCTCATTGGCAACACTTAAACCTGTCAACCTATATTTTTATCCTTAAGAACCTCCTATAGAAATCTTTATATTCTTAAAATAGTTGCAAAAAACCTTCATATAACATATGCAGTCCTTCACATGACTATAACATCAATAATAAAGTCAAACAACTAAGAGTTACATCCATCTCATAAGAATCAATAGAAACACACATATGAACACCCCATATATCCTTGAAAGACACATTTATAGTTCATTACTAGCTAACTTATGATGGAACCTCCCCTTGAGATGAAATGATCAAACATAGTTACTTAAAAATGATGAAATCCTAGATATAAAGACCATCATAAGTTCATGCTACTCTCTCACGGGGACTATAGATAGCATGATTTGTAGTTACCCTTAGCCATCTTCATAAGAGTAGACCACTATCATAGAATAGGACTCCAAGGATTTCTTCAACAATATTCATAGAGAAATTATCATTCATAACATACCTTTATCTTCGTGCATCAACTTTTATGGGACCCTGTAATATTTTTTATATGCTACTTCTTTCAATCATACAAGCTCAACAAACCTCATTCTTCTTTAGACATAAAGATGACTCTGTGAATCTTAATAGAGGTATCATATACACCTAGTTGAATATTAATAAGGAAAAAATTCCATGTCATCATGGGATATGAAACCAAGATCTAGCATCAAATTCCTTAACTTTTGTACCTTTACTTTTCTATCATTTACCCTATAGTCTTCTTGAGTAGACAACATAACTTCTTGGGGTTATTCAATAGTAAAATGACTCCTATGATCACCATGATTAGAAAAAAATTCTACTTTATGTTCCTCCTTCATTCTCTTAACATATTTAGGCTTCATAAATGTATTATTTTCATAACCATTGATCCTCCATTTGCATAATATTGCAATATATCCATCATTATTACACTTAAAATAAACAATAGAACTCATACATCTAGATGCTCTATCTCTCCGAATCCATCTAGGTGTCTCTTGATAACAATGTCTAGCAATGTGTCCAACTTGATTGCAATTGAAACATACAACATGCTTCTTACCTTCATTTCTCCAACTTTTTCTTGGTGGTTCATGAAGACAATATCTAGCTATGTGGCCCTTCTCATGACAATTGTAACAAATTATGTTCTTTGACTGATCATCTCTATTGTCCCTCCATGGGTGATCATCTTTGACAAACCTTCTACACTCCTTTTTTCTATGTCCAAAACCATTACAAGTGTAACAATATCCATTGAAATTTCTTTCATACCTTGATGCATTTAGTTTCCTTAATGACTTTGATTGCATGTTGTCCTTGAATTTTCTCTCCTTCTGCTCCTCTTTGGTGCTTAGATCTTTAGACTTATTTCTTGAAATAGTGTCATCTTGCATGACCAGTTTACCATTAATATTTTCCTTGAATCCTATAATAGTGTTGTCTCTATAGAGCTTTGACTTTATAAGAGATCATCTAGATCCTTGGAGCTTTTCTTAAATCTCTTAAATGAATTTATCTTGCTAGAAATTTGATATATCTTCCTTTAAAGACATAATCTCCTTTTCTTTGACTTATAAATTTTTTGAGCTCATTTCAAGTTGTTTTCAAGTTTATTATTGATTTCCTTAAACTCTTTAGCATCCATACCTAGTCTCTTTTCAATAATACTGATTTTTCCCTCATAGTCCCTAATTTGTGCTTTCAATTTCTTGTTCTTTTTCTCAACATGTTTCAACTCACATTGAATTCTTATCAGTTTAGTATCAAGGTCACAATATTCTTCATCTTCAAAGTCCATGAAAAATTTAGATATGAAATCTTCAATTTTAAAACCCTTAGCATATTTGGCCATGAATAATACCTCATCTCCCACATCATCTTCAGATTCAAATCCATAATAATAAACATCATCAAAGCTACTTAACTAAGATGAACATCACTCTTTCTTTGAATATAAACTCTTCTTTTACTTCTTCTTGTGGTTAAACCTCTTGAAATTCTTCTTTCCCTAGGTATTTTTTCATGATATTCATCATGATCTTCATCAATTTCATCCTTGAGCTTATGAGGACACTTAATGGAAAATGGCCTACTTCTCCATAATTAAAACATTTAAAAGGGAGTTTACCTTTATACTTACCAGACCCTAGTTTTAGTCTTCTAGCAAACATGGCAATTAGTTCATCATCATCAATCTCAGGAGAAACATCATCATCCTTGGTCTTCTTATCCTTTGAATTATTCTCAGCCTTGAAAGAAATATCCTTCTTGATAAGTTTAGAATTAGTGATCCTAAATTCATATATGGTTAAGATTCCATATAGCTCATCTATTTAAATGACCTTCAAATCCTTAACTTACTCAATAGTAGAAACCTTGGGATCAAACTTGTAAGTGAGGGATATTAATACCTTTTGAACCACTACCTCTTATTTTACTTCTTCACCTAAACCTCTCATGGAGTTGACAACTTGATCAACTCTGAGTAGATATGTAACAATAAATTCTTCTTCTCTCATCTTTAGGCCTTCAAACTGATTTCTAAAAGTTTGGAGCTTTTCCATCCTTACCTTGGAATATCCTTCATAAATGACCTAAATTTTCTCCCACATAGCTTTAGCTAATGTATAATGCATGACCTTCACAAGTTCTGATTCTGCTAGTCCACACATGATTGCATTCATTGCCTTGGAATTTTCATTATTTTCCTTATTGTTTGTAGTAATGGTTTAGGAATCTAAGGAAAAATATACCCATCTAATGCAGATTTATAAATATCAAACTGTAAGGACATAAAATGATTCCTCATCTCGATGCTCCAAAATGCATAGTTTGATCCATCAAACAAGGGATATTTTCTTGTAGAAGTTCCACTTTGATGACTCACCATTTTATTGATTCAAAGGATATCCTTCAAGTGATTGAACTTATTCAAAATGACCTTCTCTTATACTAATTGTTGGAAGAAAAATGAACTGAGAGGGGTGGGGTGGTGGATCAATTATTCAAAAAACCTTTACTTAATTCATGTAAGTTGCATATATTATTTAAAGCATCACATCAACATTCATTAACCATTAAGAGAAAATTAAGAATGATCAACCATATGTAATAATTATATAATACACAATACACCAAATATAATTGGGAAACATTCAAAGGAAGAAAACCCACTTTGAATTTTTTTATATTACTCAAACAAAAAGACTTGCATAAATATGACACATAACATGAAATTTTTTTAGTGATATACCAATCCAACATTTAAAGGAGGATAAAAACCCCTAAGGTGATCAAGAAAACCTAATCCACCTGAATATGAAGAACACTTATGTATTTTTTCTTCTATAGTAGATGGTGATCACAATTTTAGCTCCATTCTCACAAAACCTTCTTAAAAAAACTCTCTCCTAGTTCGCTCAATATTTATTATTAAAAGTTTGAATAGGTATATTTACCTTACACACTAGATTCTAAACTCCCTCAACACTTCATTCATCCTTTCATCTCTTTCTTGATGCCCTCAAACTTCTTTTCACTCTCTCCACTAGCTCGCATTTTTCTTCTTATACACAACTAGTCATAAATGACAAAATACACTTGCTTAAATACATGAATCTTCTCATAAACACTACTAGGTATTCCATGACCATTGAGGTAGGTCATAAAATCATAAAATTAAATCTACACACTCATATAAAATCATAAGTAAGACCCATATAGGTCGGCATAGGACCAAGACACACAACAACCACAAACTAGGCTAAAAAGACTAAATCCTTCTCCACCGAACACTCCATGGACTCCAAGGACACAAGAAATATTTTTCACGCCTCAAAAGGATATAAATATATAAAATACATCTTATAACCATCATCCTCTACAAGCTCATGGACCTCTGCATCACTCATTTTCTTCATAACACCTCCAAGTAGGATTGTTTCCTACTTAATCCAGGCACCTCCAGCAGACTAGTCTTCAAAGATGAAGACCTAGCATCGACAAAACACATCAAATATATATTTAAATAAATAATTATAAATAAAATGAACCAATAAACACCTCAAAATAATTTATACTTCATGACTTAGTCGATAAAGCCATCCAAACCTCTTTGACCTTTCAAGCAACTTGAACTACCGAAACTATTTTTGCAAAATTGATCTTCTCACACCATTTTTGACACTATAAATATCTATAAATGTATGTAATAGGATAATTTTCCATCCCTAATAATTATCCAATGGATAAGAATCATCAACCAACCCAAGATATTGGTCTTTTATACCAATCTTCATACCATTACATTATTTTCCTAAACCAATCAAACAAGATCAACTTGTGACCTTATTCATGCCACCTCATCTCACTTACAAAGCTCAAAAAACCTTTAACCATTTCATATTGGATGTGTAAAACACCCCCAATTCCATAAACCACCATCACCAAGTCCACAAGTTCCCAAACACCACCTAACGTCAAGACTATAAAATTGCCCTTTTGTCCTAAAACCAATCTTGTCATTTTTACCTATGCAGACATTAAAATGACCTCACCAATATCTCAAATAAATTCAAAACTATATAAAATCTCCCCAAATACTCAAAACATCAATTTATACATAAATTCTAATAGAAAACATGCAATAAAAACAAACTTTATTAGAAATTAGCATATTTGAGTGGGCTCCACCTACAGCAAGACACCAAACCACTATCTTCTAAAAGTTAGGAGAGTCCTCTCCATCTTCCAATCATCACATTTTATGATCCAATGCATATTGATATCACACCATCAATATATCCTCCATATGTAGTAAATGAAGGTTTTTGACCTCCTTGGCTTCTTAATGATTGTTTATAAAGCATAGGATATTATTTTACTTCATTACACCTATTAAACCTTCTTATCTCTATGAAAAATAATCCTTGAATGGCTTAGGTCCCCATGAAAATTTTTCACATGCTAACCCACATAAAACATTTCATATCGAGTTGGAAAATTCACTTTCTTCATCTTGATTTTCTCAATACCTCATAACTTACAAAATATTCATCATCCTAACCTAAAATTTTTCCCATAGCAACATGAAAACCTTATCTAATTTTCTCAAGTCTAATTTTAGTTTGCACACCTATGAAACTTCTCAAGTATTGAGCCTTACCTAACTAGGTTGATGAGGGTCATCAATCCTCGCCATTAATAATGTCAATCTGAGTTGGAGTCTGAAGGTTGTATGCATTAAGAGAAGAAGATCTTGGAAAACAACTCCTTTAAACACAAACCAAACTTTCATAAAATAAATCACACATGTAGAAATTTAAAGGCACACTTACAGAAATGTAAACACACTTGTAGGAATATAAAGGCATGCTTTCATAAAGTAAATCACACTTGAAAAAATGTAAACACACTCACATAAATTAAAATTGCTGAATTGGAAATAACTAAAAGATAAAAGACACCTGTAGGTTCACAAAAAAATGTACTGAAGAAGGATCACATAACATGAAATCAGAAGTTTACAACAAAAGAAAAACTGCAAAAATAAAGAAACAAACATTAACACATTGATCCATATTCCTTGGAATGAGTGGCCAGCTCATTCCTTGGAAGAGGACTTAATTCATACTTTTAATTAAGAACTTGCAGAATAACTTTACTTTAAAAGATTGGAAAGAAAGAACATATCTTTATTTCTTGGGAGAAAGGAATTACATATCTAAGTGTGGAAGGTTGCATTTATAATTCATGCATCCAACCAACTCCTTATTTTAGGAAATACAATCTGATCTTATATTTATTCCAATCCTAACAACTAAGATCTCCATCTCCACAAAATATGGAGAGAGATATATTATTGGGGTCAAATCTTATCTTACTTATTTTAGGAAGATTTGCTCCCAAATCTTCTCCTTGCTTTTTGGTAACAAGAATCATAATGATTTTATTCTTCTACATTATTGGAAGGAGGATTTTCCTCAAAATATTATTTTGACCAAATACCTTTCTCAGATTTTCCATTTGACTTTGTTGTTTTTTACTATGGAACTTTTGACGCTTATCTGATACGTTTTTGCTCATCGTAGTTCACTAAAAGTTAGATTTATATTCATTGGTAAAACCTATAGCAAATCTAAATGAGGTTTTTTTTAAATACATTTATATGAACAAAAACCTCTCTTAGATTTTATGTTTGAATTTTATGTTTCTATTTATGGAACTTTTAGCACTCGTCTAATACACTTTTCCTCGATTGCAGCTCACTAAAAGTTAGATCTCTCTTCATTGGTAAAACATGTAGCAAATATGAATGATGTTTTTGTTAAACACATTGTTATGAACAAAAATATCTCTCATATTTTCCATTTGACTTTTTTTATTTTGTTTATGGAACTTTTAGCACTCGTCTGATACACTTTTCCTTGGACTATAACTCACTAAAAGTTAGATCTCTCTTTATTGGTAATACCTGTAGCAAATCTGAATGATTTTTTTGTTAATCACATTGCTATAAACAAAAACCTCTCTCATATTTTCCATTGGATTCTCTGATCTTTCACAATTCCTCAAAAATTGTCAAAATCTACTTAGTTCGGAACTAACTCTACGAGTTTTGGAACTAATCCTATGAGTTCCGGAACTAAGCCTACGAGTTTTGAAGTGAACTTAAAATAGATATAACTTTTTCATACGATCTCGGATTGAGATGATTATTTTTTTTAACTTGCATAATTTTTCGAGAGGAATTTGAATATGAAATCATATTTGAGTTTAGATATACTATCCATGATCAATTCCACTTTTCTCAATACTAGCATTATCTTTCCTTTATGGCCTGCATACATAAGACATTGCATATTTTCCCAAATAATCAATAGGATTAGTCAACAAAATAGATAACAAAATATTTCTAAAGAATGAACAAGATATATATCCTATATTCTATCTTAAGCAAACTATAAGTTCCTATATTACATTAAAATCCACTTTTAAGGTAACTTAGAAGGAAAAAATAATGGTAATTTATGGCCAATTTATGGCCTCATCAAAGGTCATAGGAATAAGTCATGTTTGGACCAAAACAGAGTAGGTGAACCTCATACCTCATCTTGAAACCTCTTTAAAAGGACCTAACAACATTGAGACAACATGTCTCACTCCTATGCATTCCCTCGTAGGCTCACATAGCTTTGCACCTCATGATCATACTCCATTAGGCCACTAATAACCTAGACTAGGTCTAGATGAACACCTACAAATACTACTCTCACCTTACAATCAACCTTTGATGCTTATTTGGGTGTTTTACCCTACTCACTTCATGCTCTCCATTCATCTACCATACTCCTCAATCTACCATGCATCTCTATCCACACCATGTATTATCACATATGCTAACTAGACCTCATAATCAGGCCTACTAGACCAAATAGGTCTCACTTTCTTCACTCTTGTAACCATGCCACAACTTGTTTTCCCATGTTATCATCATTACAAACATCCTATTACATGATCATCCTAATTTGTCAATAATAAAAATTTTACATTAATGACACCACTAGCTCTCACATGCCAACATAAGGACATTAAGTGATCTTCATATTTAGGTGGTTGAGTCGGTGTTTTCTCATCGTGAGGGATTGTAGTCTCCTTGTAGGGTTGGTGTCATACTAAAATATGGGTTGGTGATTCTTTTGGGGTTAATGCCTCAATAAAAAAATATCTCATGATGTGTAATATTCATGAGAGTCCTTTTGTTGACTAATATATGCATAGGTTTTATGGGTATTCTTCCCCTTGAGGTATTCCTACTATATATCTTGTGTTCATGTGTTCTATCTTGATTCATGTTCTCGTAGATGGTTGTTTCATGATTAATAATCTCACATTGATTAATGAATGTTGTGGATGATGTATGCAAGTAAAGATAAATGAAGTAAAAGTTATAATAGACTGATTCACCCCCCTCTCAATTAGTGTGCTTCCAACACAAACAACAAGATTAAGCTACATTAATACAAGTACAGAAAAAATCAAATACGATTAAAGAAATTTCACAAGAAACTATTAAAATGATGAAACTAAGAGTAGTATGCAAAAACATGAGTGAGTGACACAGTTCCAAACACACATGCTTTGATACCATGTGATAGAATACGAGAAAAGGGGATCAAGCTGGAATACGGGAAAATAAACTAAGTTTCACTTGAATGGAACCATGGTTTAGCTCCAAGTAGTAAGAAAGCAATAACCACCATAAAAATTTTGCATGCAAGAAAAATATTTAGTCATTATCATAGATCAAAAAGAATTGCAAATAGGAGTACATTATAACTCCCAATGCAAGACCCATCATACCTCCATAAGGGAGAAATGAGTTATAATCTAGAAATGGAAAGTAACTCGTGTATGACGTAATGATGCACACTGACATGAATGACAGATTCTATAATAGAATTTTCATGGTTCATAAACTTATAATGACAACCTAGAGACCTATGACCTCACCTAAGGTGAGATGAATCACCATGTGTGAGGGAAAAACTAGTAAGAGGAAAATGAAATCCTTCACACTAAAAAATCATCATTGGAAGCTTGATAAATTTTCACTATTACTCTACCAAATAGCCATTGGAAATCAGTCTTGTGTACCGTTCTAATGTTTATTTGATCACCCGATCATCCGATTACTCAATCATTTAATTTACATTTCTCATAGCTTAGCATACTTCCATTTAGAGCATTTTTGAGCAGACACAAATAAAAAGATTCAACTTTGTAGAGGATTTAAAAGAGTTGCATTTAACCCCACTCGTTAGTCTAATATAATATGAGGTGACAAGGAGATGTTTGGGAAGGTTTGTATTTATTTATTTAGGAATTTATTTCGTATTAATTATTTTCACTAGTTCACATTTTGGCATGCCCGATGGGACACCTATATATTCCTCATCATTTTTTACAAAACTAATCTCATTTTTGTGTCCTTTTTAGTGTTTGGAGACTATTGACCAATTTTTCATGTCATTTTGTGAGTGGATTGTGATTAGTTTTCAAAAATTAAACATTTTGGTTGTTTTTCCAACTTTTTTATAGCTTGATAATTTGTGTTTTTGTGTCCTTTCTTACATCAGTGTAGCCCTTGATCTATTCTAGCATGAATTTTTCCCCTAACTTTTTATAATTCTAAGTTAGCGTGGATGTCTTTATGCTAGCATAGTAGTCCCTACATTTGCATAACATTTGCTTGCATTTTTGTTTTATTCCATTTGTGTTTGCATAACATCTACTTGTTTTTAAATTTTGTTCTATTTATGTTTTCATAGTATGTGTTTCCATTTAAATTTGTGTGCTAGTGTGTTTTTATATGTGCTAACATGCTAATAAAGTTTGTTTCTATGTTTAATCTTCTCTATGTGAAAAAAACATGTTTACATTTTTCATGCTCATCGTTATGTTTCCATGCCAGTGTAGAGACTAGTGTGAATTCAAGATGTGTATGTGTATGATTTAAAGCACATTTTTCCATTATTTTAAGGAACATTTGTGTGCAATTTTTCTACATTTCTAGACTTATTCTCTACGCTAACATTATGTGTATTTTTTTAATTTGCTATAACTTTCCAAAATTCTAAAAATAATTCCTTATTGTTTTCTCTAATTTTATGAAAATTTCCTGTAGGTTTTTCACAAAAACGGGTCTAAAACTTGTATTTTCATTATTTTTAAAACAATTCCTTGTTTTGTTTTCACTTTTCATTTCTATGTTCAAAAATCGTGTATGCTCTTCTTTGGCACCCTTTAGGTGACTTGAGAATAAAAATTGTTGAGATCCTTCCATCATTTGTCTAAATAATTGCCTTGACTCTTATTTCATTTTTGCTTGTCATTTTTTCCTTTACATTTTCATGGTTAAAACTACGAATTCTCTTCTCTCACACCTTTGGGTGACCTTGAGAATAAAAATGGTCAATATCCTTTAAGTATTTTTTCATGAATTTTTTTTGCAAGGTTGCTAAGTCAAAAAATTACAAAAAAACTACTAATCATTTTCATGCAGGACCACTTCACTTGAAACACTTTACCAAACAAGCCTTCTAATAATTTTCATTTAGGACCACTTCACTTGAAAAACTTTGCTAATTATTTTTGCTAAAAATTTAGGTATGTGCTTTGTTTATGCTTTTCAATGACACATTTATTTTCTTCAAATTTGGAAAGAACATTTCATGTTGATAAATTCATAATGTATTTGCATGTAGTGACGTGTATTTCATCACCACTAGCTACACCAATGACATGTATTTAACTACTACACACCACTCATATTTCATTTTCATTACACCCGAGACATAATTCAAAATAGCATTCAACACTTTCCTCACCTTTGTCCCCACTTACAGGTAAAGTTGTCATGATGGGTTACTACAAGTATATGCCTAACATAGCTATAACAATAAATTCTATGGAATTTTCCTTGTGAATTTTAGGAGAAATAAGGAAACCATTCACATTCCATTCCCTCATTACCCTACCACCCAATCATAAAACCCATCATTGGAGTGGTGATTCACTCCTCTAAGAGGGATACTATTGATTGGGTGAGTCTCTTTTAGTATTCCAAGGGTTCCCTTACCACTTCTATCCCCTGTAAAGATTTGGTATATCAAGTCTGGGATATATCAAAATATGCATCTTATTGGGAGTTATAAGAGGCTTTGTATTTTTTCATTCCATGACATTAATCTTGGTTGCATTATCATAACTTTGCATTTCCGACAGTATTTTTCCTTTCATCCAAATCAAATAAAATACAATTGTTTGATGGTTGTTTGTAAATTTTATTTTTATAGATCAAAAATTATGTTCCACAAAGCATAATCAAAATCAAATCTAAGCTAATCCAATAAAAAATCTAATCTACTAAATCCAAAACAAATTATTATCTTTTAGATACACACTTTTGATCAAATTAAATTATATTCCCTAAACAAATTTATAAGCCAAAAAACAAACAAAAATCCAATATTAACTTTTGAGCTTAAAGATTCTACAACTTTTATTCTTGTCGAAACAAAAAAAATTCACCCTTGCCTTTAGGTTCTCACCTTTAGAAAAATGGTGATTACTTGCAACCAAAATTGCAATACCTACAATAACTTTTATATAATTAAACCTCTTCGCAAAGATAGTTATAATGAAGAAAATGAGGAAAGACAACCCAAAATTATTGAAGAGGAAAAATAAAATAAAGATGAATTATTGAGACACAACAAAAACCAATACCTTCTTCGCATCCTAGAAATAGGGGTGAAGCTACCCTTGGATTTTGGTGAAGATAACTTGAAACACCTCCTAGAAAAACATGAATCAAGAAAAATAAATAAAAAATCCAAAAATTCAAAGAAAGCATCAAATGAAGACTTGTTGGAGAAAATCCATGAGATAACTCAACTCTCCCATATGGCTTCTAAGGTTTCCTAAAACTCAAAATATGAAGAATGAGATTAAAAAAATTGAGAAACCAATGAATTCATAGACACCCCTCAACAAAAATCTCCATTCACACATGGATGGAAAAGAATGAAAGATACAATTATGGTGTTGTAAAAACAATCAAAACAACTCAAATTTAATGATATTTTCCCTTATCCATTTGAAAAAGAAATGTTATGCATACCATTCCCTTCATCATTTGAGACTCCAAAATTTGACAAATATAAGGGGAAAGGTGATGTAAAATTAAAAATTAAATAATTCTTCATTGATTTCCAAGAATTAACATTCAATGCCATATACCTCTTGCGTACCTTCCCCAAAATCTTGGGTGGTCAAGCTCTAGACTTGTTTTTACACATTCCTAGAGGATCAATCACCACTTTCACTAAATTATCTGAAATTTGTCAAACAATTTTAATTTAATATAGACTTAGAAATCGCAATAATGGACCTTTATAACACTAAAAAGAAATAATGAAATGTTCACTTCATTTCTTCAAAGATGGTGAGGGATCACTAGTCAATTCCCTTGTTTGGTACCTAACAACAACTTGTTAGTATCTTTACACCAAACCTTAATCTTGATTTATCCTTTCAAATGCAAATGCATTTCTTGAATAAATTTGAAGAATTCATCAAAAAATAAACCCAAAAAGAGAATACCTTCATTACAAATGGGCTTGTCAAACTCCCTTCTAAGGACTCGTTGACTATTGAAGTCACCTTTCCTAATTTGCCTTTTTTATTTGACTATTCCCTTGCAAAATGCCTTTTTCCTAAAAACCATTTTTGAAAGATCTCGAAAAAATGCTTATGTATCGAAAATTTTATTTGCATTTTGGATTTCAAGTTTTGGAAAAAAATTTGTAATTTAGATGAAAATTGTTCCTGAACCCCGATACCTAAAATACAAAGAAATTAGTGTATTTCAAGTTTCAGGTTTGAAATTGAAATTTGCATGTAAATTTCAAATTAAAAACGACCCCGAAAAATGACTTCCTAATGCATTTCATGTTTTGGGTTTCAATTTGAATTTTTCATGTAAATTACAAAATAAAACCTAATCCCTAAAAAACGAAGAAATTGACGCATTTCAGGTTTCAGGTTCTCATTTGCAATTTGTATGTAAATTACAAATTGAAACCCAGAACCTAAAACCCAACAAACTTACAAATTTGCATTCAAACCACGACATCCGGTTAATGCATAAATGTCACCCACTTTCACGTGTCACCTATGTGTAATGAATGCATCATTTTCCATTTTTAGTTGGATTTCCACGTCATTTTAACTAATCATTTTGTATGCTCTAACTTGTAGACAACCTTTTGACTTCCGATCATACTTTTGCTTGATTTTGTGGGAATTTTTTCATGATTTATCCTTTGACCCATTGGATTTATTCGTAAGATATTGTGTTCTAATGGTTTTGCAAGATCTGTGTCATTTGTTTGAGGCATTTTTTCAATTTTTAATGCATTTGGGGTTTTTTTTTAGTTTATTTTTAGCATATCATAACCGTGGTTTTCCTTTTATTATTTTGTCTCCTTGTGTGCCCTTTCTCTTTTTGATCATGGCCTAGTGTGAAAACGAGTTTCATATTTACACAATTTTATCGTAAAGATCACAAAATAATAGATTATTTTTCATCATGAATTACAAAGCGGGATTTCATAAGTGCAAAACAAGGTGTGAGTTCTACCAAGTCTATTTTAGGGTCGGAGGTTGCATTATAAGGATCGTGTTCCACTTAGGATAAGTTGGAATTTTTAGTTATATTACAAGCACTTACCTCTTCCAAACCAAAGTGAAAGTTGGAGGTTGTTTTGCAAGGTCTGAATTCCACCCTTTATATTTCGGGGTTGATAGTTACATTTAGGATCCAATTCCGCCACCATTTCAGGTGTTTCAAGGGATTTTCATAGGATTTTTGATAAAATGATGAATTATTCATCAAAAGGAAAGGGAAAAATGAAATATAGTTTCCAAGGGGTGACTCCCCCTTCAAGCATCACATCAAACTTTGATAACATTGGAGATACCGATCTCGGTCATATTGACCTACATGAGTTTTAGGATAGAATCAAAGCTCCATCCAAGTCCACTTGGATTAAAAATATATATGATAATGGTATATCCATGATACTTACCTTCCAACCCTCTTTGCAATGCCCGAATATGTACACATGATAGCCATGCAATATGATTGAGTCTTGAATAGTTAAAGACCAGAAAGAACAGTCATGTTCAGATTGGATACTAACTACCTCAAAGACTTGTAAAAACTCCCTAATGTTGAGGATTATGTAGAAATATCGCCTAAGATGGATCTTGAGAATCGGAAAAATAATTTTGATACTTACATCAAGATTCTCAACAAGAGTTACCTTACAAAGCCGAGGCCAATGGTAACTCAGGTTTCCAAATATCGTTCCCCAATCGAACTTCATCCAGAATTCAATGACATAATTATCTTGATCGGAAGAGCTATAAGCCTTCCTTTTTAAAGGGATTTTTAGTTGTGGATGTACCAATACATCTTCATTGTCCATAAAAATACCACCCTTATGTTATGGGCTAAGCATTTAAGTGATGCCTTGCAGTCTCAATTGCTGGAATTTCAGAACACATAAAATTTTTGCACAACTTCTTACCTTGTATATGTTGCATTAGGGATGAGGAACTATCCAGGGATGACATCAGTCTGTTCAAGAAACCAAGTGTAAATATATCATTTTTACCCCCAATTGATAATGAAGGAAGGACCAAAACATTTCAGAAGAGTGAACAACACTTTCTTCTATGTTATTATGTGCATGTTTGATAGATACTGTATAACCATTGGGTCAGAGATAGTGTCTAGAATGTGGCCTGAATATGGGGATGTACCTTATTTCATTTATGAACCTTTACATACCTAAGAGTATGGGTATCTTTAAGTGATCCTTACAAGATTACAAGTTTCTCTACTGATAAATGGGTCTTGATGGAATTAGTCAAGAAACTGCTCCATCTCCACAAATATCAACAGAGAAAACATAAGACAAGGGTTTAGTTTCTTGTCACATTGGAATGATATGTATGTGCATCATCTTATAAGGCCAAAAATGTTGAAGGAGAAATGCAACAAATGAAAATCAAAACCTTCCACCCATGAATTATCTTTTTTTATTTTTGGGGCGTTATCAATGGAATCGAACCATCCAAAGTATTCACATACCTCAATTAGAGGATATATGGATTGATTGCAGAGATGAGGTGTCCATAAGAGAAAAAGATTATTATAGATTAACAGTTGAATAAGTGGTAAAATACAAGTATCATAGATGTTCTGAAGGAATTTGTGATGATGAGGAGATCCTGGAACCCACATGTACTCAAATGAACATAAGGGCACAACCATCGCGCTCAATCAATTGGTCACTCTAGGAATGCATGGTAAACAAGGAACACACAACGAGCATCATCAACCACCCCCAAAAATGGATAATTTCCTTGGTAATTACTCCCAAGGATTTAGAACAGACCTCAGCTACCAATCCACAAGTACAACCAGTGGTGGGCCATCCTACTACTACAAAAATAAAAATCCTACTCCCAAGCCTCATAGAATTAAATTTGTAAGGGGCGCAGGACCTTCTTCTTCTTATCCTTCTATAGAATTAATATATTTGAGGATTTATCAATTTTATACCACACAAGTGTTGTAGTCTCCTCTCTCACCTCCTCTTCCTTCTTCCCCATTTTCAAGTTTTTCCCCTCCTCCACTCACAACATCTATTCCTTCTCCTCTCACTTCCTCTTCTCCCATCTTGTCCACCTCCTCTCCTTCCATTGCCCAATTATTTTCTTCCCTTCCTTCTCTTTCATCTGGAGATAGTCTAGTTTTGAATTATCCCTTAAGGAATCCTCTTCCCCATCTTTCCCTTCCCACTTCTCCTCTTATCACCCTTCCCATTTCATCCATACATGCATCCATCTTGTCCATCCTCCTCCACTAGTTACTCCTTTTTGACTCGTTACCATTGTGGAAATTTCCCTTTCATCACCCATTCTTTCTACCCCCATGGTTTCCTTTCCTTTTTTTCCTCTCAAAAATGATTTCTTCCTCTACTCCTTCCTGGCTAAGTAGAAAAACCCCAAAGAAGAAGAAGAAGAAGGTATCCATTGTTGATGAATTTGATATGATCAGTCTAGATTTTACTCCCCAATGTTATTCAAAGAAGTCAAAGACCATTTTTCATCTTTTGATTGATTAATATGGGGATGGGTTTTTTGAAATCACAACACCTACTGTAGATAAATCCAAAGAATACATCACAGCAACATATTACCAAATCTCCAAGATCTCCATGGGAAACCTATGCATGAAGGCGCAAAAAGCAAGACATCTAGATTTCCCTTCGAAACCTTTTGGAAAATTTTGATAAAGATAAGGTCACCAAGGATGAGATAAAAAATAAAGTGGAGAAACTAAAATCCATCCTTTACAAGATCATGCATCCCACTCATTTCACCACCCTCGTGATTTAAACAAGCTTTGACACCACTTACTTCTCCAAATTAGAGAAAATTGGTCAACAAGGGTGAGAAGTTAGAGCTTGGATAGACTGTCTGATCCAAGAAGGAGAATAGGTGATCAAAGATGTCATGGTTATGCATGATGAACTTGAAACAAAGAAGGATATTGTAACCAAGATGTGTAATATTTTGGGAGATGAATGTGATAATTATGAACTCACTCTAGAAACTTGGAGGAGTTAAGGAAAATGAATTCTCATCTTCTCCTCAGTAAAGATGTCATTAATGACCCTTCTAAGCTCTTCAAATATTTTTAGGCCATCAAATTTGGTATTCAAATTCTCAAGGAAGCAACCCAAAAATTAGCTGGAGTAAGGAACAAAAGAATAGACACCATTGATGACATCATTAATGAGTTTGATAAAATCCATTAGAAATTCCACTATAATTATCTTAACACACTCCCAGCAGATGACATTGTTGCTAAATTTAAGATTTTGGTTAAGGAGGGTACAAGAGTATCCCATGTCTTATATCTCTAGTCTATTAATAGGCTAGTGCTATATCAAGGGTTTTTGGACCAACTTCATAAGATCATGGGTAGAGTCAAGAAACTTCTGGAAAACCGAGTTAGGTAGGTGACTCTGCTAAAATCCTAAACCGCTATGCGTGTGGGCCTAATAAATAATAAGTACAAGAAATCATCAAATAATCTCTTGAATATCAAAAGAAAAAAAAGCTGGAGAGGGTCCAGAGGAATTCAATACTGAGAAAAGATCAAGGATCACAAGAAAAGGGTGGCACCATCTCCGGCTGATTTTTTTCTTTATATCAATGTTTTATTTAGTCTTCCATCCGTAGTCCACAACTGGAGTTACGGGTTTGGTGGTCAAAGATGCACAATTTCCTTGTTATTTTCAAGGAGGAATTTTTCATAGTTTTGAATGCATTTGTAGACACAAAATCACACACTTAGGTACATTTCTAGGTCCTAAAAGCATACTAGAATCTACATGATTCCTAAGAAAAAATTAGTTGTTGACAACTATTTTTGGCCTCTTTTCTTTTGTTTCTTGTTTTCTATTTGGTAATACACACCTTACACCTCAGTTGGAACTTTACTGATTTATCTTGTATGGCTTCAGACACCAACACCCAACTAGGATATAAGTGCCCAAGTGCTCTTGTCCCTCCTGGGTGCCCTTTACCCTTTCTTACCTTATTCAATTTTTTGGGTATCTTTTATCTTTTGGGCATCTTTTTCACTTATGGTTCGGCCTTCCAGTTTTCAATTACAAAATTCAAACAAGGGAATCATATAAATACATAGTTATGTGTTCAAAATCAAAGACCAAGCACTAAGCATTACTATCATCACCTAATATTGCATTCCAAAGGAACTAAAGCACTCAAAAGTAATCCATATAAGATCCATTCAAGGGACAAGGGATGAATACTTTTGCATACACTTCATAGGAAGGGGAATTTCGTTATATTCTATCCACACATATGACTACATTGTTACATTCTAGCTACATCCCACTATCAAGTGCAACTTGCACAAGGGTATCCTAGTGCATCATTCTTACACACACATACACATAAGAGCTACATGGAGTATGTGATATAGTACTGATGTTTAGTCATAGGTTCACTCTTGGGATGACCATTAGGGTCGATCGACTCCCCATTCTACATTTTCCTTTTTAGGTTTTATAAGGTTTGTGGAATTTTATAGGTTACGGGTATCACCGACAATGATGGTGTGAACACGAGGAGATCAATAAAGAATAACTACAACACCCTTATGACATAATAGAAACTGGATCCAAAGTTTTTTCATAGTTAAAGACACCCATATCTAGTCACCAACACCCGATTACCCCTATCCTCTTGTGGACACCCCTTCCCGGCCTTGTTCGTGAGCTCCAAAATTTCTGAGAGGTTATATACGATGCTACTTACATAATGTTCAGCACTTTTCCCTTCTTATATCACTTTAAAATTTTGTACATATCATCTAAGTCTTATTATCTCATCTTCTTTCTTATTATTTCAATAATTTACATGATTACTTGCTTATGTCACACTTTGTACTTTAGTATTTATACATTATTTATTTCAATAGTTAATCCACAATTAGATTTAATTCAAATTAAATTAAATCATTTGGTGATCTCAATCTCCCAAAACCTACCTTTTGAGAATGCATTGAAGTCTATCGCCTTCTTCTAAATTCATGGATCAATCATCATATCCTTCTTTTAATCCAACCAAGGTTTCTGGCATAGCTAATATTCTACTAATTTTATGCAAGTTTGTACTCAGTATCCTCCTCGCTTCAACACTTCAATGTTTGATACAACCATCAATGTAGTCACCACCTTCCACACTCGTCCTCCTATGGCTCCACCCATTTTTGTCCCACCGCCTATCACTTCTACAGTTCCTACCACCACCTCTAAGGGTTATGACATCATTGAGCATCTTAAGAATACACTGTAAAAATATCTCTTTATGATCTCTTGTGCAGTGCACCCAATTATCATCATACATTAGAGGTTTCCTTCATTCCATCCACATTGAAATTAATAATTCACCTATTTCCTTTACTCATCTCATTAAATCCCTCAAAAATATACCACATGTTATATCTTTTAGTGATGAGGATATCCCCCTATGCTATTGACAATCCATTTGCACCTTTTCTTATTACCGCTACTATTAATGCCATTTGTATTAAGCATGTACTCATTAATAATGGATCTGTTATAAATCTATGTGCTCTCTCCCTCCTCAAGAAAATAGGCATTACTGATGATTTAATTAATAAATCCTCTCAAGTCATTTGCGACTATGATTCTACTACTCGCACATGTATGGGAGCTATCACCCTACCTTTACAAGTTGGGCATAAAATTATTCCTATTGTATTATTTTTATCATTGCCACATTCTAGTTCAATTGCTTACTTGGCAGACCTTGGATTCATGCCATGCATGTTGTTCCCTCCATAGTTCATAGGTGCGTTAAATTCTTACATGATGGCTATGAACATACCATTGTTATTGACCTTGACCCCTTCAATTTTTTCCATATAAACCCCATCACCACCATGCCCATTCCTCCATCACAACTTATTCCATATCGCAATATTAATACATACAATGTCAATCGATCTAGTGCTCCTACTCCCTCTACTACTTTGACATGCATTTCGTTCATTCCTACCCATAATAATGATATCCTATCACCCACCATGTCTACCCCTATGGATATTACTTCCCCAATTGTCATATATCCTCTCAATTCTACATATGGCTCCATCCCTACCAATATCCTTGATAATGTTATCCAATAATATAATGCCAGCATAGATGATTTTGATGATGAGGCTAATGTTGTAGAGCTTAACAATGACACATTGTGTAATCTTTACTCCTATTGAAATAGATGAATCCTACTTGAAGATACTTTTTTTCTATTATCTTTTCAAGGGACTATACATACATTAGACATTCTATCACATGTTGCATCTCCCCAAACTCATTATATGTCATGCCTTGATCCCTTCACATGCACTCTTTTCATACATGACTCTTATGGGCCTCATATTCCATTTGACCCTACTTTCTTTGACACTGTTTTTATGCATGATGGTTTGGCACGTATAGGATTCACACTTTCCGATCTCCTCCCCCACCTCATTCTCCTTACTTATATCATGGATATGTATTTTTTACCACCACGTATGGGCTCCGCATCTTCCATATATTAGTTTTCCTTACACATACTCCTTGATCCTCTCCACTCATGCTTAGACAACCTTGAATTGACTACATTAGTGTCATTTTGGATCCCAATCACACTGATATCCCATTTTCAATCCCTTTTGGTCGTGTTTCTATATGCAATGACTCATTCTGGGATATACTCCAAATCTAACTCATTGGTATGCACACAATTTTCTTTAACCTCCTTTTACTAATGAAGAATATGTTACGGTCATGTACAATTTACGTTGCACGAGGATATTTATACGATCAGCCCAAAACCATTTCCTACCAAGTCTCTAATCCAAATCCTATCGAGTTACGACCCTAAAAATGATGATCTACTAGATGATTTTACTTGATCCTTCTCTACATCATACACTCAAGGGGCATCATGCTTTCTTCCCCCTTCCATTCGTAAGTTATCTTTAGCATCCCCAATCACATTTAACACTTTGTGCTTCAAGACTCATCTTTCTACGCACTTTCAACCCCATTAATACACACCATGTATCATCATTACCCTATGACGCTCTCTAGTTCCACATTTTATGCTCGACTATTAAGGGTCTAAATCTGAAATTAACCTCATCAAATTCACTCTTCATGCTCTATGCTTTATGATCTATCTTTCTAGCATACATTCAAAAACCATTTTCCCGATGACGCAATCTTGTTCCATGGTTCATTCTTGATTGTTGACGGGTATTTTATAACTAAACTTCATCTCATACACATCCATTGGGGAACAGGCTTCTCTATCACATTCACACATTTCATACCATTCCATCACAATCATACATAGAATTTGCATACTAGCTTATTATACTTACATGGTATACTTTGTTTTCCATGCTAGATGGATTCTTAGTATGTCATTATAATTCTATACATACACATGAGCATTCGCTTGGTCTTTCATGATGAATGCAAATCTCTTACATATTCTTACAAGATGAAATGCTTCTTGGCATTGTACCTTTACCAATCCCACCAAGGCTTCTTTGGGCATCTATTTTCTTTACTATCACATACTACTTGGGTTATATTGTTACATATTATTATAATTACTTTATCTTTCTTTGATTTATACATGCCTTGACTTTTTATCTTTCTAACATGCTAACAAGTGATTCATGTGTAGCATTTTCCTTGTAGGAACTATATGCCACCATGGTTATATGATACACTTTTCTTGCCATTGTTTGCTATTGTATGCTAGTGTTTGTGTGTTATGTCATTTTTCTTGTATGCTCATTGTATGCTTATGGCCACTTTTTGACACCCCAAATAATTTCACCCACAAAACAACTAAGTTAGAGATGGAAAATTTGTGGAATATTTTTTGTTTGGTTTAGAAATAATTAATAGGAAATTATATTTAAGTTTACATTATAAGTTGTGAATGAAGCATCACTACACAATGCTTACTAGGTTTCCACACTTATGAGTTAATCACATGGTGCATTCTAGCTATAGATGGTTAAATTGGAAAATTTAATAACCCCTGAAGAATTATCAAATTCCCAAGGTAGTTACTTAGAGGTCACAAGATGATCTATGATGGCACCAACTACAAGTCATACTGACATTGTTTTATTTCCCATAAAGATAATTGTTTTAGGTCCTATTTTAGGTACTTGACCTCCTATTATCGGTCTAACAACAAATGATAATTTAGTTACTTGAAATCACTTTACTATTTATTCATTTGCATGATCCATCATGTGTATATTCCCTTATTCCAATAACTGAAGGGTTCATAAGGGTTTCCAAGGAGTAACATACTCAAAACTATAGTATTATTAAATTCATTTATTAGTAATTCTGGAACCTTAGTTTATAATAATAATTATAACCCCATTCTATACAAGGCATCATTTATATTTCATAAGGGCCATTCATCTTAATTTTAAGTTAATCTATTAGAAGCTCTAGCCTAAAGCTATCGACACTATCATATTTTGATATTTGTTTATTACAATTTATGACCCTATAATTAGAAGGATGATTAAGATCCTATTAAAATAGAAATGTAAAATTTATACTTTTGAGTTAGTTATTTATCTCCAAATTTTAATAAATATTTCTAACTACTAGTTACTTTATACTATAGTTTGTAAGTGTGAGATATTTCAAAATTAGAACCTTAGTTATAGCTAAATTAATTAAACATATTTATGACTAAGTGCACCTATCAAATCATTTTGTCAACTTGACCCAAGTGGAAAGGAGGAAGAAATGTAAGTCATTGGATTGTGCTACTATTAACCCTAGGATCTAGGTTAAGAGAAAACATTAAGTTCACATTTTATTTATTTATTCCTTCCATTTTCATTTTCATATTGTTTCTTATTGCTTCATTTCTCTCCTCTCTCTTTAGTAGGCTCAATGGAAGAAATTTTTATGAAAAAAGAAAGGTTTGGATGGTGTGAAAGAGGGGGAGGGAGTGGGTAGGATTATGGGTCACCGAGGCTGACCAGTGTGCTTGGAGTAGGGGCGGGGTAGTGGCCATGGCAGCCATGACCCCAATGCATTTTTTTAATTTAAGGTTTTGTTTAAACATTAATATGGTGGGGTGGGTTGTATTTCATATTATAATGTAACAACTCCTTTTAAATATAATTATTTATATTATATATATAATTTCATTACATATATATAAACTCTTAAATCTAAGTTTATTTATATATATTAATTTTTACAATATTTTTATCATACCTTATATTATTTGTACTATCTAAATGTAGACTATAGTATCCTTAGCATTAAAAGGAAATTACACAATAGTTATCCCTTAGAGTTAACTTCTTATATATAATGCAAACAATAGAAATGTTTAGAATATATATACGAGCCCCAAACTTCTTAGCTTAATTAATGTAGGTAAATTTATTTATCCTACAATGTAATATGGTTTATATTAGTATGTTATATAAAATATAATCAACTAAAAAATACTCTCAATGCACACCAACATGATTCTTTTTCAAATTATTAGGGTTATAGGTTTGTATTATAATGTAGTGTTTATATGCATTACGAAAATCCTATTTCAACTAGTGTTTTTCAAGAAATAACCTTTATCTAATCTTAAGTGAGTTGATGATTATTGTGACCATCCTTGTGAATGAAATTTCAAACTAAGATCATTTACTCCTCTAGCTTAACAAGTTTCTTATGGAAATTAGATACTTCTATTTTCTTACCCAAACATCCCCTTAATCGAAATTTAACTCAATAGGAGACACAAACTTAGAACTCATTTCCAACTAGTAAGTTATGCACCATTTTGAAACAAAAGAACGAATTCCATATACTTAATAAGAGGTTAATAAGTGTTCACTCTATAATCTTATTTTCATATTTTATCATCACTTGTGCACAAGTAAATGAAAATATGAGATAGCCCTCTAATTTATTTATTTCCCAAAACACAATGCTTTTCAAAAAAATTATAAGATAGATTAACACACAAAGCAAATAAATAGGAGAGAGAAAATGGCTGAAGTTCACAATTTTACTACGATCATCTTACTAGTTTTCCAAACAACACTATTTATTTCTTCTAAGGCCAAGGTTCCATTTAATGTTCTATTCACAATAAAAATTTCAACACCAAGAATGCAACCAATAAATATTTTATTTCTCTTCATTGCAATGTTATACACTTGTGTAAATAATGCTTTCAAGAAAATAAGGAGAGAATAAAAAGAATCTGCATTTTGTTCCTTTAACCATGCAAGTACAATTATTAATACAATTTAATCCACATATAAATTTCAAATGCCACATTACAAAACATACTTTTCCACTTGCATTACAATGCTCTCAAGCATTCACAATAACAAAACTTTACAAGATTTCCAAATGACTCAAGGGCATAAGTTACATGAAAACCTATAAAATATTCTATCCACAACTTCATTCCACTTTAATACTCTTCATCACAACACTCTCATATCAAACAAAAGGAGGAATAAGTGACACTTACTACCCATCCATGTAATGGGGAATGATCTCATCCCCATTGCCCCACAAGTTCCCTAACTCACAAAGGGCTCAAGAACCAACAAACAAGCTTTGGAAAGAACTACACACCCAAAACACACGCAACCATGGAAAAAAGTTCACAACAATAAAGTAAACAAAGGGTGAAAACAACCAGGTATGTTAACCACAAAAATAAGTCAATACACACTATCAAACCATATATGGTTTGAAATGGGAAGGAAGTACCACCCTATACCACTTATCGCTCCACTAGGAGAGGGTAGCTAGCCCTTGGTTCCTCCACAAGAATAAAAATAGAAAATGGATCCACACTTATACCTCTCATGCCCACAACCACTTATAGCTCCACTAGGACTAGTTGCCCCTCCCCTTGGTTCCTCCAAAATAAGACCTAAAGAGGGAACATATCCCTCACTTTGAAACACTACTTATCCCTCCAGTGGTAAGACACATTCCCTACACACAACACCACTTGCATGCCCATAATGGAATCATGCAAGATTCTACACAACACTTATTTAACAAACTAGCATGTACCCAAGTGGGTAATAAAAATTATGATTCCAAAATTAGTTCAAGGAGTAGAAATTACATTACAAATAGAAAATCAAATGGGTAAGGCATACCTAATAATTACTTGTCCCAAAATGATCTTGAAGCAAGCATTCCCAAGCACTCCAACAATCCCACAAGCCCCTAAGTAATCCTCAAAGTGACAGAACCTTATTAAGACCAAGTGAGCTCCCCAAAACAAGACACAAGACTCCAATTTATAGAAAAAATCAAAGTGGAGGATCTCATAGGATCATGTCATGTGGCATGCTCCATCCCCAAAAATAACTCCAATCCCCAAGCATGACAAGAAGTCCCTTACACATTCACATGGGTCCTCCTTACAAAACCATCACTTCAAATCTAACATGACTTGACCCATACTCAACCCATTTCCCAAAATCCTCACACAAAAATAAATAAATAAAATTGAAAAATAAAATAAATGGTGCACATCCACAAAAATTGATTTTCAAGCAACCCAAAATGTCATTTCATCAAATCATGTAATAAATAGACTCTAAATCCAAAAAGTTAAAAGTAAAAGTACTTACAAAATATCATTTTGAAAAGAGAGAAATATCACAAGTAATAAATGGTGTACAAAAGTTCCCTCAAGTGGAAAAAGTGCCATAAAAAGGTACACCTACCCTATGTGTAGGTGTATGGGGAGTTTTTAGAGTTTGGGACAAGGTATAATTTTCCCACACACCTTCCAAAATTTCCCTCAAAGGTCAAATTCTAATTTTCCATAAATTAAAACTTTCCAACCTCAACATAAGAGCCCAACAATCCCAAAAATAGAAAGGGGATTTATTCAATAGTCTAACTTGCAAGCTAATTAAATCAAATTACCAAGATAAGAAAACTAGTCAATCTCAAGATGAAAATAAAAGAAAAAATAAATATAAATCAAGGAATAAAAGACAACATTATAAAACTAAGGTCACATTACACAATTACATTCCCCAACCAAATTCCAAGCCCGAGTGACCCATTGTTGGGAAATGAGACCCGTGTGTAGTCCCCTTCATCCTCTTTTTTTTTTTCTATTTTTTTATTTTGTGGTTCTAATCTCCTGAACACTTGTTCATCATCTGCACACTCAAAAAACACATCATACCTACCCAAAATGATTTATATAAATCAATTATAACTATTGCACACACACACACACACACACACACACACACACACACACACACACAATTTACATATAACATTTTTAAGGTCAATTTCTCAACAATCAAATAAGTTCACCAAAATTTCCATGATTATACATTTTCAATAGAACACAAAAACTAACTTACTTGCATCAATTATCCATCTACTTGTTATTTATTATTCATCATTCAAGCCAATAAAACACGCACACATACCAAATTCTAACAATTATTTTTACCAATAAGATTTCATAATATAATAACTACCAACCTAATTTGTGCTAGCAATCTAAATCAGAATGTATGAAACTTCACAATCATGTCACACCAACCGTGTATACTAAAAAAACAATGATATATCAATATGCCTTACCATATATAGGATAGTATGGGCACTCCATGTCGATACAATACATACAAGAGTTATATTAAAATATATATAATATGGAGGGAGAAAATCTATCTAAATAGTGTTTTAGGGAGTTGGGCACTACCTCTTTGGCCATGATTGTTTAGTGACATTTTGAGTGATGTCCCTTGTTTGAAACTTGTTTATCATGGTCCATCTTGTCTTACTACTTACTTGTTACATTGTCTTCTCTTGTTTGCTAATTTTTTTACTAACACATGTTACTAGCCACTTTTTTTGCACGTTCCTTGGTTTTTACCATGCACATCCCCTACCTCCTACGGGTATATAGTTCACTCAATATCAAGCCCTCTCCTTTGGGCTGCATTCTCCTATCATCGTCACATACACCCCAAATGAGGGGGGTCATATATTGGGTGAAAAAATCACCTCTATAACAGCTTAGAGCTACAGTACAAATCTACACAAGTACCTAATCATAATAGAAATATAGTCAAAAACGAACCAAAATCGGACTTGGGTCGAATCATAAGTACGGACACTAGTTCCCAAAATCATAGTACATGACGTCCTTATGCAAGTTACACTTGATAGTGGGATAGATTTTCTAAAATATGTAAATGTGTGGATGGAATAGAATGAACTTCCCCTTCTATGCAGAGTTGATGCAACCCTTTTTCCCTTGAATGGATGTTAGATGGATGCTTTATAGTGTTTTAAATTCCTTTTTGGATGCAAGCTTAGGTGATGATAGTAATTTTTAGTGCTTGGTCCCTCATTTTGAACACATAACTATGTATTTATATGATTCCCTTGTTTGAATTTTGTAATTGACAATTGGAAGGCCGACCCATAAGTGAAAAATATGCCCAAAAGATAAAATATACCCAAAAGAAGTGAGTAAGGTAGAAAAGGGTCAGGGGTTCCTAGAGGGTACATGAACTCCTAGGAATTATTGTCCTAGATAGGTACTGGTTTTTAAAGCCATGAAAGATAAACAAGTAAAGTATTGGTGAGTTGTAGGGTGTATAAGACCAAATAGAAAACAAGAAACAAAGAAAAGAGGCCAAAGATAGTTTTCAACCACTATTTTTCTTGCTTAGGAATCATATGAATGCTAGTATGCTTTTAGAACCTATAAATGTATCCAAGTGGATGATTTTGTGTCTATACAACCCTTATATTTTTCACTCTTTTGGAAGAGGTTCTAAAGGAAGAGCCAAGTTTAGGTTTTTAGATTGTAATTTAACCTTACCATCCTCAAGGGCTTGAAGTTCCAACTTTTGGGCCATGATAAAGGCCTCATCAAATGTTTGAAATGATTGGATCTGAAGGGTGGATGATATATGTTTCAAGTAGGATCGGATGAACAAATCAATCAAATATGTTTGGGGTAAAGAAAAGGATAACTGGTTAATAATTCCCCACTAGCTTGCGATGAAATTGGTAATAGATTTATCCTAAATTTTGTTGATAGCATATAAGTTGGTGATAAATATCTTATGCACATTTTTGATATAGAATTTGATAAAATTTAAAAGTTCCCTATGAGGAGGATAGGGTTTAAAGGGCATTAATTAGTTGATAGGCTTATTATAGATTTGCTTGTAAGAGAAAAAAATTTAGGTCCCATGGTGGCAACTTGAGACTTGTGATTCTACTTATCAATACTTGCATGGGATCATTTTGAGGGGTTGGATATTTGAGGTGTTATCTTGATTATAAATGAGGGGTTTGATTTTTGATATGGGTGATATTGTAGGAGGAGATTTTGAAAAGGAGGAAAACTTTCTAGTATGTTGCAAGTTTGTTGAGAGACTAACGGTTGTGAAGAAGAATGGATATATTGGTAGGGGTGAGGAAAATAAGTGTTGATAAGAGGTTGTGATGATTGTGGATATTGTTGAGTGGCATGTATCCATATTGCGGCACACTCATTGTAGAAATAGGTTGCAAAAGGGGATAAGAGCTATTGATGACACTTGTATTAATGGGTGGTAAGGAGAAATTTTCTTGATAAGCTGGCTAATAAGAGGGCCGATAAGTTGAGAGTTATTGGGCCCCAAAATATTAGCTAAGTATAAGAAGGCTCATGGGCATTCGATACCTAGTCGAAGAAAAGCATGGGAACCCTTGTTTTGGATAAGGTGCACTTAAGGTAAAATAGGTTTTGTACTTAGCCGTATTCGGCACCCAGAAACACATGAGAAAAGCATGACCTTGTGGATCAAGAAGGATCAAAAGGGAATATTCTAGGCATGTGAGAGGTTCTAGAAGAAGGAATATCATCATATCAGAGTGGAGAGATTAGATCTGTGAAGGCATGCTCCCATGGAGGACCACTTGACACTTGGTGACCAATCTGTAACTTTTTAGAAGGCATGGCAGTGGGTGTTAAGGTTATAAATACAAGCACCTAGTAGAAGAAAAGATATAGATATAGAAGGTGAAGGAGAGAAAAGAGGTGAAGCCCTACAAGAAAAAAATGGGGATGTTATGGGTTAGGGATTAGGAGAGCTCTGTGAGTGATGGCACATTAGGGGATGGGTTTTCATTCTTCTTTGTAATATGATGAGCATAATATAGCTCTGATGCATGACTTGGCTCTGCATAGTTATATGAGGATATGTTATGACCTCAAGGGATGTAATGTGGGTTATTAACTCTGTTAGTATGAATATAATGCTCTGTTATAAATCATCTATGTGTTCAGGAGTATAATACTTATGCATTTCCTTTCTGTATGAACCATCTCCATATGTTGCTTGTTATTTCTCTTTTCTGCATACAATGAGATGACAACTCATTCTAAGTTCTTAAGAATGTGGTATAGTTATTTTTATGTCTGCATTTGATTATCTATCCTAAGATGATGCATTCTCATGAAACTCACATAAAGGAGAGACTCGGCACCCACGTGCCTGGGTGAGCACCCAAGCCCATTGGGTGATAGGCCGACATGCATGGGATTAGACTATTAGTCTAAGGGTATAAAATATGACTACATTTTGGTTCCATTTTAGGACCTCTTTTTGAAGTTGTTGTGAGAAATGGCATGCATCTTTGTCCCTGTGATGTGTGATGATAGAGCGCTGACCTTAGAAAGTGTTGAAACATGGTTCAAGAGCATGGAGGATGAGTTTTCTCAAAGATTCAACACTAGACCTGAGTTGATGCGCGTAGATGGGTAGAAGAGAACCTATACCATGAGTTATATGAGACATTCTTTTTTTCTTCCCAAAGTAGAACTATATGAATGGCTTTCAACATACGCATCTAGATCAAGATGGTACTATAGATCATGTGTGTGGACCCAAGATGACTATCGAGGGCTGCAGGATGTAGATATGACTTGGATGCGTGTGTTATTGATCACTGGTGGAAGAGGGTGTTGACTAGTTATACTTTAGAATATGCCATTTTGATGTATTCTTTCCCAGAAGTTGTTGAGTTTGAGTTTTTGAGGGAGCCTAGAGGATCATTTTTGTGTGTTATTCCTTTGGCTATGAAGATCTTGGTCATTACTTTGAGTTTAGAAGCATTCCCATGGCCATCTAAGCTTTCTTGAGTGTTGGGAGAGGAAGCTAGGGTGGAGGAAGATGGTGGACATTATGGCTGAAAAGAAAGGGAGGAGAGATGACTCAAGTATAGCAAAGCTCATGAAAGGGAGATGACTAGACAATGTGAGGTTACAAGTGTGATGGATCTATGGAGGTAGACGTTGTGGGAAGGAGTTGAGGTTCATGCAGAGGATGTGGAACCTAAGCAAAGTCTTACTACCCCATCTTAGAAAGCGTGGGAGAGAAGCCCCTTCAGCTTTTGATGAGATTTCATCACATGGAGAAAGAAGATCCATCGGCATGTGCATCTGAACCCACCTAACTGACCAACCCTGGCGCTTGGTTTTCTAGATCAAGGGAAAAGTATTGTTAACCCAGTTGGTATCGGTGGGAGTAACCGATTGGCCCAGGAGATATAATTTCTCATTTGGAACATCCATGGTTACACAATCCATTTCATGTATTTGGAGGAATCTTTGGACAAGGTGCAAGTACACAAGCTTTGGGTATCACATCTAGGAGTGGCGTGGGACACACAACTGGTAGTGGGACAATATCACAGACCATCACATGTGTGTAGTTTAGTGGGATGTTGGGAACCCTTGGCGTGACCACTTCAGCCCTTTTTGACTATAGGAGGTGGATTTGGTGGGTCGGGAGGAATAGGACTAGTGGATCCAGTGGATCTAGTGGAGGAGGAAACACGGAGGGAACCAAGGCTCTGGATCGGGAGGACAAGGACCCCAGACCACCTCCCCAAGTGTTTTTGAGATGTCTTTGCACTTACCAGACTATAGGGGTATTGAAGATGTTTAGAGCATGTGCACAAGTGTGAGTTACTATGGCATGTGAAGGGGATCACTACCCCGAGTGGAAGGCAAGTTATTTTGCAACAACATTGCAAGGGCATGCACATAGTTGGTATAGGAAGTATGACCCCCATCAAATGGTGGTAGACTACACCTGCGTTGAAGAATACCTTCCTAGCAGAGTTCCATATCCCAAGAGTTTGAGCAGAAGAGCATCATGCTCTAAAGGAGATCCAATAGGGAATGGAGAGAGTGTGTGGGAGTATGATGCATGTTTCAAGACTCTCTTGTCAAAACTATCCTATGACATTCATCCTTCTCAACATGCTCAATGGTTTTCGGAGGATTGATAACACCATTTAGAAGGGCTCTATCACACAAGACTTTCATAGACCCGACGTGAGGCATTGGAAGCTTCCCTGCACACTGAAGCTATTGGGAGCATTGATACTGGTGTTAGTCCTTTTTAGAGGCTCAAATTTACAATGGCCAAGTAGTTGGAGAAGTTTTCTACAAACTAGTGCGCATGAGGTTTGTAGTGGGCTTTGGTGTATAGACTATGAAGTGGAGGGGCATGCAAAGGATAGTTTCCCTTAGAATTTGGTATGTGCTATGGTGGTAGACTATGAGATCTTCCATGGGGATCATGATGCAAGTAGATGCCCTCTACTCAGCATCGCAATCCACAAGAATGTTTCTTGCTATTGCAAGATATGTACCTCTACAACCCATGATACCAAGGATTGTAGACTGATTGATCAGATCCATGATGTTATTGATCTAGGTGTGTGCCAGACTAGCCTTGCAAGTAGTTCTAAGGATGATGACCATCATTATGAAGGGCATGTAGATGGAGGGGCATGTGGAAGAGGTTTTCATAGAGGATTTCATGGTCACGGTAACCATGGTGGAGGACGGAGTGAGTTCCCATGAGGAATGTGTTATAATTGTGGATCTACATAGCATTATAAATGTGAGTGTCCTAATCTATTACAATGCTCATGGTGTGGAAAGAAACACAAATATGAAGAGTGTCTAGAAATTTATGAGCATATGAACCACAACACCGGAAAGACAAGGGTGCTGGGATGGTGAGCATCAAGAAGGCCGATTCACAATGGATGCCAAGAGTGGCGTGAGTCGAGCTAGAACCTATACTGGTGATGACATGAGTAGAGGTCGCGCATGCTAGGGAGATGCCAAGACCAAGGACACTAGTTTCAAGAGAGGAAGTAGTACATGGAAAGTATCTAGACCCTGCCCATTAGAAAGAAGTGTACCAGGAGACTATGGATGTGATTCAAAGTTTACAAGGGAGATCTAATGTCTGAAGGAGAAATCGAGGTAGTGAGAAAAGGAAGGATAATGAGGTTCAAGGAATGACCTGGATGAGGTCAAGGAAGTATGTAAAATGTTAAGGAAAGAGAATATTATTCCCTTGTTGGGAGAATGGCTAGAGAGAGAAGGTACCACGTGTCGGAGTAGAGTGTGAAAGACAAGTTTTACATGCAAACCTTCCTCCTCACAGCCTTGAATATGACAAGGAGATTACTTTGAATGTAGTTGTTGATGGGTGGCTTTGAGAAATATCCTCATCGACATAGGAGTAGAGGTGAATGTTCTTACCTTAGATGCCTGGCATCAGATGGGAAGGCCCGTGTTATAGCCATCTTCAAATGTGTTGTATATGGAAAACAAGACTAAGGAAATGCCCATTAGAGTCTTGAAGGATGCAATTATCACCATTCAAGGGCCAAGTTCACTGGAGACTTTGAAGTCTTGGTGCTCACCCGAGGAAGACAACTTTCCAAGCATTCTTGGGTGCCCATGGTGTTACAAGAACAATGTCGACCTGCGGTTTAACAAAGGGTATATCAGCTTTGAGAAAAAGGAAGAAAGGGTGATCATCCCTTTGATAGATGGGAAGTCAACACCCTATATTGAGCCCTTAGGAGAAGAAGTCCTTGATAGAATCTATGTGCACTCCATCGAGATATCTGAGATAATTCACCCCATGGAGGGAGTTATCTAGTTTGAGGATGATTAATCCTTAAGTGATACCACTAGTGTGGCATGTGACAATTGGGTGCATGGGACTTATGAGTTAATTGGGTGATAATTAAAAGGACCTATAACAAGGGTGAAAAAGGTGTGCTCATTCAAGCACCTAGGAGGAAAGAAGTTTCCAAGTTACTCTGGAGGGGCATATCCTAAAATTTTCTTGTGGGAAATGGAAGCTTAGTGGAAAAATGAGGATGAAAGAAGAGGAATGCTCATCTATAACCTACTGGGACTGTAGTCGTGTTGGTGGGATACACATTGGGAGAACCTCTAGAGTGGTGAGGTGAGGATCACATTTTCTGTAAGGTTTTCTAGGAGCAATGTGCCCACGGTCATACAAGACTACCATGGTAAAGAGACCACTTCATTTCATATCCAAGCATGTGAGGAGGCCTAGATGGGAAGTGCAGAAGCATTGCCACCTTTGTTATGGGTACATAAGTTATATTCCACCTTACAAGGTTGTGTGCATGCTTGGTACATTCATTGGAGATGCATCGTCAGACGAGTAATTGGCAAGAGTTGGTGGCTGATCTCATTCAAGCTTTTGAGTATAGGAGTACCAAACCATCAATGGATAAGGCATTGCAAGTGATCAAGTGCCTTACGATGGGAGATAGTGCTATGGAAGAGGATAGGCTACTAGAATTTCTAGGTGAGCCTTATTTGGAGATGCACCTCAATGAAGAGGAATAAGAGGAAGTACAGCTTGAGCGCGCGTGCATGGAAAAAGAAAAAGGAAAAATGGTCTATGTAATAGATGGAGAAGAGATGGAGACTTTGGATGTTAACCATTCGGAGGGTACATGCATGAAGTCATAGACAACACTGATGAGTGAGCACGTGCCTACCATGAGCCTTGAAAGATGAAGAAGGTTAACATTGGGATGGAGGCAAAACCTAAGGAAGCTATCATCGGTGACTATTGGTCAGAAAAATAAGTTTCAAAGATCATTGATCTATTGCATGAGTTCAAGATTTGTTCCCTCATGGGTACCATGAACTCAAAGGCATCCACCATTCCTTGGGGGAGATGAAGATCAAGTTGAAGGAAGGTGCACCCGATTCAAAAGAGGCCTTATCGGATGAATCCAAATTTTTTGTACGGGTTAAGGAAGAAATAGACAAAATGATAGCATCTAGTATCATTGAGGTAGTGGAAGAATCGAGAATGGATAAGCCCAATGGTTATCAGTATTAAGAAGGATGGTAGGATAAGAATTTCATTGACTATAGGGATTTGAATGCAGTGTGTGTCATCGATCCCTTCCCAACCCCCTTTACTGAAGAAATTTTAGAGGAGTAGCCGGGCGTGAAGTCTACTCTTTCATGGATGGGTTCTCGGGTACCACCAAGTCAGGATTGCAAAGGAAGACCAGAGAAAGAAAACTTTTGCCATTGAATGGGGAATTTTTTCCTACATGGTTATGCCTTTGGATTGAATAATGCACTATTGTGTTCTGCGCATTGTGGTACAAGCATTCCAGGACTTCATCCATAAGTTTCTTCAAGTTTACCGGATGATTGGACTATGTATGGATTGGTGAAAGACCATTGTGACAACTTAAGACTGATGTTTGAGAGATGTCAAAATTGAGGATATCCCTCAACATTAAGAAATGTGTCTTTGCTACTCCATTTGGAACCCTGTTAGGACACATTATATGTCAAAAAACAGACTTACTTAGTGGATCCTGCCAAAGTTGTAGTTATTGTAGGATTAGGGGAGCCTACTAGTCAAAGCAGTGTGTGGATTCCTTGGACACATGGGGTATTACAAGAAGTTCATCAAGGGGTATGCCAAAGATCACCACCCTTAGAGGAATTGTTAAACACAAAAGTGCCTTTCATTAGGAGAGGTGCAACAGAAGGCATTTGACACTTTGAAGGATAGGCTTGTCATGGCACCCATATTATGTTTTCCTTCTTGGGATAAGCCTTTCCATGTGCATGTTGATGCCTCAGGGACAACTATGGGAGAAGTGCTAGCACAACCTAGTGAGGGAATTATTGATCATCCCTTGTGCTTTGCAAGTAGAAAGTTGACACCAATAGAACAAATTACACAACTATTGAGCGCGAAGCATTGTTTATGATCTACGTGTTGCATAATTTTAGAAATATATTATTGGAAACACCATTTATATTCTACATGGACCATATGGCATTGAAATACTTAGTCAAAAACCCATTCTGCAAGGGTGCATATGTCGTTGGGTCCTTTATTTCAGAATTTGAGTTCACAGTGGTGGTGAAGCTAGGAAAGAGCAATTCAGGGCTGACCACTTATCAAGGATTGACTCGGGAGAGGATGCAAATCATTGAGGATACCATGCTAGACATGCATAACTATTTAGATTGTGCCACATGCCCTTAGACTTGGAAGATATCATAGTGTTCTTAAAAATAGGTGTGGCACCGGAAGGGATGAAGGCTCTGGAGAGAAAGTAGTTAGCAATATGCACCACACCCTACATGTTGATTAGTGGAGACCTGTATAAGTTAGGTCGTGATGAGGTTATCTTGCCGATGCGTATTGGAACATGAGTGCGTAGCCATTATGGAAGAAGCACATGGTGGGATTATAGGAGGACACTATGCAAGAAATTCTACCATGTGGAAGATTTTATTAGTAGGGCTTTGGTGGGAAACCATCTACAAGGATTGCATTGAGTTTTACAAGGCCTGTGACCATTTCCAGCACCTTGGAAAACTTGGAAAGAGAGATGAAATGCCTTTGTGACCAATAGCCTAGTGCTGAACCATTTGAAAATGGGAAATCAACTTTATAAGGCCAATTGTGCCAGCCGCGTGCAAAGGACTGGTTCATGATATATCATCACTTGCACTGATTACTTGACATGGTGGGTAGAGGCAACACCTACAAAGGATTTCACCACAATGACAGCTGCTATATTTTTATGGGAGAACATAATCAACATGTATGGTTGTCCTTTAAGTTTAACAAGTGATAGGGTACACACTTTCTCAATGAAATAATTAGGATTTTATTAGTAGAATTTATGGTGGCCCATCATAAGACTACCCCATATCACCCTCAAGCAAATGGAACTATTGAGGCATTTAACAAGATACTAAGTCACACGTTAACTAAGATCTGTGATGTTGGAAGACAAGATTGGGATGATAAGGTATCAGCCATTCTATGGGCATACAAGACAACCTATAAAAGGTTGAACAAGGCCACACCATTTCAATTGGTGTTTGGTGTAGGTTATTTTACCATTGGAATTCATGTTACCATCATTGCGTATAGCGCGTGCAGGAGGGTTAGCTGATGAACAAGCATTGGAAGAAAGAATTGATAAGTTGATGTAGTTAGACAAAAGGTGATCACTTGCTAGATGGAGTCAGAAGATAGAAAAAGTAAGACAAAAAAGCATGGCATGATCATCATATCAAGAAACAAGAAGTTTGAAGTTGGGTAGATGGTATTGTTGTATGATTCTAAGTATTTGTGCCATCCTAGGAAGTTGAAAAGTCCATTGGTTGGGACCTTACATCATCTCATACATTCTTGATTCAGGTACTTTCCAATTACAAGCACTAGATGGGATGAGGTTACCAAGTCACTTCAATGGGAGTAGGCTGAAGCCCTACTATAAATAAGTCTTCTTGGTGTTTGTAATAAGGCAGTGTTGCCAATTAGTCTAGAATTTCCCTTTATGCTTTTTCTTTTCTTGTGTTTCCCTTTCTCATTGCTTGTTCCTTTCTTTTTTTTTTTTGCGCCTTGTGCACCAATAACCACATTATTTTTCCAAGGTCATGTATGCATAGAGGACATGCACATCTATTTTAGTGTGGGGTGGAGTGATGCGAAGTATAGGCCCGTAATATAAGATTGAACTAATAGTAGAAGTTGTGATAAATGGCCGGTTGATGGATAAAAAGTGTGTAAGGTTTAGAAGTGTGTAGAAGAGAAGTGGATGAGAATGGTTGGTGTCAAAAAGGCTTTGTGGAAACCACATATAGAAAGGATGAAGAGCACAGGAACAACATGAGGTATTAGAGGGAAAAAATTAGGTAAAGGACAAAAGAAGTGCCTTTGGTGTTGTAGATGCACGCATAAGAGTCTTCGATCGGGTTGGATTTTTGCATGCCAAAAGGTTGTAAAGGGTTTTTTAAGAAGGATGTGGCATGTAGGCAAGGGCACTTAAAACCAACTTAGTGGAAAAAGAAACATTTAATGTTAAAGTACGGTGGTAGGTGATATAGTATTTAATGCTAGAAAGAAGGAAAAACTATAAATACAAGGTCAAGCAAGTCATTCGTTACCTTGCGATTATGAAGAGAAAGAAGCTCTTGTGAACTAGGCATCCAGAGAGAAATATGTGTGAAGAAAGGAGAATCCAAGGAATTTGAGTGTGCATCTAGAGTAGATATGCAAACTAGAAGGAAGGAGTACATGGGAGTGAGGAAGGTTGTGTGAAGAGTGTCATCTTGTGGAAGGATTTCTTGGTTAGGGTTTGACAACTAGGGCATGGAGGAAGAAAGATTCATTTCAGGAGTTGAAGCTTTGGAGTGAGCTTTTGGATTTAGCAAAGTAACAAAGTAGAGCAAGAGGAAGGGTTGTTTAAATTCATCCTAACAAGAAGAATGGCACCAAGGAAACCAACCATTTCACCAAAGAAAACAAAGGGTAAGGACAAGGGAAAGAAAATCGTTGTCATTGCAAGCACCAATGAAGAGTGGTATGTGGAAATGCAGTACCCAGATGGGGTATTGTTAGGAAAATAATGGGAGTCACACTTACGAAAGATGGCCATAAGTAATTATAACCATCGCATGAGCACAACGAGAGAAGGAAATGGCACTAGAGTTAGTCCAACCAACTAACAATAGGATGCTAGATGGGATGCCCATTTACAATGATGAGGTAAAGGTCAAATTGGAGAAGGCTAGATTATTGCAATTGTATGAGTTGCCCTACTTTGGCAAGCTTGAGTACCTTTATCAGTGGCTGATGTCATGCGTGCATGAGGATCATTTTTATTTTTAGGGCGCAAGATGCACATCACACCACAACTAATATCCAAGCTCATATGGCCACAATTGTGAAGGATATAACATTGATGATTATCTGAGTGACAAAGAAGCTATCAAGGAGACTGTAGCTGCATATGACTATAAAAAGGGGTCACGATACTTTGACATCACCGAGATACCAAACCCAATGATGAGGATGGCCACGTGCTTGGTCACCAAGCTCAATGACCAGGAATGATGGACACAAGTGAATAAGGCATGGCTGAATGTATGCCGAAAGATATTAGAAGGAACCATCTACAACTTGTCTACTTTCATCGCGGATGAAATTATAAGTAGCGTGCATGAGGGAGAGAAGATACTCTTGATAACGTCCTCCTCACCATCATGTTTTCATAGATTGGAGTGTCGATGGTCCGAGAACAATTTGTTTGGTAGTATCCATAAGAGAATCCCTTGCCCGTAAAAGAGGTTTACGAAATATACTTGTGAAACCATGACAGCCGCTCACAAGGCACACCTGGAGAAGTCGTATAAGTGAATGCATGATGCGTTCAACGATGAGTGGAGGATCCCAAAGTAATTTCCCACACTCGTGAGTGGAGCTGTAATATTTGTAATGTAACAACACTTGTGAATTGGTAGATTTATGTTGACATATGAGAATATGAGTCCATGGTGCAAGCTACCCTTCTCCTTCAGTGCGCTATAATTCCAAGCTGAAGTTAATCAGTTCAAGGAGGCTAAGAGACTAAGGTTCGACCTTGGTGAGGTAGATATAGACCACTGTGAGCTATGTCGGAAGCTATTCTACCCAAAGAAACATGTGTACGTGGAGAGATATCTCTCCCATGAGATACAGATGATGAAGCCTTTAATGCTACCAATTGTAGGAAGGACCGCGCGCAAGGGTGTTGTTGTCAAAATTTCACCCCCCAGGGTAAATTTTGATAACATGCATCAGAGTTTTGCAGTTCCAGGAAAGTAGATTGAAACAGGAAAAATCACGAAAAATGGCTAAGTCCTAGTCCTAGGAGCAGTCGGGACATTTGGGACATCTAGGCGCGGATCGGCCTAAAAGCCTCCAGGTGGCCCGTGAAGCAAAGGGACATCTGGGCCACAGGTACGCGCGGGATGCGAAATGCCCGAATCGGCCGAAAGAAGGAAAAATTTGCCCAAGTCTTCATCCGGGACAAACGGGACACAAGTACGCGAAGTACGCGAACCGGCCGGATCGGCCGAAATGAGAACAAACAGTCCGGAAGCAAAAGGGACATCTGGGCCAGAAGTACGCGAATCGGCTGGATCAGGCGAACCGGAAGAATTTGTCCCACGAAGCACTGGGACATTTGGGACAAATGGGCCTTGAAGCAAGTGGTTCGGTTGAAAACAGAAAGTTTTGCTTTGGGACATCCGGGCGCGAGGACGCGAGGATGCGGATAGCCGAAAAAGCGAGAGCCAATCAGATTGCGCCACGTCATCGGCAAATGAGGGACGAGGAAGCCCATTTCGGGTGGATCGGAGGTTTTGTCCCAAGCATTTGGGACATCCGGGACATAAAGACGCGAAGGGCGCGAAAAGCCGGAAAACCCGCGGACCAATCAAATCACGACACGTGTCACAAGGGAGATAGTCCAAAAGTCAAAGGGCGAGGTTTCGAGCACTGACCCGAACCAATGAAATAGCGCCACGTGTCCAAGTTTAAGGGGCCCACAAGGAAATTTCAAAAGGAAAGCCCGTGAAAGGCAGAGGAGAGAGAATTGCTCATCCAATCAGCACGTGCCACGTGTCATCTAGGTGGCAGAGCGCGGGAAAGATTTCAAAACATGTTTTGGCCCATTTTTGCCCTAAATCTTCAGATCGCCATAACTTTCGATCCAGAGCTCGGATTGGCACGTTCTTTATATCAATGGAAAGCTGGTAAAATTCTCTACATGATTCTGGGGTCAATCTTGCATTTTGGTTCAGTTTGGAGAGAGAAAATCAAGAAACGCCTCTGGCACGAAATAACAAGCAGAAGTAATGCTTCAACAAACAACTTTAATGCGCAGATGGAGACACGTTCGCAACCACATTAGGCATTGCCGCCGTTTTGCCAGGATCCGCCACTTCTGCCATAATGAGATGAATGGAATGCAACCTGGAGGTGGTTGGGGTAGATTTGGCTTTCCTCTCTCTCTTCCCTCTCTCATTCTTTCTATATATTGTAAAGAGGAGCTTCTTTTCAGAGGTCAAACATTTTTCTGTTTTGCCTCTCCCTTCTTCTCCTCAGGTGAATTTGTGGAGTTCGAACCTCTCATTTGAACTGTAATACTATTCTACCTCATGGCATTCTGTAGTGTATTGTATCAATTCTTTGGAGCAAGTAATGCATGTCTGTGGATGATTCTCAGCCCTCTCTGTATTCATTTTTGCATCCTCCTGGTCTTTCACTGCAGGTTTTGTCATCTGTGCATGATCTTATATCACATTCAAATGGTCTGTGTTCACTGGAAAAGTAGGTGTTCTTCATTCCTCGGTGCATCACCTCTATTAGCTTAGATTTATTTTATGCATCTTCTTACCTTGTCTCCTTGGCAGATTAGATTAGGTTTTGAGAAAACCCTCTGCATATTTCATGTGCATCGAACAGAGGAATAGGAACCGGCCTTCTCTGGAGAATCCTTTCTCATTTTTAAGTCCCACACTTGGAGAAAGGATTCAATGTTATGCAATCACTGCTTTGGATGCCAAAGTGATCAACCTAGAAACCTAATCGCATCCGGGAGTCTTTGTGATTTTGCATCAACAGTTTTGGCATGCCGGGTGGGACCTAGAGGTCTCATTTTTATTGCAGCAAAGTTGATATGCATCTGCTGCAATTTTCTTGCTTGAAATGAGCTATTATTCGCATATCTAGTGACTCAAAAGGAAGATCAAGCTGGTTTCAAAGCGGTGCAGGCTCGAGAGCTTATGAGAAGAATCACAAGGTTAAGAGTTGGAGAAGAAGAAGTGCTATTTGAATATCTACAATTATCTCCAAGAAGAAGGCAAAGAGGAAGAAGGATTCAAAGGTCTCCATCTCCACCAAACAGAACTCTCTCAACTCCTCCACCGCTTGGCCTTTCATTCAGTATTCAAGAGTCCTTCGACCAATCGAATGGCGTAACCAAAGAAATCCCTTTGTCAATTTCTTTGGCGGCGTGACCCACTTGCCCTCAATGCACGAATCCAATTCCAATTGCGAGTTGAAGAACATTCCTTTTTTCTTGGAGAAAATCATACCACTCCTAGTGATCATGTCAAAGACATTGCTAACATCTGTGCAATCCATGAGATAAATGAAATGGATGTGGCTGTCAAATTGCTGGCATCATCATTCAAAGGGAAGGCATTGCAATGGTTCGGGAGCCTTACAATTTGGTTCTATCACAAATTGGAATCAGTTATGCATAGTTCTCCATGAGCGCAGTTTGGGGAAAAGGGAGAAAATTTGTCTCTCTTTGGAAGAATTAACAACTATTAAGAGAGCTCCCAATGAGCGGTGACCGACTTCAACTTCAGATTTCAAAAGTCTTGGGATAGGATTCCAGTGGCAGTCAGGCCAACAGCAGAAGGTGCTTTTCTATACTATCTTAAAGCTTTGAATTCTGATATTTCTATGTTAATTCAATCAATGGGAGGCACAACCTTACTGCTGCTTATAGCATTGCCATTAGAGCCGAAAACTGTCTTATTCAAGCTGGTAAATTGGCTCCTAGGCCTCCAATGCCATTATATCCAAGTTTAGAGAGCCCAAGTACTAGTCAAGCACCTGTCTTAGCTCCTTCTCCCACTCCTAGAAATCAGAATTCAAGTGAAGCTTCTACTTCATCTTCTAGTGCCTCAAATGAGCTTGAGGTCATGAAGCAACTACAAAATTTAGGTAATGAGCTAGTTACACTCAAGAGATAGCAAGCTCAAGGTTTTAGACCTTTGTATCAGCCTCAAGCTTAACCTAATAGGCAGCCATATCAGCCTCAAAGGCCACCCAATCCGGTGTAAATCGAGAATCAAGCAAGGCCTCCGCCAATAGACCATTCCAGCCCTATAATCCAAATGCCATATCTGCCTCTAAGGCATTAGTACCAGCACAAAACAACATTGCCCAGGAGTATGATTGGTGTTTTCCATGTAATGAGCCTCATAATCAATTCATGTGCTTCAATGGTGCATTGACTCAAGCTTTAATGGTAACAACTCTTTGGTGTGGAGGGTGAGAAGCAGATCAAGAAAACAGCCCAACAACAAGAAACATTCCAACAAAGCAATCAGCCCCAAATGACACCACATTGGTAAATTGGCAAGCGGAGAGGATTTTTGTGGCATAAACCACGTGAGTTTCTCAAGGTGTTGCAGCAAACACAAGGTCAAAAGGAGAAATTTGGGTGAAGAGCAGCCATTAGCCCCGGCCGATAATCCACGACCTTCCACAGCTCCACAAATGATTGGCAAGTAGAATCCCGTTTCAAATGCACAAGGGCAGCAAGAACAGCCCCTAGGCCAACTCAAATGCCACTGTTGATACCCACATACAAGGAGTAAATGTGCAAACCAAGGGATAGCAGAGAGATCCTTCATCACCATTCAAGATTATCATTGATCGGATGAAGAAGACAAACGTCAATATATCTATGTGGGAATCCCTATCCATCCCAAGCCAAAGAGATCTGCAACGCAAGCTGCCATGAAGGATTGGCACCGAATCGAGAGATGCAAGACAAAGTGCTTACAAATGCTGCCCAATCAAGGAAATCATGGAGGACAAGGTAAGATGTTGAAACCCCCTCCTTTCTATGTTTCATTAATCATTGGAAATCAGCTAGTGCATAATTTCATGATTGATTCGGGAGCAAGTAGCTCTGTCATGCCCAAACAAATAGTTGATCACTAGGGCTTGTGATGAAACAACATCCAAAGGGGTAGTGCAATTGGATGGGATAGCAATAAAGCTTGATTGGAGTGATTATAAATTTGAGTCTTACCTTGCACGCATGTCCAAATGTTGTTGTTTTACAAGATGTGTCATCATAGACCTTCCACCACTCTTTGCCCTATGTTTGTCAAGGACTTCTTTGCCAAGATTGGGGATATTTGTCCGCCGATTGGTCTCACATGCTATTCAGACAAGATATGGAACTAAGACCACAATCGAGATATGAACCTATTGCAAACTTCCATATTGAGCCCTACACTCCAAGTCAGATTAATGTCAATTGCTCAGCATTTGATCAAGAAGATCACCCTAGCACTGATGAAGCTGACACTAAGGTTGGAAGTATCCCAGATTTGACTCTTGATGAATGGGCAAACAAGGTACATGCTTTTGATCCTTATCAAGGAATAGAAGAATCTGAGCTAGGAGTCTATTGTATACATGAAGAAAGTCAACCTATTCCTAGCATCACCAAGCCAAACCACAAGGATGACAATGAGGTATGGCAGCTGTTTTTTGATGGATCAAGGAGTAGACAAGGTGCAGGAGGTGGAGCCATGCTTGTTTCACCTCAAGGAGTAAAGTACTATTCAGCTTTTAGATTTCAATTTGCATGCTCCAATAACACTGCTGAATATGAAGCCTTGGTGCAAGGGATGCATTGGGCAATCAAGAAAAAAATAAAGAACTTGCAAGTCTTTGGGGACAGTGAATTGATTGTTAATCGAGTCAAGCGGACAAAGACATCTTGCCAAAAATGATCTACTCAGGTGCTACAAGAACAGGGTGTGGGACCTCATGGAAGATTTTGAGGGTTTCGGCATCAAAGCCATCCCTAGGAAAGAGAATCAAGCTGCTGACAGGCTTGCAGCAGTAGGGGCAGCCTTTGACATTATAGAAAACATTCAACAAGACAAGGTACATGACCAAACATCCACGTGATTGTCGGGCCTTGATGCGGATAATGATGTCAGTTGGCAAGTATTTGAGAACGACCAGCAAATCATCCATTTCTTGAAGAAGAAGTGAGTTCTCACTAAGAATCAAGAAAAGTTGGAGCAGCAATATGGTGACCAAGTGATACTGGTGAGAACCGACAAGCCAGAAATTTGCACAAGGGACTTATCACTTTGGAGTCCATTTTTAACCCCAATGATCAGTTTAGAAAAGAGAAAGCAAACATTCGGTCAAGAGAGAAGATTCGGTATCCATCTTGGTAGAAGAGAACAAGTCATTGCAAATTGGAAAGATGACAACCGAGCAAGAAAGATGTGAGTTCATACAAACTATGTCAAGAGTTCCACTGACGTGTTTGCTTGGAGCTATGAAGACTTGAAAGGTTTCAATCCCAACTTAGCTCAAAGATACCATCGGGTGGATCCAAATACTAAGCTGTCAAAGGCAGAAACAAAGACCATTCAATCCACACATGGAGCCTCTCATGAGGAAAGAATTGGACAAGCTGATTGAGTCAAGAATCATATTCCCAATCAAGCATTCTAGTTGGGTTGCCAACTTAGTTCCAGTCAGGAAGAAGAGTGGAGAGATCAGGCTGTGTGTTGACTTCAGAGATTTGAATAGAGCCTCTCTCAAGGACCATTATCCACTCCCTTCCATGGAGCAAATATTGCAGGTCGTAGCTGGTTCAGAAAGGTTTTCACTACTTGATGGTTACTCAGGCTTCAATCAGATTATGGTGAAGGAGGAAGACCAGTTCAAGACAACCTTCACAACCAAATGGGGCACATATGCTTACAAGAAGATGCCATTTGGACTGTCGAATGCCGGAGCAACATTCCAGCGAGCTATGGATATGGCATTCAAAGGCTTGATCAACAAGATAGTGCTGATATACCTAGATGATATTACTGTCTTCTCAAAGAATGCAGCAGACCATTTCTTTCACCTCAGGCAAGTGTTTCAGAGGTGTAGAAAGTTCGGAGTGTCTTTGAATCCTAAGAAGTGCATCTTTCTTGCACATGAAGGGAAGCTCCTTGGCCATATTGTCTCCAAGGAAGGATTAGCAATTGATCCAGAGAGGGTTGAAGCCATAAGAGCACTACCATTGCCAAGCCACAAGAAAGCCCTTTAGAGTTGCACTCGGGAAGGATAAACTTTGTTCGGAGGTTTGTCCCAGATTTTGCAGCCCTTGTCAAGCCCATCACCAAAATGTTAAGGAAAAGCATGGCTTTCAAGTGGACGGCAGAAGGCAAGGAGAGTTTTGAAGCAATCAAAGAAGCCATCTCCCAAGCACCCACTCTCATCAACCCAGACTTTTCCAAGGATTTCATCCTCTATGCATTTGGAGGTGATGACACTATTTCTACCATTCGCAGTGCAATGAGAACAAAGATAATGATGAACAGCCAATTGCCTTCTTCAGCCAGAGCCTAGATGACTGCGAAGTGAGGTACTCTTTTATTGAAAAGCATGTGCTTGCAGTAATCAGAAGCTTGAAGAAATTCAAGCATTTAGTCTCAAACAACAAGGTCCAGTTGCTAGTCTCACATGCTGGGGTTAAGGACTTCCTCCTCAACAAGGATTTGAATGAGAAAAGGGCAGGATGGATCACCCGTGTCATGGAGTATGACATTGAGATCAAGATCACCAAGCTGGTAAGAGGCAAAGGTTTGTGTGAGCAGCTCGCTTCCAAACAACCAGACAACCCAGAAGATGAAGAAGACGCTGTCCTGCTATTACAAGATGATCAAAAATAGGAAAATGATGATGTGTCCACTCCCTGTTGGACTCAGAATATGATACATTTCCTACAGACGGGCATGTGCCCTCCAGAAATGAGCAAAGCAAAAAGAAGGTACTTCAGATTACAAGCAGTTCCATATGTGCTTGTTGATGGTGTTTTGTTTAAAAAAGACATCAACGGTGTTCTATTAAGATGCATTGGGACGGAGTCAAGTTGAGAGGATCTTACATGAGTTCCATGTGAGAGAGGCGGGGAGGCCATTTCACCCCACGAGTAATGACTCTCAAAATCATGAAAGTTGGTTACTATTGGCCTCTTGTATTCAATGATTGCTACTCATGGGTTAAGAAATGCAAGAAATGTGCATTCTTCATAGGGAAAGGAAGGTTAGCAACACTTTGCCCCTTCGTCCGATTTGATAGATCATCCATTCATGCAATGGGGATTGGACTTCATTGGAGTCATCAATCCCAATTCGAGTCAAGGCCACAAGTGGATTCTTACAGTGACAGACTATTTCACCAAGTGGACCGAAGCAGTAGCGCTCAAAGAGGCAAGTGAGTCTAACATACTAGACTTTTATGAAGAAATAGCAACCAGGTTCGGTGTGCCGGCCACCATCATATCAGATAATGCATTAGCATTCATAGGTTCAAAAATTACAGAATGGGCTATCAAGAATGGAATCTATTTGAGCACCTCTTCAAATTATTACCCGCAGGGTAATGGACAGGCAGAGTCCACAAACAAGAATTTGCTAAAAATCATCAGAAGGACTCTGGATGAAAATCAAAGAACATGGCATACAAGGCTAAAATCAGCGTTATGGGCTGATAGGATAACACCAAAGAGGTCTACAGGTAATTCTCCCTACAAGTTGGTCTATGGGAAGGAGGCAGTATTGCCTATATCATTAGAATTGCCAGCCTTGGAGCTCATGAAGTAGTTTGAGTTATCTGAGTTCGAACCAATGGAGGTCAGGTATGCAGAATTGATGGAATTAGAAGAAATCAGAGAACATGTAGTTCAGACGATTGAAAAGGATCAGGCCTTAGTAAAAAGATGGTTTGATAAGAGAGCAAGAGCAAGGACCTTCCAGGAAGGGGACCTAGTTCTGAAATGGGATGCAGATCGGGCAAAACCAGGAAGGCATTCCAAGTTTGATGCCATCTGGAGTGGTCCCTACATGGTCACGGGATGCAAAAATAGTAATGCCTTCGATTATGCGCATTGGATGGAGAGGAACTTCCGATTCCGGTTAACGGAATCTATCTTAAACATTGCTACTAAAAAAGAAAAGGTTTGCCCTTGTAAATATTAGTTTAGATTTTTTTAATTCCTCTAAGTGCGTATGCACATTGTCCTGTGGTAGTTAGGTTTCTATTTCCCTAAGTGCTTTGGCACAGGTTTTGCTGCTCTCAGGTTGTTTTCTACAGTTCAGAGTGTTGCTGGAGAAGAAGTTGCAGTATCAGGCTCGTTTCAGGTTATTGCTTATAACTCCATGCCCAATGGATCGCTAAAAGGCCACTGATCTTCTACCTAGCAGGCAGGTGACCCCGCTGAGTCGTCAAAACTGTTGTCAAAATTTCACCCCAGGGTAAATTTCGATAACATGCATCAGAGTTTTGCAGTTCCAGGCAAGTAGATTGAAACAGGAAAAATCATGAAAAATGGCTAAGTCCTAGTCCTAGGAGCAGTCGGGACATTTGGGACATCTAGGCGCGGATCGGCCGAAAAGCCTCCAGGCGGCCCGTGAAGCAAAGGGACATCTGGGCCACAGGTACGCGTGGGACGCGAAATGCCTGAATCGGCCGAAAGAAGGAAAATTTTTCCCAAGTCTTCATCGGGACAAACGGGACACAAGTACGCAAAGTACGAACCGGCCAGATCGGCCGAAATGAGAACAAACAGTCTGGAAGCAAAAGGGACATCGGGCGAGAATGCTTGCGAATCGGCCGGATCAGGCGAACCGGAAGAATTTGTCCCATGAAGCACTGGGACATTTGGGACAAATGGACGCGAACCGGCCGGTTCAGCCGAAACAGAGAAAGTTCATACTGGGACATCTGGGCTGCAGGGACGCGAGGGACGCGGATAGTCAAAAAAGTTGAGAGCCAATCAGATTGTGCCACGTCATCGGCAAATGAGGGACGAGGAAGCCCATTTTGGGCGGATCGGAGGTTTTGTCCCAAGCTTGTTTGGGACATCCAAGGACATAAAGACGCGAAGGGCGTGAAAAGCCAGCAAACCCGCGGACCAATCAAATCACGACATGTGTCACAAGGGAGATAGTCCAAAATTCAAAGGGCGAGGTTTCGATCACTGACCCGAACCAATGAAATAGCGCCACGTGTCTAAGTTTAAGGGGCCCCTGAGGAAATTTCAAAAGAAAGCCCATGAAGAGGCGAGAGGAGAGAGAATTACTCGTCCAATCAGCACGTGCCACGTGTCATCCAGGTGGCAGAGCGCGGGAAAGATTTCAAAACACGTTTTGGCCCGTTTTTGCCCTAAATCTTCAGATCGCCATAACTTTCGATCCAGAGCTCGGATTGGCACGTTCTTTATATCAATGGAAAGCTGGTAAAATTCTCTACACGATTTCGGGGTCAATCTTGCATTTTAGTTCAGTTTGGAGAGATAAAATCAAGAAACACCTGCAGTGCGAAAATAACGAAGTAATGCTTCAACAAACAACTTTAATGCGGCAGACGGTTCGCAAAACACATTAAGCATGACCCACCGTTTTGCTAGGATCCACCGCTTCTGCCATAATGAGATGAATGGAATGCAACCTGGAGGTGGTTGGGGTAGATTTGGCTTTCCTCTCTCTCTTCCCTCTCTCATTCTTTCTATATATTGTAAAGAGGAGCTTCTTTTCAGAGGTCAAACATTTTTCTGTTTTGCCTCTCCCTTCTTCTCCTCAGGCGAATTTGTGGAGTTCGAACCTCTCATTTGAACTGTAATACTATTCTACCTCATGGCATTATGTAGTGTATTGTATCAATTTTTGGAGCAAGTAATGCATGTCTGTGGATGATTCTCAGCCCTCTCTGTATTCATTTTTGCATCCTCCTGGTCTTTCACTACAGGTTTTGTCATCATCGTGCATGATCTTATATCACATTCAAATGGCATGTGTTCACTTTGGAAAAGTAGGTGTTCTTCATTCCTCGGTGCATCACCTCTATTAGCTTAGATTTATTTTATGCATCTTCTTACCTTGTCTCCTTGGCAGATTAGATTAGGTTTTGAGAAAAACCTCTGCATATTTCATGTGCATACGAACAGAGGAATAGGAACCGGCCTTCTCGGAGAATCCTTTCTCATTTTTAAGTCCCACACTTGGAGAAAGGATTCAATGTTATGCAATCACACTGGATGCCAAAGTGATCAACCTAGAAACACGATCGCATCCGGGGGTGCTGCAATTTTGCATCAGCAGTGTATCTACACATAAGGCCAAAATTTGAAAAAATCACTTACTTGGATAATGATGTCTCCATCCTTGAAGACCCTATAGGAAGGAAGAAGGCCACACCTAGAAATAGAGAAAGAGAAGAGGTGTAGAAGGCACCAAGTGTTCAAACCACATAAATGGTGAACGACTGCTGGAGACAAGTGCTAATCCTAGTACTTACGCGCGAAGAAAGAAGGCTCTATCAAGGCAAAGACCCCGAAGAAGAGGCACCGAGTACAAAGAACTCCTCACCCATGAGGAATCGAGGAAGAGATCACTGTCAAGGGAAAGAAAACAAAGAATCTCCTGTACTAGACTCCCAGTAAGGAAGAAGTAGAAGGTGATAGATGAGGCTAATTCAGAAGAGATGGAGAGTCTATATGCCTTCATCGGTGATAGGGATGATGATGATGAACTAGAGGGAGGTGAAGACCATCAAGTCTATGAGATACATGATTCTAAGGAAGAAGGAGATGAGGAGTACAACGAAGGAGATGAGGAGAAGAAGAATGAAGAAGAGGCTGAGACTCAAGGAAAGGGGGTAAGTGAAGAAGAAAATACAAAGGATCAAAGGACCCCAAGCCTAAAAAAGAATAGATAGATGAGGTTAAGGAGAAAGAAGTGGAAAAAATCATCAAGGACCTGGTAGAACAAGAGGTTGAATGCAACGCAGATGTGGTAATGATGGAAGCATAGGAGGAGAGAGTAGGAAAATAAAATGGCAACATGGGGGGAGATCTTAGTTTGGCTGTAAGCTTTCTAAGGGCCGCACGCACATGGAGGAAGAGCACAGAAGCATCGCAAGTTCAAGGAATGGGCTACATCGATGATCCAAACAAGGTGTTGTGCACGTATTTCTAGAGCATTGTGCCAATGGAACAACTCTTAGCCATGGCTTCATTTGATGAGGAAGGTGCATACCCTTGGAAAAGGAAAATGCTATCATGGGCATTTGAGTCCCACATTGATGAGCCCGAGTTTGAGGTAAGCCAAGGAGCATTGATGAAAGTGCCAAAAATAAAAGGGATAAACCCCTTGGTGAATGCTCAATGATTATCGGATGAGAAAATCTGCAATGCGCTCAACAAAGTTTCAGTTAAGGTTGAAGCTAGAATCTTTGGGGAAATGACAAGGTGAAGTTCCTAGAGGCAGAGCTGGAGAAAAGGGAAGAAGATCTCCTTGAGAAAAGTAAGGACCTGAAGTAGGAGGAACTAATCAAAGCACTCAGTTAAGGCGTGAGTTAAAAGATGAGAAGGAAAGGGTGTGCGAGGCATATAAGAAGATAGAGATGATCACAGATGCCATTGTCTTAAAGCATCCATACTTAACACCGCCCGCAAAAAAGTATGGCTCATCCTTATAATGCCTAGAGGACTTAACCCACATACTCACTATGGAGAGGTGGCCACTTGCCCTAGAATCAATAGAGGAGGCATTGGTGTGCAAGAGAAAGAAAATAAGATGAAGGTTGTGGATATTGTTGTTCAATACAAAAAGATCCTCGCCAATGTAAAATTTGTCTACATGAAGTTGCTTAGGCTTCTATGATAATCGCGCAGACCATGGATAGAGTTGCGAAGTATTTTGGTTGTCACCCATGAAGCGGAACGCAAAGAGTTCTAGGAAAATAACAAGGGGAATAGGGCTGAGTGAGACAAGATCCTAGCCGAAGTGGAAAAGAAATTGGATGCCATTGAGACCTTGTGAGGCTCAATCAAGAACCAGCTAAAGGAATTGTACCCTCAAATCACTCGGAGGATGGATGCGCTCGAGGATTTGAGCAAGAAGCTGCGAGGAGATCATAGAGAAAATCAGCGTTAAGGGAGAGGGGTTGAGTTTTGAAGAAGTGAGCACCTGGTGGAGGACCTCCGTCAATAGGCTCAGAGCGAGGTCAACACTTGGGGAAAATTAGAAGTTGATTTAAGAAAGGATTTCCCTCTCCTCCTCCAGAAGTAAACAAGTTCCCCATTCTTTCATTCTTTTCCCCATTTCTTCATTCCTTATTCTTCCATCCCAACCATTTGTAAGGATCCACCATTCTTTATTTCTTTATTGAAGAGTGTTTCTAAGGATGGAGAACAAGCGTAGTGTGGGGTGATGTTGGGCCCTAAAATATTAGCTAAGTACAAGAAGGTACGTGGGCGTGCGAGACCTAGTCGAAGAAGGGTGCGTGGGTTGAAGGCATGCAAGGAAGGGTTATGGAAGGTTTTTTCAAAACATACGGTGCGTACACGTAAGGAAAAACAAGTTTTGTACTTAGCCGTATTTGGCACCCTAGGCAACACACAAGAAAAGCATGACCCTTGTGGATAAGGTGCCAGCCTAACAACTGTGGGATCAAGAAGGGAATATTCCAGGCATGTGATGGAGGGTTCTAAAATAACATCATCATGCAGAGTTGAGAGATCGGATCTATGAAGGCATGCTCCCATGGAGGGCCACTTCAACACTTGGTGACCGATCTGTAAATTTTGGAAGGCATGGCGGTGGGTGCTAAGGTTATAAATACAAGAGCCGGTAGAAGAAAGATATAGAAGGTGAAGGAGAGAAAAGAGGCAAAGCCCTACTAGAAAAAAATGGGGAATGTTATGGGTTAGGGATTAGGAGAGCTCTGTGGAGAAATGGCACACTTAGTTGGATGGGTTTTCATTCCTCTTTATAATATGTTGAGCATAATATAGCTCGATGCATGACTTGGCTCTACATAGTTATATGAGGATTTTCATGGCCTCGGGATGTAAGGTGGGTTATTAACTCTGTTGGTATGAATATAATGCTCTGTTATAGATCATCTATGTGTTCAGGAGTATAATACTTATGCATTTCCTTTCTATATGAACCATCTCCATATGTTGCTTGTTATTTCTCTTTTCGCATACTGATGAGATGACAACTCGTTATAAGTTCTTAAGAATGTGGTATAGTTTTTTTGTCCTGCATTTGATTATCTGTCCTAAGATGATGAATTCTCATGAAACTCACATAAAGGAGAGACTCGGTACCCATGCATGCCTCGGGTGAGTTCTAGTTCCCACTTTGGGTGATAGGTTGGTGCTCATGGGATTAGTATTAGTCTAAGGGTATAAAATCGACTACAAGAGTGATCAAAGGTGATAATGGTGAAAGTGGTGGAGGATATGGACTATAACGGGGAAGGAAGATAGCCTAAGAAGTAAGATAATTGATAAGGGCAATTGGATTGGTGTCCAAAAGTTCTTTGAATACTAGATATCCACTATGGAAGTGATGTGGAATGGATTCATTAGGGATTTTGGATGTGGTTGGATTTTTGCCTTGAGTATGCCCAATGGAAGTATGCAAAAATCAACAATAGTTAGGGAATTCACCTTTGGATAGGGTGGAATTTCCTCTGCCCGTGAGAGGGGAAGTTCCGTCATGTGATGTTATTTTTTGTATTTTTAGTGCTTTTAACCGAAAAGCAAAAAAGAACAACAAAATTGAGAAATGGAAAGTGCAAAGAGGAAAGAAGAATGAATGGGAAGAGAAGAACTTCTCTATCTGGCATAAAGGAATACAATGAGCATGAAATCTAAGAAGCATAAAGTCTTCTTTTCCCTCAGAATATGTAGGTATGGCATAAAGTCCATGTGCTTTGATAATCGACACAAATTCTGATTTACCTAGGCATCCACAACACTATGAAGGAACAATAGTGTTAATAATTTAATCACAAGAAGATTAATATATTTTGTAATTGAAAATCATTAACAGAAGCGGTATAAAAGTATTGTATTCATCTGTGTACATAAAGTTACAACAACAAAATGTGCAGATAGAATAGTATCTCCAAGAGCATGGAATGAAAGAATGAGAGAGAGATAGATCCCATTTACCATTACAATGTAGCCTTATATAGGCATTCTTTTCCAAGAAGCAGTTATAAAACCACTTGATTAATCTCTAACCCCAATCCCAACCTCAAGTTGACTCAACTTGAGTTACATGTTACATTGCAATTATGGTATTTAATTAATTTGATGAGAAAATTAATTAAATACATTCTACATTATAGCTTATACATTTAATTAATTCAAATTCGAATTAATTGATTATATTTCAAGGGCCTTTTATCCAATAAATTATCATGAAAATAATTTTGTGACAAAAACCATTCCCAAATGCCACTGTAGTCTCAAATTGAATCTCCTCGACACTTGTATGACACTCAACACCTTCAGTTTGATTTTGATGACTCAATGCCTCCACAACTCTCATCTAATGACAACACCCCTCCAATAGTACCAAACCTTGGATCTAATAATTTTTTTAATGTTGAACGGGATGGTGATAACTCATTAATTAAGTAATGACACTTTGGTATTAGCTCCACTTTCTTTCTAAAAAATATTCCAAAGGTATAGATCCTCAATGTAGCATTAAAAGCATGACCTTTGATAATATTGTCTCTGAATGAACCTTAACTATATCACATAGCTTTCCAAGTGTCTGCAAAAAGAATAGGAGATCTCAATTGGCTATTGGAAACAAATTGTATTCCCAAAATTTGATATCTATTTTTATCATATGCTTCCAATATGGGCTGAGCTAGGTCGAAGAAGAGCTTGAGAAATAATATCTACCCGATTAGTAGCCATCAGAACCTTAATTTTGTTATACGCTTAAAACTTTGTCAAGTTGCTTAAGTAACTCAAGCATAGTTATTTTCACTTCTTTATTCTGATTGACATACATAAACTCCATTCAAGTAGACCATATACTGTCAATCTCATCCATAAATATTATGGAAGGGGCATGAAAAAATGCTCGTAAACCACTCTTGAACCTTCTCCTATGTATTTTTGAACCAATTCAGAACCAGAAACTATGATGAAAATACGATCAGTATGATGAGCTCGCCCTCGCCTTGATAATGTCTTTCCCATACTAGGGGATCCATACAACAATACACCCATTTATTTGATTTTTAGTTGTGTTCCTAGCAAAAATGGCTAGTGTGTCTGCAATGGTGTCAAGTTGAGCCAAATAAGGTAAGTGTTTTTTTATTTTGATGCTCATTTCAACATATTGAAAGTGTAAGCATTGCTAAGAAACTATGCATCATAATAAATGTAGAATAACTGGCATCTACCCTTGTAATCTCATCCATAGAAACAGTGCTAACAACAACTGTTAGATCAAGGCACCCATAACCCTTAATGGTACTTCCAGCTACCTTAAGATTTGTAAATTTTGGTACAATCTCAAATGGAGATTCTCTACAATTATTGGGGAAATTTCTTCCTCTACAACTTCCCTAACTTTTATGAATATATTTCTCTTCAGGAGTTAGAAGATCATCAGATACATAAAGCAGGAAAATGGTAACTAGAGTAGTCTGAGAAAATGCATCTAAAAAATCCATCACTGACAAACTCATATGTATAATGATCAATAATTTGAGGTGCGACATTGTGAGCATATGCATGGGATTTTTCTGCTCAAACTATGCAATCTTTGAACAAATCCTTTATTTTGGTGTAATATTCACAAACAGTCTTCATCGACCGAGCTAAGTTCATAAGAGCCTTGTCAAATCCGCATTGGTTCACGTGAACTGGTTTGAATTTGAGGTGAGCCGCTGACCACCTTCTTCATCCACATTTCTCCTCTACCCAGTTAGTAATCTCGAGTATCAAAGCACTTGAGTCCCATGGGCCATCTGGGACACTCACAACCGCCATCTCCGCAAAGCACAATGTCAAGTGTTTTGGGCTTTTCTTGCGCAAACAACCCATCCTCATCTGGGTTGTCTGAGCTCCATTTCTCCAACGTGGCCGGATTCCTTTCACCGTAGAACTCGACTCAAGGTTTAACTTTGCCCCATAATTTTTCTATGTTCCGCTCCTATTCCTTTTTCAAAAGAATGACTCGACCATGGACCCTTATATGGCTCGGCTTGATTTATATTAGAAACTCATATCTGTCCCTCTTCTGTAGTGCACTCGAGATGTTGAGTCGAGTTCCATACTCGACGCCCTTTTGAGGAGCGTGGCATGTTCTTTCATCCTGAGCTATCCTTTATCCTACTTAATCATCAACTTTCTCGGTAAATATATTATATTGGCTCGGTTCCTGATGGTTTAACAATTCACTGTAATAGTTTGATGGCTTTAACATCTCAATGAGCTTCTACGTCTTGGTGTCAATTCATGGAGCTCAGTCTTATATCTTATCTCACCACTAGGTATTTGTTCACATTTTGGTCTATGCGAAGAGAACTCGACCCATATTTTTCACATGACTTAGCTCATTAAAACGTAGGACTTGACACAGGCTCGATTCGTGAGTTGCATGCCTCCCATTACTCAACTTGGCTATGCATCGCCATGGGTAACAACTTGCCTCTTTAATCCAATATTTCAGGAGTTTGTTCGCTGGTAGAAACAACTCGGTTCCTCATGATATAGATCGTTGTGTTTTTCCATAGCCCGGTTTCATCTCTCTTGAGCCTATAACTTGGTTTCTTCACAACACGCGCACTCGACCGTTCCTCCAATTTAATAAGATAGTTGATTGGATTCATGACATACCAACTCGCTCAAGTTTCAAGAAACTCGGTCACATAAAAATCGAGCTCGGTCTCCTTTAATAGCCAGCATGATCCTTCACATATATCTTGGCTCATTAACTATAGCTAACTTGATAAAACAACTTGATGTGTAATATGAACAACTCGGTGATGTTTATTAGCTTAACCACCCATTATATTGAAGTAGCTCAGTATGTGAACCTTTGACCATCTTGGTGGGTAATTCAAGGAGCTTTTTTTTTTGTAAGAGTGCACCAGATAACTTACCATAGTTGAATCAATTCCTTCATAATCTACACCTCCCTTTGTTTCCATGCTGACCTTTTGGATCAACCTAATGGAGGTGCCAAGATCATCAAATTCTTGCAAGGCGGGCCTCCTAAAATATCTCGCAACATAGGAATCTAACCCAAAAATTTTAAAACTTTCCAAAATTTGTATCGATCTGGAACGTGTGACAACATGATATATCTAATTATACATTGGGGAGTGCGGTGGCTCTTGACTTACTTCAAGTGATTGTTGCGAGGGTTTGACATGTATGTGGTATTCTAAATACAAGACTATTATCTAGTCAAAACCATAAAACAACAAACAAATAATGATAGAAAGATGTTTAATTAAGACGCAAGTTATACAATCAACAAAAAAATATCTTTATTTAATTTAAAACACGTGAAAAGAAAAAGATGGTTGATAAAGGGTACTAAGAATCGGTGTAGCTATGACTAATTTCGGGTTCTTTTAAGGCTAGACTCCTCGATATACCCGAGATTACGAGATGCCTAAATTTATGTTGGTGTCAATACGAGGCATGATATTGGGGCATACCCCCTCACTTCACGGTCTCACAATGATAAGGTTATCGGGTGCTTACGATATACTGTCCACTAATTGTTTATACTCAGCCAGAACATCAAGTCAACTTCCCCCTTGGTGATGAAATCTAAGTAGGTAGACTGGAAGGAAGTGTTTAGAATGCAAATTTGATTTGTAATGTGATTATTTGTGTGTGAAGGGAAGTAGTGAATGCGAGATTTTAACCCCTATTTAAGCTAGATGAGCAAGCAAGAATGAAGATTTTTTTAAGACCCGAAAAGAAAAATTGATTTCGATAAGGAAAAAGAACACAAGATGTGATGTTGAAAGGAGGCTGACAAAGAAAGGAAAGGTGTAATTTTTTCGCTAAATACCCCTTTTTAATTATTTTACGCATATTTAAACAATTTACCAGAGGACTCTACACTAAAAAGTTAGTTGTTATGACAAGAAATGAAACAAGAAGTAGATTTTACTATGGAAATGTAAAATTTGATCGAAAAGGGAGTAGGGTCCCACAGGCATGCTAGAATGTTTAGGTAGATTTTGGATTCACTCTCATTATATGAAATAAATCATCAAAACTCAGAAATTAACGGGGTTTAACGATACTTGCATTGACAACGTCAAGATGTATGGGTACAAATGGGGGTAAGAGATTGTTTCTTCAAAGAATGAGGAAAAATGCACATAAACATATAACTTGATAATAGAGATGTTATATATTAATAGGATGATTTTCTTGCCAAAGGCCAATCCCAAAAATCAAAGGGCTTCCTTTGATGGGTGTCAACTCGTTTTAAGACAATTAAACTAGAGATAATGATGGAAATACAAATAGTATCAAAGTATATGGATGGAGGAACTCAGTCAACATCCTCGATACTAGGATGGGAAGGGTTGCAAATGTTTTCCCGATGAACGGTTGGCTTCATCGTTTTGTTCGAGGAGGACTTCCAATTTTTCAATGATATCATCCGGATTGGGTGTGAAAGCGATGTCTCAAAGACTTAATTCGTAGTTGATATCTGACTACTCCTACAGGAATGGCTGACATGTGATCGGTAAATCCAAGATGGTGTCCGGTTTATACCCTTCACTTGGAACGGTCATCTACGAAAGAGGACACTTGAAACACAAAGATTAGTTGAAAAAAAATTATAAAATAGATTAAAACATGCAATATGTGATTAAAGGGAAGAGAAAGTGAAATCATTGACGATTTAGAGTGATCATTAGCGATTGAGGAATTGTTAAAGACTACTATGTAATTTGCTAATTTGAATAGGATGAAAATTTGATCTCAAACAAATGGTTAAATGACTAGATTGTTGCTAAAAATGGTGCATATTTACAAAAAGGGTTTAAAGAGAAAACAATCCTTGCTTTTGATGCAAAATGCAAATGATGAATGTTGCAGAGAGACCTTATGACGGTGTGGACTCTCCAAAGACTTGGTGTGGCTCTACATGGTGCTAAGATGTTGTGAATGGGGTTGTTTAAGTCTCCGAATAGCGGTGTGTCGATACAATATCCAGGATGATCCAAACCACAAGCCAAGCAACAATTATAGTGGCGCGACTTCGGGAACCATAACTTCTATCTTTTGTAGCTCAATTGACTTTCAAAGTGCAACAAAAAGCTTGGAACACATAGAACATGATGAAAAGGTGCAAAAATTTGTTTAGCAAAGTTTAACCCATGAAATTTTTGTAGTGCTATCTAAAAAAGTATGTTTGGCGAAATTATTGCACATGTAATTCTCGAAAGATGAAACACCTCGTCTCCCTCAAGACTGGTGACCTTCCACATTCCTCTAGGTTACTTTTCATATTTCTAAAAATAGTATAAAAGCATATGTAATCCAGAGGAAAGACATACATCTCCTTACAGAGATAGCTAATATATTCTGAGTCTTTTGAGCAATATACATCTCTTTCCAAAGATAGTTCTTTTATTTACATCTGGCACAATTGTTATTCTGTTCTTTAAATCTGAAACCCCTAGGTTTTGGATCGAGGGATCCCCATTCAAGGATTTTGGCGAGTTTATATAGAATCACCGACAATTTTGGGAGTTGCCAACAATTTGAGAAAAGTGGGGAAAACTCACTTGAAAGTAGTTGAAACCACCTCTAAATGGGCGAGTTTCGGGTTGGGGGCAAAAATAATGCAAGTAAGAGTGTGTTGAGGAGGTTGGGAGGCTATGAAAGTTTGACCTTACTAGGCTAAAATGTGTTTAGGTGGTTTAGAAGGGGGTAAGTGAGTATTCTTAGGAAGTAAATAGATATTACGGGGGTAGAATATGATTTAGGGAATAATGGGACTTAGGTATAGTGATTGAAATATGGATATGAGTTGTGTGGGTAGGTCACCTAAGGGTGTTGAAAACTAGTGTCAACATTTGCCCCTTTTTGTCAAGTGGTTTGTGATGGACAAGCTATTGGACAAAAGTGAGTGAGATGGATTTGTGTTGGATAAGATGCTAGATAGGTAATCCCCCCTCAAACTTGGGATCATTGCGATAAAATGCAATGGTCACCGATTTAAATGGATGGTGAAGGAAATAGTCACAATTCACTCTCTACCATTCAGCTTCTCTAATGCAATCTAGGAATCTTTTGTAAAGAAGAAAATTTAGATATGTAAAACAAGAAAACATGATAAAACAAAAGAATAAAAATTTACATGATTTCTGTAATTTAATTTTATATTTATATAAATTCAAATGGAATTTTTATCAAACCATCTTTAAAATAACAAAATTTTAAAACAATTTTTTATCATAGGTAATGATACAACTATAAGAAAAAGGATCTACCGTGCCTTTTCACAAGCGCATGAAGATGTGGTTGGTAATGTTAAATTTAATTTATTTATATTTTGTGGTTATTAAGTATAAGCTATGGACTCCGTTAGTATGTAATCTACCTTTAATGAAGTGGATAAGTAAAATAAGCTATTTAAAACATAAGTGCGTTGCGGTTGGAGTCGACTCAAAATTTCATCATTGCATTTCCCATCTGCTTTTTGGCCGTTCAGATTTTTCTATTTCTATTTCTTCCACTCGTTTAAAAGAAGAGAGGAATAGGCCGAGGTACTCTACTCAATAGCTGTTCGTCATTATCAGCATCTCACGGCGTTAATTGAATAAAGCCACTTTTGCTGGGGACCGTTGGGCGAAACGTGAGGCGTTAAGTACGCCGTTGCTTTATATATGTTAAGTTACCTAAAGCAAGTTGCTTTTCTTTCCGACCACCATCACTAACGTTTAAAAGTCGGACGACAATGATATTCTTTCTCCACGTCATTGATACCAAACCCTGCGGTTATGTATTTTCGTTTCTGCTGCATCTTTTTTGTGCCGTTGTAATCTTATTATGTCGAGGAACGCGGAGGGAAGGGAAAGGGTGAAAATGGGTTCAAGCGAGGTGTTTGTGTGTTTTCCGTCGAGGAGGAACATAAGCATGAGTCTGATGCCTAAGCCCATTCTGAGCCCAGGGCGGAGCGCTGACTGTGCGAAGCAGCGGGCGAGGAACAATGCGAGTAGAGGGCAGTCGAGCCCCATGTTTTCTATTCCTATTCCTACCAAGAAGAATAATAATAATGCCAAATATGAAGTGGAAGAGCCAACCTCGCCCAAAGTGACCTGCGCGGGGCAGGTGAGAGTAAAACCGACGAAGCAGTGTAAGAGTTGGCAGTCTGTCATGGCGGAGATCGAGAAGTTGCACAGGCATAAGCACAGGAAACGGGTTCCCCCTGGAACACAGCATAAGGTTGTGGGCTTGAAAGAGGAGGCCATACAGTTTGTAACGGCTTTGAGAAATCTCTGTGTGGATTTTAGCTGTTTTGGTGCTCCCCCTGTTTCGACTGACGATGATGATGACGACGATGGCGATGACGATGAAGAAGAGAGGAGAAGAAGAAGAGGAAGAGGAGGAGGAGGAGGAGGAGGAGGAGGAGGAGAAAGAGCCGATGACATCTGGGACCGTCTTTGCCAAGTGGTTTATGATGCTGCAGGATAATGAGTCCATTCCGAGACAAGCGGAAGATGATGCCGGGGATTCGAACGAGCGACCTGTGGTTCCACCGCCGAATGCTTTGCTGTTAATGAGATGCAGATCTGCCCCCTCTAGGCCTTGTCTCAACACGTGTATTGAAGACGGAAAAGGAAAAGGGAAAGGTAAGGTAGGTTTAGAAAAGATAGTGTCGAGGAGATGCGACCCAGATTTGTCAAGCATGGTTTCCATGGACGTTTCTAAGGAAACGTGGGTTAATCGAGGGGATTTCAGAAATCACACTTTCCTAAGGAGCGTCAGTCTCAAAGGCTGATACTACTTTACTTAGGTATTTATACATCACTTTTGCATATATATGTTTTTAAGTGTATTTGCTGTACAGCTGGCTGAGTGGCTTCTCTTTGTGGAAAGGCGTGAGCGTTTGTAAATTGTGCAATTGCATTGGCAATGTAACGGAGTTTTAATATAATTCACTTATGTTTTTTTAATTTAAATAATCTCATATTTTGGATTGGTTAAGGGTTCCAAACATTTGGGATTCAATAAAGACTTGTCTAGCTCTGGTTGTCATATGGGAAAAAGTAGGATTTGATGCCTATGGCAATCATCTTTTTTAGGTGTGATTAAATCAGCTATTTTGTTCAATTGTCTACTGCTAATAATTAACAACGTGCTTCCATATATTCCATATATGTTGTTTTGATAACAATGTGCTTTATAGATGTTAGATGTTTAAATGCTCATCCTCATTTTTATTTATATAGGGAATCAAAAACAAATTAGGACCTTTTTGACATATACATCAACCTCCAAGTGAGAATCACAACATGACAAGACAAGGTAATGTATAGTGAATCTAAGACAACCACAATTTATATTTCTAGCCAACCTTAGTGCTTTTGACAAGTGTTAGGATTGCCTCAATGTGTCTAGAAAGTGATTCTTTCTTGTGTGATTATATTCATATACCTAAAAAAGGATAATGAAAAGTGACTCTTCTTTTGTTGTTAGGATTGCCTCAATGTGTCTAGAAAGTGATTCTTTACTATGTGATTATATTCATATACCTAAAAAAGGATAATGAAAAGTGATTTGCTTCTTTTTTTTTTTTCACGTGTTATAATATACATTACCTAAAAGTGTGCGGTGAAAATTTTGGGGGCATGTGCTAGGGTTTACATTTTACTAATGTGAACTAACTAGTTGTCTATTTATAAATAGGATCGCAATACATAAAGATGCCTTCCATGTATTCATTAGTTGTCCTTGTGATAAGGATGTGCTTTATAGATGTTAGATATTCAAACGAGTAAAATCTCACATACCTTTATTATTAGGACCCCATCGTCCTAACTCCTTTCTTTGTAATCATTGTTATTAATAAAAGCTACATACACATTTGCTTTGTACTTATACCTTGAGCCATTTAAAGTAATCCCGCATGCAAGGAAATTAGTTGTTTGTTAGAATAGGTGAGGGTTTCTTATTTTTGTATAACGGTTTGAGTATCTAGTAAGAGATAGATTTACGTTAAACCACGGAGCTTGTCACGCTCCCTCTTGGACTCAATTATAATCTTTAGGTTGTTTGGTATTAAAGTAGCATAATATCTCCATGAGGGAACATGTATGATATTTAGAGAATATGTACCCTAGCTTGATAGCATTAGTGAGCATGAATCGACTAAATGAAGTTCAACCTAGTTGACAGGGTTGTATGCTAAATCCCTTACTATCCGAAGTAAAGAGAAGCTTTTTATTTGTTCATTTGAGACGAAGGCCTTCTTCTTCAAAGCCCTTTTTTTGACCTTGTGCTTTATAAAACTCCATGATTTCTTGTTGGTTGGCTCTCCCTCGAGATGTATAGTATTAGGTGGCTAAGGGGAATGTTCAACTTCTAGTATTTCTACAATCGACTTTGTATTGCAATCCACATTATTGTGTGCTCTAATGATCTAAAAAGGAAAAAGAATAAAAAGTCAACTAAAATTTTAGAAGACATAAACTAAACTTGTAATATGCGTGGTTAGTGACTTGTTGCATGAGTTGTATCTATGTAGTGTTATGTGAAAAAGAACCAAAAGTTGTAAGTAAAAAAAAATTGCTTTGGTTTTATGATGCGGGAGATACGAGGAAAATTGATGAAGCTAATATAGATGGTTCCCGAGTGTGTGGAAGCACACATAAGGCTCGTGGGAACTACACAAAAATTGTTAAGACCCACATGGGGAAAAAAATCATATAGAGCTCAAATCCCGAGCACAACCCATGACACACATAACAAAGAGATCCAAAACAACGTCATGATATAGTGCAATAACACACGAAAGTAGAGGACCTTTCAATCATTTAAAGTTACTAGCATGTAGACATCTAGGTGAGGATAAATTGATGTGGTGGCATGTATAATGCATTAATTGATAAATGTGTGGTTGAATCATAAAAAAATAAATTTTGACATGTCATAGTTGTATGGCTTGAGATCCATGTAGAGGTGACACCAAAACAAGGTGCATGCAATTTTTGTGAGATGTATTGAAACTTATATAGCCACGAAAAGATTAAGCACAACAAAATATAAAGCGAGTAAATGAAATTAAATAGCCAAAAAGACACAAACCATAAACACAGATTTACGTGGTAAAACCCTCAAGAGGGAAACATCCACAGAGCAACGGTATCGATTCTCTTATTGTTCAAATCTGGAAATTACAATCAGCACAACTCTTCCTCTTACAACTCTATTTTTTTTGTGTGTGTAGCCTCAATGGGCATACACAGATTTATAACATTCTCACAAAACTGAATTCATTAATGCGTTCCTATCCATATTCTAACTAAAGTTGTCTTGTTACAACAACAAGCTGAATAATAGGATCTTGATCCACCAGAAGAGGAATGGTTGTCATCTAATCTCAACAATCTCCACCTTGACAACAATTAACCTGATACCTTGCTCATTGCTCATCACCTTTTTTGCAAGCCAAGAGAAGCCAAGCACCACCGCAACTTCTCTAATATAACCGGTTTCGTGAACATGTCTGCACAATTCTTTTGAGTGTGGACCTTATCAAGAATCACTTGTCCTTCATCAACAACATGTCTTACATAATGGTATTTAACTGGAATATGTTTCGACTTACTATGGTAAGCTAGATTCTTAGCCAAATAAATTGCACTTTGACTATCACAAATTTTTTTACACTTTTCTGAAACTGTCCTAACTCACCCAATAAACCTTTTAACCATACTACCTCTTTGCAAGCATGTGAAGCAGATACATACTCTGCCTCAGTAGTGGATAAAGCAACAATGCTTTGAAGCTTTGACATCCAACTAATAGGACCACCTGCAAGAGTAAAGACATAACCTGAAGTAGATCTTCTTTTGTCCAAATCACCTGCAAAATCATAATCAACATAACCGCAAATGTTATCACTACAACCATCAAAAGTAATACGAAGAATCGCTTGTGCCTCTAAGATACCGAAGCACCCAGTTCACTGTTGCCCAATGTTCTTTACCTGGATTTTCCATGTATCTACTGACAACACCAACTGCATGTGAAATATTTGGTCTAGTACTAACCATCGCATACATCAAACTTCCTACTACATTAGCATACGGTACACGAGACATATACTCCTTTTCTTCATCATTACTAGGACACAAACCTGAAGAAAGTTTAAAATGCGAAGCTAAAGGGATATTCATTGGTTTCACTTTATCCATATCGAATCTCTGAAGTATTTTCTCCACATACTTCTCTTGTGATAACCACAACTTGCCTTTCGTCTTGTCTCTGTGTATCTCCATGCCCAAGATCTGTCTCTTGCTGCCTAGATCCTTCATATCGAATGTCCTAGCCAACTGAGCCTTTAACTCGTTGATTTCAACCATGCTTTTGCTTGCAACAAGCATATCATCAACATACAATACCAATATAATGAACATGCCATTATCTAACCTTTTAAAGTAAACGCAATGATCATATTCAATCCTAGTAAAATTATGGCTCACCATGAAGGAATCAAAATTCTTGTACCATTGTCTTGAAGACTGCTTCAAGCCATACAATGATTTCTTGAGTTTGCAAACAAACCTCTTGTTGTGATTTTGAACGAACCCTTTTGGTTGTTCCATGTAAATTTCCTCATCTAAATCTCCATGTAGAAATGTAGTTTTAACATCTAGCTGCTCTAATTCAAGATTATGCAATGCAACTAGTGCTAACACCATACGAATAGAAACAATTTTTACAACTGGCGAAAAAATCTCATGAAAGTCAATACCTGCTTCCTGAGAAAACCCTTTTGTGACCAGCCTCACCTTGTACTTTGAAATAACATCATCAACACCTTTCTTCAACTTGTATACCCACTTACAACCAACCGATTTCCTGTTCTTAGGAAGTTCCACCAGATCCCATGTTTTGTTTTTAATCAAAGCATCAATTTCCTCTTTCATGGCATGTTTCCATTTGTCACTATCTGAAACCTCTATTGCTTCTTTGTAACAACTTGGTTCTCCTTCATTAGAAATTAAAGCAACAAAAGTGACAAAATCATCATACCTGCTTGGAACTGATCTGATCCGTGTAGACCTTCGTAGAGCTTGTTGTGGTATTTCCTCAATTTCCTGAGGTGTTTCAATCTGCTCATCCTCCTAAGTGATTTCCTCATGAATATCCTACTCACGGACATCTTCATGATTTTCACCCGTGGATGAATGTATATCAAATTGAATTTGCTGTGACTGTGGTACATCAACTTGTTTCATAACATTCTTTCCATCCGATTTCATGAGGGAAATTTCATCAAATATAACATCTCTGTTTATGATGATCTTATGGGCAGTAGGATTCCATAATCTATACCCCTTCACACCATCACCATATCCAACAAAGACTAATTTCTGTGACTTAGGATCTAACTTGGAACGCTGACTCTTCGGAATAAGTGCATAGGCATCACAACCAAAAACTCTAAGACTAGAATAATTACATGGTTGACCTGTCCATACCTCTTGTGGAATCTTGCAGTCAATTGCTGTCGATGGTGATTGATTAACCAGGTAAAAAGCTGTAAGCAAAGCTTCTCCCCACAATTCCTGCTTTGTAACTTTGCATTCGAGCATGTTCCTTGCTCTCTTGAGAAGATTCCTATTCATGCGTTCAACAATGCCATTCTCTCGTGGAGTGTACACGGTGGTTTTATGCTGTCGATCCCTTCATTCTTGCAATAATTCTCAAACTGCTTAGAAGTAAATTCCCCTCCATTATTTGTTCTAAGACATTTAATGGATTTACTCGTGCTCTTTTCAACCAAATTTCTAAAGCGATAAAAAGTGTTAAATACATCAGCTTTCCTCTTTAACAAATAGATCCAAACTTTCCTCGAGTAATCATATATAAAACTAACAAAATATGATGATCCTCCATATGAGAGTTTCGGAGCTGGACCCCATAGGTTTGAATGAATATAGTCTAGGATACCTTTACTTGTATGTTTTCCAGGTTTAAACTTCTGTCTAGCTTGTTTCCCATAAACACAATGCTCACAGAACTTTAAATCTACAGTTTTTAAACTAGGAAGAAGTTTACGATCAACAAGTACCTTAATTCGTTTCTCGCTAATATGACCCAGTTGTTGATGCCATAAGCGAATGGATTCACATGCATCCTCTGATGCGACTCCTGCTTGATCAATTTCTGTCCTTCCTTCAAGTTTATATAGGTTCCCGACTCTGTTAGCTTTCATGACTATCAAGATATCTTGTTGTAGTAAATCAGCAGCACCCTTGGATGTTGATCATATTTCTAGTTTGATCATCCTAAGCATCCAGTGTGATTGCACAACATTGAATCATCTCCCCAAGTGTGGGACTTGTAAAATGGGAGAGGAATCTCCAGATTAGAGGCTGGTTCCTCAACTCCTCTGATCAGATTTATCACTTGCAAGTTATACAGAGGTTTTCAAATTCAAAATCCTATTCTAAATTCCAAAGTGGACAGAGATGGAGAATGCAAAAAAAAAAAAAACTGAAACTAGTGCTAATAAGGTGATGCACCAAAGGAGTGGTGAGCATTTTTTACTTCTGCAGATTGACAAAAATCATGGAAATGCAACAAAACATCATGCACAAAATGATGACATGTAATGAAATATCATGAAGGAAGCAAACAACATAAGCAGAGGATTGAAACTCATTCACAGAGCTTGCATTGTCATTTTTAATATCAAAATACATGCATTACAACACTTGAGAGGTAAAAATAGGTTGCAGTTCTTAGAAAAGGTATGATATTCCACCAAATCACTTCCAAGGTGAAAAAGGGAGCCTGTTATACACAAAAAATGTTTAACCCTTTGAAAATGAGCCAAATCTCGCTTTTTATAGTGCAAGGGACGAGCCCAAGAGAGAGAAACGTGGGAAAACATGGGGAAGATTCAACCATTGACCAAAACACAATCAAAACAGCATGGGCATCCTTATAAGCCCATCCCCGACATTTTTAGCCATCTTTAGGAGAGAATGTGAGCCATTTCTTTATTAAAAATGGTGGTTGAAACGTCATTTTCTATCCATGACCACGTGCAAAGGTGTTTTTTTGATTTTCTCTCTCAAACTCCATCAAAATGCAAAAATGACCCCGAAATCTTGTAGAGAATTTTACCAGACTTTCCATTGATATAAAAAACATGAAAAACTGAGCTCTGGATCGAAAGATATGGCCATTTGAAGTTTTAGGGCAAAATAGGGCCAAATCGGGTTGGCAGGCAAAATTTTGAATTTTTCACCTTTTTTGCATTTGGGAAAATTTCCCAAAAAATCCCCACCTTCCACCATTCCAAGTGCCATGTGGCATGCTTTGATTGGGCGCGGGCCTATCCTGCTTCATTTTTCTTTGTTTTGCCCTTTGGAAATTTTTGTAAAAAATCCCCGACGGGATGATGAGTTGAGGACACGTGGCATCACATTATTGGACATGGGCATTTTCCCCAAGATTTCTCCATCACCTTTTTGACCATTTTGACCTAGACACGTGGAAAAACCCCATTGGATGCGGGCTTGCCCCTTTGAATTTTCCTTGCGGGATTTTCCTGAGTTTTGGCGCCACCTGGACACGTGGCGAGATCCCATTGGCTCGCATTTTGGGGGCGGGCTTTTCCCTTTGAAAAATTCCTTCATTTTTTCCTTTGGGAAAATTTCCCAAATTCTCCCTGCCTCCCACCAGTCTGAAACACATGGCAACACATTACTGGCTGCGGGCCCTTGGGGCAAATATTTTCTTTTGCGCCAACACTTTGGGAAAAAATCCCAATTCCCTCCTGCGCCCTTGCAGCTATGACCCCGGGGACATGTGTCGAAACATGATTGATTGGCGGGGGCAGCGGGCCAAAAACTCCTTCTTTGAAATTTGGCAAAACACTTCACCAAAAATCCAACTTCTCCTCCGCCCTCCAAAACTCCCACGCCATAGGACATGTGGCACAATATGATTGGGCACGGACCTTCCCTCCAAAATTTTCCATGCGCAACACTTAGCCAAATTTTTCAAATTTCTCCCTGGACACGTGGCATCACCTGATTCATCGGCGGGCTTGCGGGAAAAAATATTCCTTTTGAAATTTCCAAAACACTTGGTAAAAAACAAGTTTTCCTCGACCCCCACCACTTCCTTGGACACGTGGCGGCATCTCATTGGCTATGGGCCTTTCAGGGGAAAATTTCCCACAAAAACTCCACCGAGCCATAACTTCAAAAATACATGGAGTTAGGAGGAAAACTTTACCTTTCTAGAAAGCTGAGAGAGACCTCTATCCAATGGTGCCATTTCCAGAAAGCTTTGAGTGCCTGAAAAGTAAAAAAAAATTATTGAGGCACAAGAGAGGGAAGAATAAAAGGAGTTAGCCACAAAATGAGCAGGGGCACATTTGGATAACAATTTTGGTGACTCGGAGGGTCATCTACTCCGCTTTAGATGAAGTTACAGGTTTCTGAAGCAATCGATTGGGCATGGAGTCATCGAATTTTCTATTTGATACCCCAACTGATTAGGACACTGCAAGGAGGAAGATGGAATATCACTTGATGGAGCAAGGTCTACAAACACATCCCCAGGAACAACAAGCTTGTGCCAAACCACTTACGGAAGATAAAACTAACCTGCAACAAAACAATGTGCACAAGCACTTGGAGGAATGGAAACCTAAGCTAATATGTACAAGGTGGGGAGTTCCTTTCAATAACAATGCTTTAGATGGATTCCATTAACTGGAATCTGTAGTTCTTCTCCATCCAATGAAGACAATTGGAAAGCATTTTTGTCCTTACACTTTGTGACCATGTATGGGCCACTCCAAATGGCATCAAATTTTGAATGCCTTCCCGGTTTTGCTCTATCCGCATCCCATTTTAACACTAGATCTCCAACTTGGAAGGATCTATTCTTGGCCTTTCTATCAAAGGTCCTCTTTATCAAAGCCTGATCATTCTCCATTGCTTAGGATGCTTGATTCCTGATTTCTTGGAGCTCCATCAATTCTACATATCTAACCTCCATGGGCTCAAACTCCAACAACTCCAACTATTTCATGAGTTCCAATGTTGGCAACTCAAGTGACATGGGAAAAATTTCCTCTCTTCCATAAACAAGCTTGAATGGAGAGTTACCTGTAGATCTCTTGGGAGTTATCCTATCAGCCCATAAGGCTGATTTCAACTTAGTATGCCAAGACCTCTTATTTTCATCAAGAGTCCTCCTAATGATCCTCAATAAGTTCTTGTTTGTAGACTCAACCTAGCCATTACCCTGAGGGTAATAGTTTGATGAAGTGCTTAGGTGGATCCCATTCTTGTGACCCATTCAGTCACCTTGGACCCAATGAATGCCAATGCATTATCTGATATTATTGTAGCAGGTATGCCAAATATGGTTGCTATTCTCTCATAGAAGTCTAGGATGCTAGATTCATTTGCTTCCTTGAGTGCTCTTTGCTTGATCCACTTGATGAAATAGTCATTCTTTGTTAGAATCCATTTGTGCCCTTGGCTTGAATTGGGATTAATGACTCCGATGAAGTCTAAACCCCATTGCATGAATAGCTGGTCAATTGAAATTGGATGCAATGGAAGGGCAGCTAGCTTCTCTTTACTTGTGAAGAATGCACAATTCTTGCACCTCTTGATCCATGCATAACAATCATTGAAAATCTTGGGCCAATAATAGCCAACCCTCATGATCTTTAGAGTTGTCACTCTTGGTGCAAAATGACCACCAGTTGGTCCACCATGGAACTCTTCCAACACCCTATGAATCTGATTTGTACCAATGCATCTCAGCAGTACTCCATTCACATCTCTTTTGAACAGAACACCATCAACAAGGGCATATGGGACAACTTGCAATCTGAAGTGTCTTCTTTTAGTCTTGTTCATCTCCGAAGGGCATAGAAATGTGCCTAGAAAATGCATTATACCTTGGGTCTAGCAAGGCGTGAGGACACCATTATTTTCTTCTTGAGTGCTTCTTTGCTCATGGCTGTCTTGCAATGCCAAAACAACCTCCTTCTCATTACATGCTTCCTTTTGTCTACCCAAAATCAGCTGCTCACACAATCCTTTTCCTCTGACCAACTTGGTGACTTTGATCTCTATGTCATACTCCATGACACGAGTAATCCATCCTGCTCTCTTTTCATTCAAGTCTTTGTTGAGGAGGAAGTCTTTAACTCCCACATGAGAAACCAACAATTGGACCTTATTGTTTGAAACTAGATGCTTGAATTTCTTCAAGCTCCTGATTACTGCAAGAACATGCTTCTCAATGAAAGAATACTTCACCTCATAGTCCTCAGGCTTTGGCTGAAGAAATAAATTGGATGCTCATCATTGTCTTTGTTTGCTTTGTACCAAAATTGTAGAGATAGTATCATCCCCAAACGCATAGAGGGTGAAATCCTTGGAGAAATCTGGGTTGATGAGAGTTGGGGCTTGAGATATGGATTCTTTGATTGCTTCAAAACTTTCCTTGCCTTCTGTTGTCCATTTGAAAGCCATGCTTTTCTTTAACATCTTGGTGATAGGTTTGACTAGGGATGCTGCAAAATTTGGGACAAACCTCGAACAAAATTTATTCTCCCCAAGAAACTTTGAAGGGCCTTCTTGTGGCTCGACAATGGTAGTGCTCTTATGGCTTTAACTCTTTCTGGATCAATTGCTAATCCTTCTTTGGAGACAATGTGGCCAAGGAGCTTTCCTTCATGGGCTAGAAAATACATTTTTAGAATTCAAGGAGACTCCAAATCTTTTGCACCTTTGGAACACTTGTCTCAAATGAGAGAGGTGGTCTGCTGCATTTTTTGAAAAAATAGTGATATCATCAAGATATATCAGCACTATGTTGTTAATCAAATCCTTGAACGCCATGTCCATTGCTCTTTGGAAGGTAGCTCAGCATTGGACAACCCAAATGGCATTTTCTTGTATGCATAAGTTCCCCATTTGGTTGTAAAGGTTGTCTTGAACTGATCTTCTTCCTTCACCATAATCTGATTATACCCTGAGTAGCCATCAAGTAATGAAAACCTCTCAGAGCCAGCAATAACTTGCAAAATTTTCTCCATAGAAGGAAGTGGATAATGATCCTTGAGAGATGCTCTATTCAAATCTCTGAAGTCAACACACAATCTGATTTCCCCACTCTTCTTTCTTACTGGAACCAAGTTGGCTACCCAACTAGAATGCTTGATAGGGAATATGATTCTTGATTCTATCAACTTATTCAATTCTTTTCTCATGAGAGGCTCCATGTGTGGATTGACTGGCCTTTGTTTTTTCTTGATGGGCTTAGTACTTGGATCCAATTCAATGGTGTGTTGAGCTAACTCAGGATTGAAACCTTTCAAATCTTCATAGCTCCAAGAAAACACATCAGGGAATTCTTGACAAAGCTGTATGAACTCATACCTTTCTTGCTCAGTTGTCATCTTACCAATTTGGAGTGATTTGCCTCCTTCTACCGAGATGGACACTGAATCTTCTCCCTTGATTTGGATGTTTGCTTTCTCCTTCCTAAACTGATCATTAGGATTGAAAATGGACTCCAAAGTAATAAGTCCCTTGGGTAGCTTGTTGGTTCTCAGCTGTACCACTTGGTCACCATACTGCTGCTCTAAATTTTCTTGATTTTTAGCTGAGAACTCAGCCTCTTCTTGCAAGAAATGGATGATTTGCTGATCATTCTCAAACACTTGCCAACTTACATTGTTGTCTAGCACTGAATGCCTCACAATCACATGGATGTTTGGTTGTACCTTGTCTTTCTGAATGCTTTCAACAACGTCAAAGGCTGCCCCAACTACTGCAAGCTTATCAACAACTTGGTTCTCTTTTCTAGGAATGAATTTTATGTCAAAACCCTCAAAATATTCAATGAGGTCCCACACCCTGTTTTTGTAGCACTTGAGTAGATCATTCTTGATAGCATGTTGCCCCTTAACTTGGTTGACAATCAACTCACTGTCACCAAAGACTTGCAAGTTATTTATTCCTCTCTTGATTGACCAATGCAATCCTTGTATCAAGGCTTCATATTCAACAGTGTTATTAGAGCATGCAAACTGAAATCTAAAAGCTGAATAATACTTAACTCCTTAAGGTGAAACTAGCATAGCTCCTCCTCCTGCACCTTGTCTACTTCTTGATCCATCAAAAAACAACTGCCATACCTCATTGTCATCCTTGTGGTCTAGCTTGGTGATGCTAGGAATAGGCTGATTTTCTTTATGCATGCATTAGACTCCTAACTCAGATTCTTCTATTTCTTGATAAGGAAAAAACATGTACCTTGTTTGCCCATTCATCAAGAGTTAGGTCTAGGATGCTTCCTACTTTGGTGTCAACTTCATCGGTGCTTGGATAATCTTCTTGATCAAACGCTGAGCAATTGGTATTGATCGACTTGGAGTGTAAGGCTCAATGTAAAAGTTTGCAATAGGTTCAGGTCTGATTGTGGCCTTAGTTCCATATCTTGTTACGAACAACATGTGTGACCAATCAGCGAGATAAATAGCCCTCGATCTTGGATGTGAAATCCCTTGATAGGCATAGGGAAAAGAGTGGTGGAAGGTCTATTACTAAAACATCTTGTAAAACAACAACATTGGGACATGCATGCAAAGTAAGACTTAAGTTTTTATCACTTCGACCATTATTCTTGCTGTCCCATCCAATTGCACTACCCCTTTGGATATGACTTCATACTAAATTCCCAACTGATCAGCTATTTGCTTGGGCATTACTGAACTACTTGCCCCGAAATCAATCATGCAATTGTGTACTAGTTGATTTCCAATGATCAATGAAACATAGAATGGAGGGGACTTCAACATTTTACCTTGCTATCCTCCATGATTCCCCCTCTTGGGAAGCATTTGTGAGCACCTTCTCTTGCATTTGGACCTGCTGATTCGAAGCTAACCAGTCCTTCATGGCAGCTTGTAACAAATCTCTTTGGCCTAGGATAGATAGTGATTCCCACATTGATATGTTTACATTTGTCTTCTTCATCTGATCAATGATATTGAATGGAGATGAAGCATCTCTTTTTGTCCCTTGGCCTACACATTCATTCCTTGCACATGGGAAGCAACAACTGGCATTTGAGTTGGCCTAGGAGCTGTCTTAGGCAATCCTTGTGTGCTTGGGACTGCACTTTGTTTTCCAATAGTTTGTGGGGTGATAGAAGATTGAGGATTGCTTGGGGCTAATGGTTGTTCTTCACCCAAATTTCTCCTCTTTGACCTTGTGTTGGCTGCAACACTTTGGGAAACCGTTTGATTCATGCCACAAAAATATTCTGCCTGCCAATTTACAAGTGTGGTATCATTTGGAGTTGACTGCTACTGGAATGTTTCTTGACTACCCTCACCCTCCACACCAGTTTGTTGTCACCATTAATTCTTGATTCAAGGCACCGTTGAAGCACATGGATTGGTTATGAGGTTCATTGCATGGGAAACACCAATCATACTCTTGAGCTATATTGTTTTGTACTAGCACTAATGCTTTAGAGGTAGATGTAGCATTGGGATTATAGGGCTGAAATGGTCTGTTGGTAGGAGGCCTTGCTTGATTTAGATTTGCAGCTGGATTGGGTGGTCTTTGGGGTTGATATGGCTACCTGTTAGGCTGAGCTTGAGGTTGGAAGGGAGGTCTAAAGCCTTGGGCTTCGTTGCCTCTTGAGTGTAACCAGCTCATTGCCTAGATTTTGTAATTGCTTCATGACTTCTTGAAGCTCATTTGAGGTACTAGAAGATGAAGTAGAAGCTTCACTTGAATTCTGATTTCTAGGAGTGGGAATAGGAGCTAAATTAGGTGTTTGATTAGTGTTTGGGCTCTCTAGACTTGGAAACAGTGGCATTGGAGGCCTAGGAGCTAGCTTGCCAGCTTGAATCAAACAATTTTCAGCTCTAATAGCAATGCTATAAGCAATGGGAATAGTTGTGCCTCCCATGGATTGAATTAACATAGAAATATCAGAATTTAAAGCTTTAAGGTAATAAAGGAAAGTACCTTTACGCTATTGGCATGACTGCCATTGGAATTCTCTCCCAAGTCCTTTGAAATATGAAATTAAAATCAGTCAGCTACTCATTGGGAGCTCTCTTGATGGTTGTCAACTGCTCTAAAAGGGACAAGTTGTCTCCCTTTTCTCCAAACTGCTCATGGAGGGCTATACATAACTGGTTCCAATTTTGAATAGAACCTGAGGAAAGACTCCTGAACCATTGCAAAGCTTTCCCTTTGAATGAAGATGCCAGCAATTTGATAGCAACTTGCATCTCATTGATCTCATGGATTGCACAAATGTTAGCAATATCCTTAACATGATCACCAGGAGTAGTCTGATTCTCTCCAGTAAATTATGGGATGTTCTTTAATGCTGCAACTGGAATTGGATTTTGTGTATTGAGAGCGAGTGGGCTCTTTGCCAGTGAAATTGACATAGGGGTTGTTTTGTGCCATTCTAATTGGCCTCAAAACCCTTGTTGATTGAATGAAAGGCCTACCAGGTGGAGGAGTTGAAAGAGTTCTGTTTGGTGGAGATGGAGACCTTTGAATCCTCCTCCCTCTTTGCCTTCTTCTTGGAGATAACTACAGATACTCAAACAACACTTCTTCTTCTCCAACTCTTGACCTTGTGGTGATTCTTCTCATGAGTTTTCAGGCCTGTACTACTAAAACCAGCTGATTCTTCTTCCTTGGAGTCGCCAGATGTGCAAATTAGGGCTCTTTTAAGCGAGAATCTTGCAAAAATGCACATCAATTTGTTGCAATGAAGATGAAGACCTCTAAGGTCCCACCGGGCGTGCCAAAACTATTGTTGTAGCAAATCAGCAGCACCCCTGGATGTTGATCATATTTCTAGTTTGATCATCCTAAGCATCAGTGTGATTGCACAACATTGAATCCTCTCCCCAAGTGTGGGACTTGTAAAAATGGGAGAGGAATCTCTAGATTAGAGGTTGGTTCCTCAACTCCTTTGATCAGATTTATCACTTGCAAGTTATACAAAGTTTTTTAAATTTAAAATCCTATTCTAAATTCCAAACTAGACAGAGATGGAGAATGCAAAAAAAAAAAAAAGCTGAAACTAGTGCTAATAAGGTGATGCACCAAAGGAGTGGTGAGCATTTTTTACTTTGCAGATTGACACAAATCATGGAAATGCAACAAAACATCATGTACAAAATGATGACATGTAATGAAAGATCAGGAAGGAAGCAAACAACATAAGCAGAGGATTGAAACTCATTCGCAAAGCTTGCATTGTCATTTTTAATATCAAAATACATGCATTACAACACCTGAGAGACAAAAATAGGTTGCAGTTCTTAGAAAAGGTCTAATATTCCACCAAATCACTTCCAAGGTGAAAAAGGGAGCCTGCTATACACAAAAATGTTCAACCCTTTGAAAATGAGCCAAATCGGCTTTTTATAGTGCGAGGATGAGCCTGGGAGAGAGAAATGCGGAAATATGTGGGGAAGATTCAACCATTGACCAAAACATAATCAAAATAGCATGGGCATTCTTACAGGCCCATCCCACGACATTTTTAGCTATCTTTGGGAGAGAATGCGAGCCATTCTTTATTAAAAATGGTGGTTGAAACGTCATTTCTGTCCATGACCACGTGCTAGAGGTGTTTTTTTTATTTTCTCTCTCTAAACTCCATCAAAATGTAAAAATGACCCTATAATATTGTAGAGAATTTTACCATCTTTCCATTGATATAAAGAACGTGAAAACCGAGCTGGATTGAAATATATGGCCATTTGAAGTTTTAGGGCAAAACAGGCCAAATCGAGTTAGCGGGCAAAATTTTTGAAATTTTCACCTTTTTTGCATTTGGGAAAATTTCCCAAAAAATACCTACCTTCACCATACCATTCCTGAGTGCCATGTGGCATGCTTTGATTGGGTGCGAGCCTATCCTGCTTCATTTTTCTTTGTTTTGCCCTTTGGAAATTTTTGTAAAAAATCCCCGCCGGGATGATGAGTTGAGGACACGTGGCATCACATTATTGGACATGGGCATTTTCCCCAAGATTTCTTCGTCACCTTTTTGACCATTTTCGACCTAGACACGTGGCAAAACCCCATTGGATGTGGGCTTGCCCCTTTGAATTTTCCTTGCGGGCTTTTCCTTGAGTTTTGGCGCCACCTGGACACGTGGCGAGATCCCATTGGCTCACATTTTGGGGGTGGGCTTTTTCCTTTGAAAAATTCCTTTGTTTTTTCCTTTGGGAAAATTTCCCAAATTCTCCCGCCTCCTGCCGGTCCAAAACACGTGGCAACACATTACTGGTTGCGGGCCTTGGGGCAAATATTTTCTTTTGCACCAACACTTTGGGAAAAAATCCCAATTCCCTCCCGCGCTCCGCAGCTCCGACCCCCGGGGACACGTGTTGAAACATGATTGATTGATTGGGGGGCAGCGGGCCAAAACTCCTTCTTTGAAATTTGGCGAAACACTTCGCCAAAATCCAACTTCTCCTCCGCCTCCGAAACTCCCACGCCATAGGACACGTGGCACAATATGATTGGGCATGAGACCTTCCCTCCAAAATTTTCCATGCGCAACACTTAGCCAAATTTTCAAATTTCTCCCCTGGACACGTGGCATCATCTGATTTGTCAGTGGGCTTGCGGGAAAAAATCTTCCTTTTGAAATTTTTCCAAAACACTTGGTAAAAAACCAAGTTTTCCTCGACCCCCACCACTTCCTTGGACACGTGGCGGCATCTCATTGGCTGTGGGCCTTTCAGGGGAAAATTTCCCACAAAAACTCCGTCGAGCCATAACTTCAAAAATACATGGAGTTAGGAGGAAAACTTTACCTTTCTAGAAAGCTGAGAGAGAGCTCTATCCAATGGTGCCATTTCTAGAAAGTTTTGAGTGCTGAAAAGTAAAAAAATTATGATCGAGGTGCAAGAGGGGGAAGAATAAAAGGAGTTAGCCACAAAATGAGCAGGGGGCACATTTTGGATAACATATACCTTTGATATCTTCAAAATCCACCTTGAATCGAACCCTTATGTCCACTAGAATCCGAACTCCCAAAGATATCGATTCTTTCTCAAGTTAGGCACATGTCTCACACATCTGCCGTGTTCTAACAATCCCATCATACATTTTAATTACGATACTCCCTATCCCAACAGCTTTTACATGTAACATCATTACCCATGTAAACTACCCCGTCATCAATAGATTGATATGTAGAATACCAATTCCTATGCAGACACATGTGATGGGATGCCCCAGAATCAATTAACTAGTCATAATGGTACTGTGAGACAATAGACGTAGATAATACCTCATCAACCATACCTGAGTCCTTCTCGGCTATGTTATCCTCCTTTGTAGAGTCCTCCTCCTTAGATGCCTCTTTACGTTTCCAGCAATCTTTCTTGAGGTGTCCTGATTTGTTACAGAACCAACACTTCAACTTGCTCTTTTTGCCCTTCGACTTGGATCTAGCTAGGCCCTTCGAATGCTGTCCCCTCTCAGTAGTTCTACCTCTGGCCATCATAACTTCTGTTGTCGAAGTTTCCAGAGAAGATCTCTTTCGAGTTTCCTCAGATATCATAGCTCCAACAACAACATCAAAGCTAATGACCTCTTTAGAACTAAAACTAATAGAGGTTACGAAATGATCCCAAGATTCAGGCAGAGAACTTAATAATGTTACCGTCTTATCTTCATTCGAAATTTTGTCACCCGTGTTGTCCAATTTACAAATAAGAGTATTAAAAGTATTTAAATGTTCGAAATTGTCATACCTTCCTTCATACGCAAGGTATACAACTGACGCTTCAAGAGGATTCTATTCATCAAGGATTTAGTCATATACAAGCTTTCCAATTTTGTCCAGAGTCCTGCTATTGTTGTTTCAGACATGATGTTGAATAATACATCGTCGGCCAAGCATAGGCGAATAACACTGAGAGCACGAGTTTCCATCTCGTCCCAATCATCATCATCCATACTCACGGATTTCTTTGCCTTTCCTGCGAGCACCTTCACAACTCCCTGCACACACAGTATATCCCGCATCTTGACCTTCCATAACTTGAAGTTATTGCTACTATCAAATTTCTCGATCTCAAATTTAGCACTCTGTGTCTTTGCCATCATGGTTCAACGCAGCGGATGAATTCACCCTTCAAACTCGCCCCTTGTGGCCTCCCTCCAACCTTGCTCTGATACCACTTATTGGAAACTTAAATAGCCACGAAAATATTAAGCACAACAAAATATAAAGCGAGTAAATGAAATTAAATAGCCAAAAAAGACACAAACCATAAACACAAATTTACGTGGTAAAACCCTCAAGAGGGAAACATCCACGGAGAAATGGTATCGATTCTCTTATTGTTCAAATCTGGAAATTACAATCAGCACAACTCTTCCTCTTACAACTTTTTTTTTTTGTGTGTAGCCTCAATGGGCATACACGGATTTATAGCATTCTCACAAAACTGAATTCATTAATGCGTTCCTATCCATATTCTAACTAAAGTTGTCTTGTTACAACAAAGAAGTGAATAATAGGATCTTGATCTACCGGAAGAGGAATGGTTGTCATCTAATCTCAACAAGATGGAAGGATATAATGTACTCTGCCTTCATCGTTGGTGATCTAGCAAATGTTTGGGGAGCACACTTATTGCGCGCCTAGTTTACCACACTCCAAATTACTATGCATGTGAGCTTACACTAGTCTAGCGTGGAAAGAGAAAATACACCACCCCTTGCTAACCAATCACACTAAGGAAAAACCTTAGCGCCTCATCTAATGCACAAGAGAATTTTGGTCCCCATTATATTTCGCCTAGACATGAAGTGATCTATCATTGAGATTTTCTTTCTTAGGAGATAAACATGCTATTAGTACTAACATTAAATCATGGAAACAAAATCAAAATCAGTAAATAAATACTTATGCACAAGAATCACACAATGACTCCAAAATCTTTTCTCTTTACTCATCAAACATAGCTCACATACATCACTTTGCATACAAAATATTTCTACCTCTCTCAACTTGTCTCTCTAATCTCTATGTGTCAAATCTCTATAACCCTCTCTTACATTCATTCCTCAAGGGGGTATTTATTGTAACAAGGTCTTTCCTTTGTTAGTTTGAACAAGATTTCTACTAGCCCTCAAGTTCAATTTACAATACTTTAACTAATAAAAAATGGACAACTCACATGTCATATGACACCACATCTTGCTCTTATGTCTTGAATAAAATCCCTTATTACTTTGGGAACTCTGATTTGTCAGTTAACTACTCTTGCACTATTGTCTCCGCATACCTCTAGTTCCACCTTACGATGCACGTACTTCAAAAACAATTACCTACACATATATGCTAGCTACTTTCTACGGGTTGATATTTAAATTACATATTGCTTCTTATGTGTTGTAACTTCTGTATGTGCTTCATATATTTTTGAATCTTTGTGCGTCATAATCCTAGCCTCGCCTTCCCATATTTTCATGTGCAAGTATATTATCATGGTTCACAAAAGTGGGTGTGCAATTCTTTTATAACTTCTCACAAGGCACATACACTCTAAAACCAATGTCTTCTTAAGACTTGGCCAATATTTTGTATATTTCCTTAAACAAATTTGGGGCTCAATATTACCCCAAAATAAACTAGTTTCCCACCCTTGGGTAACCCTTTACTAGCCTCTTCAAAAATTTAAAGTATATCCTACCTCGAGTGATCTTTATCTATTGTTATATGTAGGAGGGGACCCATCTGTCGATGTGCATGGTTATCTCTTTTAGGGATTTTACACTTTTCTAAGGATCTTGGGCCTCGGTTTACAAGATCTTTAATGTATTCCCTACCTTTATGTTAACATTGTCAAGCACACTTTATTTCTTGGTGGTTTGCTTCTTTAATTCTCCTAGGAACTACTTGATTTTGTCTTTCTTCATGGTTATCTCCTCCTCTATATCTTTAATGTCTTAGAGAAACTTATCCCCGCTCCTTTTATCTACTGAAGTGGTATAAACATGCATACCCAAAGTATTTTACTTTTGTATTTTAGGTTTGCATCAATGATTAATGTTTTCTAAGCAAACCAATTTAACACTTTGTCTGCATACACAACCTTTTCAGAAAGCTTGCTAACCAAGTCTTCACAAGTATTTATATTTTCTACACAATTAGATTTTTCTATATCTCTTTCCTCCTTCCTATGATATACACCGGTTCCTCCTTTTGCTTCTCTTTTCTTGAGTAGCGAGATGACCATTTCTTCCAATGTTTCCACATCCTCCTCCTATATTTAATGGCTCACCCTAAGCTAAATTAGGTTCATTGGTGAGTATTCATTTTCAAAGGTTCAAATCCTTCAATTCATTGTGTGTGTACTTTTAAAGCAACTCCTTATATTCCTTTTGTTTTTTCTACTAGCATCTTGTTTGTCTCTAGGGTTCCTTGGTCAACTCATGTACATGTGCCCTTTGACACTATTTAAGAGGTTTTGTTATAAAACCTCTCTAACAAGTTTTACCAATGTGTCACTAGCCTATGTCTCTCGACATCTAAAAGTATCCATAAAGGCCACTTCTAATCCTTCAATGACTTCATATGGATTTTTGTGCAAGATTGACACTAGGACCTCACATTGTGGCTCATCACCACATGCATCTAAATTAAATGATAGCAACTTATTTGTCTTGGAGGTGAAAACTATATCCTCTAAGTAAGTCCAAAAGAAAATTCCTTATTTTCTTTTCCCATTTTGAAAGTGAGGGCATAGAGTCTTCATGGGCACTTTCTCATCTAGATCCATTTCTTCATCTTCTTCTTTAGATTCCTCTTATACACCATTTCCTTTATCCACACGATGATCATGATGTTCTTCTTCGTCATTATGCTCATATGGCATAGGTATTCTTCCTCATCTTCATTTTTTTCTCCTTATCCTCACTAGATTTAATTTCTTCATCATCTCCCTCGACATTGAGTATTATGAGAGGTGTTTTTGGAGATGAAATTGTCTTTGCATTGGAGTTTTTAGGATTTTGATCAATCCTTTTCTCATCCTCCACATGCATGAAATTTTTAGGAGAGTGGGTACCTTTGGAAGTGTGTTAATATTTTGCATGTCACATTCTCCTTTTCTCCCTTTTCTCCCTCGTTAGAGAGGTGTGTGTTTCTATTTCATTGACACTTGTGTCAATAAATTTCTCTATTCTTTCTGGCATGGTTGAATCTTTTAGGCCCTCAAACTATTCTTATTTTGTTTATTTTGAGCCACTTCCTTCAAACTCTCTTGTGGTTTTAGGGTGCATGAAAGTTCCATCCTATTCACCTAATTTAAACAATCTCCTTTTTTCATGAGAGGGACATCATCTAGATCTTACTCTTATTCTTCATCTTTGCCTCTTGCGTCTTGCCATGCTCACGTAACCTTGCATGAACATCTAGAGGCTTTGTCCTCTTAGAATTCTTATGGAGGATCTTATTTTTATTTTTCTACAAGTCAATCTCTTCATCATCATCCTCTTCTTTGCTATGATTTAACCTCTACCTTTCTCTTTGGCTTTAAATAATGGAACAACCAACATGTGTTGTTGTCTACCATAATGTTTTGTTGGGGATTTACGTCACAAATATTAGTCTCTCGTGTCTCTATATAAGAACCTTTATTAGGATATACACTTTTTTTGCGAAGGAGTTGCATGTTTGCATCCACACACATTGCATCTAGTTGAAGTTTCTTGGAATTCTCAATTTGGTTGAAGAATTACATGAAGTACTAATTTATGAAAGAAAAAATTAGCTTGGCATATCAAGATAGCTATTATTCCGCAAGGTAAATCCTGCTAGAGAATAGTTCTACATCACAACTAATTCTATCTCTCCCTTCATCAGGTTGGGAAGGATCTTGGGCACACACCACTCATCTTCAAAGGAATTATTTAAGTGCCTTAGCTAACTATCCAACTTGGTTTTGTATGATTTGGTAGGGGTGGTCGGGACGAGGTACTATTTGTGGTGTCTCATTAGAGACTTGTTCATCATGGGTACCTCCATGTTGGTGTCCCACTCCATTCCAGCATACCAATCTCATTGACCTAACAAGATCAATATTGCACCCCATATATATAGTTTCTCTGATGACATGCACAAGTTTTGCATCCTGCTCGATGCTCTCAACAATGTACTACACGATATTGTAGCACGTATCAATGGCCATTTTGTGTGTGATGTGAAAAATTTCTTATCTATCTAGACCCATCTCTCATATCCAAATAGATTAGTATTGACAATGCATTCTTAACATTTTCGCTACATTTATAATGTTTTCAATGGGTAATGTGCACCACCCCTCTTGTATTTCAATAGGTCTCCTATTTTTTTGACCTCTTTATCATCGTGCAAATATATTCCAAGGTCATCCCCTATACATACTAATTCGGTCACATTATTGATGGATGTAAAGGTTACTATCATTATCTAGAATACGAAGTAGAAGATCCCTTCATGTACACACAACAAAAAAATTGCATTAGTTCTATGGGCTTGCAAACATAATGTAGTTCATATTGTTTTAAAACTCCAACTTTTTCAAGTGCTTTCTTTATGACATCATCAAAGATGATTCCTCCTTCAACTATATTTTTGTCTATTTGTTGGATATAATATTTTAACAAAGTAGCCTCAATCACTATTTGAAACATGAAGAGATTTGTGTGAACTATATATAGATTATTCTAATTTACATGCACTTACCTACAAGCATGGATGCTGTACACAAAGTTGAAGAAAACAATAATGCTTCCATTATGCTTAAATGCAACGTAAAATGGTCTCTTATGTATAGAATCAAGCTTCATGTTTCTTTGTAGAGCTCCCTCATGGATGACAATAAAAGATATACATGTAGGATGAAGTCATGACAGGTATAATAGTTGGATACAACCACCTATATTTGGCTATACCAATAACTTTGACTAATTTGAAAACTTAAAAGAAGTACATTATTTAACTTTGGTATTTTAAAAGCATTTTCTTTAATTTATGAACTCAATGTATATGATTACATCTAACTAAAACTCCTGCCTACAAAAATGCTACATAAGGAATGGAAGCGGATTTTGAATAAGGAAAACCTATTTCAGTGGATTGGAGGATTATGATACACAAAGGGTGTTGACTACATATCTAGATTTCTATTGTAGGAAGAACTTGGTGTTCTCAGAGAAGCATAAAAAGAAGGTTTTGGTAGCCAAATGGGCTCTAATGCCATGACATGGAAGGTGTGATCGATTGGCCTATGGTGACCAACATAGTTTAGGGATTCCAAGGAGTATTTGATGTCTTGTGATACTTATCAATGAACTAGGAACCTCTTTTAAGATGACTTACATTCAATATCCTCACCACCTAAGGTTACATCCAAAGGAATTTCAAGAGCATCAAATCATCCATCTAACACTCACAAAAGGGACAAGGGAATGCCAATTCTACATACATGCATAGGTGTGGAAGTTCATTTTGATATCCACACATCTATTTACATTGCTACATCTAGCTATTGCTCACTATTTGGCACATCTTGAACAAGAAATTTCTAGGAAAGATTCTACACACACACAAGTAAAACTACATGCAGTCTAAAAAGTAGTTCAATGCTCGATTGTAAGTTCACTTTGTTGGGTGACCTTTGGGGTCAGTCCGATTCCCCATTTGCATCTTTTTATTTTAAGGATTTGATGTGTTTTGGAGTTTTGCAGGAGATCATTTGTTTTGCAGGTTACAAGTGAATTATGTGGGCATAGTATGATGCACAGGTGACCAATAATGAATATTAGTGAACATCTTGCGACACTACAAAAATTAGTTTCTAAAGTTCGAAAAGTCACGAGCACCAGAAGTAGTCTACAGCCCCTAGGTGCCCTAGTTCAGGTAGATCTGACTATCACACAATTTTATAGGTTCGTTTGAGACACTTTAATCCTTTTGTTTATCAGTTCTCTAGTCTAGTACAACTCAAGATTAATTGTGAAATCAAATAAGTATTCTATTCCTCGCTTGCACATAGAGTTTCAATTTTATCTAGATTCTTGCTTAGATTAGATATGTACTTTATTGTTTATCATGTTGTGTTGTGAATATGTAATTAGGGTTTTACAAATTCAATATTTATTAAATAATTTGGTGAACCCATCCTTTGAATACTCTCTTCTTATTATTCCATTATGGATCAATCTTATGGAGAATTTACTGAATCCCACCTTCAAGAGCTCAATGATCATCTTATTGAACATCCTCAAGATCAAGATTTGCTCTTATTCATTTGCTTGTGAGGAGGCCACCAATTTGGCAGAGCTTAATGTTCCTACTCCCACCAATCACTTCACTATGCCTCTTTTTTCTCGGATGTGACATGTCTCCTCCACTGGCACTTAAGACCTATCCTTTCTCTATCGGGATCTCCAATTTTAAATCCATCAACTGCAACATGCTACTTCTCATGCATATCCATCTTTTAATTCCATTTTTCTTGTTCATAATCCTTCCACACCCACCATTTCTATATATCAACTTCCTCCAAATTTCGTCACCCCTAAGTTTCCCATCTTCAATGGCCATGGTGATCCTCAAGAGCATCTCTAAGCATTTCATGTGGCATGTCTATATTATGTGGATGATCATACTTTACTAGCAAAGCTCTTTCCTATAAGTCTTTAAGATTATGCAATGTGTTGGTTCTACAATCTACCTGTCCATTCGGTAATATCATTTACGCATTTGGTCGATGTTTTTCTTGCTCATTTTTCAATCAATATCGGCTCTAAGATATCCTATGCTCAACTAGCGCAAATTAAATAAGTATCTAATGAGCATCTAATGGATTATGTCTTACGATATAAGAACAACTTAGCTAAGATGTATAATGTGCTCGTAGACTCTAAATTACAAGATCTATTTGTCCAAAGTATTGTCACACCGCCTCTGCAGGAGAGTGTCACCTTTGAGACCTCTCCATCATTTGATCATCTATGTCATACTCTTAAGCTACGTGAAAGTAAATTAATCTTTATGGGCAAGCTTAAATATCCTACACATGCTTCGTCTTGGTTTGTTTTCAAAACAAATCAGCTTTTAAGCCATCTAATAATCCCATTGAAGCCAAAACAACTTTTAATGTTTATTACTCTCGAGAAGCTTGATGGCAACCTCAAAGTGTACATTTACAAAACTTCCTATTGAGCCATATCTTCTATTGCCACAACTTGTTGATAATAATCTTGTTACACTTCCTCCTCTCGCTTAATCTGAATCCATCTTGCCCTAAAGGATGCAACTATAACGGAAATTTTAGATGTGACTATCATCAATGTGTCGGACCTTCTCTTGATTGATGTTTCAAATTGCAACATCTTATTCAGGACCTCATCGATAATAATGCAATTGAGCTTCCTGAGCCTACGACATCTACACCGGTCAATAAAAATCATAAGCTCAAGATCTTCAATAATCCTCTTCCTAAGAATGAAAAACAAACGGTTGACTCTTTAGCTAATCATACATATCATGCAATGCCTCCTCCTTCATCGGGGGCTCTTGATTTTCTAGTTTCTTACGCCGATGCATATTCATTTCTCATTGCATTCTTTGATCACGATTATCATGCTACATTCTCTTCTGACACATTACATATCAATGCTTCTATTGGGCCTCATGTTATTAATAATACAATGATTTATCCATCGATTCATATGTGTGTGTGCTCTATTGCACTTCTTGTTGCTATCGACTATCCACTATCACATATTTCATATCTAGTTCCTAAATCTTATGGTTATGTCAAGCTTCTAGTCACAGTTGGTCCTCTTACCATGCTTGTGCCATTTCTTGTGGCACCTTAGTCAAATGTTGTGACATGCTCTTAGGTCTTCCTTAGCTCTGTGTTACTCAAGATATAATTTCTATAAATCACTGTGTCTAAAGTTCATTCACAACAAGAAAGTTATTACTATCAATGATATTCCACCATGCACACCATGGCCACAACCTCCTCTTGAGGTTTCCATTGCACTCGCTAGAGCATCTAGGTCCTCTAGACCTCTCAAATCTAAAGCACAATCTTCACACACTATCTACTCGATCTCATTAGTCCGTAAGTCCATCTCATCAGCCTAGGTCCACTACTCGGATGACTCCTTCACATAGGTATACATCACCTCCGTGGTCTCCTTCACATAGGTGTACATCACCTCTTCGGTCTCCTTCACATAGGTATACATCACCTCCGTGGTCTCCTTCACATAGGTGCACATCACCTCCGTGGTATCCTTCACATAGGTGCACACCACCTTCTCAATATCCTTCATATAGGTGTTCATTATCACCTAGGCCTCATGCACATAGATCTCCTTCACCGCTACATCACCAATATCATACAACACCGATCTTAGAGCATGGTCACACACCTTTATCTCTGTAAAAAATGGGTGGAGCACCCTTACACTTCAATTTTATTGTATAACATATTCATCGGCATACACTTGGGGGCATCATGCTTATTCTCCCCTCTTCTAGCATTATTAGGTGTCTCACATTTCTACTTGTCCACTCTACACTTCGGATCTTGTCTTTCACGCACATCTAACACATCTTGATACACTTGTATCATCATTAACTTATGACACACTCTTGTGCTAAGGTTCACACTTGATTTTTGAGGGAATACTACATTCATAAACCTCACATCATACACACGACACATTCCACACTCGGCACATTCACAACATATTTCTAGTGCACATTCATCACAACACACTACCCTACGACGCACTCTAGTTCCATGGTTCATAATTGAATGTTGAAGGTCTAAATATGAAATGAACCTCACCACACTCATTCACACTCTTTACACTCTACATTCCATTGATCATACCTGTTGTTGCAAATCATGGCACCCCTTGGATGTTGATCAGATTTCTAGTTTGATCATACTAGCATCCAGTGTGATTGCACAACATTGAATCCTCTTCCTAAGTGTGGGACTTGCAAAATGGAAGAGAAATCTCCAGATTAGAGGCTAGTTCCTCAACTCCTCTGATTAGCTATTTTACTTGTGCAATTGCAGAGGTTTAAACTCCTAAATCTACTCTAAATTTCAAAGGGACAAGGATAGAAAATGTAAAAAGAAAGAACTAAAACTAATGCTAATAGGTGATGCACCAAAGGAGTGGTGAGCATTTTTACTACGAAAATTGACACAGTTCATAAAATGCAACAAAAACAATATGCACAAACTGATAGCTGTAATGAAGTGTTAGAAATTAGGCAAACAACACCAGCAGAGGATAAAAACTAATCATAGGGCTGTATTGTTATTTTAACATCAAAATCACTTGCATTCAAACACCTGAAAGGCAAAAATACAGTTGCAGTTTCTAGAAAAGGTCTGTTATTCCACTAAATCACTTCCAAGGTGAAAAAGGGAGCTTGCCATACACAAAAAATGTTCAACCCTTTGAAAAATGAGCCAAATCTGGCTTTTACAGTGCAAGGGACGAGCCCAGGAGAGAGAAACGTGGGAAAACATGGAAGGGATTCAACCATTGACCAAAATGCCATCAAAACAACATGGGTGACCTAACAGACCCATTCCTTGACATTTTTAACCATGCTGGGAGAGAATGCGAGCCATTCTTCATTAAAATCGGTGGTTGAAACGTCATTTCTGTTCATGACCACGTGCCAGAAGTGTTTTTGATTTTCTCTCTCCAAAATCCACCAAAATGCAAAATTGACCCTGGAATCTTGTAGAGAATTTCACCAGCTTTCCATTGATATAAAGAACATGAAAAACCAAGCTCTGGATCGAAAGATATGGCGATTTGAAGTTTTAGGGCAAAAAAAGGCCAAATCGGGTCGCTTTGATATTTTTGGCCTGGACACGTGGCGAGTTCTGATTGGCTGCGGGCCTTCTAGGGGAAAATTTCCCACAAAAACTCTTCCAAGCCATAACTTGAAAAATACATGAGTTAGGAGGAAAACTTTACCTTTCTGGAAAGCTAAGAAAGAGCTCTATCCAATGGTGCCATTTCCAAAAGGTTTTGAGTGCACAAAAGCAAAATTTTGTGTCGAGGCACAAGAGAGGGAAGAATGAGAGGAGTTAGCCACAAAATGGGTAGGGGGCACATTTTGGATAACAATACCTTTCTAGCACATATAATTCAAACCATTTACAGACGACACACTCTCGTTTGATGGTTCAATCTTGACTACTGAGGGGACATTTATAAATGAACCTCATAGCATGCATACTCATTGACATTCCCTCAGGGGGCATGCTGCTCCTATCACATTCACTTTGCATTCCATTCCATTCACGGTTACAACATGTTGTATATCTTGGTTGCACATTGTTCCTGCTTACTTATACTCTCATGTACACTTTGCTTACTATGCTAGTTAGAGGTTCAGTATGTCATTATCTTTTCTATATACACATGCACATTCACTTTCCTTCTAGTTGTGAATTGAACTTTTACACATATCGTTATGCACAACATGAATGCTTGATAAGTTGTACCTCTTACTAGTCCCATAGCGGCTCCTGGGCCCATATACTTTCATACACATAACACGTGTTATTGTTTCATTTTATACTATCTTCTATTCTTACTAGCGCATTACTATATCGATATATACACATCTTGACATACTTTCTAACTTTCTAACATGCTAACGGGTGCTTCATGTGTAATATTTACTTTGTAGGAACTATTTACCACCATGGTTGTCTGATACTTTTTTTTGCTACTATTTTTCATTTTTTTCCATTGTATGCCATTATTTATGGGCTTTTTCCTATGTCTTGTGTGCACACCGTATATTTTTGGCCGCTTATTTCTGATTGTCTTGCTGACATTATGAGTGATGTCCCATGTTTAAAACCTTGTTTTCACAAAGTCTACATTGTCTTTTTGCTTGCTAGATTATACATTATCTTCTATGTACGTATTTTTCTTGTTTGCACTAACACATGTTTCACCACTTTGTTTGCATGTGCCTTAGTTTACTACCAAACACATTCCCTCCCTCTGCAAGGCATCAATTTAAAATCAACGTCTGGTCCTCACCTTTGGGCCGCATCCTCCTAAAGAATGTTGCACGCACCCCAAATGAGGGGGGAAATACATTGGGTGAATTAGTCACCCCATGCAGTAGTACACAATCACGGTTTAGTATTGCTCAATATAAAAAAACATAGTCTTGATTCAAAAAGTGATCGAAATATGACTTGGGTCCTAAGCACAACACGGACGCCAATGCCTAGACATAGACATGAGTGCTGGGCATCCCTAACCCTTTCGGGAACCTATAACTAGGGGCAATTATAGAATTTTTCTATTTTTGAGTAGTTTACACGATGGTTTTCACAAAAAAACATAGTCTTGCGATAATCAACATGCATGTTATCTCCTTTTTCTATTTGCGTTGGATCAAAGAAGGATCACACTATCTGTAGTGGTGTATAAATCATCGGCAAGTAGTCAGGGTTGGAGAATAACACTAGACCTTTCGCCTCAAAACTTCTTCTGTCGTGGCATGAGATTGCCCAAAAAAATCATTTTTCTATAGTATTTCGAGGACATTTTCTATCCTTTTCACTCATCATGGAGTAGGTGCACATGTTTCTTTTCACATTTTTACATAATTTTAACTACTCTTTTTACATACTTGGATAGAATTTTTCATATACTCATATTTGAATACTCTTTTGCTCTTATTTTTACAGGTCCATCCTTATGAGAAGTAATAGTCACATCATCAAACACATCAAGCAACAACGTCAATAGGTACACCATGATATAACACATACGCTTTAATCCCTAGGGTGATTCCTCTTCTTTAACTTCCACTCTTCATTGTATCATTCCATGCTTTTTCTTGTCTCCTCGGCATGTGTTCGCCATCGATCTACAAGGTTATCGGTACACATCTCTTATCTAATTTATGTTATCGAGTATTCACTCAACATAAAGTGGGGAAAATGTAGAAACTAAATCATGCACTTGGGTACATTTGTAGGTCCTAGTCACATATTACTATTCATATGATTCCTAATGGAGAAAATTAACAATTGACATCTATCTTTATCCTTTCTTTGTGTTTCATGTCTTCTTTCTAGTCTCTTACACCCTATAACCCTTGATCGATACTTTATTGTTTTATCTTTTATGACTCGGACACTAGTGCACTAGACAAGACGCTAAAGCACCTGGACATCGTTGTCCTTTTGGCGCCCCAACCTCTCTTTACTTTACTCGCTCCATTTGGGCCTCTTTTATCTTTTAGGCATATTATTTTCTTGGTGGTTGGCATTTTAGAGGTTATTTACAAATTTTAAACAAGGGAATCATATAAATACAAAGTTGTGTGACCATAATAAAGGACTCAAACACTAAGAATCTACTATCACCACCTAAGTTTACATCTAAAGGCATTTTAAGAGCATCAAAGCATCGATCTAGCACTCACACAAGGGATGTAAGGAATTTTTAATTCTACATACACACATAAGAGGGAGGTTCAAATTTTGACATCCACACATCTATTTACATTGCTACATCTAGCTATTGCTTTTGCTATTTGGTGCATCTTGCACAAGATCTTCCTAGGGCACGATTCTACACACACACGTAAAACTACATGGATTCATAAATATAGTGCAACACTTGGTCATAAGTTAACTCTATCAAGTGACCATCGGGGTCGGTTTGACTCCCCATTCTCATCTTTTTCTTTTTAGGATTTGATATGTTTTTGGGGTTTTGCGGAGATCATTTGTTTGTAGGTTACGAAAATTATGCGGGCATAATGTGACACATAGGAGACCAATAATGAATTTTAGTGAACTTCTTGTGACACTACAAATTCAATTTTTGAGGTTTTAAGTAGTCACAGTGCTCATAAGCGATCTCTACAATGCCCAAATGCCCCCGACTTGATCCAGCACCCCACCCAAGAAGATCTGACTATCGCACAATTTTGTAAGTTTGTTTGTGACACTTTCCTCCTTTTTTATCAGTTCTACTCGGGATCAATTGCAAAATCAACTAAGTATTCTATTCCCTCTCTTGCACCTAGGGTTTCAATTTTATCTAGCTTATTATTTAGGTCATATCTATACTTTATTGTTTATTATTGCATTGTGACTCTATAATTAGGGTTTTACAAATTCAATATTTGTTAAATCAGCCCTCTCTCGTTAGCGTACCGCAATGGGGCATTACAATTGTTGTCTACATTCTTAAGACAAAAAAAATTAACTATAATTTTCAATATAATAAAAAATTAATCTTCTAAATATTCATTAAATACACTAACTTTACTATAAATTCTTTATTGGATTAAAAAAATAAAGAATACTCACCTTATATCAATATTCTCATTTTTTTTTAAAGAAAATTATATTATAAATCCTTTTAAATAAAGTGTTTGTATGATTTATGAGACATTCCCTTATACCAAATTGCACTAGGAATAAAATTATATCCCTTATTAATATTAATGTGATTACCGAAACTCGAATTTAATTAAAACTATTCAAAAATAATTAATTCTCTATTAAGAACTCCATCACATAAATTTTTCAAATCTTCTAGGTATTTAATTAAAAGGTCCTAATTAAGAAATAATTCGGCACATAGAATGTTAATACAAACTAAGAATACATATGAGGAAGGGTCCACACAACATCATGTTAGTTACCCTCAATATTCTCTAAATAGTCATGTTTAAATAATTTGAAATGAACATGAGAGATTAAATTCAAAGGAATTAGGGTTAGGTTAGGCCATCCTATCTCCGTTTCCAAGAAGGTATATAATTGAAATGTTTAGTATTACACCTCGTTGTAGGAGCTCATCATCACAAGGATATAGTTTCATAAGAAACATTATTATTAGCTTAGAGGATGCTTCTTGAAATGATCAAAAGTAAATTTGTGTAAGTTGGTAATATGTTATATTTTGACATAGTATTTATGTTGAGTCGAGCATTATGAAATTCCAAAGTCATTATATAACTTAATCTTGAATGGGTTTCGAAATATACAATGGGGAAAGAATACAGAATGGAGCCTCTAGGTATGTTATGAAAACTACATCTTGCGGTAAATTATCAATGAGAAGTGGACTATATGCATTCATTGATCGTGTTTCTCCCTCACTCCATGAGTTTCTATAACCATTAATATAATATTTCCCAACATCTATGTCTTCATCTTTGTCTAAAAATATTCTCGTTATAATGATTCTTGCTACAAATATCTCTCGCAAGCATCCGATGTGAAAAATAAAGGTGAAACCTCTTATCTAATCATCCTGATCATTTAAGGATGGTGTGGATAACCTTGACGGCCTGTTGTTAATTAAGAGGTTGTGTCTGAGTAATCCCTGTGTAAATTCATTAGTGCATGCTTTTGATTATGATTTCAATTTGAACACTTGGGAGGGATTTATATGCATTCACAATTTGGGCAATGCAATATGCATGATTACTTCTATTATGGACAATGAAAATAAGATATGTTTCACTTCTAGTCAATATTCTAAAATTTATGAACAATAAACATGAAAATCAACATAAGTTTCCTACACAATTTCTTTTCCAATTTCGTTTTTACCCCTAGAAATATTTTGCATGAATAAAATCCATATCTTCTATGTAGATATTGGAGGGAGGAAGAGCATTCGAATGTATTTAGGTAATATTGTTTGCTTTTCCTCCAACAATTAAAACTATTTCTAAAATGCATCAACCATGTGACTAAATCATTATTAACTACAAAATGAAGTAAATGATTTCTTCATTGAGGAGGGACAAGAATATGGGGGTTAATAACAAGAGGAAGGTTTAATTATGTTCTTGCCAAATTTTCCTTGAAATCCAAATACCATGCTAAGCGAGTCTTAATAGCCTTCTTTAAAAATATATATGCGGCTTAATGTGGAGAAAAAGTAATTGTTAAAGTTTCCACATGAAAGCTGTAAAATTAGCTTCTAAAACCCCTTTGCAATTTACGATAAACTAGAGGGTGGAAGATCCAATGCTAAATCCTAATTTTTTAACTGACCAAATGAAGGCAAAGAGACCTTCTCCGAATTCATTGTTAATATTTAATACATTAACTTATTTAGTTTTAACTTTGGAAAACTTAATATTACTTAAAAATAGTTTAATTAGATTCACCCTAAATAAGGTTACCGGGCTCTGATACCATTTCGGGATCATGGTAAATTAGTAATAGGTTAATTTAACCATTAAATAATACATAAACAAGTATATAAATTAAATAATTAAATAAACAAAATAACACTTGTTTTACCATGGGAAAACCTCCAAGAGGTAATAAACCTACCAAAAATTATGACTATCCATTATTGAGAAACATAGTAGCTATGTACTGATAAGTAATTCTTTTTTCACCCTTCACTTCACCTCTATCCATAATATATTTCATGGGCCCAAGTACCCTATTTAATTTGGGTGATGGGGTGTATCCCCCCAAAAAAATTCTTTTCAACCATAATTGGTTGAATAAATTTTATATAAACCCATAGGTTATATTTAATAAATAAAAATATACTTATATTTCTTATTTATTAATTATAATATATCATTTATAGTTATATTTAATATAAATATTAAATATTTATTATTTATTAACTATAATATGTCATTTATAATTATAGTTAATATAAATATTAAATATGACATTAGGAACTATATAAGTGCTTGATAACCATTTTAATATTCTATTCCAACATTTCTCACATACAAATTACATATAATTACTCTTTCTCATTTGGGTCACCATAGTGAGTTAGGATTGGAGATCTTCTTGTTGAGATTTCCCTTTCTCCACCCATAATGGTTCTCTTTCGGTGCTATTATCTCTGGGGATGAGTATGGATTATAAGTCACACAAACAATATAGGTAAGTATTTTTAACTCTCTTTAGTCTATTATTTTGTATGTACATGCTTGTTGTTGTTGGTCATTAATTGTTATATACTAGATTGGATGGAAGTTTTCTTTGGATTATTGCATACTCTTACTAGGCTTTATCCATCCCTGGGTTGTTTCCCTCTCTATTTCAGAATCCTAGTAGGATACATGTCTTTATCTTGGTTGTAGTCTTTGGAAATCTATAGCTATCTTATTGTTAGGACTATTATCCTATAGATTTATGACACTAGCACTCCTTGAGAACCTTTGTATCTCTACCGTGTGACTAGTCTTAGATTAGATCCCTAAACTTGAGAACCTAGCTAGGAAGATGTCTTTTACCCATCATACAAAGGGTGTCACAAAAATATAGGTTTAACTCCATAAAAATCCTTCAAGTCTTTGCAATTAAAACCAATTATTAAAATTGGAGTAGGGTGTTTATTTTAACAACCTTTCTAGTGACTTAGAGGGGTAATATACCTTCTATATGGATTTAATAGTAGCCTTATGCATCCATTGGGCATGGAGTCAAGTGTGTAACATTTAAAATATACCTTTGAAGATGAAAACCTTGAAAATAGAACCTAACCCCTTACAAATTTTGAAAACAAACCTTATTTGAGATAGGAAGGTGTTAACCATGGAGATCTCTCAAAATGATATCCTCCTCATTCATAATGTCTTAATTATTTTTAAATATATTCTTCTTTCCATGGAAATTTAAAGATAGATACATGCAAAGCTCTACCAAAACTTCAAAGTAATTTCCTTAAATCTTTGGTTTCTACTTCGAACTCATTAGTAGATATATTTTTTATTTAAATCAGTCTATTTTGGCTTTGTACATGCATGAAATTTGAAGGAGGTTGACCGTAAAAAATCTCAAGTTAAGCTCATAAAAAAACTATATATAAAATAGGAAGATCATACATGCCTTAAGTGAAAACATGCAAAGTGTGATAACACTTATTTTCCAAAAGAAAACCTAAACTACTTTGAAACTAACAAAGTACATAATAAACTAAACAAAACCATATAGTGGCTTGAAGAAGTAACTTCCCTTATTGATGAAATATTTCCATGAGATCAACTTTATAACAAGGTAATGTGGGGGAGTGAAACCATATTCTACAACTTCTCTTCCTTCATATGGGAAAATAACTCTATCTGATCATCATCCATGATGGGAGCCGTGAAGTTATCAATAATGTTTAAAAATCTTCCTCAAGATCTGAAGTGAGCATGAATGGTAACAAATTTGATCTTGGCTCTAATATGGCTAAGTATATGATTGTAAAGATAACCTTTAAAACCAATGTACTTATTCCTTTTATTTTTTTCCCTTTCTCCAAGTTTAGCTCCATATAAAAAGATATTACAAACACTCTCCTTAATTTTTAACTCTAAATAACAAGTGATCTCTCTTATAATATCATCCCATGAAGATTATGCAAGGATAATTTGTAATCATCACACTCCCCCTAAATGGAAGGAATAAAGATATCAAATCTTCAAATACAGGGAAGGTTGATATTGGTATCCAAAACATAAAGGATTTCTAGCCTTTACTTATTCTTCATCCACTCGTGTCTTTGTTTAAACCTTATTGGCATTCCACAACACTTCCTAATTTTATTTAGGTTATGTCGAAGTTTTGAAACGAGAAAACTTTTATTGAAATTCAAATGGAGGATTTTTGAGTTCAACTCATCCTCCTTCATCCAAATATTCAAGATTAGACAAATTTCTTTTCCCTTCATTGCTCAAATATTAAGGAAAACCTTTGATTTTTCCTTCAATGGTTACTATGAAGTTATCAATGATATCCTCTTGATGTGGATTTTTCGTGAGCTCTTGTGATTTATCTTCCTCTAATTTCATCTCAAAATCATTTCTCTCCCCATATCTAGATTTTATCCCTTCTCTTCTTCCTGAAATGCAATATTTACCAACTCTATCTATCCCTCCTTGGATTCCTCAAGTGAAGAAAAATCTTGATAATCATATTCACCTCAATAGAAAGTATGAATCCCTCGGTGATGTATTCATACCTATGAAACTCAAGGGAATGTAGAAAATAATGTCTAATATTCTATTTCTCATGGTGATACTCCAAAGTAACTAAATGCTTGGGAATTGAGGGCTTGTGGAGTTGCATTGAGTTTTGTAGGTGGTACTCTTCATTCACAACTTCAAGATCAATGTACATGTCCACATGTCCTCACCATTACCTTTTAACTATGATTGCACCCATGTTTGATTAGAATTGTAATACTCATGGATGTTAACAAAATTTAATTCATTTTTATCTCTAATTGGTCTCCTTTGTGTTAAACACCTATTCCTAATCCTCATTAAGATCACCATCCTCATCTCTCTCTATATATATTGATTAATATAACCAATAAGGAGTTCTTAAAAGAGTTGAGATATAGATTTATCATCACTTTAATATTCATGCCGATATAAAAATTATTTCTTGGGTTTCAATAATGAAGCTTACCTTAAGAGGTTATGATACACTTACAAGAGGCTAGTTGCTTCAAAGTTATTGATGAAAAAATTTGTTGACCTAAAAATACTTCTCAAAATATTCAACCCACTCCATCAAATACTATAGGATTTTGTTTCTAGTTTTCCTCTCCTCAAGATAAATCTCTAAATGCATTATCATATTTTCATTTTCCAAGGGATAAGGAGCATCCTTATTCATAGAAAAAGGTTCAAATCAAGTTTAAACATGGGTTTCCATGTTTTTGGCCACTCAAATGTACTGACTATAAATAATCACGATTTGAGACTAATTTTTCATGAAATGTTTGGGAATTAGGAGATAGTATTAGTGAGTGTGGGAGAGTGGTGGGATATTTCTGAAACATTTTAGGTATTTGAGAATGAGGATCATATAAGTAAGGATTTGGATCCAAGAAATGATGGAAGGAATGATTCCTAGGCTAATTTTGTAGAGGATTAAATAATCGAGAATGTATATCATCCTTCTTGGGAGGAGGATAAATCTCAAGGGGGTCAAAGAAATGACATAAGGCATTTATTTTAGGATGATAACATTGTAAATCTTCAAATTAATGAGAATGGATATTATATTAGTATGGTAAATGGTTAACCCATGGACAAGGTTCCTTTAAACCAAATGGTATATTCTCAATTATTTTGACTAAATATAACATTTTATTTAGGGTATCCTCCATAACTTACATTATTTTTGAGGGTTGTACTAGCTTGGTAAAGGGTTACCCCATGGAAAGGATTCTCTAGGTTCAAGATGCTTATCTCTCATTTGATCAATTAGCTCCCGAGCTCCCCTCACGCCTCTCTCCATGACTTGAGTTTGTAATTGTAAATTAGGACTAGGGATGTAGTTACCTTCATCATGAGCATAACCTTGCTGTTGAAAACCACCACGAGATAATTAATAGGATAACCATATGCATCAATATGATATGGGGTATATGGATATCCATCATAATAAGGATCATATATCTAGGTTTTAAGTAATCCTAGAGTGAATGATGGTGGAGGGGATGGATTTTTTGTTGCACATAAGAATTCCAATGAGGGAAGGAAATAAACATGACTACACACCATTATAAGAACAACGAGTGGATGGAAATGGTCTAAAAGTGAGAGAAATGGGTCTTTAAGACTAGAGGATTAGTTAGGTTCTTAAAATTAATGTTTACAAACCAATTGAGATAAGAATGCACCAATTCATACCTATAAAATTAGGAAAACATGCATCCTTGTATTAAAACGATGAACATATTCAACAAGAACACAAGTTAGTTTACAATGGATCACATAAATGATGAAAACCATATTCAAACAAAGTGTTGAACTAAAATGGTCCCACTAGGCATGCCAAAAACTATTGTCAATAAAATGTTTGCACCCATGATAAGTCACCAAGTTTGGAAAAATTGGATATTTGAGAAATAACATGAAAATTTCTCCAGGGTGTGGCACCTTGGTTCCTTTGGAAATACCTGGAGAAGGTTGAATTCCTTTACCAACTACCTAATGCTATAAAAAACTAAGGCTAAACTATTGAATTGACAAGGAAAAGGGAAGAAGGAAAACATAAAATAATAAGAGTGGTGATGCAAGAAATAGAAAGTGATCTCTCTCCCCAAGATGAGAAGAAATATGACAAACATAATGTAAAGAAGAAATATAAAAGCCACAGATTGACCTTGTATTAAATCATAATCTATTTCTCTACATAATTGACACAATGAAATAGAAAACTACACAAGTATAACCACACACAAAATGAAATGATAGAAAAAAATGTTATATGATAAAAAAAAAAAAGCTAAAGGGTAGAAAATAGCCATAATCAACATCATATTCATGAATAGAACTATACACAATCTATTACAATCATTAGAAATGTATTGATTATATTACACAAGCTCAAATAAGAGGTCTACAAATCAAAATATTTGGCCACCCGATTGTGAAGAGTAAAATTGCATTTAGAAGAGGATAATTTTACAATAAAATTAAGTTTTAGTTATAGAGAATAAGAGAGAAGGGATCTCATTATGTCATTGAATGTATCTTGTCATTTTTATCCTCTTGAGATGATATGAAAGATCTAAACGATTCTAAAGATGAATAAATTCACCCAAATTCTCTTTTACAACATATTCCAAGGATCATTGAGGTTTACAACCATGAAAGATGCATTAAATTTAAATAAAAACATCTAATTTATCCATTGATCAATGTAATCCCATGAGATCAGGAGGGTGGGTGAATTTTTGAGCATTCAATTGTTAAAACAATTATGATTATGTGCTAGGGCTACTAAAACATATTAATATTTTAAATAGATCATTCAAATCTTCATTATGCATTTTTGGGCCATGAATGTCATGAAAACTCCAATAATATTTTTAAAGGAGAAATGATTCCTCCAAAGGCATTTATAATCTGAGTAGGGCACTATAGAATAAGAAAACAAGATAAAATGACCCCAAAAATATATCATGAATATTTCTATGATACCTCAACCATATTCTCTCGAAACTAGGATAAAAATATATCTCTCGTCATAAAATATCTATTGATATCACCTACATGTGAAATGAAACCTCCAGTCAAAAATATATGAGAAAAACCAAGTCTCCAAGGTGTGTGCTTTGTTTGGATTGCCTAAATTATACTTTACATTAAACTAAGCTATCAAGTTTAAGATCATGAGGGGGTAGTGTATAAAATATTAAGCTCAATATATGAACTCCACAAATATATCTTGCCACATGTCTTCCATTATGTTTCAAGTGCATATGGGATGATTATTCCAAGAGGTAACCTTTTAAAGTGCTCCTGTAACCGATTGTTTCCAACTATCTCTCATACACCTACATGTATGTCATCGATCCAATTCTATCTTTGGAGAAGTGAACCTTATCCATTGGGAAAGTCTGTGAATTCCTTGATCACCAATTATTGACACATCATGTCATGCATTGGTGGCCTATAAAATGCAGAGATTTAATGTTAGTGCTTGAGGAGTGTGTGAGTGTAGGGCTTCTATGCTTTCCACTTGATATGCATAAATGAATTCACAAAAATTATTCAAGGAAATGAAATCTCGAGGAACTTAAGGAAAGTGGGTAGGTTAATGAATTCCACATTGTAACCTAGGAAACTTGTCGTTATTGGGGCCAAGTTATGTATGTAAGGAGTAAGTTTTCCAATGATCCCAACCATTCTAATTGATGCCACTTGTCATTAACTCGACATCTTGTAATGTTTGGAGGTTTGAGGAAAATTTTAATAGTTTATGGGATGTGGGAAGGATGATTAAGGTCACTTATTACTCATTATCACCATAAAATCACACACTTTCAACTTACATCAAGTGCCTCTAGGTATGTTGTCATATGCATGATTCCTAAGAAAGAATACTAGACATTAACAAAAATTATTTTACTCTTTCATTTCTTTAATATTTCCCACACTCTTATTACTTGATTTTCTAGAATGATAAATTTACTTTTGGACAGTAGAAGACATGTGACCCATATCTGTATTGACCATTATATCTTCCGAGAATCTCAGAAACTAGTGCCCATTAGGGATAGGAGCACTCTAGGTGCTACTATCCCCTTTGGCGCTTTTTTCCTTTCCCCTTTTTTGATTTTGAATTTCCACATCATTTGGTATCTTTTATAGAGTCTCTTTTATCACTTTGGGTCATATTTTTAGTTGTTAATGACAAAATTCAAACAAGGGAATCATATATATATACATGACTTACTTACCATTATTAGGGGCTGGAAAATTTGGGGCTAATACTTACTATCTACTACTTAGGAAAATAGAAACATTTAAAGTATTCATTTGGGATACATCATTCATTGCATAGGAAGGGACATTTATAAATTCCATCTCACACATTCATTTTGGGTGAAAAGTAGTTGTAGCCCATTATCTTAGTGTAACTCATATCATGGAAACCTAGCTTTAAAGGACATAATTATAATCACACACACACAAGAATTACATAGAGTCTGAAATGTAGTACAAAACTTGGTGACAATAACATTGGGGTGACCGCAGAGGTCATTCTAACTCAAGCATATGCATTATATATTTTTATCTAATGTTTTCTTGATATTTATGCGAGATAGCTAAGGTTTGTTTGGAAAATATAGATGAGACACATGAAACCTACAATAAAGTGGATGTGAAAAAAATTTACGGGAAGAATCTAATTTCAAACCCTAAAAATACCGAGAAGCAAAGTTCTTGCAGGAGTACTAGTTCCTAGATCAGACACTAGCACATGATATGGTCTACATGGGAATATTGTTTGTTTTAAGGACTTAATTGCCCATTCTTACCAAATCCTCTTCCCATTTCTTAGTCGCCTCTCCCTATTCTTCAAATCCTCAACATTCTTCATCATTTTAGGGGTGATAGTAGTGGAAATTTCTTGAATTTTAATGAGATGTTGCAACCATTTTTGTACGTAATTTCACAAGATATCAACTTATTCCTTTAACTACTTTTTGTTTTTTTCCTTTATCCATATTTTTAAAATACCTCCCACTTCCATTATAACCTCATCATTGAGCCCTTGTGAGGATTGTTTCCCCAATGGGACCTTGGTAATCTAGTAATAAAAAGGGAAGATTCATCCCCTAAGACATCAGTTTGTGTGGTGAAAACTTCCACAAACCTATATCCTTCGGGACCCACCATTGTTCTTGATATAATATTTTATTTCTTTGGTGTTTTTGATGGTCTCAAGGAGATGATGGTTTTTAGGTCATCTTCTTCTACTTGAAATCTCACTTTTATATTCCTTAGGAGTGATGCTACCAACCATACTTTAAATAAAGTGCCACCTTCCCCTTGTGTTTTTTTCTTGGAGGCACTTGGTACAATCACAATTTCTTGTGTTTATGAGAGTGTGAGGCCAAAATCATGAACATGCATTTATAGTGTTTCCACACTCTAGTTAACTATACCTGTAATTCCTCATCCTCTTCCCCTTTATCTTTCACTTCTTTTTATTTTTCCATTGAAGGGTGTGATGCACTTGCATATGTTGGTTGAACCATTTCAACTCCAACAACCTTCTCTTTGGATGGAGAATAATATTTGATTGGATCAATGTATATTTTATCTTAAACCTGAGCCTTTGTTTCCAAAGTTTATCCTACAAATTCATTAGTTGTAATCACCCTTTCCACCCTTTCCAAATTTGATTGAAGAGGATCCATGGGTTTAGGTTTTTAACCTTTGTCAATGAAACCTCTTGTCCTCTTGGTTTATCTGTTTGTGTCATTTTTATTTCTTCCACAATGTATTCCTCATGAGATGTTGGGCCTCCTTTAACACACCAATTCATGAAAATTGAGTAGGTGTAACTTTAAAATTATTAGAGTCAATATATGCTCTAGCATATTGACCCAAGCCATCAAAAATCGGTGAAGACGTTCATGAGATGGATCTTGCACTTCTTTTACGTAACTCCAACCTGATGGATTTTTTTCTTAATGATTTGGGACTAAGACAAGATATTATTATGAAAATGGAGGTGGGGTAGTGTTAACTACCTTGGGGTCCTCTACAACTTGGGAAAGTACTTCAAGTCCTGGGACAATTCCCCGTATTGGTGCACTTGTAATTTTTATACACATGTGTGTTTTGACCTTTACCCTTGTCACCATCACAAAATTCTTGGTCACTTTGGTTCTTCCTCCACTTCCTTGGGGCTAGGTTCTAATGTTGGGCTCACCCTTGGTTTCATTAATGAAACACTTCCCCTCATCCTATTTCCTTTGCTATGTGATCCCTCTGTAGCATAGGATGATGTACCTACTTGGTATTTCCCATGAGTAACAAATACTTTAGGCCCTGAAGTGGGATGTGATACATCTTGGATTGGAGTTTCTGAGTGATAGGGGCATACTTTATTGATTTTATAACCATTTTCTTAGCCTTTTGTGCCAAATCAAACACCGAGGTGCTATTTTTTCTCACAAAAACATTTAACTCCACTACTTTTGAGGTTGATCCTTTGATGGAAATCTATCGATATTTTCATTATAATGGATCCAAAAAAGTTTCTCCCTTCTTCAAATGTGGAAGAACATCCTTGACTACACTAGTTAATTTGTCTTCCCTTAAAACTATAATTTTTATAGGGATACGTCAATTCCATTTCTTACTAGCTAAGAGAGAGTCCTCCTAATGACATGGATTGTCCTTTCATGTAAGTATATTGGATATGAAACAATTTAATAAAGAGGTGTAATTGGTTGGGATGCAATGTTATTAACTATATAGTACATGCTCACCAAAATTTTATCATCTACTAAACCCTCGGGGACAAATGTAACCTTGTAATTAATGATATGGGAAAGGGTAATTCTAAAAACTCCAGAGTCTCACCTCTTCTCCATATATATAGTCCATCTAGTAGTCCTCATAATGAAGTTCATGCTCATATGTATTATCCATGGGTCCTTGCACTATCTATTTTATATCATAATTATGTATGGCTTGGATCTTCGCATGATAAGTCCATTCATTTCAGCTTCTAGGAGTCTAGATTTCACCAAAGTGTGGGGCATGTGTATCTCTCAATAATGATTGAGAAATTGAAATTAGTCTTATGTTTCCCCACAATGAGCTTATGAACATCCACAAGATGTCTTAAAAATTTAAGCAATGCCCATTTATCATCTTATTACTTGGGAAACATATACAATGTGCCTTAGAAGCCACTTACCCTAATGTAGGTGAATAATATCAATTAGATGAAATAAAATATCTATTTAGTTATCACCTTTTTGGCCCTAGATGAAATCCTATATTACTCCCATTTAGGCTTGAACAAAAAGGATAGGGGAAAAAATGCATCATGAACCAATTTGAAATTGTACTTATGATTTTCAAGGTTGAGCTATGGGTATACATTATATACCCTACATTGAGAAAAATACTTATCCCTTACCTATCTAGGGAATGAAATGTGGCTTACAATGTTGTATCCTAGGTAGGAAATCATGTATAATTCACATTTATTTTTAGTTTCCTCCTGAATCTTTACTTCCATTTTAATATGTTTCCGATGGATGGAGTAACTTATAAACTCCCCAGTGGATATGTTCTTCGTTGAAAATGAGTGGGATGAACCTGAACATCTAATCATGATAGTGGTATGTGGATTCATTTCCCACAATCCTATTAAATAGGGTAATGAGGTCTCCAATCTCTTCAATAAATTCATATTTAGGAAACATCTTAGGAATTGGGGTGGATGAGATATTTGGCTTCTAAAGCCATTGATTTTTAACACTTTCAAGTCCTTGGCATTATTGGAAACCAAAAATTTATCTTCATTTTCAACTGTAATGTATGTTACTTCATCAACATCTAGGATTCCCAACATTTCATCCAAAGCATTTGGAGTCAGGGATAAGACCACAACACCACTCCCATCTCTAACTTCCCTCTATGTTGGGTTATAATTTTCTACACAAGCCTGCACCAATTCCGGGTATTGAAATTTGAATGGGGAAATGTATGTATTAGGAAATGAAACTTATGTGAATTTTTACCATAATGTATTCATGCAATCTACATAAATCCTCTATATTAAATAATCCACACATGTATTTCATAGGTTTTTATCACTTATCATATCTAGATCAGAAATAAGGTGAGATGTGGTTGGGTTGCTTTATTCAATTAGATCTTCACCGTGTTAGGGAAAGAGGGATTTTTAGGAGTGGACTGAGAAAAACTAAGGATGTATGAAAACCTCCCTTACTACCCAATATAATCTCGTACTACCATATATCGAGAGATGCTATGTTTAAGGACTTACCCGCACATCAATGTAGTTGTAACTCCTTTTTGAACTAACAAGAGCCTTCAAACACTGTTCAATCTTAAAACATCACCTTTAAAAATTTAATCACATACATTAAGGTTTTTTGTTGTTCTAGGGATATCATGTATTTAACAACTTTGAAATTTAAATGCAACATGTAGGACTTAGCCTAGATTTCCAACCATATGGTTCTTCACACAATGTCATTAATGACGTCCATCTTCCCATCTTTTTATATTTGTGTCCATTGATTTTCTAATCTTATTTTAGTGTGAGCCCTACATGTGGAAATATTTCTCACATTGGATTCACTTTGATGACATGTATTTTTCTCATTGGCCCAAATTTGAAAACCTTTATATGTGGCCCAACAACTAATTTTCTTCTCACAAGTTACAAAAATGTGGCACATGTCCATTCTTCGGGGTGATGAGGATAAGAGAGTAGTTAGTAGTTTCACAAAAAAATTGTAAAGCTTCCAACCTGTAAGGATGTAAAATTACACTCGTCGAAAATGCTTCCATACTACACCACGTGTCTTTAGTGTTGGTCTTTAGAGATAGAAATACAGTTTGAAGCATTGCGTAAACCGTAAGACTACTAACTACGAATGAAAAAATGCCCCGCCTTGAAATGGAATCATAGGTTGTCACATGTATTTCCCATTGGGCCTTGGATACATAAGCATATTAAATAAAATTATAAAAATTGTGGAACTATAAACTACCGGACTAAGAGGATTCTCCCTCGTCCAGCCTACAATCGGATCATGCTTGACATCCTTTGGCGTCAAAATTTAGAGATGAGAGTGTAACTTACAGTTTTGCAACAACTTTAAAGTTATAAGATGCATAACTACACAATTGAGTTTTTTCCTTGTATCATCTTAGATTCTTTAAATATTCCTCGATCGGGGTTTATAAGTGTTATTTTAGTTTATAACTTTGTTAAAGTTATAAAATTTCTCATAAGGTCTGCATACCCTAGATTCTTCGAATATTACTTTTCTTGCACCTCGGGGTGAGATTGTAGGTTGTAAACTTGCAAAATTATAGAGAAATCAATTCCCAAAAAGTGTCCTTATTCCATAGGATTGATCACTCAACCAATTCCTTAACAACATCACCTACTCCCCTCAAAATTTCAAACCATCAAATCAACAAGAAATATAGGAAATATTAAGGCATTAAAAACACACAAACAATTGACCGGGATTGTGGTATGGGTTAGTAAAAATGAATCTCGGGGAACACTAAACATCTTGAAATGTCAAAGAGCTAACGAAATGGGAAAGACATGCCAAATTTTCAATGGGAATACAAAACATATCATGATTTACAAAAGGATCAACTCAGAGCAACCATTTTCTCTTGCTTGGGGATGGGAACCCCCAATGAGTGCTACAACAACCACATAAAAATCATCGATGAAGTATGCTAGATGCCTAATCCATTATATAATGAGTCATGTAATAATATACCTATTTATTTAAATTTCATAACACCATGAGAACAAGACAAAAATGGATCACGAGAGAGGACTAGAAGAGAACAAAAATCATCAAAACAAAGGGAAAAACAACCAAAATGTACAATGTACAACCAAATACAAAGAGACATATAATTAATCCAAAAATTGCTTGAGATTCCTACCATTTATAGGTAGCTCAAGGAATTATCCTTCCAAATCCATTAAGAAGAAGGTATTTTCCCGGTTCCAAGGTCAATGGAATAGGGACCCATCCATAATGCATTAAACTTAACATTTTATCCTTTATCTTCATGTCTTCTATACCATTACGGGACCAAGTCACTAACATCAAAATTACTTGGAGAGACTTTCATATCAAATATACTCTTAATATTATCTTTGAATATGATGTTCCTCCGATGAGATACTCTCCTCACCACATCAAGATAAATAATTAGGTTGATCCTTGCAACATAAGAATCAAATCCATCTCCCAATTTTTACATAAACTGGTAAGCTTACAACTACAAATTAAGGGTTATGACCTCTTAGATACCATACACCACTTCAAATTGGCCTTTTCTAGTGGATATATTTGATGTAACTCTATTGGCCCATAAGGAAAGCTTAAGATGCTCACACCACTTTCTCTTGTTAACTTCCAATTCCCTTCTAAGTATTTTGAGAAAGTTCATATTACTAAATTAATATTTCCCATTCCCTTGAGGGTTGTAATTGGAAGAATATGTGATAATTATTCAATACTCATCAAACATGGTTGTTAAAGGTTTGGATTTGAATTTCATGCAATTTTTAATACATGTAGACACTAAATCACGCACTTTGGGTATGTTTCTAGGTCATGATCAAATACCACTATTCATATGATTCATAAGTGAGAAAATTACTAACTGATCACTATATTTAGCCTATTTTATTTCTTTCTATTGTCCTTCTTGGTATTATATACCTTATTTCCTAGTTTGACTTTCAACACTTCAATTTTTTTGAGTCTGGACACCATTTGCTAGCCAGATGATGCCAAAGACTAGGCTCCCTAATCCCTTATGGGAGCCCCCGACCTCTTTGTATCTTGCTCGCATATTTTGGGTCATTTATATCTATTGGGAATATTTATTTCATATGGGTAAGAATTTAAGTGGTTAATTAGGAAATTCAAACAAGGGTATCATATAAATACAAATCTATGTGACCATACTAAAGTACCAAACACTAAGCATATATGACTATCACCTAAGGTTGCATCCAAGAGAATTATAAGAGTATCATAACATCCATCTAGATTCACAAAAGGGAAACAAAAATGCATTATTCTACATACAATTCATAGGAGGGGAAGTTAATTTTTCCATGCACACATCTATCTACATTTTCTAAATCTAGCTATTGTTTGCTATTCAAGTGCGTCTGGCACAAGAGGCACATAGGGCACAATTCTACACACACACACATACAAAAATACATGGAGTATGAAATGTAGTGTAGTGCTTGGATCGTAAGTTCACTTAGTTAGGTGACCACCTGGGGTTAGTCGACTCCCCATTTATATATTTTTCTTTTTAGGATTTGATGTGTTTTGGGGTTTTGTAGGTGCTCTTTCTTGTTGCGGGTTTCGTGCAATTAACAACAAAGTAAAAGACATACACATGACTAAATGTGACATGTAGAAAACATATTTTGACCCTATAATACTTCATTTCGAGAAGTCACATGTGTCCAAAGGAGGTATGAAGCACCCTAGGCACTGTGACCTAGTCTAGGTTCCCTACTCCCAACATTTCAACATTCACAAAATTTTATGGGCTTGGTTGTGACAGTCTGCCCTCTTATTTCATCACTTGTACATCTCGGTATAGTCTAGGTTTATTTGTGAAACAACTAAGTCTTCTTTCATCCCTCATGCACTTAGGGTTTCAAATTTATTATCTTACTTGCTTGTGTGAAATATGCACTTTATTATTTATATTTGCGCTAGTACTTAATTAGAATTTAACATCTATATTGCTATATTTCAAACACTCTTGGGTCTTAATTTCTTTAGTTATCACTTTCTTTCTTAGGGGATTATAATCATGGATGTCTCCATCCATGCCTTCTTGTAGGACCATCCTAATTGTATCAATAAACTCAGGTCCTATCTAGCTAACACTTATATTCATCCTCATACCTCGTTTGAGTATGTGTATCATAAGTTTACTTCTACTTTATCTCTCAATGAATATCACATTACTTTCACCTCGATGAGTTTAATTTACAATAAATGTTGGATCACAACCCCCATGTACATTCAATTTTGTATCAATAATATCAGGGTTAAGTATGCTTTAGTTGATAATGGTTTGGGACTCAATATTTGAAATATTGATTTTATCCATCAATTGGGTCTTTATGAATCCTCTTTGGCTCCTTCATCTGTCTCTATTTGTGGATTTGAAAATATCCCCAAGTGTGTCTTAGGTACTATCATACTCTCTATCACCATTGGGCCATGTACTTTACCTTCTTTTACTACGCCATTGGGCCATGTCACCATTGGGAAACATTATATTACATCATCATGCCCTTTGGCCTTAAAATTTTGGGGCCACCTATCAACGAGTAATGACACACATCTTTCATGATTATATTCACAAAATTCTTGAAGATTATGTTGATCAAATACTTGATAAATCATGACACCATTCCACACATGCTCAAGACCTCCACACACTCTTTGAACATTTACGACAATGTAAGTATGCTTAAATCCAAAGAACTATGTTGTTGGAGTTAAAAATGGCAGCTCCTTAGATACATTATCTCAATACATGGTATTGAAATAGATCTGATAAAATTAGGGAAATTGTTGACATGCCTCCACCTCAAAATTTGCATCAATTACACTCATTATAAGAGAAAATTCAAGCTATTCGATTGTTTCTTACATGATTGTTAATAAAATGCAACCATTCACATTATTAATGAAGAAGGATACTAGATTTGTAGAGGATGATCACTTCCAATAATAATTTGATGTAACTAAAACATATATCTTGAATCCACATTGTCTTATTCCCTCTCTTGGTGAGCATCCTTTCTTGTTATATATTTCTGCCACATTTCATGCTTTAGGAGCCCTCCTAGCGCAACACGATGATTCTCAACATGAGAGGGATGTATATTATATCAGTTGGACTTTACTCTCTTATGAATACAACTATAGTTATGTGGAAAACTATGTATTTGTCCGGTCTTTATAGCAGACAAGTTGTGCCACTAACTTCTTAATAATGAGGTACATATAATTACAAAAATAGATCCATTATGATACATTTTGTTCCACAAAAATATCTTGGGACATTTGGCAGATTGGGTCATGCTACTCACTGAATTTAATTTCAAATTCATTCCACAAAAAGAAATCAAAGGCCAAGCCATTGATGATCAATTGGCTGAATCACCTCTACCTAATGCATCTTCTGTCTCTAATTCCTTTTGTGATGATTTCACTACTTATGCCATCGACTCTAATACTTAGACCATGTATTTTTATGGATCTCATAATCATTCGGGAATAGGGACTAGGATAGTCTTCATCAATCAATGAAATGATTCTCTCCCCTTTGCATACCGCTTAGGGTTTTCTTGTACTAATAACATCATTGAGTATGAAGCCCTCATTCTTGGCCTTACCACTGCTTGAAAGCTCCTTATCTAAAATATCTACATACATGGTGATTCACAACTCTCTATTAATCAAGTTAATGACACATATCACAAAAAGAGGAGCACCTAATTCCATTTAATACACTTTTTAAGGATATCTTAGTTACATTTGATTCTTACTCTCTTACTTCCATCCCCCGTAAAGACAATCGTCATGCAGATGTTATGGCTAGTGCAACATCACTTATCCCTCAAGACATCACTGATGAGAAATCCACGTTCATAATTCAACACTTACAAAAACCCTCCACTTCTAAACTAACTCTTGCATCTTATGCTATCACACAAAATCATGATAGCCCCAAATGGCTTACTCTAATTTACAACTTCCTTTATCGACAAACCATTCCCGATGGTATACAACCTCATAAAGCTCATCGCTTGAAACATGAGGCCACACATTATGTCATCATAGGGGAATAATTATTTAAACATGCATTTTATGGCCATCTACTATGATGTATCAGACTCACTGACATACCCACTGCTATCTCTCAGATACATGAGAGCCTATGCGGTGTCCACTTTTCTGGTAAAATCATGTCACAAAAGCTATTATGTCAGGCTATATTAGCATAATATGGAGAAAGACTTATTAGATTATGCTACACACCTTTGTGATAGATGCCAAAATCATGAAAATCTTCATCATGCACATGCATATGGTCTCTATCCAATTTCTCGACATGGTCATTCTCTCTATGGGGTTTCGATCTTATTGGTATGATAAATCATGAATCAACTGATGGCCACAGGTATATTATTACCACTATAGAGTATTTTACTAAATGGGTTGAAACAAAACCACTACGAACTATAAGTGGTTCTGATATTTGTGGTTTCATCACTACTTACATCATTACATGATTTGAATTCCCTCTGCCATTATCACTAATAATGGGTCTTCTTTCAAAAATAAGGATGTTAATTTTTTTGCATAAAATTAAAAATTAAACAATCATTCTCTAATCCTTATTACGCACAGGTAAATGGATAAGACAAGGCCACCAATAAGACTATTTTCAAAATATTACTCAAAAGCTGTTGTTACTAGTGGTGATGACTAGCATAATCAAATCTTATATTCTCTTTGGGTTTACCATACTAGTTTTCCTACGCCCACTAATTCCACCCCTTTTTCTCTAGTCTATGGTACTGAGGCTGTCATCCCACTGGAACTTGAGATATAATCATTATGCATTTCACTCAAAGGCATACTTGAAGACAATAAATATCAAAAAAACATCTTACATGAGCTAGAAATGCTTGACTCTCACCATGTCCAAGCTCTTGAACATTTTCGTGCATATCAATCTCACATTGCCCAAGCATAAAATTATAAATCTTGTCCTCATGAGTTCAATGTGGGTGATCTTATGTTAAAATAAAATTAGAAAAACACGAATGAAGCTCCTCTTAAAGGAAAATTTAAGCCCAATTGGCTTGGTCGTTATATCATTACTGATAAGCTTGATGGTGGCATCTATCTCCTTACCACTCTCTTGGGTAACCTACTAAAGAACCCACTAAACGTTATGCATCCTAAGTGATACTACACAAAAAATGCACATTACCCAATGACACACTCTTATGCTATGGTTCATGCTTGAATGTTGAGGGCTCAGTACATTCATGAACCTCACATCATACAAATGACACATTTCACACTCGAAACATTCACGAAACATATTTCTCATACACATTCAAAATGAATCACTACCCTATGAAACACTCTAGTTCCATAGTTCATACTCTTTGTTGAAGGTATAAATCTAAAATGAGCCTCATCACACTCACTCACTACACTTTACACTTTAATGATCATATCTTTCTAGCACACACTTCAAACCATTTCCTGATGACACACTCTTGTTCTATGGTTCATTCTTGATTCTACTGAGGGGTATTTTATAAATGAACCTCATCTCATGCATATTCATTCACATTCACTTAGGGGTATGCTGATCCTATCACATTCACTTTGCATTCCATTCAATTCACATCCACAACATACGTGCATATATTGGTCACACATTGTTCTTGCTCACTTATACTTGCATAATATCTCTGTTAGTGCAGATTCACAAAGACCCACGGATGTTTATCAGATTTTTAGTTTGATACTTAGACATCCAGTGTGAATGCACAACATTGAATCTTTTCCCCAAGTGTGGGACTTGATAAAAATGGGAAAAGAATCCCCATATTAGAGGCTAGTTCCTCAACTCCTTTGATCAGATGTATGACTTGAAAATTGCAGAGGTTTAAACTCAAAAACCTACTCTAAATTCCAAGGGGACAGAGATAGAGAATGCAAAAGAAATAAAACTAATACTAACAAGGTGATACACCAAAGGAGTGGTGAAAATTTTGCTTCTAAAATTGACAAAGATCACTGAAATGTGAACAAAACATCATGCATGTGCATCGCTAAACTATAATGAAAGATCAGAAATGAAGCAAACAACACAAACAGAGGATTGGAACTCATTCACAGAGCTTGTATTGTCATTTCCAATATAAAAATACATGCATTACAACAACAGAGAGGCATAAAACATATTTCAGTCTTGGAAGAGGTCGATAATCCAAAAATCACTTTTTCGGTGGAAGAGGGAGCTCGTAAAACATAAAAATGTCCAACCCCTTACAAATGAGCCAAATCTTGCTTTTTACAATGAAAATTCAAGCTCGGAAGGAGAAACATGGGAAAACGTGAGTGGATGCTTCAACCACCAACCAAATTGTATTAAAATAGCATGGGTTCCCCTGCCAAACCATTCCTTGATGTTTTTACCATGCTGGGAGAGAATGCGAGCCATACTTCATTAAAAATGGTGGTTGAAATGTCATTTATATTCTTTTCTCCATGCTAGAGGCGTTTTCTATTTTATCTCCCAAAAATCCAAAAAACACAAAATTTATCCCTCCATCATGTAGAGAATTTCACCATCTTTCCAACGCCACCAAGAACGTGAAAATCTGAGCCCTAGATCAAAATTTATGCCCTTATGAAGATTTAGGGAAAAACTAGGGCAAATTTGAATTGGCGGGCCGAAAATTTGAAATTTTCCCTCTTTTTTGACTTTGGGAAAATTTCCCCAAAAATCTCTACCACACAAAGCTCCAAGGACATGTGGCAAGTTTTGATTGGTCATGGGGGTGCGCTTCCAAATTTTCCTCTGATTGTGTCCATTCCCCGAATGGGACACGTGGCACCTGGCATTGGCATGGTCTTGACAAGTTCTTCTCCTCCACGGGCCTGCCTTAACATTTTTGTTGACCCCCTAGACACGTGGAAACCATTGATTGGTGTGGGCCTACGCGGTCGGGCCTTCATTTCAATATTTTCCATCGCTTGGAAAAAAGGAAAATTTTCCTTCGCTCTCCCGCCACTGACGCTCCTGAGGCACGTGGTGCCCTCCAATTGGTCCTCGGGCTTGTGCTTCCGAATTTCCCCTTGTGCCAATCCTTTGAAATTTTTCCATTTCCTTCTACCAAGCCAAACCACGACACTCTGAAACACATGGCACCCTCCATTGGCTAGCGGGCCTTCCGCCAAAAAAATAAAAAATCTTTGTGCGCCCCACCAATTTTTGATAAAATTTTTCTAAGTTTCCTCCACCCCCACTATTCCAATGCCACGTGGCACATCTTGATTGGCGCGGGACTCTCATGGGAAAATTTCCCCTAAGACTCCGCTGAGCTATAACTTGAAAAATACAAGGAGTTAGGAGGAAAACTTTACCATTCTGGAAAGATGAGAAGATTCTCTATCCAATGAAACCATTTCCAGAACATTTTGAGTTCATAAAAAGTAAAAAAATTAAACTGAGGCACAAGGGAGGGAGGAATGAAGGGAGTTAACCAAAAATAAGCAAGGGGCTTATTTTGGATAGCAATTTTGGCAACTCAGAGGGGTCATCTGCCTACTGGATGAAGTTATCAGTTGCTTAAAGCAATCCATTGGGTATGGAGTCATAAAATTCTCTGCTTGGAACCCCAACTGATTAGAAAATTACAAGGAGGAAGATTGTGAGAGTAGAATCATCACCTAATCTGGAACAAAGGCCTGCAAAACTACATGTTTGGGACCCAACTTGTGCCAAAGCACTTAGGGAAAGTAAAAAACTAAGCTACAATGAAACAATGTGCACAAGCACTTGGAGGAATGGAAATCTAAGCTAATATGTACAAGGTAGAGAGTTTTCCTTTAGTAACAATGCTTTAGATGGATTCCATTCACTAGAATCTATAGTTCTTCACCATCCAATGTAGATAGTTGGAAGGCATTGCTATTCTTACACTTTGTGACCATGTAGGGGCCACTCCAAATGGCATCAAACTTTGAATGCCTTCCTGGCTTTGCTCGGTCTGCATCCCATTTCAACACTAGATCTCCAATTTGGAAGGTTCTAGCCTTAGCTTTCCTATCAAAGGTCTTCTTGATCAAGGCTTGATCCTTCTCTATTGCTTGGGCTACATGCTCTTTGATTTCTTAGAGCTCCATCAATTCTGCATATCTCACCTCCATGGGTTCAAACTCCAACAATTCCAATTGCTTCATGAGTTCCAACGTTGGCACCTCAAGTGACATGGGCAAAATTACCTCTCTTCCATAAACAAGCTTGAACAGAGAATTACCTGTGGATCTCTTGGGAGTGATCCTATCAGCCCATAAGGCTGATTTCAATTTAGTATGCCAAGTCCTCTGATTTTCATCAAGAGTCCTCTTGATGATCCTTAACAAGTTCTTATTTGTAGACTCAGCTTGGCCATTACCTTGAGGGTAATAATTTGATGAAGTGCTCTAGATAAATTCTATTTTTGACAGCCCATTCAGTCACCTTGGATCCTATGAATACCAATACATTATCTGATATTATAGTGGTAGGTATACCAAATCTGGTTATTATCCCCTCATAGAAGTCTAGAATGCTAGATTCATTTGCTTCCTTAAGTGCCACTGCCTCAGTCCATTTGGTGAAGTAGTCTGTGGCTATTAGAATCCACTTGTGTCCTTGACTTGAGTTTGGGTTGATGACCATAATGAAGTCCAATCCCCATTGCATAAACGGTTGGTCAACTGAAATTGGGTGCAATGGAAGGGCAACTAATCTCTCTTTTCCTATGAAAAAAGCACAACTCCTGCACCTCTTGATCCATGCATAACAATCACTGAATACCTTGGGCCAATAGTAGCTAGCCTTCATGATCTTGAGGGATGTCACTCTTGGTGCAAAATGACCCCTAGCTATCCCACCATGGAACTCTTCTAGTGTTCTATCCATATAATTTGTTCCAATGCATCTCAGCAACACTCCATTTACATCTTTCTTGAACAAGTGCATATGGGACAACTTGCAATCTGAAGTGTCTTCTCTTGGTTTTGTTCATTTCTGGAGGGCATAGGCCTATGTGTAGGAAGTGCATTATATCTTGAGTCCAACAAGGAGTGAGGACACCATCATTCTCTTCTTGAACATTACCTTGTTCTTGGTTGTTTTATAGCACCAAAACAACATCCTTTTCATTGCATGTTTCCATTGATTTGCTTAAGACCAGCTGTTCACATAATCCTTTTCCTCAAACCAGCTTGGTGACCTTGATCTCAATGTCATACTCCATGACACGAGTAATCCACCTTGCACGCTTTTCATTTAGGTCCTTGTTGAGGAGGAATTCCTTAACTCCCACATGAGAAACCAGCAGTTGAACCTTGTTGTTTGAAACTCAGTTCTTAAATTTCTTCAAACCCCTAATCACTATAAGAACTTACTTCTCAATGAAAGAATATATCACCTCATAGTCCTCTAGGCTTTGACTAAAGAAAGCAACTAGTTTCTCTACATTTTCTTTGCTCTTCTGTACTAAAATTGTAGAGATTGTATCATCACCTCTAAATGCATAAAGGATGAAATCCTTGGAGAAATTTGGGTTAATGAGAGTTGGAGCTTGTGAGATAGCCTCCTTAATTGCCTCAAAACTTGCCTTACCTTCTGCTGTCCATTTGAAAGCCATGCTTTTCTTCAACATCATGGTTATTGGCTTGACAAGGGCTGCAAAGTCTGGCACAAACCTCGAATAAAATTGATCCTTCCCAAGAAACTTTGAAGGGCCTTCTTGTGGCTTGGTAATGGTAGTGATTTTATTGCTTCAACCCTCTCTGGATCAATTGCTAATCCCTCTTTTGAAACAATATGGCCAAGGAGCTTTCCTTCATGAGCTAGAAAAATACATTTTTGGGATTTAAGGATACCCCAAATCTTCTACATCTTTGGAACACTTGTCTCAAATGGAAGAGATGATCTGTTGCACTTTTAGAAAAAATAGTGATATCATCTAGATATATCAGCACCATCTTGTTTATCAATCCTTTAAATGCCATGTCCATTACCCTTTGGAAGGTAGCTCTAGCATTGGACAACCCAAATGGAATTTTCCTATATGCATAAGTCCCCCATTTGGTGGTGAAGGCTATTTTGAACTGATCCTCTTCCTTTACCATGATCTGATTGTACCCTGAGTAACCATCTAGCAATGAAAATCTCTCAGAGCCAACAACAACTTGTAGAATTTGCTCCATAGAAGGAAGTGGGTAATGATCCTTGAGAGATGCTCTATTCAAATCTCTGAAGTCTACACACAATCTAATTTCTCCACTCTTCTTTCTGACTAGAACTAAGTTTTCTACCCAACTAGAATGCTTGATGGGAAATATGATACTTGCCTCTATTAACTTATTCAATTCCTTCTTCATAAGAGGCTCCATGTGTGGATTAACTGGCCTTTGCTTTTTCCTGATGGGCTTAGCACTTGGATCCAATTCAATGGTGTGTTGAGCTAGCTTGGGATTGAAACCCTTCAAATCCTCATAGCTCCAAGCAAATACATCAAGAAACTCTTGACAAAGTTGCATAAACTCATACCTTTCTTGCTTGGTTACAACTTTACCAATTTGAAGTGATCTACCTTCTCCCACCAAGATGGGCATTAAATCTTCTCCCTTGAATTGGATGTTTTCTTTCTCTTTCCTAAATTGATCATTAGGATTAAAAATGGACTCCAAAGTGACAAGTCCTTTTGGTAGTTTGTTGGTTCTCAGCTGTACCACCTGATCACCATACTGTTGTTCTAATTTTTCCTAATTTTTGGCTGAGAACTCAGCTTCTTCTTGCAAGAAATTGATGATTTGTTGATCATTTTCAAACACTTGCCAACTTACATTATTGTCTAGCACTGAAGACCTTACAATCACATGAATTTTTTGTTGTACTTTATCTTCCTTGATACTTTCAACAACATCAAAGTCTGCCCTAACTGCTGCAAGCCTATCAGCAGCTTGGTTTTCTTTCCTAGGGATGGAATTGATGTTAAAGCCCTCAAAATCTTCAATGAGGTCCCACACCCTATTTTTGTAACACTTGAGCAGATCATTCTTGGCAGCATGCTGTCCTCTAACAGTTAACAATCAACTTATGTCACCAAGGAATTATAGATTTTTATACCTCTTTTAATTGACCAATGCAATCCTTGTATCAAAACTTCATATTCAGCAGTGTTGTTAGAGCATGCAAACTAAAACCTAAAAGCTGAATAATACTTAATACCTTGAGGTGAAACAAGCATTGCTCCCCCCGCACCACTCGTCTATTTCTTCATCCATCGAAGAATAGTTGCCATACCTCATTGTCATCCCTATGGTCTGATTTGGTGATGCTAGGCATAGGATGATTTTCTTCATGTATGTAATAGAATCCTAGCTCAGATTCTTCTATTTCTTGGTAGGGATCAAAAACATGTACCTTGCTTTCCCATTCATCAAGAGTTAAATCTAGGATGCTTCCAACCTTTGTATCAGCTTCATCTATGCTTGGATAATCCTCTTGATCAAATGCTGAACAATTGGCATTGATTGGGCTTGGAGTATGAGGCTCAATGTGAAATTTTGCAATAGGTTTAGACTTGATTGTGGCCTTAGTTCCATATTTGGTTCTAAATAACATGTGTGATCAATCAGCAGATAAGTAGCCTCCAATTTTAGCTGTGAAGTCCCTTGAAAAGCATAAGGCAAAGAGTGGTGGCAAATCTATTACTGACACATCTTGCAACACAGTAACATTGGGACATGCATGTAAAGTAAGATTCAAATCTTTGATCACTCCCACTGTTGTTACTTCTGTCCCATCTAATTGCACTACCCCTTTGGATATGACTTCATATTGGAGACCCAGTTGATTAGCTATTTGTTTGGGTATCACTGAGCTACTTGCCCCAGAATAAATCATGCAATTGTGTACTAGTTTATCCTGAATGATCAATGAAACAAAGAATGGAGGGGGCTTCAAAATTTTACCTTGTTGTCCTCCATGATTCCCTTTAGGCTGGGAAACATTGGTGAGTACCTTCTCTTGTATACGAACTTGCTGATTTGAAGTTGACCAATTCTTCATGACAGCTTATAGGAGATCTTTTTGGCTTGGAATGGATAATGATTCCCACATAGATACATTCACGTTTTTCTTCTTCATCTGATCAATGATGCTAAATGGGGATGAAACATCTCTTTTCTGTCCCTTGGTCTACACATTCTTTTCCTACACATGGGATGTAACAGTTGGTATTTGAGCTGATTTAGAAGATGACTTGGGCTGCCCTTGCATGTTTGGAACTTCATTTTGCTTACCAACACTTTGGAGAGTGATGGAAGGTTTTGGATCACCTGGAGCCAATGATTACCCCTCACCAATATTCCTCTTTTTTGACCTTGTATTGGTTGGTATACTCTGAGACACCGCTTGATTCATACCACAAAAATCCTCAGCCTGCCAATTTGCTAATGTAGTCTCATTTGGAGCTGCATTTTACTTGGATGTTCCTTGTTGTTGGTTTATTTCCTGGCTCACTTCACTCTCTACAACAGTTGTTGTCACCATCAAGGCTTGGTTCAAAGAACCATTGAAGCACATAGATTGGTTGTGAGGTTCATTGCATGGGAAACACCAATCATACTCTTGTGCCATATTATTTTGCACTGGCACTAAAGCTTTAGAGGCAAATGCATCATTGGGATTATAGGGATTAAATGGTTTATTGGCAGGAGGCCTTGTTTGATTTTGATTTTCAGTGGGTTGGGTGGTCTATTCGGATGATATGACTAGCTATTTTGATGAGGTTGAGGTTGATAAGACGGTCTAGAACTTTGGGCATGTTGCCTCTTGAGTGTAACCAACTCATTGCCCAAATTTTGCAATTGTTTCATGACTTCTTAAAGTTCATTTGAAGCACTAGAGGATGCAAGTAGAAGTTTCATTTGAGTTCGATTTCTAGGAGTGGGGATAGGAGCTATAGTAGGTGCTTGACTAGTTCTTAGATTTTCTAAATTTGGGTATAAGGGCATGGGAGGCTTAGAAGCCAACTTACCAGCTTGAATTAAGAAATTCTACACTCTAATGGCAATGCTATAAGCTGCAGGTATAGTCGTACCTCCCATTGTTTGAATTAACATAGATATATCATAATTTAAAGCTTTGAGATAGTATAGAAAATCACCTTCAGCTATTGGATTTACTGCCACTGGAATTCTATCCCAAGTCCTTTGAAATCTGAAGTTGAAGTCTGTCAGCTGCTCATTGGGAGCTCTCTTGATGGTTGTCAGTTGTTCCAAAAGAGACAAGTTGTCCCCTTTTTCTCCAAACTACTCATGGAGGGCTATGCATAACTGATTCCAATTTTGAATTGAACCAGCCCAAGGATTCTAAACCATTGCAATGCTTTCCCTTTGAATGAAGATGCCAATAATTTGACAACAATTTGCATCTCAACAATCTCATGGATTGCAAAAACATTAGCAATGTCTTTAACATGATCACCAGGAGTGGTATGATTTTCTCCAGTGAAGTATGAAATTTTCTTCAATGCTACAACTGGAACTGGATTTTGTGCATTGAGAGCAAGTGGGCTACTACCAGTGAAGTTGACATAAGTGTTGGGTTATGCCATTTTGATTAGCCTGAGAACCCTTGTTCATTAAGTGAAACGTCTAGAAGATGGAGGAGTTGATAGAGTTCTGTTTCGGTGGAGATTTAGACCTTTGAATAATCCTTCCTCTATGCCTTCTTCTAGGAGATAGCTGTAGATACTCAGACAACCCTTCTTCTCTGGATTTTGATCTTGTGTTGATTCTTCTCATGAATCTTCAGACTATGACTGCTGAAACTAGTTGATTTTTTCTCTTTGGAGCCACCAAATGTGCAGATCAAGGCTCTTTTCAAGCATGAAACTTGCAAAAATTCACATTAACTTGTTACAATGAAGATGAAGACCTCTAAGGTCCCACTGGGCATGCCAAAATTGTTAGTGTAGATTCACAACACCCTTGGATGTTTATCAGATTTTTAGTTTGATACTTGGACATCCAGTGTGAATGCACAACATTGAATATTTTCCCCAAGTTTGGGATTTGTAAAAAATGGGAAGAGAATCCCCAGATTAGAGGCTGGTTCCTCAACTCCTCTGATCAGATGTATGACTTGAAAATTGTAGAGGTTTAAACTCAAAAATCTACTCTAAATTCTAAGGGGATAGAGATAGAGAATGTAAGAGAAATAAAACTAATACTAACAAGGTGATACACCAAAGTAGTGGTGAACATTTTACTTTTGCAAATTGACACAAATCATTGAAATACAAACAAAACATCATGCATACACCGCTAAAGCTGTAATGAAAGATAAAAATGAAGCAAACAACACAAACAGAGGACTGGAACTCATTCACAGAGCTTGCATTATCATTTCCAATATCAAAAATACATGCATTACAACAATAGAGAGGAATAAAACATATTATAGTCTTGGAAGAGGTCTGATAATCCACAAAATCACTTTTTGGTGAAAGAGGGAGCCTACAAAACATAAAAATGTCCAACCCTTTACAAATGAGCAAAATCTGGCTTTTACAATGAAAATTCAAGCTCATAAGGAGAAACGTGGGAAAACGTGAGTGGATGCTTCAACCACTAACCAAATTGCATTAAAATAGCATGGATTCCCCTGCCAGACCATTCCTTGACATTTTTGACCATGTTGGGAGAGAATGCGAGCCATACTTCATTAAAAATGGTGGTTGAAATGTTAGTTCTGTTCTTTTCTCCATGCTAGAGGCGTTTTCTATTTTCCTCTCCACAAACTCACCAAAAAACAAAATTGATTCCTCCATCATGTAGATAATTTCACCAGCTTTCCAATGCCACCAAGAACGTGAAAATCTGAGTCCTGGATCAAAAGTTATGCCCTTCTGAATATTTGGGGAAAAACTAGGGCAAATTTGAACTGGCACACCGAAAATTTGAAATTTTCTCTCTTTTTTTAACTTTGGGAAAATTTCCCCAAAAATATCTGCCACACGAAGCTTCAAGGACACGTGGAAAGTTTTGATTGGTCATGGGGGTACACTTCCAAATTTTCCTCTGACTATGTCCATTCCTTGAATGGGACACGTGGCGCCCGACATTGGTGTAGTCTTGACAATTTCTTCTCCTCCGCGGGCCTACCTTAACATTTTTGCCGACCCCTTGGACATGTGGCAACCATTGATTGGCATGGGCCTATGCGGTCAGTGTTCATTTCAATATTTTCCATCGCTTGGCAAAAAAGGAAAATTTTCCTCCGCTCTCCCACCGCCCAACGCTCTTGAGGCACGTGGCACCCTCCAATTGGTCCTTGAGCTTGCACTTCTAAATTTCCCCTTGTGCCAATCCTTAGAATTTTTTTCCATTTCCTTCTTCGAGCTAAACCCCGATGCTCCCGAGGCACATGGCGCCTCCAATTGGCTGGCGGGCCTTCGGGAAAAAAAAAAAAATCTTTGTGTGCCCTGCGAATTTTTGATGAAATTTTTCTAATTTTCCTCCGCCCCTGCCGTTCCAATGCCACATGGCACATCTTGATTGGCCATGGGACTCTCATGGGAAAATTTCCCCAAGACTCCATCGGGCCATAACTTGAAAAATACAAGGAGTTAGGAGGAAAAATTTACCATTCTAGAAAGATGAGAAGATTCTCTATCCAATGAAACCATTTCAGAACATTTTGAGTACCGAAAAAGAAAAAAATTCAACTGAGGCACAAGGGAGGGAGGAATGAAGGGAGTTAGCCAAAAAATAAGCAAGGGGCTTATTTTGGATAACAGGTACACTTTGCTTAATATGTTAGTTGGATACATTATATGCCGTTATATTTTCTATATGCATGTACATGTTCACTTTCCTTATAGATGTGATCACATAATCTACACATATTATTACACACAACATGTATGCTTAGCACTATACCTCTTATTAGTCCCACAATAGGCTCCCGTGGTCATCCAATGTCATACACATCACAAGTACTATAGTTTCATTTTATACTATTTCTTATTCATTCTAAAGCACACTACATTTTATTGGATCATACACATTTTCACATACTTTCTATCTTCCTAACATGATAATAGGTGTGTCATGTGCAACATTTACTTTGTAGGAACTCTTGGCTACCATGGTTGTCTCGAAACTTTTCTCGCTATTATTTTTCATTGCTTGTCATTGTTTTCCATTATTTGTGGGCTATTCCCTTTGTATTGATGCACACCGTATGCTTTTGGTCACTTTGGCCTTGATTGTTTTTTTGACATCATGAGTGATGTCCCATTTTTGAAACCCACTTTTCATGGTCTACATTGTATTCTTGCTTTCTAGCTTACACATTATTTTCTATATGTGTATTTATCTTGCTTGCACTAACACTTGTTTTTAGCCACTTTATTTGCATGTGCCTTGGTTTTCGCAAGTATATTTCCCTCCCCTGGGGTATCGATTACAATTCGGTAGTCACCCTCTGTTGGGTCACATTATCCTAGTGATGACGTATGCACCCCAAATGAGGGGGGCATCATTGGGTGAATTAGTCACCCCATATAATAGTCTATAGTCACAGTTTAGTACCGGTACAACACATTCTTCGCCAAAGAACATCCCAGAACCGACTTGGGTCTTCAAACAAAACACGAAACCCATTCCCAACACTAGATAGTAGCACCTAGGTGCCCCTGACCCTTCTTATGACCAAGGGGTAGTTACATAGTTTTTCTCGCTTTTACACAATTCACAACACTTTACACAATGACTTTTACATGACACTACAATCCTTCGTAACTCGACATGCATGCATTATACCTTCTTTTCTATTTTCACATTAGATCGAAATGGATTGGATTTACACACACCATCCGTAGTGGTGTTTATACTTGTAAGTAGTTAAAGGTTGAAGAATACAACTGAACTTTCTCCCTAAACTTCTTCCACACTTAGTGTGAGATTTCTGAAAAACTTGTTCTTAGCGTGAGATTGCCCAAAAAATTGCTCTTCTACCACATCTTCAAGATCCTTTCTACACTCTTCACTCATCACGGATCAGGTGCACATGTTTGTTTTCACATTTTTTCACACTTTTTACACGTTTTGATTGAAATTTTCATATACATGACTTTGACTACTTGTTTTCTCTTCTCTTTTACAAGTTCGACCTTATGGGAAGAAATAGTGAGATCATCAAGCATCAAATGCCATCAATAATAGGTACAACATGACATCTAAACACACATTTTCACCCCTAGGGTCATCATCATTTCCACTTCCTCTTCTCTAGCTCCCATACTTCACCTTTTGTCACTCCACAATTTTTCTTGTCTCCGCAACACACTTTTTGCCATCGATATACATAGTTATGAGGTAAAAATTCTATCTACTTTATTTTATCGATCATTATATCAACAACATAAAGTGGGGGAAAATGTAGACACTAACTCACACACTTTAGATACATTTCTAGGTCCTGATCACATACCACTATTCATATGATTCCTAAGTGAGAAAAGTACTAATTGACCACTGTCTTTAGACTCTTTTCTTTCTTTCTATTTTCCTTCTTGGTCTTACACACCAAATTTCCTATTCTAACTTTTGACAGCTTTAGTTTTTCCGAGTCTGGACACCAGCGCACATCTAGGATGCCAACACTAGGCGCCCAATCTCATCCGGGTGCCCGCAACCTCTTTGTATATTTTTCACATCTTTTGGGTCCTTTATAGCTGTTGGGCATATTTATTTCTTATGGGTCAGCATTTTAGTGGTTAATTACAAAATTCAAATAAGGGAATCATATAAATATAAATATATGTGACCATAATAAAGGACCAAGCACTAAGCATATAATATTATCACCCAAGGTTACATCCAAGAGCATCAAAGTATCCATCCACTTCACATAAGGGACAAGGGATTGCATTCTTTTACATACACTTCATAGGAGGGGAAGTTCATTTTTCCATGCACGCATCTATCTACTTTTTTAACATCTAGCTATTTCTCACTATTCAAGTGTGTCCGACACAAGAGCCTCATAGGGAAGGATTCTACACACACACAAAGAACTACATGAAGTATGAAATGTAGTGAAACACCCAAATCATAAGTTCACTCAATTGGGTGACTTACGGGGTCATCACATCTTTTTATTTTTAGGATTTTATGTGTTTTGAGGTATTAAATGTTATTTTTATTATTGTAGGTTTCATGTGATTAACAATGAAGTACAATGACATACATGTGATATCTAGTGAACATCTTGCGACCCTATGAAACCGAGTTTCGAGCTACTAAGTAGTCACAAGAACACATAGGAGGTCCAGTAGAGCTCAAAGTGTCCCTGACCCAATCTAGGTGACCTAGTGGTTTCTGGGATTAGTTGTACTAGTATGCCCTCCTATTTCATAATTTTTCCAACTCAATATCATCTAAGATTATTTGCTAACCAGCTAAGTCTTCTTTCATCCCTCTTGCACTCAGGGTTTCAAATTTATTAGCTTACTGTTGGTGAAAAATTTTTGTCAAGGGACAAATTTTTGGGTTTCTTACCAATGCTATGGGAATCTAAGTCCCTCTACTTAACCGGTGTGGATTTTGTATATGCATGCACAAGAAAATGTGGATTTCGTGGTGGTATTTTGACTGGGGATCCAATAGGGGCACTTTCACTGACCTTGTGGAAAATATAGTAATTTATTACTAGGGAGGAATTTGTTTGTAAAGAAGGAAAGGGGAGTGAGAAATGAGATAGGGGAACTAATGTTGTAGGTAGGAAATTAGATTCCTGCACACACTAGTTAGAAACTTCAACACATGCATTTATGAGAAGAAACAACCCTGCAAATGGCAACAAGATGAGATAAGATTGTGAACTCAAAGTTTCTAAAATATCCTCATCAAAAAGGCTAGAAACTCCTTCTTCTTGTATTGATGCTTAAACAAAAGTTGTACATAGTGTGGGAATGGAATAAATTTGAGAGTGGAGGAAAGTAGAAGAAAATGGCTATCTCCTTTTCTTTCTCTAAGTACAATGCACTCTTGAGTTTACAAGATCAATTTCCAACCATTTGAAATGGGAATGGATTTACAATTTATAGAATGAGAGATGACTCGTCATCTACCCCTCAATGGCTTTTCATATGTCCTCATGTAACTTAAAACTTTTCAACTTCCTAGGAGAATATTAAGTCCCTTTTTATAACATAAAGGTGACTTTTACATTAGAATCATAAAGTTTCTTTTTAATTTCATTAAAGGACATCTAAAAAGTGCACCCCCAATGAATAATTAGAACATGGAGGAGAGATAAAGTAGGGAGAGAAGAGAGGAGAGAGAGAAGGAAGAAGAAGGGGGAAGAAACACTGATGATGAATAATCTTCCTTCGATGAAGTCCATAGCTCCTTCTAGATGACTTGATGAGGTGTTCCACTATAGTGAACTTTGCATCTCCAAACTCTTTATACCCTGATAAATTCCTTCATCTTGGCTCATAAACACTTGTCGAGTTGAATGAATTGTTCTGCTGATGACCGTAATTCCAACCCTGCGTATGATATACCTATGACCCGAACCATCTAGTGAGTGTTAAAAGACACTATTGAATTCCCTGAGATGAGTCTTGAATTCCCTATGAGAAATGCCCATGGATGATCCCGAATGATGGTGTTGACTGAATGATCATCCCTCTATGTTCCATTATGCCAAAACTTCCCTTTGAGTGTAACTTACTATTAATAGCAAGTGCCTAGATGGGAGACTTACCATTTTTAGTAAGAGGTGATTTTTTCCTCTTTTTAACCATCGTGACGTGATGAAAGAAATCATTTGATCTTGCACACACTACCTTCGCCTTGACCACTTCTTGGGGTGAATTACTATTTTTAGTAAATACCCATATAGGGGATTACTATTTTTGGTAAGTGGTCATTACCACCATTTTTTTCTTTTGATGATCATTCGAGCTTCTTGGTGATCTTCAAGATACATCGCCTTTCCCATAGCCACTTTTGATGGTGACTTCCCAAACATAATAAGTATGTATAGGAAAATCACTATTTTTAAAAAGTGGAATTCCAAAGACTTGGTTTGCGATGGAACATATTTTTTTGGACTCATCTCATCATCGTGGTCACATCCTTAAAATTTTACATGCTTTGACTCACTAGAATGTTTGGAAATAAAATTTAAAATTTTCACTTGGTAGTGGCTTTGAGCATGGAGCTGCCATGTTGGCCTTTAATGGAGCTTAAAATTTACAAGTCTGGTTTTTGTCTTAGATCATGGCAAGATAAAATCAATTGTGATATCTTTTTCATTTGGAGTGTGTGGACTATTTTTAGCTTGATCCAATAATTAGATTGTTGGGACATCCTACAAACGTGAACTAGGGCATGAAATGGGATTTTTGTTGGAATGATTGATTTAGGGCATCATTTGACCCCTCGTTTATTGCATCTTGATTGTCTTGAAAAATGTGGAAGTCTACAAAAGATGGAACCTCAATCCAACTTGTATCTTGTAAGAAATTAATATCTTTTGATTGGGTGACTTCGTGGTTATCTAACAAAAATATTCATTTCATCTTCATTCTTCATTTCTTCAACACTTTTGATCAATATTTCCTCTGAGACATATGCATTTTCATGGATTTTAGTGTTTATTTGTTGTGGTATATCTAGTTTAGAGAATAAATGGTGGAATGGGTGTGAGCAAGTAATGGTGGACAAGTTACAGAGTAATGACAGGGTGAACTTTGGAGAAGAAATGGGGGGACATAACGGCTAAGTGTAAGATTTAAATTATTAAAAAAAATGCACATCAAGGGTGAGGAAAATTTTTACAACCTTGATGTCCATCACCTCAAAGGGACATAAGGGACATCAAATTCCACAAATATCAAGGAGATGACACATGTTAGTGATTTGATGGTTGAGAATGAAGGCTTGACAAACACCGGGGATAGAAATTCGTTCTTAAACAGTCACATGAGTGACCAACAGTCTCCTTAGGGGCTGGCTGCATTTTTCATATTTTATGTTTGTCACCTCAAAGGGACATGAGGGACATCAAATTCCATGGTGAGCAAGGTGATGACATGTGGTGGAAATCTGATGGTGAAGGCTTTGAGCCCCCGTATGCACTGGGGCTGAACCGGTAGTCCTAAAGGTTGTATGAGGCTCCAGATGGCTTATGGGGCTAGGTGAATTTTTCCATGTCTTATGCCCTTGAGTTTGAGGGACAAAAATCCTTCCTGTGTTCTCGTAGTTGACACATGTCCTCCCAAAATTTTCCTAACTCCCAAACTTGCTCTAAGAGGACAACTTGAAACAATGATAATTTGAGCTCCCAATGGACTATTTTGATAAAATTTTATATGATACTAACTAAAAATGGACTTTTGAATCCAATGGTGGGCATATCAGGTATTGATTACTCCATTTGATACTTGAATAATAGGATTTTTGATTTGGTACTCCACCTATACATGAGAACAATCACGCCATGTATGCATTGCAAAAAAGTGTTGTGAAAAAATTAATTTAACCGTATTGTAGGCCTTAGAATTCCCTTTATGATGATGTTTTTTTGCTCCTAACTCCATCCAGAGCTCCCAGAATTTTCTTTTAAGCTCAACAATGTTTTTGACCTATGCACTGCTTAGGCCCGTGAACCCTGTTTTTGATCAAACTACTCCAAACCCTCCAAATCTTCCCTGAATATTCCAAAATCACATCCAAGATGTTTCTAGGTCTTAAATTCACCTCAATATTGGATTTAGATCTTCCATTTCACTTCAGGGGGTCACTCTAGTCCTGGGAAGGCCAGTGATAGCCCTTCCAAACACTGCTTGGAGATAACATTTTTCAAGAACTTCTATAATAACCTAGGGCTTGAATTGAATTTCCTAATTCACCTAGGGGGATGTGTTAACATAAAATTAAAGGTCATTGGAAATGATTTGGTAGACTCAGGGTGCCTCAGAAGGGTAAAAAATGAAAACTTTGACACGGGGGTATAGTTTTCGCTTTAAAATTGACAATTTCCTTGTTGCACATTTACATGGAAATAACTGGCTCTAGCTTGGGGACATGATGTGGACTAAGTACAACAAATACATGACGTGGAGAATATAGAATCTCAACTTTAGACCATATAATCTATTTACCAATGCCTTATCCATTGGGCCTTGCAAATTCATGTACAACTTATGACAAAAGAGAGAGAGAGCAAAGAAGGAAACACACACACACACACAAAAAAAATGAAAGGAAACAACACAAAAACAAAAAGATAAACACACCTAGAAATCACCTATGGTACAAGGGGGACAACCTGCTTTCATTGAAGCACTTTATATTCCTCAAAAGTTACCCCTGAGTGGGCAACCCTGAGTGATGTTGTTATGCGAAGCCATTGATTAGTTCTAGAAAGTAGCCTCCTTTCCTTAACTGTTTATGAAATCCAAGTGCTTCCATGATTGTATGTGTACTTGGTAGGAGTGAGTCTACATGATCTTCTTGATGCTCAAGCCTTCACTTAGAAATTCCATTTCCTTCATGTTCTTTGAAATTGGTTTCATAGCACTAGTTACCTTTCGTGTTTATCCACATAGCTAATTCTTCATTGAGCATCTCATCGCTGCCCCAAAGCTGATTTTCATTCAAATTTCTTGAATATTCTAAGTTAATTTCTTTCCTAGTTCTATGCTCATTGATATCTCCTCCATGAGAAACCTTAGATTCATCCTTTATCTCTATTCCACTGTGAGGCGTTTGAGTACTGATGGGAGCATTTGAGGAAAACTCATACTTGTCTTGTATGGCCATGGCATGAGTTAAGAGATCAAGAATCAACTCAGCTCTTTCGTAACTTCTACTACATCCAATAGTTCTTAAATGGAGCTCTCCTTTGTTAATGTTATCAAATTTTGCACATAGGACAAAATTGGACAACAGGGGTCCTATTATGATCAAATTACGACATTGGTCCTGGGGCCCATTTCTGGTCATCACGGAGATAAAATGATTAAAATAATTAATAAATTGATAAGTGAGCTCACCTAGCTTTAAACAGGGTCAACTTGGATCCCAACTCGAGCTCAACTTAGTTACCAGCTTAGTTGGGGACTCGATAAGATCAAGAGTAGAGATCAATTATAAGTACAATTGAATTTGGAGTCAATGATAAAAAAATGACTCAACGATCTCAATGGAGGATTTGCACATGTTGAGCGAGTCATTTTCAAGTTTTGGTGAATATTTTAGAGACAAAGGGTGCTCGATGTGTAGCTCAATGGTAGGAAGGGGTTGGCCATTTTTTATGAAAACATAACAAGGCAATGTCTATATGAGCCAACTCGATCGAGTTGGTCACAGCAGAAATCCAAGCTCATAAACGAGTTTTAGGATTGATATGACAAGAATCAAGCCTAGAAATGGTAGGAGGTTACTAAGAGAGGTCAACTTGGTCGAGCTAGTGTAGTCATCTCAGAAAGATCTCAAAAGGTAACTTGGGCTAGGTGGTCACTTTAATACAAAGCTCGGTTGGTTGCAAAGTTGACGAGAGATTGGATCGGTAAGGAGCTCGATGTTGAGCTCCGTGCAATGGTTTTCTTGGTCAACTCACTCAACAAGAGGAAACGGAACTTGTGGAAAAAGGGAAAACTCAAATAAGCCTTTGGGGTCTTCAAATAGTTTAGGAGTTTGAGTGACAATGCAGTAGAAGATCGACTATTACGAGTCGAGGGAATGTACATCTTGAGCTCATATAAAAAATGGTAATAGTGTAGGAGAAGTTCAAGCTAAGCTCGAGTGAATTGTGAAGTATAACGAACCAAGCTCATGACTCGATGATTAGAGAAAACTTGGTGTTAGAAGGTTTTCCGACTTCATGATGATATCACTTCATGGGTCAACTCAAGAGGAGAAAATGAGTCGTATAATAGTGAAAATACAGAGCTCGGTGGGTAATAGCTTATCTTAGAACATTCAATGGGTGTATCTTGAAGGTTCATTTCCAAATATAGATAACAAGATGGCATTCCAAGCCAGAGATTCCATAGGAGATGTTTTACTTTGGCAAACCATCATAAGGCTTCCACTAGGTGGAGATCCATGGATAATTCGCTAGGTGGGATTCTAATGATGGTGGGTGAAGGTGCATTCCCCACATGTGGAGATTCATGAAAGTGTGGCTGAGGTCTACCAAGTCCTCCACTAAGATGCCATCTAAGACGAGTTAAGAGGGAGGTTGGTAAAAATGTGAAAATGAAACTCTCGCATAAGACCCGGTCATTTAATGAATTTAGGGGCCTCGATTCCTCAAATATAACTCTAAATACGGTTGGAGGTGAGCTCAATTTGAGTTCGGAGGAAATATTAACTTGAGCTTAGTGCCATATTAGTAAAAACTAAGTTTGTAAGTATGGGAAAATAGCATAATCAAATGTGGGAAGAGATTAAAACAATTTTTGAGATGAGTACATCATGTGCTCAAATGAAGAATGAAGTGAGCTCGACATGAGCTCAACTCGCGATGAAGTAAACTCGGTGAAGAGATCATTAAAGATCTCAATGGATTCATGGGTAGCTTAGTGGCAAGCTCAATGATGATGCATATCACTTGGCGGACGGAGGGGTTCACAATCTAGTCATGGACAACAAGCTCAATGGATGAGTCGATGCAGAGATGGTCGCATAAGGATCTTGTAAGAGGGAGGAACTTAGGGAGAGATCATGGAGACAGATTCAATCAACCAAGGTTTCAAGCCATAATTGTAACAAAGATCGATGATGGAAGCATTTTGGGCTCGTAGAGATGAGTCATGAGGTGACAAGGAGCTGCAAGTTGAACCATGCACATAGAAAGTTTGTTAGTTAATGTGTTGGGATAGAGCTTGGAAGATTCATGAAGAGGTTAGCCTTCTAATCAATGTTAAAGTTGTGACATTGGGGGAAATCAAAGTGGGATCGTGGAATCAAGCCAAGTGAGCTCATGGGGGTTGCAAAGAACTCATGCGTAGAGCTTAGTATGGTGAGTTTTGACCAAGTCAATACCAAATGAATAGCTCATCAAATGCAAGATGAAAAGCTCCTAGGTTAACGAGCTAAAGAGAACTCGAGTGACTGAGTTAAAGCCAAGTGGATCATTTGATGTTAGGGAATTTGGAAAAAATCATGTAGTGCAAATGATTAATTTGGTTAGTGGAGTTGATTGGTAGATGGAGTACATAGGAGATTAGCTCGGTTGACACAATTGCAAGAGGAACTCGATTGACATGATGCATGAAAAGTGACTCGTGATGAGCTGAGTTGAAATTGGCCTGAGTCACCATGGCAGGCTTATAAGTAGATCTCATGAAGTCAAGATATATAAAGGAGTTGGAGAATGTAGGGTAGATATGGTTGATGGATCAACTCGTGAGTGAGTTGCGTTGGTTTTGAGAGCGAGCCAGCTAAGTTTGTGATGTTGGTGGATGGAATATTAGGGTTTGGCAATGAACACACCACAATATAAGTTTAAACATGTGAAGAGCTCTACACAGAGAGTGAAATGGTGGATAGTGGCTAAGCATTGTGTGGCTTGTTGTCGAGTTCTACCTATACGAGTAATGGTGGCTTGATTTAATGCGAGGGAATCAGTGATAGAAGGATATCGTCAGTGTATACAAATGGGATCCAATTCAATAACTCAGCTTAGTCACAAAGTGGTAGGAATTCAACTCGGTGGTGATATTTTTGAAGAGTATTGGTTTAAGAGATAAGATCTCAACTTAGTTGCAATGAAGATTTTCAAACTCACTGGCGTATGCGAATATTTTGATGTAATCATGGAGGAGCTTATCTGAGGTGAGCTCATTTGGGAAACCAAGTATCTTAGTCCATGCAATGATGGTGGATGAATTTGATGATCAACTCATTGAGTTGGCTCAATGAGCCAACCACTGAGTTGGGTTGTTTTGAACCTATTTTTATGGCCCCCACTTTCCTCAAGTCAAACAAGTTTTCAAGGGGGGGCATCATATTTTAAATAAATAATTTTTTTTTTTATATTTTCATAATAATATTTATTATTATTATTAAAGTATTTTATTTAAATATTCTTTAAATTAGTTAAGGATTAAGTAAACAATATTAGTGGCACACGATGGAAGCTTCTCAAAGTGGTTCAAAAACCGTAATAAATACATCATGTACCTTCAATTTTGGAAGGGAATTTATGACTTCTTCTCTACTCTCTCACAAATTTTTCTATAAATTTAAGTTGGAATCTCATTCCAATGGGTTGGACAAGTTATACTTATGATAAAAGTGTATATTTTCTACAGAATCCTCCTTCTTATGCAAGTTGTTCTTGTATGTTGAGGAAACTTTCAAGCCTCCTTTCAAGAATCTAATGGAAACCATTTCATCTTCTGAATGTATGATGCATTATGTATGTTATTTAAGTCATAAAAAGTATGTTTTGTGACTAATCTTGGTACTTTCATCCTTCTATGTTTCTTTGTGACTTTCTCATGCGTGTAGGTACATTGTGCAAGTTCAAGTTTATATTAAAGGTTCTTGAAGTTCTGTGCTTATGAAGTGGTGGAGCATTGCATGAATTTGAGATGTGGTGTTTGTTCACCCTTGTCAATTTCATCCTTCTTTACTGGAAGACTGATATACTATTATCTGATTAAAGTTTAACAAAGGGAACACATGCTTCTTAGTTTGTGGTCTACTATTTACCCTCTCTAAGTTGTAGTAGGTGAAGTTGTCTTGTGGTGCACAACACCCTCTTCAAGTTAACCCTTCTTGAGTCTGGAAATACCTTGTATTTGGTGCATCACCATCCCTAGTATAGTTTCATTTCTTGTAAATATCTTTCTGTAAAACCCATGAAAATGTTAGCATAGGACTAGATAGCCATTTTATTACACTAGGAGTAGTACAAAACCTAGTAAAGGAAGAGGAAGCCAAATTTCTTCGAAGGTTCACCTTGAGCCCAAGTCCCACAACATGAGAGGTTATCCCATGTTTCCCAATCACACCGAATGTCCTATTCACATTCTGGCCATTCGAAGGGTGCAGTGAATTGGTGAAAACAATTTTTGGCACACCTGGCGGGATAGTAGGTGAAAGTTCTACATTTCAAAGGTATCCCATTATAATATCTTAGCCACCATTCTACAAACACTAAAAGTTTTTGGCACGCCCGGTAGGACAAAGAGTTGGTATTTCTCTTCTCACTTGCACAAATCAAAGTACATGGAAACTATATATATATATATATATATGGATTCCAAATTTAAGTGCATTAAATTATGTGAATAATTCAGACAAGAGCTTCTTCAAAGCAAGGAAATTATCAGCATATCAAACTTTCCTTATCTCCACCAAAGAGAAAAAGAAGAGACATTTCAACATCACCAGTTGCATCTTAACCTTGTAGAGGTCATTCAAATCCTCCCGATGAAGGTTTCCTACACCAAGGAACAATCGACCCTTGGTCACCATGATAGCCAATGCTTTTCCTCCTTTCAACACCAAGAAACCCTTTCTATTAGACCAAAGAGATGCTATACCTATAGATTATTTGATAAGTTTTCCATTCTAGTGGAGAAACCAATGTTACTCCCTGAGCACATTTTGGATGTGGCTTGTATTTGTGCAGTGCATACTATTATAGAGGATAATGTGGAAGTCAGACTTCTCAATAATTAATTTAAAGATAAATCACTTCAATGGTTCCAAATCTTAACTTCTAGTTCCATTACTACTTGGAACAAGTTAGGCATGAAGCTTTACAAGTAGTTTGAGGACAAAAGTGATCACCTATCACTTATGGAACAACTCACTACCATAAAATGAGCCCCTCAAGAATATATGAGTGATTTTAATTTTTGGTTTGACAAAACTTGGAACCGAATCCCAATGCTCATAAGGCCATCTCCAAATAATGCATTCTTGTATTATTTATGGGCCTTAAACAGTGACATAATAGTTATGATTCAATCTATGGGGGAACTACAGTTCCTGATGTCTACGAGATCACTATAAGGGCCAAAAATTATTTAATTCAAGCTGGAAAGATTGCGCCTAGGCCGCCCATGCCTTTATTTTCTGAAATTACAGGTAAACAACCAATCATCATGCCTATTCCAACACATTCAAGTCAATCAACTATGACTACAACTATTCCTTCTAATGATCTAATGGAGGTCAAATCGCTGTTGTAAACTTTTGGGAACAAGCTCATTACACTCAAGAGGCAACAATTTCAGTCTAACCTTTCATATCAGCCACAAAATCAACAGTATCAGGCTAACTTTCCTCCTTTTAAAGGGAATAATTAGCTGAAAAATCAAGCTACAAATCAAGTTGCAAATGTTAGGCCTTTGAACTTTTGGAAAACTCTTGCTAATAGCTAATAAAGAGCCATAATACCTATTCAAAACAATCTAGTTTAAGAATAAGAATGGTGTTATCCTTGTTCTGAACTCCACAATCCAAATATTTTGTCCTAATGGAGTTCTTAGCCAATCCCTTATGGTTAAAATCATATATTCCCTTTAGATGCAACAAAAATTCATCTACGTAAGAAACAAACAGATTAACCACAGAATCGAAAGAAACCACTTTGCTAAACTGACAAGTAGAAGATTTTACGAGTTGAATACAGATTCCTCTTTAGTGGAAGAAACCACTAGTTCTAAGAAGAGAGAAATAGAACCTCAACCTTCCAAATATGATAAAACATCCACTTCATAGCCTCAGCCACAAGTTCCAGTTGATAAAGATGCGGAAATAAACGCGAAACACCTACTAGCCAAATTGCAAGGAAAGAAGGTTCTTCAAATATCACGGTACCTAACAAGCATTTTCCAAAGGAGGATCCCAATGCCCAAATAAGTGTCAGAAAAGTAGGATCAATTCCCTTTAGAATAGTAGAACAAATGAAGAAAACAAATCGAGGCGTTACTTATGTGGGATACACTCTCTATCCCTTCTCAAAGAAAATTATTGCGAGAGGCTCTAAATAGTTTTGGTACAACTAACAGATCATTGAGTTGTAGAGTACGATTTGCTACAAGTTTTTGTCAACTGAAATGGAAATGTATTCCTAAGGAAAAAAAACTGCCACCATTCTATATTTCCTTGATCATTGGAAACCACCTGGTACATAATTTCATGATCATTTCTAGTGCCAGTAGCTCAGTCATGCCCAGACAAATTACAGATGTACTAGGCATATAATATACACTAGTTACAAGAGGAGTTGTTCAGCTGGATGGCACATCCGTTAAAAGCGGTAGAGTTATCAAAGAACTTCAACTTACCATCCATTCATGTCCTATTTTATCGTTCACCCAAGACATATTGTTAATTGATCTCCCTCCTCTCTTTTCCATTTGCCTATCACGAGATTTCAGTGCCAAGTTGGGTGGTTATCTATCAACCAATTGGTCACATATGATTCTCAAGACTCGATATGGAACCAAAGTGACTATAAGGTTGGAACTAATTTTCCATAACCATGTGGATCCCTACACTTTGCTAGGCCTATAAATGGGAATTATACCATCGGAGATCCAGAAGAAGAAGGTGTTGATTATGAACCAACCACTCTTGTTGAAGAAGTACCTGATATTGTCCTAGATGAAGTAAGTAGAGATCATCGATGACGATCCCTATGTTGATGTTTGGTAGAGGAAGAAGATGAAGTACAACTATTGGAAGAAACATGATTAGGTACTTACTATATTCATGAAGCGATACGATCATAACGTAACTTGTCAAAGCACCAAACAATTCCGAAAGAATGTGGCAATTTTTCTTTGATGGCTTGAGAAATAAGAATGGATCCAGTGTTGGTGTTATGTTAATTTATATAGAGGGAGATAAGTACTTCTCATATTTCTAGTTGGAATTCAGTTGCACTAACAATGTTGTTGAATATGAGGCCCTTGTGCAAGGAATTTAGCTAGCCCAAAAGAAGGGAATAAAGGCTCGAGTGTTTTGGAGACGGTGAGTTAGTTTTTCATAAGGTGACGATACACAACACATCCAAAAATGATATTTTAAGACCATACAAGAACATAGTCTGGGACTTGATTGAATATTTTGAAGCTTTTGGGATCCATGTGGTTCCTAGAAATCAAAATCAAGATGCTAATATGCTTGCTACAATTGGCTCGCAATACAACATACCTGTTGATATCATGAAAGAAGGGCGTAATTTGTCAAAATTGTGGTTTTACCTATAGTCCTTGATAATGTGAGAGTAGTGGCAAGTGTTTGATAGTGACAAACAAATTTTCCTTTTCCTACAAGAAGAGGTAGAGTTTGTTGTAAAAAATCAAGATAAGTTGCAAGATTCATATGGTGATCAAATTATACAATTGAAAAGAAACAAGATACCAAAAGGATTAGTCACTCTGGAATAAATTTTCAATTCAGATGATCAAGCCAAAAGAAAAAGCTCTAACATGGTGGTCAAAGAAGAATATTTTGAGGAAGTCAAGGTAGTGAATGAAAATTTTGAAGATTGACAAAGTGTACTTCGAGAAGAGAGAGAATATTTCATCAAACTTTTTCAAGAGTATCATGACATTTTTGAATGGACCTATAAGGACCTACATGGTTTTGATCCAGGTCTAGCACAACATATCATTGAACTAGATCCTAATGCCAAGCCAATTTGTTAGAAACAGAGGCCAATTAATCCCAAAATTAAGCCACTAATGAGAAAGGAGCTAACCAAACTCATCGAGGCATGTATAATTTTTCCTATCAAACATTCCTCTTGGGTAGCCAATCTGGTTCATGTAAGGAAGAAGAACAAAGAGATTTAGTTATGTGTGGAATTCAGGGATTTGAATCATGCGTCATTGAAAGACCATTATCCTCTTCCATCAATGGAGAAAATCCTTCAAACGGTGGTAGGAGCTCAAATATTTTCTTTTCTCGATGGATATTTGGGTTACAATCAAATTCTGGTCCAAGAATCCAATCAATTCAAAATGGATTTCACTACCAAGTGGGGCACATATGCTTATAACAAAATGCCATTTAGATTATCCAATGTTGGGGATACTTTCCAAAGAGCCATGGACATGGAATTTAAGGGAATAATCAATGATATCATTTTGGTTTACCTTGATGATATAATTGTATACTCTAAGCATGCAGAAGACCACATCACACATCTAAGGAAGGTTTTCCAAAGGTGTAGGGAATTTGGGGTTTCACTTAATCCCAAGAAATGTATTTTTGCAAGTGCATGAGGGAAATTTGTTAACGCATGTTTTATTAGTGGAAGGACTATCAATCAATCCATCCAAGATTCATTCGATTATGTCCTTATCTCTCCCAAGTCACAAGAAGGGTCTCCAAAGTTTTCTGGGAACCATAAATTTTGTGCGAAGTTTCATCCCTCAATTTTTGACATTGGCTAAACCATTGACAACCATACTAAATAAAAATATGCCATTCTCATGGAAAAAGGAAGGAAGAGAGAGCTTTAAATCCATCAAAATGGCCATTTATCAAGGTCCCACAATAGCATACACTAGGTTTAATAAAGACTTTATCCTTTACGCTTTTGCAGGTCAAGAGAGCATTTTAGGTATCCTCACCCACCAAAATGATGATCTGATGGAGCAACCAATTGATTTATTTATTCAATCCCTCAAAGACTATGAGATCAAATATCCATTTGTTTAAAAATAATTATTTTTGTTTATTCGAGATTTAAAGAAATTCAAGCACATGTTGTCCAACACCGAGAATTCATCGATGGTATCTCATCTAGGTGTCAAGGAATTTTTGCTGAACAAAGAGATGAACGAAAAGCATACTGGATGGATCAAAAAGGTGATGGAGTATGACATACATATCAAAGTTACCAAACTTTTCAGAGGTAAAGGTTTGTATAAACAACTTGCTGTAGACATGAAATCAAAAGGTGATGAGGACACAATGCTCTAAAACCGATGAGACCGATGATCACGTTATTTGGTTATCCAAAATGAATAATTTCCTCTTCTTAGGAGTATATCCTATGAACATGGATAAAATAAAAGACATTTTTTTTCTTCAGTCCATTCCATATGTTCTGGTAGATAATGTTCTCCTTCGGTGCGTGGGACTGAAACATGTAAGTAAGATACTAGAAGAGTTTCATAATGGTCTATTTAGAGGACATTATTATGTAAAAAAAAATGCTACCAAGATCATGTGAGCTGGCTACTATTGGCTAGATTTGTTCAAATATGCCCATCTCTGGGTAAGGAAATGTAAGGAATGTGCCTTTTTCATGGGAAAGCAAAAGTTGGCAGCTCTTCCACTACATCCAATTCAAGTGGATCAACCCTTTATTCAATGGGGTTGGACTTCATTGGAATGATTAATCCTCCATCCAGTGATAGAGATAAATGGTTCCTTATTGCAAATGACTATTTTACTCGATGGACAGAGGCGAGTAGCATTGAAGGAGAGCAATGAGAAGGTAGTTATGGATTTCTCGAGAAGGTATAATGAAAAGGTTCAATGTTCGTTTACATTCATTTAAGAAAACATGATGGATTTTATTAGTATGTAGTTAAGTGAATGGGATGTTAAAAATGGGGTCTACCTCAAGGCTTTTTCCAATTACTATCCACAAGGAAACAGATTGGATGAGTTTAGCAACAAAAACCTCATAAGGATTATTAAGTGCATAATGGAAACTAATAGGAGGACTTGGCATACACAACTTAAGATCACATTATGGGAAGATTGGAGCACACCTAAAAGGGCCATCAGAAATTCTCCTTTCATTCTTGATTTTGGAAGAGAAGAAAAACTTCCGCTCTCCTTGGAATTACCTTCTTTGGAGTTGGCTTGTCACTTGAAGTTATAGAGAACGATCCTTTGATAGTGAGGTTTTTTGAACTTATGGACTTAAGGAATTGGAAAAAGGATATGAAGACTTTAGAGAAACATCAGGATCAAGTTAAGAAATATTTTTAGAAGAAAGCATCGATAGATATTTTCAAGAGGGAGATTTAGTTTTCAAATGAGACGAAGATAGAGCCAAACCGGAAGGCATGCCAAGGTTGACGCGCTCTCGCAGTGGGCCATACATAATCATGAGTTACAAAGAGGTGAATTCATTTCATTTATCTAGGTTCAATGGAGAATAACTGCCCATTCATGTGAATGGGATACATCTCAAAGCTTGTTTTTAAGAAGCGCCCACCCTGTACAATTTAATAGGTGTTTTCCTTAAAGTTCTTATGCACATTGTTATGTGTTTTTATTCTTTTTCTTTCTTTGTTCTTATTTTTTGTGTTGTGTTGGTTGGATATTTTGTCAAGCCAAAATATGAGGTTCAACCATAGTACATGGGATTAAATCCCTCCTCAAAGATAGGTGAGGCTGCCTATTTATTACTAATCTAAAACACAACAAAAATAATATATACAATATTCACACTATTCTAACCATTGGGGTTGGGATAAAATCCCAAAATCCATATCCACACAAGGTGAAGATGTTGTTGTTTTAGAAATGGAATGGATTGGAAAGGAAATTATTATTATGGAAGAAAAATAATGGAAAGGAAATGAGAGGAACATATTTTCTTTCGAGAAAACACAGATCACGAAATAATCATACGAGTTCTAGATAACAAATGTAATGTTTGAAATAATTGAAATAATCCAATTATTAAAAAAGAATAGATTAAGATTGTGAACATAAGAACAATCTCTTAAGAGATATGAATCTCACAACACAAAATTTAGAAAATAGCATTGGTTTCAATTCCTCAAATGAAAAAACTAAAACACAAAGTTTTCTTCTTCACAATAGTTCTCAATATTCCAAAAATATCAACCCTTTGGAATGCATAGGTATCCCTTATTTATAATAAAAAGAGTTGAGAGAAAATAGGATAAATCCTAGAAAATAGTATTTTAATGAGAGTCCTATTTTTCTTGACTCTCACGTAGGAGACCAAGTCAAAATTTGCTTCCTACATGATGAAATGAAAATGAAAAAGACATGTCGATTTCAGGATTGAAATGACATAAAACATTATGCCTATTATGTTTCATCATCTTTGTCTTCCTCTAGAAAAGCTTTCTTGTCCCAAAATTCTTGGAACTTTTGGATTATGCCTTGCATCTCATCTTCATCAGTGCGAGAGGAGTGGTCGCTCAGGACCTCACATGTTTCTTGAGTATTGCTCGCATTACCAGGAAGTTTCTTCAATATCTTGTTGAGTTTCCTTAGTGATTCCAAAGCATGTTCAATCTTCACGAACCTATCAATGATTTCTAGACTAAATCCATAAGTTGGTTTGTGCTGAATTGATTCTTGGATCTACTTGTAAATATCATCAGCGGGTAGAATACTTGAGCTTTCATTCAACACTTTAGCATATATCTTGGTTATCTCTTCTTCTATGTCATTTGTGGCATCAATCAATTGATCTCTTGATTCCCTCAATTTTCTACAAGCTTCATTGAGAATCTTTATTCTGAATTTGATGGCTTTGGTTAGTTGAAAATGCTTGTCCCAATGTAGAATGATTCATTCTTCGATCGGGATATGGGATGAAACTGCTTTTGAGTTGTATTGAGAGCTTCAAAAGTTAACTCTAGGTTCTCGAATTCCGTCGAAAACTCATCATCCATTTTCTCACCATCCTTCTTTATATTCTCCAAGGATTTGTAGACTTCCACGATGTCATCAATGACCTCTTTTCCTTATAGGAGTAGCCTCTAGATCCATTCATCAACTGTTCTCCCCTTCTCATTAATCTTTTCAATCCTGGGTACCGATGAGAAATCGAAACCTGATAGGAGTAGGGGTAGAGGATGACGGTGTTGACTCAGGAGGCTTTGAGAGCTTGAGTAGTACTTCTGTCAGCTACTCTACTTTCTCTTTTAGCTCATCTTTGCTTGCCTTCATTTCCTTCAACTTCTGGCACAACACATTCATGGCATCTTGTGCATCCTGTTGTGCTCCCTCCATTGTTACTTTTCCTAGATCAACCCTTGTGATCTGATAATTGGTGACCATTATATCATTCTTGGTTTTTTCAGCTACGGGAGTGGAAATATCCACAAACTTATGCCCTGAGGCATCCACTAAAACCCTTGAAACCATTTTGGGTTTCTTGGCATACTTGGCAGGAGTGACCTTGAGGCAACTGAAATCAAAGGCTAGTAGGGGAACTACCACCTTCCTCTTCCTTGGGGTTTGATCTATTAACCATTGAGGCATACTGGAAGAATTTTCTCCCATCGTAGGTGTTACGGTCACATCTGCAGGTGGAGGAAGGTTTTCTTGTGGATTGGTGATCACTATGAGTGTAGTGTCCGTGGGAATGGACTTAGGGAATGAAGGTATAAGAGGAGGAGGCATATTCATGGTTAACTTGGGTCTAGTGGGGAGAGGTGAGAGGTCAGAGAAGATGCTGGCCATGGATAAGGAATATGGTGAAGAATTTTGAAGCAAGGAAGACTGAATGGGAGGAGGTAATGACTCTGAAATTAAAGCTTAAGAGGTAAGAGGAAGACTTACCTATGATGAGCTGCTAACCAAAAGGGTAATGAGAGGTTGACCAACCTCTTCTCCTAAAGGAATATTTCCTTGTTCTAATGGTGGAGGTGAGTCAAGTATCTCAATCATTTGTGGGGGAGTGGCCAATGATGTGGTCACTGGCTCTTCTCCCTTTCTGACAAATTTAACCTTTATTGGCCTCTTGGAAGATTCCTTATCCTTTTCCTTTTTTCCCTTAGAGGGTCCCGCTTCCAAAGTAGCTAGCTTTGAAAAACTCTTTTCTTTATAACTCATTCCCTAAGAAATGAGCCACGCCTTAGTACGAGCAAGAATTTGAGTAGCTCTTCCTACGATAGAAGCTTTCTCAGCAATGGACCAATCAATGGCTGGGAATACATATTGGTCTTCATTCAACCCATCATACGAGGCATCAAGGACACTTTCATTGTCCATGGTGCCTTTTGGGATGTTAGATAGATCTAACATCTGAATTTCTTCAAGTGTTAACCTGCTATTTTCTTTTCTTTGGATGGTAACTTCATCCCAAAGATCAACCCAAATGTCTTCTACGTTAGGCACATGTAGATATAAGGTCCCGTATGACTTAAGGATTCCTCGAAATTGAACCCATCTCTATGCTTCATGTGCTTCTTCAACTTGTCTTGTAGCTCATGCACCACATTTTTGTCTTTAACCACTATTGAGAATGTGTAACTTCTTATGGAAACAGGGAAGGAGATGACGACCTTGTGCTTAATCTGTTGGAATTTATGAAAATCCAACAATTGTCTAACCAACTCCATCAGGATCAACTTATCACCTAGGAACCTGGGCAAACAGAAAGGATCACACGGGTACATGACCACCCGAAGGTATGTGAACTTCTTGAATTGCAAGAAGATACAACCCCATTTTGATACTTCGGCCCATGCCTCATTAGAGACTCTTCTTTTCCTTAGATCAGGGTTCATCCTTTAGATGTTTTCGTAAAAGAAGGCATCGTTCACTCTTTCTGAATTGATCCTCGAACCCATTCATTGTCATTTGAGGGAAGTACCAATATATGTGTTTTGTTTCCTATTTCCCTTTGCATCCAACCCTGGATAATTTCTCATCGTTGGCTATTGCATAGGTGATGTATGACGACATATAGAACTTGCCAGTAGACAAGACTGTTTTTCATTTAGGAGTCTATCTCATCACTTATAAGACTTCTCCAATCGATCCCTTGGTCATTCTTCTTTATGATGACCATGAATTGATACATCCACCCTTGGAAGTCTCTCAACTCGGGGAGTTCAAATAATTGACTTAGCAGGGTGATGATATCACTGATTTCAAGGATGAAATCACTCCTAGGGACAAACTTGGGAAACCTAGAGATGACTAGCTTGGCCTTGATCAAGAAATTTTTATTTACATGCCTGATGCAATCTTCTTGATTAATGTCCCAGGCCTTCTACACTGATTGAATATTCAAATCAACATAGTCTTGAAAGTTGGGCAATCTTAAGAGGTCATCAAAGAAACCTTCATCCAAATTTACTATGGTTTCTCTGCTTGATTTCTCACCGAGAGGAAGCTAAGTCATAATTGGAAGTGCGGGACATAATGAACTTAGGGCATTGAGCAGACATTAGGAATCTTGCCACAAGAGGGAGGCCACTGCTAGCTATTGACTTCATCTAAGGACTCTGAGAAGAATCCTTGATTCTGTTCCAAAAGTATTCCATGTCTATATTACCAAGCTCCATGTCCTGGATGTCATAATTGCAATCTATGTAGGAAGGGGAATCCATCTTCCGGTACTTGTACTTCATCTTTCTTGACTTGTCTGACTTATCCTTAGATTTTCCAAGATCTGACATGAGAAGTCTTGAAGAAAGAATGCCTAGATGACTTATGGTTGAACAATCGAGCTTGAAAGCTTGCTGAGCAACCCTATAGACCCACCACACTAACCAAAATTTGGGACTTGCAAAGAAATTTGTGAAACCTAACACACTATAATGTATATTGGAAATTAGGTCATGTCGAACACTTTGTGAAACCCGACACAAAGGCAAAACTCAGGGGATGTTAAGAACTTCACAAAACCCGATACACTGTAGAACTAGGGTGATGTTGAACACTTCACGAAACCCGATATAAGTGGAAGTCGAGAGGATGTTGAGCACTTGGAGAAACCTGATACACTATGGAAGCTGAATGATGTTGGACACCCTGTAAAACCCGAAACAAAGGCGTCGGGTTTCTGGGATGTCAGAACACGTAAAATTCCCACCAAGTTTGTAAGTTAAGATTTTTAGATTCTTCTCAAAAATCAAAAGAGTATATCCCATGGGAAAAATAATAAAACACCCAAAGGGTGAATTCCAAACAAGAGGTTTCATGGGAATACAATAGGAAATGAAGAAAACAACCCAAAACCCTAAACCTAGAGGAAAGAAAAAGAAAAGAGGGAAAAATGCCAAATGAACACCTCAAAAACAACCCCAAAGACCTCAAAGCGGTAAGAAGAGAAAAATACCTTCAATAAATTCAAAAATGGTTGAAGACAGATCACGAAATTGATCAAGAAGTTCAGTCAAGTTTGGAGGTCAAAGGAACATGCACAAAAATTCACGCAACAAAAATATACCATGTAAAAATGATGTTTAAAATTGAACTATTTATAAAGCCCTAACATTAATTACACCTAATCCGACACATGTGCCAACTATAAGAAAACTTGACATTAATTGCATGTCATCATGCTTGAGTGTCTCGAAAACCTTAAACAAAGGTTTTACTATCAAATTAGGTTTTGGGAAACAACTGTCATGAAGCATGAGATGTTTGGATGTTATCAAGTTCCGAAAACCCGACACAAAGGATCATTTTAGGTTTTGGGTTTCAGGAAAAAATTGACATGAAGCATGTAATGTATATGTTTCCATGCGATGGAAACCTGAAAATCTCCTTGAAAAGGGCATTTTTAGGAGATTTTGTTAAAATTTTCTATGGTTATCTCAATTTTAGTTGAAATCACTAAAAATGAGATAACATGTTATTCGATAAATCCACATTTTATCATCCTCTCGAAGTTTCTCAAGGGGGAAGGTTCAAAGTTTCTATAAGATTTTCATTGAAAATTATGTAGTGTTCATGATGGCAAACACTAAAAAAGATTAAAGGTATACCTCACGCTTAGCATTTGTGGAGGTCCAAGATCAAATTTATTCAAGGGGATTTCAGGATGTATCACAGAAGATAAAATTAATTTCAATATTTCAACATTGAATCCATGCCCAATGGATGGCTTAAGGCTATTGGAATCATGCTTAGCAAGCAATCATCCCTGAGAGGTTGCCAAAAATGTTATCCAATTTTACACACATGAAAAAATTGGACAACAGGTCCTATTACGATCAAATTACGACATTGGTCCCAAGGGCTTATTTTTTGTCGTCATGGAGAAAAAATTATTAAAATAATTAATAAATTGATAAGTGAGCTCACCTAGCTTTTAAACAGGGTCAACTCGGAGCACAAATCAGGCTCAACTTAGTCACTATCTCGGTTGGGGACTTGATGTGATCAAGAATAGAGCTCCGTTTGAAGCACAATCAACTTTAGAGTTGATAATAAAACAATGACTCAATGATATCATTGGAGGATTTACAGGTGTTGAGGAAATCATTTTCAAGTTTTAACAAGTAATTTAATGATAAAGGGTTCTCGATGTGTAGCTCGATGGTAGGAAGGGGTTGGTAATTTTTATGAAAACATAACAAGGTGATGTCGATTTAAGCCAACTCGACCGAGTTGGTCACAATAGAAATCCAAGCTCATAAATGAGTTTCAGATTGGCATGACAAGAATCAAGCCTAGAAATGGTAGGAGGTCTGCTAAGAGAGGTCAACTCGGTTGAGTTGGTGTAGTCAGCTCGGAAAGATCTTGGAAGGTAACTCAAGCTAGGTGGAGTCACTTCAATACATAGCTCGGTTGGTTGTGGAGTTGACACAGAGCTCAGATTGGTAAGGGATCGATGTGGAGCTCGGTGGAATAATTTTCTTAGTCGACTCACTCAACAAGAGGAAATGAAGCTCATGGAAAAAGGGCAAACTCGAGATGAGCCTTTGAGGTCTTTGAATACTTGGGGAGTTCGAGAGTGACATGATGTAGGTAGGAGCTCGACTATTGTGATTCAAGGAATGCAAAATTGAGCTCATATAAAAATGGTAACATCGTAGAATAAGTGTAAACTAAGCTCGAGTGAATTATGAAGTATAACAAAACAAGATCACTACTTAACGATGAGAGAAAACTCGGTGTTGGAACATTTTATGACTTTGTGATGATATCACTTCATGGGTTGGCTCAAGAGGAGAAAATGAGTCATATAATAGTAAAAAAATGAGCTCGGTGGGTAATAGCTCAGCTTAGAACAATCGATGGGGAATATTGAAGTTTTATTTCCATGTCGAGATAACAAGATGGAATTGCAAGCCAAAGATTTTATAGGAGAGGTTTTTCTTTGGAAAACCATCATAAGGCTTCAACTAGGTGGATATCCATAGATAATTCTCCAGGTGGGATTTTAACGATGGCGGGCCAAGGTGCATTCCCCACATGTGGAGATTCATGCAAGTGTGGCCAAGGTGTGTCAAGTCCTCCACTAATATTCCATCCAAAATGAGTTAAGTGGGAGGTTGGTAGAAACATGGAAGTGAAACTCTGCATAACACCTAGTCATCTAATGAATTTAAGGGCCTCGACTCCTCAAATATAGCTTTGAATACGATTGGAGGGGAGCTATTTTTTTAGTTTGGAGGTAAAAATAAGTTAGTAAGCATGGGAAAATAGCATAATAAAACATGGGAAGAGATTAACACAATGTTTGAGATGAGTGCATCATGTGCTCAGATGAAGAATGAAGTGATATGACATAGAGCTCAACTTTGTGATGAAGCGAACTCGGTGAATATCTCATTAAAAACTCAAAGTGGCTTTATGGGGAGCTTAGTGGGGAGCTGAATGATGACGTAGATTGCTCGACGAATGAAGGGATTCATTCTTAGATCGTGGTTAACAAGCTCAATAAAAGAGTCGATGCAGATATGGTCATAGAAGGATCTTGTAAGAGGGAGGAACTCGAGGAGAGATCAAGGAGATATATTCAGTTAATCAAGGTGCCGAGCCATCACTATGACAAATCTTGGTGATGGAATCATTTCAGGCTCGTAGAACCGAGTCATGAGGTAACAAGGACCCACAAGTTGAACCATGCACATAGTGATTTTTTCGGTCAATGCATTGGGATAGAGCTTGGTGGTGAGCCCATGCAATGGAAGCAACTTGACCATTGAAGGTATATACGATTTGACAGATTCATGAAGAGGTTAGTACACCACTTGACGTTAAAGTTGTGACATTATGGGAACTCGAGCGGGATAGTGGAATAAAGCCAAGTGAGCTCATGGGGGTTGTAAGGAACTCATGCATGAAGCTCAATATGATGAGTTATGACCAAGTCAAGACCAAATAAATATCTCATCAAACACAAGATGAATTCTTAGGTTGATGAGATTGAGACAACTTGGGTGACCAAGTTGAAGCCAAGAGGATCGGTTTATGTGAGGGAATTTGGCAAAAAGCATGTAGTGTAAACGATTAATTTGGTTGGTGAAGTTGATTGGTAGAGGGAGTATATGGGAGCTTAGCTCGACCAATGCAAATACAAGAGGAGATCGAGTTGACATGATGTATAAAAAGTGACTCGTGATGAGCTGAGTTGAAAACTTTGAGTCGGTTGTGGAAGGCTTATAAGAAGAGCTCATGAAGTTGAGTTATACGAAGGAGTTATAGAATTTAGGGTAGATACGGTTGAAGGATCAACTCAAAAAAAGTTGTGTTGGTTTGCAAGAGATGAACTGGCCAAACTCGTGACCTTGGTAGATGGAAGTTTAGGGTTTATAAATGAACACACCACAAGCTCGGTTGAAACAAGTGGAGATCTCTATAGAGAGTGGAATGGTGGATAATGGCTAAGCATTGTGTTGATCATTGTTGAGTTCTCATTGATACAAAATCTTGACTTGATTCAATGCTAGGGACTTAATGATATAAGGATCTCTTCGGTGTATAAAATGGGGCTCCAATTTAGGAACTCTTCTCATTCATGGTGGTAGGAGTTCAACTTGGTAGCGATATGAGCTCATCTCAATTGGGATGAAGATTTTGGAGCTCGGTGGCATATGTGACTAGCTTGATGCACCAATGGAGGAGCTCATCTGAGGTGAGATCATTTAGGAAAATAAGTAGCTCGGTCAATGCAATGATGGTGGAGGAATTCGATGACCAACTCGGTGAGTTGGCTCGGTGAGCCAACCACCGAGTTGGGTTGTTTTGAACCTATTTTCATGGCCCCCACTTTCTTCAAGTCAAACTTATCATTGGGGGTACTATATTTTAATTAAATTAATATTTTTTATGTTTATATTTTCATAATAATATTTATTATTATTATGAAGTATTTTATTTAAATATTCTTTTTTATTAATTGAGGATTAAGTCAACAACATTAATGGCACATAGATCTACTTGAGTTACGAAGAACAATGGAGAGATCTAGCGATGGAGAGTTCTACGGGGACACGGTTTCCGCAGTTTCCGCAGTTTTGGCTGCAGAATGTCTGCGAACCACGGTTAAAAATGCTGAGGAAAGGCTGAGCTATAGCCAATGCAGGGCGTTTGTAGACACGGGTAAGAACGTCGCAAAAGCGGGAAGTACAGCCAGTGCGGTCTCTGCAGTTCTGGCCGCGGAAAGTCTGCGCAATATGACAAAACTTACTGAGGAAAAGCAGATCTCAGACTGCAATCGGACGGCTAGCAGAGAAAATGAGGAAATACTGAGATCCACACCTTTGGCTTGGAATAAGCTTTTTCAAAGCCCTAACCTCAAGGTGGGTCCGAAAAGCACTGAACAGTTTACATGGGAAATGGACAAAGAGGGTGCCACCTGTCTTAGGGTCCCAGATGGTTTTGTTGATAGAGCTTTAAACAAAACAAACCTCTCCCTTGTTGGTAAGTTTCTTGGCTCTAGACCTAATATTGATTTCATTAGAAAATGGGCTATGAGAAAATGGAAACCCAAGGGAGCCCTAAGCATTACCATTATGCCAAAAGGTTTTTTCTTGGCTAAATTTAACCAACAAGAGGATTTAGATTCGGTGTTACTTGGAGGCCCCTGGTGGCTGGGAAATATGGGTCTTTTTTTGAAAAAATGGTATCCGGGTTTTGATCCAAATACAGAAAATATAAACACCATTCCAATCTGGTGTAGGCTGCCAGGACTGCCATTGCATCTATGGGATGATGAAATACTGTTAAATATTGCAAAATCCCTAGGCACACCTATTGGATTAGATGGACCCACAAGAAACAGATCCAGGCTTGCTTTTGCTCGGTTCTGCATTGTCTCAGCTATTGATCAGGAGTTTCCAGAGCACATAATATTGAAAACTAGATTTGGATCCTGGACTCAAAGTATTGAAGTTGAGACCTTAAGATGTAAGCGGTGCCAAAGCATTGGTCACTCTGATGAAAACCGCAATAAGAAGAAGACCCCTCTTTTGGTTTTCGATCAGCCCGGGATTGACTCAGATCTAAACAATGTTAACAGGGATCCAAGCAAGGAAAGGAAAACTGAAGATAAAGGTCCCAGCCAGAGGAATGTGCAATTAAATAGCAGGGAAAAAAAAAAAAAAAAAAAAAGGGGTTTTAGAACTCATATTAAGAAACATCTTGTCTCAAGCGTCCCAAAGATGCTACAAAAGCTTTGCCTGAAACCCCCAACAAAGAAGTAGTGGACAAAACTGTGAAGGCATCTCCGGGCAAACCTTTTGAAACTTCTGAGAAGGATGACCTTGTTAAGGTTTCCTTGGAAGTGAACGAACAAGAAGGTTTAATCCCTTCTGGTTCAGAAGAGAAAGAAATCCTGTCATTCATTAGAGAGGAAGCTTGTAACAAGGAGAATATGGATGTGAGTGAACCCCTGGAGATCCTCTCTACTGGAGAGACAGGAATTGCGGATCCGCTGCCATACCTCAGCATTTCAACAATGATCAGGCAGGATAGATGCAAAGATCAAAACTCGCTTCGATCATACTCCCGATAAAGTATCCTTAAGGAACAAAAGGAAGGGGGGATCACGCCTACCATGGAAAAGAAGACCTATTTGATCCCTTCTGGTTCAGAAGAGAAAGAAATCCTGCCATTCGTTAGAGAGGAAGCTTGTATCAAGGAGGATATGAGGGTGTTCGAGCCCCTGGAGTCTCTCCCTACTGGAGAGAAAGGAAATGCGGATCCGCTGCCATACCTCAAAGCATTTCAACAGTGACTGAGCAGGTCTGTTGCAATCACACTCCTGTCAGTATTCATAAGGAACAAGAGGAAGGGGAGATTACGCCTTCCAAGGAAAAGGAAGATCCAGACTCTGGGTTCACTTTGGTCATCTCAAAAAAGAAAAAAAAAAGAATGGAAGGTTTTGAAAGGATCCCAGAATCACTTTATAGTGAAAAGAAAAAGGAAATTGACAATTGGGAAACCTCTACCTCCAGAAAAACCAGATCTTCAGTTAGACGAATAGCTGATTTTGGAGGAAGCTCGAAAAGAGGAAGACCCTCTAAAAAGACTCTCAGAGCTAAGAAAACAGAGAGGGATATTGCAGATGGTGTTCAGCGGCAACTGAACCAGCAAGCAATTCCAACTACCAACCATTCCATATGAAGATCATATCTTGGAATATTAGAGGCCTTAACGGTTACTCTAAGCAAAGAAACATCAAGGAGTTACGGGACTCCAGTAACCCCAGCATTTTGATTCTTCAAGAAACTAAGATGAAAGCAATGACCATGGATAATATTAAATTTTTTTTTGGGACAGCTCTGAAATGGCGGCTGTTGATTCTCAGGGTGCTTCCGGAGGGCTGGCTACTCTTTGGGATAAAAGGCACTGTACTGGTATGATTCTTAGTGATAATATTAATCATCTTGCAATTAAATTTGTCACTATTGAAAATAAGTGTGAATGGATCTTGTCTAATATTTATGCCCCTAACTCTGCTAGTGGTAGAAGAAAACTATGGGCTGATCTTAAAATCTTTAGAAACCAGCACAGTTCTGTTAACTGGCTTATCATGGGAGACTTCAACTCCCCTCTAAACCCAGGCGAAAAGTTTGGGGGAACCCCCACCTTCTCTAATGGAATGGAGGATTTTGCTGATTTTATCACTGAACAAAACCTCATTGATGTGGATCTGCATGGTAATAAGTATACTTGGAATAATAGAAGGTTGGGAAAGGAGCTCATTCAGGTGAGACTGGACAGGGCACTAATCTCAGCAAACTGGATTCTTAGCCAAGACTTTTACCTCTCTTCCCTGCCCAGAATTGGATCGGATCATAATCCGATTGCTTTAAGCTTTCTAAATTGGACCAAACCTGCAAGAAGCTCATTCAAATTTGAAAAAATGTGGATGGAGCACGTTGATATCTATGATAGAATAAAGGAATGGTGGGATTGGAATGGGGAAGGAACCGCCAAAGATGCATTGGTCCAAAACTCAAAATGTCAAAAAACAAGTCAAACTTTGGAACAAAAATGTGTTTGGAAACATCTTCGGAAAAAAGAAAGAGTTAAAACAGAAGCTTCAGGATCTTGAGTTAAAGATGGATACTATGGGGAGATCAGTTGAAGATGAAGTAAATGAAAAGAAAATTCTTTCTGAGTTGCACACGATCTGCAGTAGAGAAGAGTCCTTTTGGCGCCTTAAATCTAGGGCTATCTGGCTTAAAGAGGGGGACAGGAACACCAAGTTCTTTCACATGACCACTCTAAAGCACAGAGCCAGTAATAGGATCTTAGAGGTTTCTAAAAGCAACGGAAGTATCACTAAAGATCCAAACAGCATTAAGAAACAAGCACTTGAATTCTACAAAAATCTTCTTAGAGAGAGTAATGTCAGCAATCCGGAAGCTATTTCCTTCATGCTAGAAGCCATCCCTCAGAATGATATTGAGGACCAGAAATTCAGAGATATCACTAAAGCGGTCACGCTTGATGAGCTAAAAAAGGCTGTTTTTTCTCTTGAGGGGGATAAGGCTCCTGGACCGGATGGATTCTCCATTAATTTTTTTCAGAAATTCTGGGAAATATGCTCGGAGGATCTACTCAAAGCGGTTAATGAATTTTATAGATCGGGAAATCTTCTAAAAGAACTCAATAACACACACATTGTGCTGGCACCTAAGAAAATGGATGCAAAAGATTTCAAGGATTTCAGACCTATCAGTCTTGTTAATGCTATTTTTCGAATCTTTACCAAAATTATTGCTTCTAGGCTGCAGCTCATAATGAAGGATCTCATCTCAAGGCAGCAGAGTGGATTCATTAAAGGCAGGATAATACAAGACGGTGTGATTATGGTGCACGAAACTATGCATTCTATGGAAAATAACAAAAAGGCAAACATGATCCTTAAGCTTGATATGAATAAAGCTTTTGACAAAGTTTCTTGGGTCTTCCTTGACAGGATTTTATCTAAATTTGGGTTCACAGAAAAGTTTAGAAAAATTGTTAAGTCTTGTATATCTACAGCCAGGTTCTCTGTGGTTGTTAATGGAGAGCCTGTGGGATTCTTCACCAGCAGCAGAGGTCTAAGGCAGGGAGACCCCATCTCCCCCCTACTCTTCATCCTTCTGGCTGACAGCCTTAGTAGAACAATTAGCAGAGCGGTGGAAGTCGGCCTTTTAAATGGTTCTAAACCCACTTCTCTCAGCCAAGCTGTCTCTCATCAACAGTTTGCAGACGACACCATCCTTCTTCTTCTGGCCTCAGTTGTAGAAGCTAAAGCTATCAAGGCTCTTCTGCAGCTATATGAATCTGCTTCCGGGCAAGAGATCAATTACGACAAAAGCATCCTTTTTTTCTTTAACACCCCTCGGGAAAGACAGCTCAAGATTGCTAAAAATTTGGTCAGAAATTGGTACTCTTCCAGCAACATACTTAGGCCTCCCTCTTGGCACGAAGAAAGTCTCTCACACGGTGTGGGATGATTTATTGACGAGATTTCAGAAAAAAATGGCCGGTTGGAAAGGGACCACTCTCTCTAGTGCTGGTAAGTGCCTTCTCATTAAAAGCACACTCCAAAGTTTGCCCATATATATCATGTCACTATTCAAAATTCCTTCCTCCTTCAGAGAGAAAGTGGAAAGGATTCAGAAAATTTTTTTATGGCAAGGCATGGAAGAAAAGTTCAGATTTCACCTTGTGGCCTGGGATAAAGTCTGCACCCCAAAATCTAGGGGAGGGCTGGGAATAAAAAATATTGAGAAAATGAATGAGGCACTCATTGCTAAGATGGGCTGGAGATTGCTTTCTGAGAAACAACCCTGGATTGATGTTATTAAAACAAAATACTTGAATCAGCAAGCTGTTTACTCCTATCTGCATGATGAGCAACTCCCCAATGGTTCCATTTTTTGGAATAATCTGGTTAAGAGTAGAAACTTCATTAAGAAGGGAAGCAAATGGAAAGTTGGGGATGGCAGCGACATAAACTTCTGGGAGGATAACTGGTCCAATGATAATCTCTTGGAGAGATTTGGGATTGCTAAGGACAGCCTTATAAGAAAGTATGGAACTAAAGTCAAGGACTACATTGATGGAAATGGCACCAACAAGAATTGGAAAAGACTTACTATGGAGAGTATTGAACTGAAACAAATTATCTCCTCCCTCCAAGACCTTTTAGATCTCTTCCCTTTGTGTCAGTTGGATTCCAAGGATGAGCTGATCTGGAGCAATTCACACGATGGTAAATACTCAGTCAAATCTGGTTATACCAGTCTTTTCCACAGTAACCAATCAGATTTTAACTGGAACTTGATCTGGATGCCTGAGTTAACCCCCAAAATAAATTTTTTTCTTTGGCTGGCCATCAGAGGCAAAATTCTCACCACTGACAATTTGATGAAAAGAGGATTTATCATTCCCAATTGGTGCCACCTTTGCAGGAATAACTATGAAGACATTAGCCATCTGTTCATACATTGTGATTATGCCTTTAGAGCTTGGAACTTTGTCCTTTCCAAATTTGAAGCTCTCTGGGTGATGCCGGAGGATCTTATTCAGCTATGGAATCAATGGAACCCACCATTCAGACATTGTGCTATCAAAAGAATCTGGAAATTAGCCATCCCGCATTTAATTTGGAGGATCTGGAAGGATAGAAATAATATCGTTTTTAGAAATAAGAAGCAGAATTTTAAATTCACTACTGGCAAGATCTCCCAAGGCATCAAAGAGGACATGGCCAGATTTAAACCTCCCAAGAACAATTGTTACCCTGAAAATGAAAAGCACATCTTATCAAATTGGCAGATCGGATATTGGAGCAACCCCGGGAATAGTGTGGATAGATCTTTGGTTAAATGGCATCCCCCTGAATCCAATTGGTTCAAGCTGAACTTTGATGGAGCCTCTAAGGGGAACCCTGGAACAGCAGCTGGAGGAGGAGCAATACGGGACCATAAAGGTAATTTGATTGCTGCATATGCTGGAAAAATGGGAATCCAAACCAATCATTTTGCAGAAGCTTTATCTGCTCTATGGGGATTGAGAGTTGCACGGGCCCAAAATATCCAGAACCTCATTGTTGAAGGGGACTCCCTTAATATTATTAAACTGCTTAATCAGTCCTCTTCTCCTAGCTGGAATATCAAAGATTTTATCTCTGAATCCATAAGCATCAGTCATACCTTCAACAGCATCAGAATCATACATTCTTACAGGGAGGGAAACAAGCTGGCCGATGCATTGGCCAATTATGGCATTAATATAAATTTCACTATTTGGGATAATGATAGTATCCCTAATCAGCTTCACAACAGCATACATGCGGACCTTCACACGCAAACAATCTCTAGAGACATGCCTTAATCTTTGGAGGAAATCCATAAATTCTTCCACATGTGCTGTTTTAATTTATTTGGCGTGGCAAATGATATCTACTTCAAATGATAGCAAGATTTTGTTTAGGAACTTCAAGTGGAGTTGTCTAAATTTAAAAACAGCGCACGCGGGAGGTACAATAGCTGTTGATATTCGGATGCCAAGCTCCGCGAAAACCGAAGATAACTACAAGGTGAAAGCTGACAGGGAAAGGGTTTTCACGCGCGACTCCACGCAGGCTCAGATCGGCAATCATACAGCCGTTCGTGGGAGGACCAACGGCTACAGTTCCCATTTTTATGCGACCCGCAACAGTGAGAAACGAACCACTCTCAACGCCCAAAGGTATTCTGAAAATTGTTGTAACCAGCACATCATTGTGAAGATGGGAGGGCCTCCCTGCCAGATTGAGCCATGCATGGACCCTGACTGGAAAGAAAACACTGAGCTCTGGAACATTCTTAGCATCGGCGGATTCACCAACTTTGTGGAAAGAGTGCAAGGACATGATCAAAGCATCTCTGTTCGCTTTGCCAAGGAGTGGAATGAGAGGACGGTCGACTATGGAGGGCAGAAAATTCTTATTAATGAGGAACTCATAGCCGAAGCGACTGGCCTCAGCTTGGAAGGATACCGCTTCTTCAACAAGAGGGTTATCAAAGAGGTTGAAGAGAGAAGATTTGTGGAGGAGGAGGAGAAGCTTATATTCAACACCGCGGGTCTGCTTGTTAACTCAATTCCATCCCCGTATGATGAAGTCACCCGCATGATGATTCGCTTCATATCCTTAGAAGGCAGGTTTGTTACTGTCCCTGCCAAGCACCTTGTCTTTTTGAATCACTTTCGTAGGAGTAGGTTGGTTTGCTTCCCTCACTATCTGTTAAATTCTCTTGAACGCTCCATTTTGGAGTTCCAGAAGCATACCCGGGCGGTTCCCTTACACCAAGGGCTTATTTTGCTTATTCACAAGCACTGCCTTATTAAATTCCCCGGTCTCCCTTCCTCTCCCGGCCCGGCTTTGTTGGGTTCCGCTCGCTGCCGATCCTTTCTCCCTCGCCCCGCCGCTCGCTCTTGCCTTGCCTTCAGGTGCTGCTACCCCCATGCCGGCTGCTCATGCTTCTCCTTCTTTCCTCCTGTTGCTGCCCCTGCCACCCACCCTGTCTCTACCTCTAAACGTGTCACCAGGGCTTCTAGGAGACTCAACCTTGAGTCTACTGCTGAGGGGGTTGAACCTTTGGAGGACATTGCTCGTGATCTGCTGAACATTAGTAGTGCCAGTCCCCAGGCGGCACCAACGGATAACCCTTCTAGGAGATTGGAGGCCTTAGAGGCTGAGCTTAAATTGCTGAAGGATGAGGTTAAAAACCTTGCTAAGCAAAAAGGCAAACAAAGCATTGAGGGGGAAGGGAGCATTGGCAATAGCCAGATTGATGACATATACAAAAAACTGACCTCCTTAGACTCCCGCCTAGGGAAGATGAAGACTAGGCATGAGTATAATATTGCAGCCTTCAGGGCCATCGAGGAGTTCATCGAAGGTCATGCAAGAAGTGTTTCACATCTTAGCGGTGTCCCGGCTACACTTTGGGGCAATGAGAAAGAGAGCAAAAGAACCAGAGAGGAGCTCGATAAGACGGATGCTGCTCATATGACCACGCTGGGCATGTATCATGCTTGGAAAAGAGTAAAGATGAGTATTGATCAAGCGGCCAAGAAGTAGTCCCGACTACTTTTGCTGGTCCTTATTGTTTTTATTACTGCTTCTTGGCTGTAGGCTTGCTGTTTTTTTGCCGTTGTTTTGCTGTTAAGTCTCGTTTGTGTAGCTGTTCTGGGCTTCGTTGTTCTTTGCTGTAACTTTTGTGCTTTGCTACAGCTTCTCTGCTCCTCTCTCTTATTCCGGCTTTTAGGCCTTCTTTTGTACACAAGGGTATAGTCCCTTTCAAAAAACTATTTACCAATATTAAAAACATTAATGGCACATGATGGAAGCTTTTAAAAATGGTTCAACCAATCGTAATAAATACATCATGTACCTTCAATTTAGGAAGGGAATTTATGACTTCTTATCTCCTCTCTCACAAATTCTTTTGTAAATGTAAATTGGAAGCTCATTCCAATGGGTTGGACAAGTTAGGCTTATGAGACAAGTGTATATTTTTTCAAGAATCCTCCTTCTGCAAGTTGTTCTTGTATGTTGAGGGAACTTTCAAGCCTCCTTTCAAGATTGTAATGGAAACCATTGCCTCTTCTAAATGTATGATACATTGTGCATGTTATTGAAGTAATAAAAGTGTGTGTTTTTGAGTAATCTTGGTCCTTTCATCCTTCTAAGCCTCATTTTTCCTTTCTCATGCTTGTAGGTACACTGTGCAAGTTCAAGTTTCTATTGTAGGTTCTTGAAGTTTTGTGCTTATCAAGTGGTGGAGCATTGCATACATTTGAGTTGTGGTGTTTGTTCACCCTTCTCAAGTTCATCCTTCTTCACTGGAAGACTGATATACCATTATCTGATTGAATTTTAACAAAGGGAACACATGCTTCTTATTCTATGGTCTAATATTTACCCTCTCTAATTTGTAGTAGTTAAAGTTGTCTTGTGATGCACAACACCCTCTTCTAACCCTTCATGAGTCTGGAAATACCCTTTATTTGGTGCATCACCATCCCTAGTATAGTTTCATTTCTTGCAAATCTCTTTCCCTAAAACCCATGAAAATGTTAGCATAGGACTATAACCATTTTATTACACTAGGAGTAGTACAACACATAGTTCGGGAAGAGGAAGTTGACCTTCTCCGAGTTTCATCTTGATCCCAAGTCCCACAACATGAGAGGATATCCCATGTTTCCCAATCACATTGAAATTCCTATTCATATTTTGGCCATTCAAAGGGTGCAATGATTTTGTGAAAATAATTTTCGGCATGCCCAAGTGGGGACAAGAGAGGTGAAAGTTCTACATTTCACAGTATCCCATTATAATATCTTACCCACCATGCTAAAAACACTAAAAGTTTTTATCATGCCAGTGGGACAAAGATTTGGTACTTCTCTTCTCACTTGCATAAATCAAAGTACACTGGAAACTCTATATGTATGTATTCCAAGTTTCAAGAGTGCATTAAATTATGCGAAGAATTTAGAAAATAGCTTCTTCAAAGAAAGGAAATTATTAGCATATCAAAATTTCCTTGTCTCCTCCAAAGAGAAGAAGAAGAGGCATTTCAACATCACCAATTACAGCTTTACCTCGTAGAGGTCATTCAACTCCTCCTGATGAAGGTTTCCTCCACCAAGGAACAATCGACCCTTGGTCACCATGGCAGCCAATGCTTGTCCTCCTTTCAATGCCAACAACCCCTTGCTATTAGCCCAAAGAGATGCTATACCTATAGCTGCTTTGAAAAGTTTTCCATTTTATACTAGAGAAACTAATGTTACTCCTTGGGAGCACATTTTGGATGTGGCTAGTATCTGTGCAGTGCATAGTATTATAGAGGATAATGTGGTAGTCAGACTTCTCACTACTTCATTTAAAGGTAAAGCACTTCAATGGTTCTGAAGCTTAACTACTGGTTCCATTACTACTTGGAATGAGTTAGGCATGAAGCTTTGCAAGCAGTTTGAGGACAAAAGTGATCACCTATCACTTATGGAACAAATCACTACCATAAAATGAGCCCCACAAGAATATATGAGTGATTTTAATTTTTGGTTTGAAAAAACTTGGAACCGAATCCCAACACTCATAGGGCCATCTCCAAAAATATATTCTTGTATTATTTAAGGGGCTTAAATAGTGACATAATAGTCATGATTCGGTCTATGGGGGAGTTATAGTTCTTGATGTCTACAAGATCACTATAAGGGCATAAAATTATTTAATTCAAGTTGGAAAGATTGCGCCTAGGACTCCCATGCCTTTATTTTCTAAAATCGAAAAAAACCAATCATCACGCTTGTTCCAACACATTCAATTAAATCACCGTGATGACTAAAACTATTTCTTCTAATGATCTAGTGGAGGTCAAATCATTGTTGCAAACTTTTGGGAACAAGCTCGTTGCTATCAAGAGGTAACAATTTCAGTAAATTCATCCATATCAACCACAAAATCAGTAATATCGGGCTAATTTTCCTCCTTTTCAAGGGAAAATCCAGCCATAAAATCAAGCTACAAATCAAGCTACGAATATTAGGAATTTGAACTTTGGAACCCTCTTGCTACTATCTCATTAAGAGCCATAGTACTGTTTAGAATAATCTAGTTCAAGACTACAAATGGCGCTATCCTTGTTTTCAATCCCGTAGTAAAAATATTTGTCACAATGGAGTTCTTAGCCATGCCCTTATGGTTCAAAGCATATTTTCCCTTCAAAGCCAACAAAAAATCCATCTACACAAGAAACAACATATCAACTGTAGGCACTGAAGAAACCACTTTGCTAAACTAGAAAGAAGAATTTTTTTGTGGGTTGAATACAGATTCCTCATTAGTGGTGGAAAACAATCATTCCAAGAAGAGAGCAATGGAACCTCAACCTTCCAAAGCTGATCAAGCATCCACTTCATAACCTCAACCACAAGCGGTGGTTGATAAAGATGTGGGAAATAAACCGCCAGAAACACCTGCTAGCCAAGTTGTGAGGAAAGAAGGTTCTTTAGGCATCACGATACCCAACAAGAATTTTCTAAAGGAGGATCCCAATTCCAAAAGAAGTGTCAGAAAAGTAGGAGCAATTCCATTTAGCATAGTAAAACAAATGAAGAAAACCAATCTGAGTGTTACTTTGTGGGATGAACTCTCAATCCCTTCTCAAAGAAACTTATTGCAAGAGGCTCTAAATAGTTTTGGTATAACTAACGGATCATTGAGTCATGGAGAAACAACTACTACAAGTTTGTGTCAACTGAGAAGGGAAAATTATTCCTAAAGCAAACAAACCACCCCTATTCTATATTTCCTTGATCATTGGAAACCACCTAGTGCATAATTACATGATCGATTCTGGTGCCAATAGCTTAGTCATGCCCAAACAAATTACAGATGTACTAGGCATACAATATACACTAGTTGTAAGAGGATTTGTTCAGCTAGATGACACAACTATTAAAACTATTGGAGTTATCAAAGGAATTCAACTTACCATCCATGCATGCCCGAGTTTATCATTCACCCAAGACATATTAGTAATTGATCTCCTCCTCTCTTTTCCATCTTCCTATCATGAGATTTCAATGCCAAGATGGGTGGTTATCTATCATCCGATTGGTCACATATGATTCTCAAGACTCGATACGGAACCAAAGTGACTATAAGGGTGGAACCAATATGCCATAATCATGTAGAACCCTACACCGCTAGTCCTATAAATGGGAATTATACCATCAGAGATCCAGAAGAAGAAGATGCTGATCATGAACCAACCACTCTTTTTGAAGAAGTCCCTGATATTGTGCTAGATGAAGTAAGTAGAGATCATTAGTATGATCCCTACGCTAATGTGTTAGCAGAGGAAGAAGTTGGATTACTACTATTTGAAGAAATAAGATTTTGTACCTACTGTATTCATGAAGAAGATACGATCATATCACAACTTGTAAAAACACCAATAAATTGTGAAGGAATGTGGAAATTTTTCTTCAATGGCTTGAGAAGTAAGAATAAATACAGTGTTGGTGTTATTTTAATTTTTCCAGAGGGAGTTAAGTACTTCTCATATTTACGGTTGCAATCCAGTTGCACTAAAACTGTTGCTAAATACGAGGCCCTTGTGCAAGGAATTCAAATAGCCCAAAAGAAGGGAATCAAGGCTCTAACTATTTTTGGAGACAGTGAGTTAGTTGTTCATCAAGTGATGGCATGTAATTCATCCAAAAATTATCTTTTAAGATCATACAAGAACCGAGTCTGGGACTTGATTGAATATTTCGAAGCTTTTGCAATCGATGTGGTTTGTAGAAATAAAAATCAAGATGCTGATAAGCTTGTTACAATTGGCTTGCAATACAACATACCTGTTGATATCATGAAATAAGGGCAACAATTTTTCAAAATGGTGGTTTGACCTATAGTCCTTGATAATGTGAGTAGCTAGAAAGTGTTTGATAGTGATAAACAAATTGTCCTTTTCTTACAAGAAGAGGTGGATTTTTTGTGAAAAATCAAGATAAGTTGCAAGAGTCATATGGTGATCAAATTATAAAATTGAAAAGCAACAAGCTACCAAAATGCTTAATCACTCGGAATCCAATTTCAATTCAGATGATCATGCCAAAAGACAAACCTCTAATAAGGTGGTCAAAGAAGAATATTTTGAGGAATTCAAGGTAGCAAATGAAAAGTTTATGAATATCGGAAAAGTGTGTACTTATGAAGAGAGAGAAGATTTCATCAAACTTTCTCAAGAGTTTAATGAAATTTTTACATGGAGCTACAAGGACCTGTGTGTTTTTGATCTAGGTCTAGCACAACATACCATCAAACTAGATCCTAATGTCAAGCCAGTTCATCAGAAACAGAGGCCAATTAATCCCAAAATCGATCCACTAATGAGAAAGGAGCTAAAAAAATCATCGAGGCATGTATAAGTTTTCCTATCAAACACTCCTCTTGGGTAGCCAATCTAGTTCCTGTGAGGAAAAAGAACGTAGAGATTCAGTTATGTGTGGACTTCAGGGATTTGAATCATGTGTCATTGAAATACCATTATCCTCTTCCATCAATTGAATAAATCCTTCAAATGGTGGCGAGGATCTTAAATATTTTCTTTACTCGATGGATATTTGGTTTAAAATAAAATTCTAGTCCAAGAATATAATTAATTCAAAGCGAATTTCACTACCAAGTGGGGCACGCATGCTTAAAACAAAATGCCATTTGGATTGTCCAATGTCGGGGATACTTTCTAAAGAGCCATGGACATGGCATTTAAGGGACTAATTAATGATATCATTTTGGTTTACCTTGATGATATAACTATATACTATAAGCATGCAGAAGACCACCTCACACATCTAAGGAAGGTTTTCTGAAGGTGTAGGGAATTTGGGGTTTTACTTAATCCCAATAAGTGTATTTTTGTAGTGCATGAGGGAAAGTTTTTGGGGCATGTTGTTTTAGTAGAATAACTGTCAATCAATCCATCCAAGATTTTTTTGATTACATCCTTATCTCTCTCAATTCACAAGAAGGTTCTCCAAAGGTTTTTGGGAACCATAATTTCATGTGGAGACTCATCCCTCAATTTGTGACATTGGCTAAACCACTCATAGTGATGCTGATGAAAAATATGCCATTCTCATGGACAAAGGAAGGAAGGGAGAGATTTAAAGCCATCAAAATGGCTATTTCTCAAGCTCCCACAATTGTAAACCCCAAGTTTGATAAAGACTTTATCCTTTACATTTTTCGAGTCAAGAGAGCATTTTAGGTATCCCCACCCAACAAAATGATGACCTAATGGTGCAACCAATTTTTTTCAGTCAATCCCTCAAAGACTATGAGCTCAAATATTCATTCATTTGAAAACAAGTCTTTGTGGTTATTCAAGATATAAATATATTCAAGCACATGTTGTCTAACAACATAATTCATCTGATGGTGTCTCATCTAGGTGTCAAGGAATTTTTGCTGATCAAAGAGATGAATGAAAAGTGTATTAGATGGATCAAAAAGGTGATGGAGTATGACGTACATATCAAAGTTACCAAACTTGTCAGAGGTAAAGGTTTGTGTCAAAAACTTGCTGCTGAGACATGGAATAAAAAGGTGATCGGGACACGACGCTCCTAAACACCGATGAAAGTGATATTCATGTTGACTGATTATCCAAAATGAATAATGTCCTCTTCTTAGGAGTATATCCCATGAACATGGATAAAAATCAAAGACGAAATTTCCATCTTGATCAATTCCATATGTTACGGTAGATAATGTTATCTTTTAAAGGATTTGAATGGTGTTCTCGTTTGATAAATGGGACCGAACATGTAAGTAAGATACTAGAAGAGTTTCATAATGGCCTATCTAGAGGACATTATGGTGCATGAAAAAAACTACCAAGATCATGTGAGCCAACTACTATTGGCTAAATTTGTTCAAATATTCCCATCTCGGGAAAGGAAATGTAAGGAATGTACCTTTTTCATGGGAAAGTAGAAGTTGGCAGCTCTTGGTGCATCTAATTCAAGTGGATCAACCCTTTATTCAATGGGGTTGGACTTCATCTGAACTATTAATCCTCTATCCAAATTGATGGATAGAAATGGGTCCTTTGCAACAAACTATTTTAATCAATGGAAATAGGTGGTAGCATTGAAGGAGAGAAATGAGAACGTAGTTTTGGATTTCTTGGAAGGTATAATGACAAGGTTTGGTGTTTCGTTTATAGTCATTTCAGACAACATGATTACTTTTCTTGGTATGAAGTTGAGTGAATGGGATGTTAAAAATGGGTTCTACCTCAAGACTTCATCCAATTAGTATCCGTAAGGAAATGGATTGGTTGAGTCTAGTAACAAAAACCTCATAAGGATTATTAAGTGCACCATGGAAAATAACAGGAGGACTTGGCATACACATCTTAAGATTGCCTTATGGGAAGATCATAACACACCTAAAAGGGCCATTGGAAATTCTCCTTTCATTCTTGTATATGGAAGAGAAACAAAAATTCCACTCTCCTTGGAATTACCTTCTTTGGAGTTGGCTCGTCAACTTGAATTTATGGAGAACGATCCTCTAACAGTGAGGTTTGCTGAACTCATGGAGTTAGAGGAATTGTGAAACAAGGATATGAAGACTTTGGAGCAACATCAGGCTCGAGTTAAGAAATTTTTGACAAGAAAGTGTCCAAGAGGCATTTTCAAGAGGGAGATTTAGTTCTCAAATGGGATGAAGATAGAGCCAAATCAGGAAGGCATGCCAAGTTTGATGCTCTTTGGAGTGGGCCATACATAATCATGAGTTACAAAGAGGCAAATACATTTAATCTATCCAAGCTCAATGGAAAAGAACTGCCCATTCATGTGAATGGGATACATCTCAAATCTTGTTTTTGAGAAGCGTTCCACCCCATGTATAGTTTAGTAGGTGTTTTCCTCCAAGTTTTTATGCACATTTTTGTGTGTTGTTCTTTTTACTTTCTTCATGTTAGGAATATTATATTGTTTACATTGGTGAATGTTTTAATGTAATATACATTATCATGGAGATAATATATATGGGTGAATAAATAAAATGTAATATTATTAAATATGAGAAAATATATCTCATATTAATAATATACATTTTATATATTAGTTGTGAGTTTATTGTATAAACAACTCACGTTGGTATTTTTAGGATTAGTTGAGTGTGTTGAGCTAAGTAAGGGATTAAGAGAGATTAGTGGAAGGTTGAGAGATATGTGGGATAATGGATGACTCCTATTTAATAGGAGATCATATGTGTATTTATACCTCTCAATGTAAATGAATACATATCCCGGATGAATTGAAAATTATTCTAATATTATTTTATTTGGTGTTTTTATTGTGTAAGATTATTTCCAATAATCTGTACTAACTTTAAGACTTCGTTGTTGTTTTTGTATTGTTCTTGCACATTGTATCATCCTCAGAAGTTTCTCAAGGGAGGGAAGGTTCAAATTTTCCATAAGAGCTTCATAAATCTGCTTCATTCAAATATATGCAGTGTTCATGATGCCAAGCACTCAACAAACTCAATATACCTCATGCCTAGCATTTCAGGGAGTTCAAGATAGGATTTGCTCAAGGGGATTTCGGGATGTATCATAGAAGACCAAATCACTATCAAGATTTCAACATTAAATCCATGCCCAATGGATGGATTAAGGCTACCCAAATCATGCTTAGTAGGAAATCATCCCCAAGAGGTCACCAAAAATGTTATCAAATTTTGCACAGGAAAAAATTGGACAATAGGGTCCTATTACGATCAAATTATGACATTGGTCCCAAGGGCCCATTTCTGGTCATCACAGAGATAAAATGATTAAAATAATTAATAAATTAATAAGTTATCTCACCTAGCTTTAAATAGGGTCAACACGGAGCCCAAATCGGGGGCTCAAATCGAGTTACACAAGCTTGTTTGGTGACTCGATGTGATCAAGAGTAGAGATCGGTTTAAAGAAAAATCAACTTAGAGTTGATGATAAAACAAAAACTCAATGATCTCATTGGTGGATTTTCACTTGTTGAACAAGACATTTTCAAGTTTTGATGATTCATTCAATGAGGAAGGGTGCTTGATGTGTAGCTCGATGGTAATAAGGGGTTGGCCATTTTTATGAAAACATAACAAGGCGATGTTGATTCGAGCCAACTCGACTAAGTTGGTCAGAGTGAAAATATGAGATCATAAACGAGTTTTGTGATTGGCATGAAAAGAATCAATCCTAGAAATTGTAGGAGGTTCCTAAGAGAGGTCAAATTGGTTGAGATGGTGTAGTCACTCAGAAATAGATCGAGAAGGTAACTCGGGCTAGATGGAGATGCTTCAATACAAAGCTTGGTTGGTTGTGGAGTTGACATAGAGCTCGATTTGGGATCAAAAGAATGAGTTTCTCGATCTAATCACTCAACAAGATGAAACAAAGCTCGTGGAAAAGGGAAAACTTAGATGAGCCTGGGGTCTTCGAATAGTTCGGAGGAGTTTGAGTGACAATGCGGTAGGAGCTTGACTATTGTGAGTTAAAGGAATGTACATCTTGAGCTCATATAAAAATGGTAGTGGTGCAGGAGAAGTTTAAGCTAGGATAAAGTGAATTATGAAGTATAATGAACCAAGCTCATGACTGGATGATTAGACAAAAATTGATGTTGGAGCGTTTTCTAACTTCATGACGATATCACTTTGTGGGTCGGCTCAAGAGGAGAAAATGAGTCATATAATGGTGAAAAGACCGAGTTTGGTGGTTAATAGCTCAACTTAGAACATTCAATAGGGGCATCTTGAAGTTTTATTTCCAAGTGGAGATAACGAGATGAAATTCCAAGCAAGAGATTCCATAGGAGAGGTTTTACTTTGGCAAACCATCATAAGGCTTCCACTAGGTGGTTTTCTATGGATAATTCGACGGTGGGATTTTAAAAATGGCGGCCAAGGTGCATTCCCCACATGTGGAGATTCATGCAAGTGTGGCCGAGGTGTGCTTTGATTCATCCACTAAGATTCCATCCAAGATGAGGTAAGTGGGAGGTTGGTAGAAACTTGGAAACAAAACTCTTCATAAGATCTGGTCATCTAATGAATGTAGGGGTCTCGATTCCTCAAATATATATCTGAATACAGTTGGAGGCAAGATCAATTTGATTTTGTAAGCAAGATTGAATTGATATTAGTGCCATCTTAGTAAAAAAAAAGTTAGTAAGCATGGGAAAATAACATAATCAAATGTGGGAAGACATTAAAATAATTTTTGAGCTGAGTGCATCATGTGCTCAGATGAAGAATGAAGCGAGCTCGACACAGAGTTCAACTCTATGATGAAGCAAAATCGGTGAAGAGATCATTCAAGAAATTGGTGGCTTTGTGGGGAGCTTAGTGGGGAGCTCAGCGGTGAGCTCAATGATGACATAGATCACTCGATGGATGGAAGGAGTCACACTTAGGTCATGGATAACAATCTCAATGGACAAGTCAATGCGAGAGATGGTCATAGAAGGAACTCGTAAGGGGGAGGAACTCAAGGAGAGATCACAGAGATAGATTCATCAACAAAGTACCGATCCATCATTGTGAGCTTAGTGATGGAAGCATTTCGGGCTCATAGATCCAAGTCATGAGGTGACAAGGACCCACAAGTTGAACCATGCACGTAGCAAGTTCATCAGTCATTACATTGGGACATAGCTTGATGGTGAGCCCGTGCAAGGAATGGAACTTAGACATTCAAGTTAAATACAATCTTGGCAGATTTGTGAAGAGGTTATCTCTCCCCTTGATGTTCAAGTTGTGAGATTGGGGAACTCAAAGCGAGATCATGGAATCAAGCCAAGTGAGCTCATGGGGGTTACAAGGAACTCATGCGTGGAGCTCAATATGGTGAGTTATGACCAAGTCAAGACCAAATGAATATCTCATCAAATGCAAGATGAAGAGTTCCTAGGTTGATGAGCTCAAGACAACTCGGGTGACCGAGTTGAAGCCAAGTGGATCGGTAGATGTGAGGGAATTTGACAAAAAACATGTAGTGCAAACGATTAATTTGGTCGATGGAGTTGATTGGTAGAGGGAGTACATATGAGGTTAGTTTGGTCGATGTGAATGCAAGAGGAAATTAGTTGCCATGATTCTTGAAAAGTGACTCTTGATGAGATGAGTTGAGGCCGAGTCGATCTATGGAAGTCTTACAAATAGATCTCGTGAAGATGAGCTATATGAAGGAGTTGCGCATAATGTAGGGTATATATGGTTAAAGGATAAACTAAAATATACTTGTATTGTTTTGTGAGAGATGAGCTGGCCAATCTCATGAAATTGGTGGATAGAATCTTAGGTTTTGGCAATGAGCACACCACAATATCGGTTGAAACAAGTGGAGAGATCTGCAAAGAGTGGAAAGGTGGATAGTGGTTAAGCATTGTGTGGCTCGTTGTTAAGTTCTGTCGATATAGAATGGTGGCTTGATTCAATGTGAGGGACTCGGTGATAGAAGGAGATCATCGGTGTATACAAAGGGGATCTAATTAAAGAACTTGGAATGGTCATGGTTATAGGATTTTAAATCAGTGGTGAGCTTGTTGAAGAGTAGTGGTTGTAGCGATAGGAGCTCATCTCAATTACGATGAAGATTTTGGATCTCACTGGCATATGCGACTAGCTTGATGCAGCAGTGGAGGAGCTCATTTGAGGTGACCTCATTTAGGAAATTGAGTAGCTCAATCAATGTAATGATGATGGAGGAATTTAATGACCAACTTGGTGAGTTGGCTCGGCGAGCCAACCACCGAGTTGGGTTGTTTTGAACCTATTTTCATGGCCCCCACTTTCTTCAAGTCAAACCAGTCTTTGGGGGGCACCATATTTTAATTAAATTAATATTTTTATTTTAAATATTTTAATAATAATATTTATTATTATTATTAAAATATTTTATTTAAATATTCTTTTAATTAATTGAGGATTAAGTCAACAACATTAGTGGCACATGATGGAAGCTTCTCAAAGTGGTTCAACCAACTATAATAAATACATCATGTACCTTCAATTTAGGAAGGGAATTTATGAATTCTTCTCTCCTCTCTCACAAATTCTTCTATAAATGTAAGTTGGAATCTCATTCCAATGGGTTGGACAAGTTAGAATTTTTAGACAAGTGTATATTTTCTATAGAATCCTCCTTCTATAAGTTTTTCTTGTATGTTGAGGAGAATTTCAAGCCTCCTTTCAAGACTGTAATTGCAATCATTGCCTCTTATGAATGTATGATGCATTGTGCATGTTGTTGAAGTAATAAAAGTGTGTGTTTTGTGACTAATCTTGGTACTTTCATCCTTTTATGCTTCTTTGTTCCTTTCTCATGCTTGCAGTACACTTTGTATTAGTTCAAGTTTCTATTGCAGGTTATTGAAGTTTTGTTCTTATCAAGTGGTGGAGCATTGCATGAATTTGATTTTTGTTGTTTATTCACCCTTCTCAAGTTAATCCTTCTTCTTTGGAAGACTGATATATGATTATCGATTGAATTTTAAAAAAGGGAACACATGCTTATTAGACCATGGTCTACTATTTACCCTCTCTAAGTTGTAGTAGGTGAAGTTATCTTGTGATGCACAATACAATATTCAAGTTAACCTTTCCAGAGTCTAGAAACACCCTATATTTGGTGCATCACCATCCCTAGTATAGTTTCATTTCTTACAAATATCTTTCCTGAAAACCCATGAAAATGTTAGAATAGGACTAGATAACCATTTTATTACATTATGAGTAGTACAACACTTAGTTTAGGAAGAGGAATCCGGCCTTCTCTGGAGGTTCACCTTGAGCCCAAGTCCCATAGCTTGAGAGGTGATCCCATGTTTCACAATCACACAGAATGCCATGTTCACATTCTAGCCATTTGTAGGGTGTAGTGATTTGGCAACAACAATTACTTCATACAACTCATCTTTGTATGTGTTCAAAGAATATTTATTTTACACTCCAGGAAACTATCCGAGAGGATTAATTCATCATATCCAGCATCGATACATTCTATCACTCCTTCCTCAAGAGGATTTTCAACTTTAAAGGCCTCAAAACTCATTGCATCAATTTCTTCATCATGGAAAGAGTCTTCCTCTTCAAATGGGAAAGAAAATACCTTGATTTCATCATTGCATCCATCAACCATTGGCTTAGAAGGGGCATCGTATTTCTCATCTTTCTTTGTTTTAACATGGCCAACCTTCACACTGGTTAAGCATTTCAAATCAAATTCGTTCGTGTCTTAGTGATTCATGGCTTGCATTAAGAGTTAAATACTAAGCTTAGGGTATTTTGTTTATTCCTGGGTGACATGATCAAGGGAGTCCTCATATTCAAATGGGAATGAGAATATCTCTTCATCACGAGATAATCACATAAGCTTATTTTTCTATTTTAAAATCACCAAGAACCATTTCCTCTTCTTCATTCTTTACATCATTTGACATTTTGGGGCTGCCCTCTTATAACTCAAATATTTTCAATGCTTCTTCAAGGTCCATGCCTCTCTAAGAAGGAATGTATTGCCCCTATTAAGATGGGAATATCCTCTTCCTCCTCAGTTTTCACAAAGTAATTCATCTATATGCTTTCTTGATACAAGATGTTGGTTTATGGGATTGCAAACTTTCACACAGTGTACCTCATCTTATTTTCTCGGATCAAATTTCTCTATGTCTCCCTTTACTAGTATGGTTGAAGATGACCAGTTTATCTAAATTTTCCCTCCTAAGTCTTAGCAGAAGATTTGACCTAACAACACTCCAAAGGTTTCGAGATGTCTACTTCCAAAATCATCGCTGAAACTTTCTTGTGTAGAAATATGGAGAGAACCACATATACATATTTGAAATTCCCTATAACTCGGGACCTCTTTGGAATCCAGGGGACTAACAAGAGCCACCAAGTGGAGTCATGGTGAGTTTGAGATCCATGGTGAACTTTAAAGGCATCACATTGTCTAAGGAACTAAAATCTATTATACAATTGTTCGGTACATATTCTCCAACAAGAAGGGAGACGTAGAAAGGGTCAACCATATAGGTCTTAGATGCACTCAATGAAAGAAATTTATGTGATGGAGGTGCAGGTGGGTTTAGTAGTATTCATTTAGAGCTAGGAGCTACATCATTGGGTGTTAAACTACCGGTCTAATGTATTGAAAAATATATTGAATTGTTTGGGGTGAGTCCACAAATATTGATTTGATAATATGCACCTTGGATTTATTCAAATATTCCATGAAGTCAAAAGGAGAAAGCGCGGGTGAGGGTGATGAAGGTATTGCTTTTGGATTTAGGACATGTTTGGAAGAAGGAGTAGATTTTTGGGGAACAGAGGGGATCTTGAAAGGTACATTAGGAGCTTTCAAAGTACTACAATTTATAGGAGAAGAATTAGATTTGGAATTAATAGAGGCATCGAGAAGACTTACTTGGAATTGCTGGAGACTTCTTATTTGCTTTAGGATCAGGATTCAACAATGTGGACTCCATAGAGGGTGGGAGTGAAGATCCTCGATCGATTATTTTGTTTTATGGAGTCTTCACAAAGTAGGATCTTCAATATTATATTTCTTTACAACAAAGGAGGAAAACCCCTTTCTAAGGCGAGAATGAGTGAATACCACACATGAGAAGATAGGTGTATCTTCTTTATCATCTTCATCACCTCTAGAATCTGCTTTGTGTATCATTATCAAACTGATCACTTTCAAGGAAATCACCACATTCACTTTCTTGTTCAAGCTCCTCTTCATTTCCTTACTCCTATAATTTGCATTGATAGGTGGGGCCTCCAAGGAAAGCCTTTAGGGTTCTCCTATAATCTAATTTTTGTTGTTTCTTTGAGAAGAAACTCATTAAAATATTTCCCTCCTCAATGATGCCATTTCATTTGCCATTTTATAAAAAAAAGGATTGGTTCTTTCATCTCCAGGACATTGAGCTTTACCCTTTAAGGGATTCTTGATCTTTCTAGATAGGATGAGATCATCATCAAGTTCAATGGCCAAATATTTGTGCTTCTCCAATAGCCCTCATCTGAACTCTTCATAGGAAAAATCCTACCTCTAATGATTGAGAACTAATAAATAATACCTTGACATTTTTTTCTAATGGTGAAACCTTCTTCAGTATCATGCGCAACAACTCGTCGAAATGAGCCATGAAGTCTCTCATAGTTTCATTTTATCCTTTCTTTATTTGTGCCAATTGAACAAGGAGGTATTAAAAGTCCTCAATAAATTTGAATCTTTCCTCAAAATTCCTTTTGATGTCATTCCAGCAAGTGATGGATCAAACAAGTAGGAGGTAGAACCATTCCACTTGTTTTTTCTTAGAGAGACTCCATGAACAATATTATAGTGAAATATTCATGTTGGACACCAAGAATCCCACATGATGTGGTGAAGGATGATATTTTCTTCAAGGAGTTGTGTGCCATCACCTTTTAACTTTGGAAATTTCTTGCGGGAACTTGTTGGTAGATCATGAAGAGGTGGTTCAAGAGCAAGCGGCCTTGTATTTCTTCCCCATGGAACAATACATTGAGGTATTTCTGATTTGTTTGCCATTGTTTCCACTTTTAATTCAGTTCTTGCTTCTACAAATTATTCTTCAAATTATTATTCCTCTGAGAACTCAATGCTCAATGAAGGTTGAAAAATGGGGGAATTTGAAGGGGGATTATCCATGGGATTTTGGATAGGATTAGCAGGTGAGATGCTTGATGACCTAGATGGGGATGAGGCTTGAGAGAAAAAGTATGAATTATCTCTAATTCATTCTTTATGATTTTACAAAGCCTTGAAATTGGTATCAACAACACCTCTTGACCTGCTCAACCTGGTGTATCTTCCTTTATCCAACCTTCGGAAACTTTTACGGTGGGAACATGAAAGAAAAATGAGGAATATGAAAGGTCACATGTAGAAATTATAGTGTATCCTTCAACAATGGATTTTCATGAACTATTTTTTTTTTTGTAATTTTTTTTTTGAATTTTTGGACCTTTCAATCATATTTTGGGTGCGAGATCTTGCTAAATCTTCCCACGGTGTGTGCCAAAAACTACTAGCGAGAAAATTTATCGGGGAAAAATTTGTGGATTTCTTGCTAACAATCTGGGAATCTAAGTACCTCTACTTAAGCTGGTGCAAATTCCGTATATGTATGCGTGAGAAAATGTGGATTTATGTGGTGGCCTTTTACCTAGGGATCCAACAGGGGCACTCCACTGAACTTGCGAAAAAGCTAGTAATTTCTTGCTAGGGAGGAATTTTTCTATAAAGTGGGAAAGGGGAGTGAGAAATGAGATAGGGGAACTAATGTTGAAGGTAAGAAGAAATCAGATTCCTGCACACATTAGTTAGAAACATCAACACATGCATTTATGGGAAGAAACAACCCTATAAATAGAAAGAAGATGAGATAAGATTGTGAAATTAAAGTTTCTAATATATCCTCATCAAAAAGGATAGAAACTCCTTGTATTGATTCTTAAACCAAAGTTGTACATAGTGCGGGAATGGAAGAAATTTGAGAGTGGAGGAAACTAGAAGAAAATGAATATCTCCTTTGCTCTCTCTAAGTACAATGCACTCCTAAGTTTACAAGATCAATTTACAACCCTTTGAAATGGGAATGGCTTTACAATTTATAGAATGAGAGGTGACTCATCATCTAACCCCTAATGGATTTTCATATGTCCTCGTGTAACTTAAAACTTTTCAACTTCCTAGGAGAATATTAAGTCCCTTTTTATAACATAAAGGTGACTTTTACATTAGAAGCATAAAGTTTATTTTTAATTTCATTAAAGGACATCTAAAAAGTGAACCCCAATGAAGAATTAGAACATGGAGGAGAGATAAAGTAGGGAGAGAAGAGAGGAGAGAGAGAAGGAAGAAGAAGGGGGAAGAAACACTGATGATGAATAATCTGCCTTTGATGAAGTCCATAGCTCCTTCTAGATGACCGATGAGGTGTTCCACTATAGTGAAATCTGCATCTCCAAACTCTTTATACCCTAAGAAATTCCTTCATCTTAGCTCACAGACACTTGTTGAGTTAAATGAACTGTTCTTCCGATGACCACAATTCCAACTCTACATATGATATACCTATGACCTGAACCATCTAGTGAGTGTCAAAAGAAATTACATCCATGAGATGAGTCTTGAATTCCCTATGAGAAATGTCCATGGATGATCCTGAATGATGTTGTTGACATGAATAATCATCCCTCTATGTCCCATTGTGTCAAAACTACCCTTTGAGTATAACCTACTATTAATAGCAAGTTCCGAGATAAGAGACTTACCATTTTTAGTAAGAGGTGATTTTTGCCTTTTTTACCATCGTGACATGATGAACTCCATCATTCAATCTTGCACACATTACCTTCACCTTGACCACTTCTTGGGGTGACTTACTATTTTTAGTAAATACCCATATAGGGGGCTTACTATTTTTAGTAAGTGGTCATTTTCACTATTTTCTACTCTGGACAATCATTTTGGCTTCCTGGTGATCTTCAGTACACACTGCCTTTTCCATAACCACTTTTGATGGTGACTTCCCAAACATAGCAAGTATGTATAGGAAAACTTACTATTTTTAAAAAGTGGACTTCCATTTCTTGGTTTGTAACAAAACACATTTTTTTGACTTGGATCATCGTTGCGGTCACATCCTCTGAATTTCACATGGTTTCACTCACTAGAATGCTTGGAAATAAAATTTAAAATTTTCACTTGGCAATGGCTTTGAGCATGAAGCTGCCATGGCAGCCATTAATGGAGCTTGAAATTTGTAGGTATGGTTTTTGTCTTTGATCATGATAAAATCAACTCCATTGTGATAGGTTTTTCATTTGGAGTATGTGGGCAAGTTTTTAGCTCGATTCGACCATCAGATTGTTGGGAAATCCAATGAATGAGAGTTAGGGCATGAAATGGGATTTTTATTTGAACAAATGATCTAGGGAACCATATGACCACCCATTTGTTTCATATTGATTGTATTGAAAAAATGTGGAAGTCTACAAAATATGGAACCTCAATCTAACTTGTATCTTACAAGATATGAAGATTTTTCGATTGGGTGACTTTGTGGTTATCTGGCAAAAATGTTCATTTTCTCTTTGTGCTTTATTTATTCAACAATTTTTATCAATATTCCCTTGATACCTGTGTATTTTCATGGATTTGAGTGTTTATTTATTATGGTAGATCTGGTTCAGAGCATCAATGGTGGACTAGGTGTGAGCAAGAAATGGTGGACAAGTTAAAGAGCAATGACAGGGTGAACTATGGAGAAGAAATGGGGGAAATAATGACTAAGTGCAAGATTTAAATTATTAAAAAAAAGCACATCAAGGGTGAGACACATTTTTCCAACCTTGATGTCTCTCACCTCAAAGGGACATTAAACTCCATGGCGAGCAAGGTGATGACACGTGTCAGCGATCTAATGATTGAGAATGAAGGCTTGAAAAACACCGGGGATGGAAATTAAATTTTGAAGAGGTCACATGAGTGATCAAAAGTATCCTTAGGGGATGGGCCCATTTTTCAATGTTTTATGTTCCTCCCTCAAAGGGACATAAAATTCCATCATGAGCAAGGTGATGACATGTGGTGAAAATCGACGGTGAAGGCTTTGAGATGTTGTAAGCACACTGGGGTTGGACCTGGCAATCCTGGACATTGCATGAGGGTCCAGAGGGATTATGGGGGCTAGGAAATTTTTTGATGTCTGATGTCACCGACCTTGAGGGACACAATTTCCCACCGGGCTCCTAGAGTCGACATGTGTCCTCCTAAAATTTTCCTAAGTCACAAACTTGCTCCAAGAGGACAACTTGAAAGCGACGATAACTTAAGCTCCCGATTAAAGTTTTTGATTAAATTTTATATGATATTGACTATAAATTTACTTTTAAATATTATGGTTGGGGTATCAAGTCTTGATTCCTACATTTGATCCCTGAAAAAGAGGATTTTTTATTTTCTACTCCACTAGTGCCTGAGAAAATCTGCTTGTAGACCCATTGCGCTAAAGTGTTGTGAAAAAAATAATTTAACCATATTGTAGCATTGGAATTCCATTTTTGAAGATGTTTTTTTTGTATCCTAACTCCATAAAGATCTCCTAGAATCACCTTTGGAAGCTCAACAATTGTTTTGACTTGTGCATTGCCTAGGCTTGTGAACCTTGTTTTTGATCAAACAACTCTAAACTCTTCAAATCTTCCCTGAATCTTCCAAATCACTCCTATGATGTTTATATTATCTAAATCTTCACCTCCATTTTGGATTTTGATCCTCTTTTCTACTTCAGAGGGTTGCTCCAGTCCTGGGAAGGCCAATGATAGCCCTTCCCAACACTGCCCAGAGATAGCATTTTTCAAGAACTCCTAAAATCACCTAGGGGTTGAATTGACTTTCCTAATTCACCTAGGGGGCTGTGTTAACATCAACTAGGAGGTCATTAGAATTGAATGGGTAGACTTGGGGTGCCTCGGAAGGGTAAAACATGAAAAATTTGGCACATGGGTATAATTTTCATGCTTGGAAATTGATAATTTCCTTGTTACTCATTTGCGTGAAAACACTTGATTTTTTCAAATTTGTACTTTATTGCATATCTATATCTACGCTTTTGGTACTTAATTAAAATTTAACATTTATAATTTTATATTTTTTAAATCATTAACCAATTTGACAGGGACATGAAATCTATAAAGGATGTGGTTTAAAATAAATTCCATGACCGCCTGGTGTGTTTCCTTCTTGGTGTGGATTGATTTAACCTACTTAGTGAAGTAATTAGTTTCCACCAAAATTCATTTGTGGCCAACAATAGAAGCATTTGACATTTCACCAATAAAATCTAACCCCACTATTTAGAAGGAGCCTCAATAAAATATTGATGTTAGGGGAGATCAAGAAGATTTTAACCTACTAGAGAAATATTGGTAGTTTTCACATTTTCTCACAAATTGAGAAACATATTTGAAAATTAATGGCCAAAAATATCCTAATCTCAAAATATTGTGGCGATTACCTTAGAAACATAGTGACCACCAAACACTCCATCATGAAATTAATTACTCAACATAGGATCTTCATCCTCATTTATTCACCTTAATAAGATCACTTCAGATTATTCCAAGCTAAACCAAGGTATGTTAAGATGTATTTTTGGGACACCAACTTCATTGTTCTTCTTTGATTCTTGTCTAGACCTGAAGGACAATTTCAATTTTATAAATAATAACTATGTCCTTGTACTAGATAGATGCACTTATTTTTTCATGAGGGTCATATAAATCAACATCAACATTGTGTACTTCAACAACTTGTAATTTTTTTCATAAGTCTTGATAAACCAAGGCCTCTCACTAATTTGGTGGTTTTGATGTCCATGTCATAATCTCGAGTTTGTTGACCCATCCGCACCTTTTTCTCAAGACTTCCATATGTGTCAAGATGTTCTTAACCATAGCATGTCTTACATAGGAAATGATCCTTTATCTTAGAATGTAGGTTTTGAATATCTTAGTCACTTTTACTTAGAAAAAATCTTGTTTTTTCATAATTATATATGTAGACACCTAAAATATTCTTTTGCAATCTTATTGCTAAAAGCATGCTAATTACTCTCATTATTACCATTTCTGTTATACTTAGTGATTTTCACTAATTAACTAATGTTTCTCTATATTTTGGTTAATTAACGACACTTTCTTGATTAATTAACATCTTTCACAATCCAGATGCCAATTTACGACACATCGTAATTCATAATCCTCTTCCATGAGACAATTAATGATTATTAGCTAATTAAGCCCATTTTCCCTTGTTTTGATCAATAAACCCTATTATTGGTTAATACCCCTCTTCCAACCATTTAAAATCACCCCTTTTCCCTCCAATACATCTCAAAAGGCTTAAAAAGCTTATCATAGCCTCTTAATTGACCCTAAGTGGTTAATTAAGGCTCCTCACATGTTAATCACTTGTTAATTCACTAATCATGATTAACAAGCCTTAATCTAATTTATCCTTTTTAGTCCCACATGCACCAAGATGCAAGTTTTCCTCAAATATAAAACTACAAAAAGGACCAAGCTCCAACCTTAAAACTTTACACCATACTTTGATTAGTATATCATATAAGAAATATGATTAAGAGCCTTACTTCCTTCTTGGATTAGCTTGCTCAATATTTGCATCCAATATTCATGTTGGTTAGTAGAGGGATATCTAATATGGCCTTGTAGCCATTGTTAGAGATATCCTCTCACCATTTGTGGAGTAACAACAAACATAATTTGATTTCCCTTAGATCTAATTAGGTCTATGTTAAGTAATCATTTCACATAGTAAGGATGCTTGTAGATTGAATGTTTGATTTCATTTAGTTTCCATTAATGCATACTTTTAAGCTTTGATCATGATGTTTCATTCTTAAGCTTGAGCTTGGGTATAGGATATTGTGGTGTTAGCCTTTATTAGTTAGTCATATTACAAAAGTTTAGGGTGTTATCATTTGGCACGCCTGGTGGGACCTTTCCCCATTACAGTCATTCATTTTAAAGTTTTCTAGATTAATTTCAAATTTTTTTAGAGTAAATTTCAAGTTTTTATAGATTAATTTCAAATTTTGATAGTTGATTAAGCTATATTAATGGTAGTTACTTTGTTTTTATGTTCTTTGCAGGTTTAAGGGAGGTAAATTGTTGTCAAAATTACATTAGAATGTCAAAGATTTTTGCTTTATCATATTTTTCTTATCAAAACCCATGTTTTGATCACCTACAGGAAGGTGCATGCTCTAATCTTCAGGGCCACACTCATGTCATCATGGCCACGCTCACGCTTCTCTAGACACTCCTATGTTCTATTGAATTTTTGACCTCTATGTTTAGGCCGCGTTGGTGCTTCAAAGTGTGCAATGGTGTCTCTCTGGATGTACTCATGTTAATCAATGGTGGATTTTTGATAGATGCACGCTAGTGCTATCGAGGTCACACTGGTGTTGTTATAAGAATGCTAGTCTTTGTCAAGGCTATGATGCTGTGGTAAAGGGCACGCTAGTGTTATAAGGTAAAATTTGGCTTGAATTTCAAAATTTAAATTGTTATTTATTTGTACTTCTATCATTTTATAGGGTTTTTAGCTTACGGTATGGCATGCTTTCTGATTTAGAGCAGGTTTTCTAACACATTTTCTTAGGGTTTGATAAATGATTTTTGTTTTCATGCTTTGTATGATTTTGGGATAGAGTTATGTATGCTCTTATCTTAAACCTTGTGTGATCTTGAGAATCAAAAAAAAATTAAACCTTCTTTTTATAACCTTAGAGTAATGGGAAACTTCATTATTAATTTTTATGCTTAAGGTAATGAAATTTTCATTTATCATTTACATAATCCTTTGATTTTATTTTCATTTAGTAAGAAAAAACTAAGGCTTGTGTATGCTCTTCTCTTGCACCATTGTGTGAACTTGAGAATCAAAATCAACCTTATTTTTCACTCACTAAAAAGCACTTAGATTAATTGGGAATGAACCTTGATTTACAAAGCATTAGGGTGGTTATTTGATTTACAAGTTTTTAATTGTTATCTAGTTGGGTTGTTTGTTGTGTATGCTCTTCTCTCATATCCTTGGATGATCTTGAGAAAAAAAACAACATTTAATCCTCTTTTTATGATATTGTAGACCATTATGTATAACTACTAACTATTGGTGTGTATAACCTAATGCTTGCCAAAGAAAGTAGAACTCTCTTCAAACCAAATTCTAACATACACATGTGTTTTAGGTTGCCAAAGGTGGTCCAAACCAAATTACTTAATCCAAAAGATAAGAAAATGCACCACTTTGCAAAACATTGTATATGCAGTTTCGAGTTAAGAGATATGAATTGTTCACTTAAACTAGGATAATATACCTTTGACATAAGCATTAAGATAACAAGAGGGATGCTCCTAGGAACCCAAAAGTAGTTCACACAAGAGGGAACCTTGTGAACGAAATGGGAACATACTACACTACATAATTGATTAGTACACGTTGAGAGATTAGAGTGAAGATTATCTTCACATGACCCCGGTGAAAATAAAACCAAACACCTTTATTGCTCATTGTATCGAAGGGGGTAAAGTAAAGCTGGGACACTCCAAGGTTTATTTAGTGTGACTTATTTGTAAATCAAGCTTGTAGAGGTAATTTGTGACACCTAGTTGAGTGAACCAATAGGAAGCTTGTGGCTTGGAGCCAATTTGACTTATCCATCGTATTCTAAAGAGCTTTCACAATGTGATTTTTTTTTAGAGTCAAAAACTTGTCATTCAAATAAGGGAGAGTATTTAAAAGTTGAAAATGCGTGATACTTCATCACAAGAGTTACGACATGTTACTTTGTCCTAGTTTTTCACTTGTCCTAACACAAGGTGAAACTCTTCCAAAGTTACGCCGAGTATTTATCATCACCACTTGGTTTACACATTTATTTTATTATTTCCCATTTGGGAAAAAATAAGAACAACATACATAGATAACAATAGAAATAATCATGTCCACTACTTTTGTAGTCTACTTGCATGACTAGGTTGCAATGTCGGAATGCAAGTGTTGAAAGTGTGAATGGTATGTCTTCATGTTCTAGTAGGCCCTTTGTCTCACACCCATATTGAGACTAATTATCATTGTAGTTAGGTGATATCATCATTGAATTCCTTTGAGTTATTACACTACCCACATTATAGCCATACAATTGTGATACTTACATCTTGTTTCCATTGCAAAACTTGATCTAAGTCTCTATATTGTATTGTTATGCTGCTCACACGCATAAGAAATTCTTGATATAATTAGGCTTAGTTTTTAATCCTAACATTTCCTTGAGTTTTTGTGAGTGTTGAGGTTATGTTTTTTGCATCATGATAACATCATTTTGATACTAAAATCTTGCTTTCTTGTAAATCTTGATTAATGTGTCCAAATAGTGTTGTTACATTACTCACATTTGTAACTTCCATTTTTAAATACTTGGAATTTGTTGATGTCTAAAACTAGTATTAGTATGCCTTGTTAGAGGATTGCATCAACACTTTCTTAGCATTTAGGTCTTGTTTATTTTAAACTTGGACCTAAGTGGTGATATTGTGTTATCACTATTTTCTTTGAACCTATCTTGGAAAATGTAGGAAGTAAACTATTTTTGTGATTGGATTTTAGTCTTGTGCTTAATTGTCTTGTCCTAGGTTCTTCTTGTCATATATTACATTATTGTGTGTTATTATTTATTCTTTGGTATCCTTGGGTTCATTTTGACCTTTAGATGCATAGCCATTTAATATTCAACATTCTTTGTGATGACTTAACATCGTTACGCTATGTAAATTTACCTAGGGTCGATTTTAGTCAACCTTAGTGAAATATTTCACATTATGCCTCCTACCACAAGAATGGGGAATCAAAAATAATAGGTAGGTCTATTCGGAGATGAAATGTTAAACCCATTTTTGGAAGACAATGTCATGGTCAATCATAGTGGTGGTGAGGAGAATTATCCTCGAGAGAATTTTAAGTTGAATTCCACTCACTTTGATGATTATATATACCAAAACAAACATGAGGTTCTAATAAGTGTCATAGATATAGGAGCAAGGTTACCCTCTATGGTTAACCCTTCTCTCATTATTGGTAGGGTTTTTGGAGAAGTAGAATGTCCTTCTAATTTTCTAGTTTCTTACAGCAATGGCGAGGACTAGCTAGCCGTTTCCCTTGTTCGATACTAGAGAAAAAACTGATTGATATATTTGTACTCAACCTCCACCTTGAAATTACATTCCACTTGAAAATGCATTATGGTAACATGTTTGAAGCTGTGATCATAAAGGGTAGTAAAATAGAGATAACATTGTTAGGTAGAGGGACCTTAAAACCCCTTTCACATGACCGTGATCATAATGATTCTAAACCTAGTGAAAAAACAAAGTTTGTTCCTAATAAGAACAAAAAAATCATAGGTGATGGAATATTAGACTCTAAACTAGTGCAATCATCTCAAATACATGCTCCCTTATAACTTACAAAGGGAACTCCACCTACAAAGTATAAACATCATAACTTCACCACTCTATCAGCTCTACATCATCATTATTAAAACAACTAGAGGCAGTTTATATGGTTAGATATTCTAAAACTAAACCTTATGGGGATGGCACACCTAAGCCATCATGGTTTAGGAAAAATGAATATTGTGGATTTCACTGCATTAAGAATAATAAAATCTAAAATTGAAACACTATATTCACCACTTAATCAACAGTCGCAATGTGGAAATGAATTCCATCGCCCTACTAAATATCCTAACATAAACATGGGGATATTCAAATAAAATTTTCCTAATAATAATAAAGGAAGGGAAAATTCAGATTGGGGACAATCATCTCAAACCAAGAATGCTAATTATGTTTCAAAGATGGACCATTTTGACCATTTTGATGCCCTAATAGGTTGTGTCGATCCACTTGTTGAGCATATCAACCTAATAAATATTAAATGAAGAGAGTGCATCGCAAAAATGCGATGTGATCTCCTTTTATATCAGAACCTCATCCACCTACTCCTCAAGATAGTCATTATGACATGTTAGAACAATTAGTAAAAACGATGACCAAGATTTCAATCTTGGACCTTCTTAAAATTTCTAATGTTCATAAAGACATCCTTTGTAAGACATTACAGGGATCAGGAGTGTCCATTGATATCGACCCAAAACACTTGTAAGCAATGGTAGCATGGATTTCTCTTACAAAGCATATAACCTTTAGTCGACATAAATCATAATTTAGCCTTACATATTGAAGTCATAATCAAATTTAAGAAGGTAAAAAAGTGCTTGTGGGGGTTTAAATATTTGTTCTCTAAATCGAGTTTGACAACTAGGTTACAAAAGCTGATTTAGAGATAACAGTCATCACCATAAAGGTGTATGACAATGAATAATGGAAGTCATCCAAAGTATGATCACTTTCTCACTAGAAGTAGGTCCTATCAATCATGATACAAAGTTCCATATATTAGACTTGGAGCTCCCTTACAACATATTGCTTATCCACCCATGGATTCATGCCATGTAAGTCTGTACCTTTAATGTATCATTAGTGCTTAAAGTTACATCATGAAGGATAGAACCTCACTATTTAGGGAGATCCCTAGCCTTTTGCTTATTGCAGAGCATTGTTAGGATATTTCCCCACCATTAATGAATGTATTTCTACAAAGATAGTTGTTCTGGTTCAGCCAAAAGCAATTGTTTCATGAGTGGATCGAGATACCTTGTCCCCCAATGACAACAATTTTTATTAGATAAGGTAAAAATAGGGATTAGATCCCAAGGGCCTTACAAAGGAGGAAACAACAAAAAGGAGCAAAAAACAACCAACAAAAAAAGAGACAGAAAGGTCCATAAGGAGTTAAAAAAGCTTAACTCTTACAATGAAAAGTTGGACCATGAGAAAAAAATGAGAGGCACTAAACAAAATGATTGGAAAAAATTAGGTGAGATAGTTCACAAAAACCCACCAACAGTCCAAGACTAGAAGATCATTTAACATTTTAGGGGAAACTTCCTTGTTGTTAACAAGACTATCTTTGTTGAGTTCCTCCTCTTTTCTCATCTCAGTCATATCTTCTTCCAGATCTTCCTCAGAGCTGCTGATACACAAATTGAAATTTATCTTTTTCGTGCCCTCCATCATGTCCATCTGTCACTCAAATATTTGATATGTTTCTATAAAACAATAATATTCTTCTTGGAATTCACCGGATAAACAGATTTGTTTGGAATCTTGAATGACTTCCATCATGGTTTCCCGATAGATGACATTTGTCTCCTCCATATCCTATATAACCCTATCCAAATACTAAACCTTGTTGATCAACCCCTCAAGATCCTTATCACCACCGTCTATACCCTTATTCCTGGAAGTGCTAGCTTCACCTCTACCTTCCACTCCTTTATCCAATCCTTCATCCTCTACAACATTCCTATACACAAAAATTTTACCGGCCCTCATCTTGGTGAGGCACTCCGCTAGGGTGATGTCCTCCTCCTCTTCCTTATCTTTCAAGGAAATGGCAGGGATGGGTTTCCCATTCTCATACATCAGAAGGATGAGCCCTTCATGGAGAGGCATCTCCACCTTGTCATTCTGGAAAGCCTTCAAAGAAGTAGTCAATGACATGAAAAGGAAAAATAGAATGCTCACCATGATTTTATGTCTAAACATGTTAAGGAAAGACAAATGATGTGTGTAAATTTTATGATATTTTCCCTCCAAAGTAATGTACTTCATAATTTGGAGACACACCTCCTTCCAAATGCCCGGAATACAAGATCTAGAAATTCCATTAGTGAAAAAAGAACACCTTTCCTTACCAATAAAAACATCTCAATTTCGTGTTCCCAGTGGGTTTTTCTTTAAAAATGTTGAGCCCTTCTGTCTATATCTTTGTAGCTTAAGCAATAGTGCTCTTTGTGACTTAAATTTCCATACCTCTCATCGTAAAATTTTCCTCATTTCAAGCCATAGCAAAGTCCTTCGACAAAAAAGGATCATAACCATGCAATTTAGAGATAAAATTGTGAAAAACCCCAATCTTGAGCTTTTTCCACAAAGGTCGATTGAAATCCTTGATACCCTAACTTGCCAGGCTAAACCGTGTTTCTGTCACCACCCATATTCACAATGCAAAACCTATCACACCCACTCACACTTCTAATTCTCATTTTTTAGAAACATCGAGACATAAATTGAAACTGCTCCCCTTAAGTAAATTGTCTCAACTCAAGTGACACCAATGCTCACTCATGCAAGAATAATCAATTTTAGTGCATTTTATCTCTACCAATTGCTTCATTAATTGCTAAGGAAAATCATCACCTTTACTCTAGATTTTGTAATCATGGATTTGTACACCGAAATTTTCCAGCTTATCCGCACACATATTACCTTGGCGCATGGTATGATTAATTGAAACCTTGTCAAATTTTTAAAAATTTCCATGACATCACTAAGAAAATTTCTTAAGGTCCAATTAATAGTGTTATTATTGTTAAGAAAATTAACAATAATGAGGGAATCCCCCTCAATCTGGATATTTTTGATCCCTCTATCCTTAGCCAAGTTGACACCCCATAGAAGAGCTCTAGCCTCGACATATTGTTAGTTTGTCTCCCTAATGGACCAGCATAGGCATATAGCCAATCACCATCACTGCTTCTAATGATCCCTCCCCCTAGCAGGACCTAGATTCCCTTTTGATGCACCATCAAAATTTATCTTAACCACATTGTTCTTCAGCCTAGTCCATCTGGTGTGAATTCTTGGTCTTTTGATCTCCACCAGAATGAGGAAAAACTTTTAAGAACTTCTTCCTCCCATCTTGAACAAGGTTTTTTTGCCTTACCTTTAAATAGTTTGGTATTTTCTTTGATGGCCACTATGACTCTACTTTAGAATCTCTTGAGATTAGATTTTTGGTCACGAAAGATACAGTCATTCCTAGCTTTCCATAAACCCCAAAAGAGATGTGGGAGGGAAATTTTCCAAGCCATCACCAAAATGGGGAACTTGAAGGGGATCTCCCATTATATGCAAAAATCCTCAATAGTCTTTGGCATGATCCATTGAAATTTGAATAGTTCCTGTATAGTCATAAAAACCTTTTGAGAGAAGGGGCAATGAAGGAGAAGATTGACATTTTCCTCCTCTTTCCTACAAAGCGAACATCTGTTGGGAGATTCATACCACGTTTCTTGAGATTATCCACTATAAGGATCCTATTTTGGACTACCAACCAATAGAAGATATTTACTTTAGGAGTAAGATCCTTCACCCAAAGTCTACCCCAATACTCTTTTTGAATAGAATCTTTAAAATTTAGTCTATAGGATGATTTAACTGAATAATTCCTGATTCTTCCTCTTTCCATTTAATGGAATCTTCCTTGTTTTGTAAATTGGGTATGTAGAAATTCCTTAATTTGTTGTTGAGTTCCCAAAAAGGATGGAGGTCCCCATTATAATCTGGAGGGGGACAATGACCTCCTAGCTGATGGCTCCCTCCTAAATCCAAAAGTCCTGTATCCAAAATTTTCCCCTATCTTCGTAGTGTTGTGCTACCATTTTCCAAGACTCCATGCTAGCCAAAGGATAATCTTCAATCCAACTATCATTCCAAAAATTGATTGTTACCTTTTCTAATCTCCCAGATTGAACCCTTGTTCAGTATGTCCTTAGAAGCCACAAAGGAATTCTAGAATAAGGATCCTCTAGGTAAATCATTTTGGTTGAAAAAGGAGTCCAATCTACCTATATTCCACAAGTATTTCTTCTTGATGATGTCCACCCAAAGACCCTCTTCTCTAATAATCCTCCAACCAAATTTAGCTATCAATGCCTCATTCATGAGATTGATGTTTTTTAATCCTAGGCCACCACATAATTTGGGTTTAGTAACTTTTTCCCAAGCCACAAGTGGAAACTTGAACTTATCCTTTGCTCCCCCCATAGGAATATTTTCTAATTTTTTTCTAGGGACCCAATGATTTTGGAAGGAAGCTTAAAGAGGGACATGACATAAATAGGAATTTCTTGAAGGGAGATTTGAAGTAACCCTAACGACAATGGTGATTCTACATTAGAGAATATTTTTTCCATGTGGGAGATGAAGGTTAGAGAAAATGGTTGTAGAGAGTACAATCTTTAACATGCCCTTCTAGTTTAAGACCTTCCCTTATCAGCCAAAATGCATGGTAGGTTGTGTTACAAGTTTCAAAGATCCAGGGAAAATTTCCCTTTCGATGCTTTCACTCCTGGTGGATTATTAGAAGATGAAAATATACTTAAAGATATTATATTTCATCCTGAAGATGATGAAATGGCTCTATGTTACCAATCACCTAAGTATGTTATCCCTAATCAAATGATTCTTACTATGGGATATAAAGGATGTGGTTGCAGCCATAATGAGAAATGTACACTCGAAGCTCTCCCAATACCTCATCATAAATTAGGTAAGCATGGTATTGGTGTCTAGCTATATGGGTTTCACCCCTCATAGGTTAAGGATACATCTTCTGAATGTGAAGATAGTCCATCCAAATGTGAAAGTGAAACAAATTCCCGGTGTATTATTTACGAAGACCTTTCCTCCACAAATCTATTTTCTGACATGGCTATCCTAACTATAACCCCACCATATCTCTTACCACTTAGAAACTAAACCTTATTTACCCATCACTCATGAATTAGGACCAGTAAAAACATGTGCTAATTGACATCTTTCATAATGAAAAAGCTATTGGCGAGTTCTTGGGCATTCACGACAATATTCCAATAAATGACCAAAATAAAGGCTTTTCCATTCAGCTCAATGCATGTGCATACTTTAGGGAGGAGGTTGAGTTGCGTTGTATTTTAAGAAAAAAATAAGAAAGGGAAAAATTTCTACAGAAAATCCTTGCAAAAATAACAAGTCCAAGTCCTATAGTGAAAACCTCTTTGAGGAGCTTGTAGACAAACAAAAATAATAATCAACGGATAAAATAGTTGACCAACTGAAGGTGAAAATATCTTTGAACCGATTTGAGAAGAAGAGGATCTTAATCTCCTCCTTGATCCTACACACATGGAGGGAGAGTCTAAGATACTAGTAGAGGAGATAACAAATGTCAATATTGGCACGAAGGAATTTCCCAGAATAGTCAAGTTGAGAGCTTTTCTCTTAGCTCAAGAACAAAAAACTTTTATGTTTCTTTTAAGAGAATTTGTAGATATATTTTATTGGTATTTTACAGTCAAGACTTGATCTTGCATCAGTGGAACACAATCTTGTTGTACACCCAAATGCCAAGATTATAAAATAAAATCTTTGAAAGATTCATCCTTGCATTGCCTTTTTGGTCAAAGAAGATCTAGAAATAGTATTGGAAGTAGGCTTCATCAAGACTATTGAATATTCAGAGTGAATTTCAGATGTAGTCCTAGTTTAGAAGAAACCTGTCAGTATTTGAGTGTATACCGATTTATGAGATATTAATAAAGCTTGTCCTAAGGATGACTTTCCTCTTCCCAACATCGACATGATTTTTAATTCAATAGTTGGTTACAAGATGCTATCACTCATGGATGGATTTTCAGGATATAACTAGATAAAAATTACTAAGGAATACCAACATAAGATGAATTTTACCACCCCATGGGGGACATTCTATTATCAAGTCATGCCCTTTGGCCTCAAGAATGTAGGCACTACCTATCAATAGGTAATGATTGTTATCTTTCATGACATGATTAGTGACATCATGAAAGATTATGTGGATGACATATTGGAAAAATCCAGGACTTGGGAAGATCATCCATAGATCTTGTGACACATCTTTCAGCATTTAAGGGACTAAAAGGTCCACCTAAACCCAAATAAATGTGTCTTCGACATGTTATCTAAAAACTATTAGGATTCATTATTTCAAGGAGAGGAATAGAAGTAGATCTTGCAAACGTTACACATATAATAGAAATTTATCCTTTGATGAATATCGACAAGCTGCAAGCTTGCAAGATAAGTGTTGGAGCTCAAAATTACACCCTGGATATGATTGTGAATGACCAAGAATTCTGAGGTAACATGGGACTGTCTCTCATTTGTGGGACCTGCGAACTGAGACAGACCTCCGGAGAAGGCCGGATTCCTCTACCTATCCTAATGCTAACACTACTCCTAATACTAAAATAAAATCCTAAACTAACTTTCCAAGGGACCAGGATAGAAGGAGATGCATGAAAAGAGGAAATCCTAAGCTAAGAAGGAAATAACACGGGAAAAAGGTTGATCATTCTCCACAAGGGTGAAGAAATATGGAAAATATGTGAGAGAGGGAGAAAAACAAACCAAAGACAAGAACCACATAGACAATTAATTACCTACGTGAACAAACACATGAAATAGATCTTACAAGTGAAGGAAGCATGCAACCTTCCGAAATGTGAACAAAGAGGCAAGGAAAAATAAAACACAAGACAAGGGAAGACAGATAACAAAAAACCTGATTTTATTGATCAAAAGATGCACACTCGTCTAAATTCATAGAAGGTGAAAATATAGTGTAGAGACCAAGATCAAGTTCTAAAATCCATGTGAAATTGGCCACCATTTTGATATAGTGCCGTTAAAACAAAGAGGGATATTTTTAATGAGAAAATCTCTTACATTTATATAAAAAGAAGGAGAGAGAAAAATAAGAGAAAGAGAGGGAAACTTAAACTCAAATTTCAAACAACCAACATCAAGCAATAAATTATTTTAAAAATATAGGCACCTCACGATTATCCGATTCAACACACCATTTTCCTTGTTGAAGAAAATATTGCTGCCCATATCGCATTTAATTATGGTGGTTGAGCCAACTGGAATAGAATTTTTGTGTGCTAGAGACGTCTTCCTTCATTTCACCCAACTACCAACACTTAATCCATAAAATCTTATTTCCTTCACATAAAGAAGGATAATATTTGTTTAAATAATATCATATTTGTAAAGGGGTAAGTGCAGCAAGTTGGGGGACAATTAAGTGGACAACAAATCCCGAATTTTACATCAAAAACAACAAAACAACAAATTTAGTCTTCATGCAGACTTGAACCATGACGAAAAGTAAAAATATGTCATAAAAATGGTACCATCACATAAGGGAGACTATTAGTTTTGTAGAAATATTGATTTTAAAGTGAATAGAATATGATAAATATCATTTTATAAGACACTTTTTCCCATGAATGTTTATGTCTACGTTTAAGATTGTAAATTTCGTTTCACTTGTCGAATGTGATAAAAATTATACCCTCCCAACCATGGTGAAATTATATACATGTTCAAATTTTTTTATTTGATTTCAATATTTTTTGATGAAGTTATGGTGGGAAAATGGAAAGTGCTCTGTTTTCTTTATGTTTTCAGACCACTTTCGTGGAAAAAATCATAAAAAATAAAATATTGCTCAAAAAAATGCAAAATAAAATCTATCCCAAGATAGATAGCAACATCTAACTTCTCACTAAAGGAAAAAAATATATATCAATTTTTGGTCATCCAAATTGCGGGCAAACCGACTATAATCTCATAGGCATTTAAAAAAACCAAGTCATTGAATTTTGAGTGTTTAATATAGCTAAACTTGTCCAATTTTTTAAAAATTAGTAGTTTAGAAACTAGATTCCGGATGCTACGACTCATATTAATAGATTTTTTCTAATTTTGAGTGTATACATTGTTAATAATCCCTACAAGTTGATATTATGTTGTTATTTACAATATGACATCCACTTATGACCCCTTTTGTCCCCCAACTTGCTGCGATTACCCAAACATCAAATCAGATTGAAATTTATGTTCATTTTGGTAATCTATGGAAAAATAAAATATTCCTTCAATATACAAATTTTTTGTTTTAGTTCTACGCAGTTTTTGGCTTCCACAACTTTGTCTCCTATTTTACGGTTCTACTTAAATTCCTCTGTTTCACCCCACAACCTCGATGTGGTGCGGCTTCATGTTGACTTCCACGAGACTTACTTGCCATCTCCCATGACTTTTCCATTTTCCTGTTTCATAGCTTTAGGCTTTATCCTTCGTTCCATAGCACTCAAAACATCTCGGACCTATTTCTTTCACCCTACAACCTTTGTTCCATCTCTGCAAAGCATGATTATACCCAATTGCAGTTTTCATTCCTAGTGCATGAATCTTCAAGTTGTTTAATTGTTTTATACATGGCCTCTACTAGTTTGGCATGACTTTGAATCATCTCCCATAATTCCTCTTCTTTAATTCGTGACCTTTTATTTTCCATTCGTTGTTTGTTTAGACTTCGATGACATTTCATTTTTGGCCATGGATTTTGTTTGACCACCGCGGTATACTCCAAATATTCACGGCCTTTGTTCTAACTCCATGAAAATCCAAGTTTTTCTATTTTTGGAATGGGTGTAAAAATAGACAATAGTAAGATCCAAGAAATTAGAAGGTTCATCTCTTAGCTTGCAGATAAGTGTTACACATTCATGCATCTTCTTAAGAAACATGTAATTTTTCACTAGGGATCGAACAACAATAGATAATTCCTTTTCTCAAAGCATATTTGGAAAATCCCCTATTATAATGCCACCCATGGTAGGTGAAATGTTATTACTCTACATTTCTACCACACAGTTTGCAATTGGGGCACTGTTGGCCCAGTATGATAAGGAATATAAAGAAATTTTTGTATTAATTAAGCCAAATGTTGATAGATTACGAGATCAACTACCCATAGATAGAAAATGCTTGCTTGGCCGTGGTTTTTTCCTTTCAGAAATTGTGTCATTATGTGCTAAATAATAAGGTCAAGCTTATCTAAAGAGTTGATCCATTAAAATAATTGTTGTCAAATCCCGCACTCATAGGGAAGATGAATAATTCGATCATATTACTCAAGGAATTTGACATTAAGTATGTACACTAGAAAACCGTGAAAGGAAAGGTTTTAGCAGATCAACTAGCTAAATCCCCACTACCAGGTACTAAACCTTTGAGTCTGGAACTCCTAGACACATCCAAAATGTACCTTGAGGAATATATTATATGGTTGCTATACTATGATGGTTCCTTTACCTTTAATGGTTCGAGTGTCGGAGTTGTGTTGATCACTCCTTTAGGAGAATTGATCCCTCAGGAATTTTGACTCGGGTTCCCATATACCAACAATATAGTAGAATATGAGGCCCTTATTGCAAGGATGAAATTGGCTATTAAGTGGGACATCAGATAAGTGAATGTAATAAGTGATTCTATGTTGATTATAAAACAAGTGACAAATGAGTATAAAGTTAAATATGAGAAACTTCTTCTGTATAATAGAATGGTTTATTATTTAAAGGAGTTCTTTGAGTAGATTAAATTTCAAAAATCCCCAGAGGAAAGAATAGAGAAAGTAGATGTTGTGGCCATAGTGAGGTCTATGTTGAGTATCCTATTTAGGAATAATGATATGCCATTCTTCCTCTAACATCTACAAACACCACCATATGACATACCATAATTTGTCTTGATATGTAAAGTGATTGGTCCCTTTTCTCCTTGCTATGTAGAAAATTTTAACTACCTTCACGATGGAACCTTTCCCGCCAAAATTTTGTGCTTAACAAAAGAAACATCTATTTCTAACAAAGGATGTTTCGAGTTCTCTAGAATAGAGTTGCTTCTATCCTTTCATTCTCTTGAGAAACAGATAAGGGTTAGGGCTAGGAGGAATACCTGTTGAATGTTTGGAGGGTGTGCGTGTACCGTAGAGAGAGATCAGATCGATTGCAAAGAAATCCTTTTTGTCTAGGAAGGACTACCTGCAAGTAAGAATATAAGACCACTAAATTCTAATTAGACAATAAATGAGGGAACTGCTTAGGCCCAGGAAATATTGGACTTCCTTTGAAGGTGGTCAATTCCCTTGCTAATATGAATTAACACAAATTCTAACAAAGAATTTATTGCAAAAATACAATTTAATTACCTTGTTAAAACAATAGAGAAAAGGTGGTCTTGGTTTTGAATCACGATCAGCGATGCCGGTCAACATCACATGATGTGCGGTTTACGATAACCGATATCGGTAGGGGCAGTGATTTAGGGGCTTTAATGAAGGTTGGCTATAAGGTGGCTATGGTGTTTATAAGGCTGGTAAATGATTAGGGATAGGTAATGGGGTGATGGAGAAGACTCAGAGAGTATGGGGGCTGTTCTTGGGGCAATGTAAGGGTAGAGGAATGACAGTTAGATGTAGGGTGTTACCGGGTAGTGGATCTAAGAGTAGACTTATAATTACTGTGATTCAGAAGTCCAAGAAATGTTATTGCAAGAACGTACCAGACACTACTTACTAGTTCCTGATGAAGATACAGGTCCAAGGACTGTGATAACGAAGGCAGGGCTCAGGTAGGATGATCTGACAATCAAAGATGAGCTATCTTCTCTCCCAATGCTTGGATGAGTGTCACTGGGCTCTGGTTACTCAGTTGTAGTCTTGGGCTTGATGTCCTTCTCTGCAAACTCTTCTCTTTCCTTCACTTGTCTCTGCTCGGCCAAGTGAATTCCCGATCTTTCCAATGAATTCCCGGTCCTTTGTTTTTGGTTGGGGGAGGTCATTTACAGGGAACCGATGGCGGTTACATAACCGACGGTGGTCGAGTAGGAACCGATATCGGTTAAGTCAAAGTGGGCTATTTTTAGTAAAATAGCCAACTTTCCCTCCTTTTCTCTCGAGGAATTAGTTCTAGGCTTAGTCAAGTCATTATTATGTTGATTTTGGTGTGGGTGAGGAGCAATTAGTCATGGGTGTGGATGTAGACCAATTTATAAGTCTTGATTAGTTTAGTTTAGGGTTAGGGCTAGGTCATGATGAGGTAGCGAAATGAGGTGGCAGGTTTGGAGATGTGGATTTATTAATTATAAGGTAATTAATAAATAATTGTGCAAGGTTTAGGTGGTGAGGCTAGGTTGCGAAATGAGATGCGGGGCACGGGGGGTCATAAGACACAAATTTGGTGTCTACATTAGCCCCTTGTTGTCGTGTAGCTTGTCTTGTAAAGCTGCACTGACAATAATAAGAAGTGGTTACTCCTGTTAAGGGTATAGGTAATCCCCCTCAAATCTATCACAGATTGAGGTAACGTGAAATCAGGGATAGGGTTGATAAAGGGTAAATGGTGTTGAAATGATGGTAAGATGGTGGGGTAAGTTTGAGGAAGCAGACGCATGTTGAAATGCAGTAGTGCGACTAGGGTACATGATTTGAAGAGCAAACAAGCAATTCATAGGCAAAGGTCGATAGTTTATCCAAACAAGGGTGATATAATCTTGGTATCCAAGGCATAGGAAGTAGCTCGGGGATATAACGGGTAAGGTACAGGAATGTTTAGGCATGTTCGGTAGTACCAAATGGTTGGTTTGGTTAAGATAAACGTCACGGTCTCGGTCTAGGCAAAGTTGGTCGAATGATCAAGTCAAGTACCCTAATCATGCTAAAACATGAATAGGTGAGCTCGATTGAACAAAAAGATACATAATGGGTGGATAAAATTTTAAGTTGCAGGTTTTGGGCGAGGTATTTAATTGGTGTGGCCTTAGGTCGGGCCGATTGATTAGTGAGAGCCATGGGTCGGGCCTGATTGGTTGGTTGCGGCCTTGGGTCGGGCCAAATGGTTGGTTGCGGCCTTGGGTCGGGCCTGAGTGGTTGGTTGCGGCCTTGGGTCGGGCTTGATTGGTTGGTTGCGGCCTTGGGTCGGGCCTGATTGGTTGGGTGTGGCTTGGTTGGTTGATTGCGGCCGTGAATTGGGCCAATGAAGTCAAAAAAGGCTATTTAGCAAAGGAGGGTATAGACGATGTGGTGAGAAAGGGAGATTGGTGAATAAGGGCAGAAATTGTGGTAAAAGAGGGATTAAACCGATATCGGTTAGCTATGACCGGTATCGGTTAGATGACCGATATCGGTGTTTTAGGGCACAATATAACCGATATCGGTTATAGGTAAAAAACCTATAAAAAGAAAAATATGGCCTGTCATTGTCACATTGTCAATTTGATAACCAATACGGCTTGTCTGGGTTTAAAATTGATTTTGTTGAGTTTGTACGCTGAGTTGGCAGTAGTTGAGTGGAGGAGTGAGTGATTGGTAGACCCCAGTGAGTAGGAGGTAGAATTTGATTGGTGGAGGACCCAGCTGAGGAGATTTGGAGCCATGGCACAGCCAGGAGGAGCAGGAGGTGCTTTGGACCGGCTAGACTAGGAGGAGCCCGAGCACAAATGCGCTAGATCTAGTATACTTTCTGGATAGCTGGACGGAGGCCGGAGAGCATGAGCGGATACCCCTAGAGAGGGCACGATGGTAGTTGGGCTTGCGACAAGATGAGCCACCTCCCTTTCCACGATCTTGAAGGGATGATGTAGAGGCACCACTATCTCGCACCACGGCCCCGTTGACCTAGATTAGGTAGCGAGAGAGACCGGCGGGACGATACGATGGGCGACACCGATTACATAGGTTCATTTTGGTGTGGTGGGTAGGGGAGAGAGAAGCTAAGAGAGCACAGCCCGCACGTACCGGATTTAGGGGCTATTATAGCAGAGAGAGGACCAACTCTTAGGGGCAGTGCAGTTGTTATTGTGAGGCACTTGCTACACAGCACAGATCGGGTACTACAGGGGCGGATTAGCCTAGGCAGCACAGGCAGCAGACATAGAGTATAGCCACGAGCACCTAAGACAACCACATGCACCACCACAGCACCAACCGCCTCAGCAAAGCAAGAGCACCGCCACAGTACAGCACGGGGGTGTACCAAAGTAGGGCGGGCCACTACTATTAGGAGTCGAGGACCGGCCCAAAGAGCCATGGTGGCACGGCCCACTATATGGAGGCCGCAGTGGAGGCCCGGTATTATCAGGATGTCCTTGATGGTACCAAGGCTGACTATCAGCCATATGTGGTGCACAGAGCCGAGACCTCTCGGAGCCAGAGATCCCAGGGGCGCAGCCACAGCCGGTGGGTCGGTGACAGGGAGGAGGTGAGAGCCAGCACAGGGACCAATAGGGAGAGGGGCTGAGGGTGGTGGGGAGAGCTGAGACATCCCTGGAGTGGAGATGGGTTTTGGATATTGGATATAGACACCTGGTCTGTGAACCGGTCATGTATATAGAGGCCTGCGTGCCTACATATGATTTATTTATTCATTCTTGTTGTATATACCGGCCTGCGAGCCGAGTACAGGTTGTATAGTTGATACCGGCCTGCGAGCCAAGTATATTTTTGACATGAGAGACCGGCCTGCGAGCCGAGTCGAGATTTCAGCAGTGATAGCGGCACTGCGTGCCATTTGTGTATTATTTTGAGATCACGAGAGGCCCCATACGGGGAAGTTGTATATTTAAACATTGATATATATATATATATATATATATATAGATGATGATTTTGATCCACATGGTGTGTATAAAAAATGTTTTATGTGTTTTGTCGATGGTTTTTGAAATTGAATGTATGTAGATGATGAGTTTGATCCAAATGGTGTGTATACTGATGGGTTTGATGTATATATTAAAATGTCGTATGTATTTTGTCGATGGTTGTTTTTAATGTAGATAGATGATGTTGATGAAATTGTGATAATATATATATGTGTTGATGTGATTCTGATGACAAATAGTGATAATGGTGTAGTTATGCAGGAAAAAGAGGTGGGCGCCACAAAAATTTGCAAAAAAAAAAAAAAAAAAGAAAAGGCCCAGGTTTAAGCAAAAGGAGACATGTGACCGATATCGGTTACGTAACCGATACCGGTTATGCCAAAACGAGCTTTTCTAAAAATAGAAAAGCTTGGGCGGCAACTTAAGTTCTTATTTTTAGAGTCATGCAACAAGTTAAATACGTGAATGTGACATTGTTTGATGACTGATACAGGTAATTGCATGAAAGAATTGAGTGATAAGGAGGAAAGAGACAGGTAAAGTGAGTGTGGGCTGAGATTAAGAAGGTAGAAAGGCAAGTTATATTTGAAGAGGGTGGTGAACATGGCTGAATGAGGAGAAGCATCCAGTAGGCAGAGACGAGAGGGAAGACAGGTTCCACCCCAAGCTGCTGCATCCCAAGAGGTAAACTGTTTGGTTGTAATTTAATTCTTGCATGTGTTATGAATAGGATGAGAGAAGGTAAGTGGATAGAGATGAGAAAGAAAAGGTGATAGGCAAGGGTTTGGGATGGGGTGAGTGTGATGGGGTAGGTAAGCAGGGGTTTCACGTATGTTTGTAGGTACAGAGAGGAGTAAACGAGAAAATAATTATCGTAGGTGGTGGTTTTAAGTAAATTTTGTATAGGATTGACAAAGATGACATATATCGTTTAGAGATAACCAATATCGGTTAGTAAACCAAAGATTATCGGTTATATATAACCAATAATAAGCATTCGTAGGAATTTCCAGAATGTGAGAAAAAACACTTGGGGATTTGATTTATTGAATGGTTGTGTGTCGTTTTGATGTATGCAGGTAGAGGCAGGGTTGAGGATGAATGATAGTGTGCCAGCTTTGTTGTCACGAATCCGAGTGGATGTAACACCAGTTGAATGGGCATTGATAAACCGTGTGGGGTTAAGTGGAATCGCTATTATTCACGAATCACACGCAATCATGCTATGTTGCAGGCATTGATTGAGAGATGGAATCCAGAAAAGAATACCTTCTATCTACCAATAGGGGAGATGACAGTGACATTGGAAGATGTGTTTAGGATCTTGAGGCTCCCAATTACAGGAAGACCAGTGTATCAGGCAGGGCCGAGTGCAGCGGGGAGCAATAACAGTAGTATTTGGTCTAGCTGCACGAGATTTGACTCAGCAAGGTTTGACATTCACTTATGGCATAATGTATGCAGCACACTCCGAGCAAACAAGGTTGGCAGTAGTATCAATGATAGCAGTGGGGTATTATGCATTACCGAGGGTGGATGGGGGAAGATTTCCAAAAGCATTGATGTGTATTATTTGGGAAATGATAGAAAGGAGCATGAATTTTGCATGGGAACCCACATATCTGGCGCAGAGCTATACAGGGGTTTATGGGCCTGCAGGTGAAAACACAAGACGACACTAGATTGTTCATACTTATTACATTGTTGGGCCTATGAGCACATTGTTTGTGTGCAACCGATAGGCCAACCCATCCAGTCGGGAGAGACAGGAGTGCAGAGGTTGGGATTCAGACGATGGGTCCAGACAGAACAAGAGGCAAGATCCCAGGCCATGACAGAGGACATCGAGTATTATAGGCAGGTGTGGGAGATGGTAATGATTGCAGATATTCATTGGAGGCCTTACGGGAACTATATGGTGATGGAGAACATAGCTGAGGAGTTGAGGGGTGTAGAGCGATTGAGGTGGATCGCGGGGCACAGGCCAGGTGAGTACGAGAGGATTCCTCTAGATCGCGTGCGGTGACAATTTGGATTTGTTCAGGATATACCCATGGCTTATAGACCATACATGAGGATCGATGCCAAGGCATCATTCTCACCTCCCGGCCGACACCTCCAGAAGGACCAAAAGAGATAGCAGCCGATCGCAGGGTAATGGATGCAGGAGCGACAGAGGCTTATAGAATATGGTGGGTAGCAGAGCTGCGAGGTTCACGTGAGAGGGCTGATCATCCTGACATAGCTGTGATTACAGTGGAGAGGGATCATCTACAGGGTTTAGTTCATCAGCTCCAAACACGGGTGAATGAGACAACGAGATTGTTAGCGGTTGCAGAGTCACGAGTGGAGAGACTAGAGGTGAGATTCCACCACGCGAGAGGGCATATTCATATGTTACAGGAGAGGTTAGCAGATCGGTGGGAGGAACCAATAGCAGTGGCACCTTTGAGGATGGAGAGGCCAGGCGAGCGGCGTCGATGATCACAATCATCACCTGGTTCGGGATGAGGCACAAGGGTCTAAGTGAATTTCATAGAGGTATAAGAATAAATAAGGATGCCAACCTGCGGCATCGATGATAGAGAAGATGTATGTGTTTAACATCTAAATAAAACTGAATATGTATGTTGATTTGAGGTATGATAATAATAAGAATGGTTGTGTTTTGAATGTTTTGTTTTGAAAAAGGATAAAGATGAATGTGAGAAAATAGAAATACACAAAAAGATTTATATTTACCACACATGATAGGTTATGGTAGGGGATGGTCGAGCTAACCTTTGGAGACCCCATGTCTCCTAAGTGTTGCCTACATAGCCCATTGCACAAAGCAAGGAGGGGCCTCAGACCGATGTAGTTCTCCCTTAGGACTAGGGAGAGGTGAATTTAGGCAACTTGGTTATAGTTAGGAAATTTGTTGGCTGGTAAAAATATTGATATTGGTAGGGTAACGTTGTTGGTGTTGGTAAGGGATTGACGATGTTGGTATAGGTATAGGTGAAGCAAAAGTTAGCTTACACAAGTAGTAGGGAACCGTGTCCTGATTAAGGTCAACACATAATCCTAGAATCAAGTAAAAGAGGAAAAAGTGTCTCATAGTTGAGAAGAGATAAACAAACCACATATTAATGTAGGATGAGCTTGAATCCCTAGGTACCTTGCATAGGCGAGAAGTCGATAGGTGAAAAGAGTTGTATAATCACAATATATCGGATATATGTCACTTCCCTTGAGTTTTGTTGTTTTAACGAATGGTGAGGTGAGGTGGTTGGTATATCGGGGGTGCAAAGAACTTGTTATAAGGTTATTATTCTAACGAAAGAGAACCAAACCTAAATAGACCAGTCCATGACTCAAAAGTGTTGTGGAATACTGCTTTTTACTTTTCTGGATATAGACTGATCGATGCGGGAAGTCTACATGGGATATGTATTTTGTTGTTCTTGAGGTCTTCACAAAGCTGAGCAATGTGAGAAGCTTCTGATAGAGGTTGACTTTGTATAGCTGTCCTTGAGGAGCAAATCTATTTATAAGTGAGATGCGGCTTTTGTGCATAGCTGTCCTTCGGGGGAGCAGTCTATTTAAAATAGCAAATGTGGCTTTGCACATAGCTGTCCTTCGAGGGAGCAGTCTATGTATAACTTAGAGGTCTAGATGTCCAGTTGGCATGAAGCATCTAGTTTTGTAGGAAGTTTGACTCAAGAATATCCCATAAGCGTATAATTGAGAACGTGTTATTTTGATACTTTTAAGTCATGGACTTAGACTAAAAAGGGGAAGGCATCTTTAAGGGGAGGTTATGACCAAACCATGTGAGCTTGATTTTATTTTGAGATGCATGAAACAAAGTGTATGAGGTGGTAAATGAGCTCAAGGGACGAGCGCAAGGTAGATAAGAAGTGATGTAACACTAAATTCAACAGTAGAATGGTCGGAGATGCAAGGCATTAAGGGGTTCAGGCTCAGGTTTACCATTAAGTGAAGCTAAACGATAAGTGCCTGATCCGTAGATGTGAGTGATAATGTAAGGCCCAATCCAATTTGGAGCAAATTTTCCGCGTTTGCTCTTTTCTAGTTTGGTTACATGTTGATTCTCTTTGAGGACAAGATCACCAACCTTAAAGGTATGCTCATGAAGTTTCTTATCATAAGCACGCTTGATGCACTTTTGATAGATTTGAAGGTGGTCAAGAGCTATAAGACGATGCTTGTTAAGCAGCTCCATTGGGCTAACCGCTCTTGGCGGAAATCATCATTGGTGAGAATATCCTAAAGAGATATTCTTAGGGAGGGTATTTGTATTTCAAGAGGTAAGACAGCCTCGGTACCATATACCAAAGAAAATGGGGTGGCATTAGTGGAGGTACGAATGCTAGTCCGATAAGCCCAAAGGGAAAATGGGATGTGATCGGAGCCAATTGCTTCCAGAATCGTTAACAACTTTCATGAGGATTTTGGTTAGGGTTTTATTAGAAGATTCAGCTTGACCATTTTCTTGTGGATAGTAAGGTGATAAGAAGCTAAGTTTGATACCAAAGTTGTCACAAAGGTCTTGTAACAACTTATTTTTGAAAGATTTTCCATTATTTGTTATCAGGCAATGAGGAACGCCAAAACGACAGATAATGTGATGGTTAATGAATTCGATGATTTTTTCTTTTTTGGTTGAAATGAGTGGAATGGCTTCCACCCATTTAGTGTAATATTCAGTTGCTGTGATTATCCAACGGTGATGTTGCGAAGAGGGTGAGTGAATCTCACCAATAAGGTCTAAACCCCATTATGAGAAAGGCCAAGGATCTCGTGCGACCTATAGCGGATGGCTAGGATTATGTTGAAGGTTGGCATGTTGTTGACACATAACACAATGCTTAACATATTCATAGCAGTTGTTATTAAGAGTAGGCCAATAATAGCCTAGGCGAAGGATCCGTTTGGCCATGGAAAGGCCACTAAAATTTCCACCACAAATACCATCGTGGACTTGTTGGATGGTATAGGTGACCTCCGCACAGTTGATTAGACATCGAAGGAGGATGCCATCAAAGCCACGTTTATAGAGGAGTCCCCCCATGATGACATACCGAGAAACACTTTTAAGAAAAGCACGTTTTCCGTTACTAGTAAGGTCAGGTGGGAGAACATAGGTTGTAAGGTAGTCGTGAAATTGGTGATACCTGGGTATCCTACGAATTAGCGAGACACATTATTTATCATACAAACATCCAGTAATGAGTAAGATGGGGTAAAGAGTTGTTGGACCAAGATGAATATGTCGAGTCGGTTTATGAGGCAGAATTTTGCGGCTAAGCAAGCCATAGTATCCGCAAATTTGTTAGTGGAGCGGGGAATGGTTTGGATCGAATAATGAGTAAATAAGGTCAAAAGTGAATCCACGTAATGTTTTTACTTTTGAAGTTCCTCATTTTTACATTGGTAGATGCCCATAACTTCATTGACTACCAATTGAGAGTCATGAAAATATTGATAGATTTGACACCTAAGTGTAACGCAACCTGGAGACCCAAAACAAGGGCCTCGTATTCTGCTATATTATTAGTGCAGGGGAAATCGAGCCAGAATGAAAGAGGCATAGGCTCAGCATCAAGAGGAATGAGAACAACGCCGGCTCCTCGCCACGCTGGCATTTGGATCCATCGAAGAAGAGGGTCATTGGATACGACTCCTTACTGAGTGAAAGAGTGGCGATGAGTTCGTTGGGGAAATTAAAATTGGTAAATTTCTCCCCAGGTAAAGGGGCTTCCGCGAGTTGGTCAGCAATAGTTTGTCCTTTTATTGATTTCTGGTGTACAAATTCAAGGTCAAGGTCGGCAAGGAGCATAAGCCATTGGGCGATGCGTTGGTTTAGATGTGGTTTGGCGTACATATAATGAATGGGGTCCACGTTGGTGATGAAAAAGTTTTGTGATTCAGGAGGTAGTGTCGGAGTTTGGTGGCTACGAATGATAGGGATAGGCACAACTTTTCTACATGTGTATACCTAGTCTCATAATCCACGAGAGTATGAATTATGTAATAAACGACTTGTTCTCGATGCTCGGAGTCACAACATGTGAGCATGGCTCCTACAGCATGGTCGGTGGTAGAAAGGTAAAGGTAGAAAGGGCGATCATCCTGAGGTGGGATAAGCACATGTGGCTGCAAGAGATAGGCTTTAAGAGCCTCAAAGGCTTGGTGGTACTCTTCACTCCATTGGAAGACAATGTCCTTTTTAAGGAGGTGATGGAAAGGTTGACATCGATCTGAGAGTTGGGAGATGAAACGTCAGATAGATTGGAGTTTACCTTGCAAACTACGCAATTGTTTGAGGTTAGTAGGTGGGGGCATTTCTAGGATAGCTTTGACTTTAGCTGGATCGACCTCAATGCCACACAAAGAGACAATAAAACCAAGGAGTTTTCCTGAAAGGACACCAAAGACACATTTCTTTGGTTGAAGATGAACACAATATTGTAACAGGCGATCGAAAATAATGGTTAAAACATCGAGATGTTCACTGCGATGTTTAGATTTGCCAAGAAGATCATCGATATAATCCTCAAGGATAGTGTTCATGATGTCATAAAAAATGTAAGTCATATCCCGCTGATAGGTCGCACCAGCATTCTTAAGGCCAAACAACATGACAGGATAACAGAAGGTTCCCCAAGGACTTATAAAGGTAGTTTTATGTTGATTGGCTGGGGCTACCAAAATTTGATTGTATCGAGAAGCCATCCATGAGAGAAAGCATCTCATGGCCCGCAGTGAGATCAACAAGTTGATCAATACTTGGGAGGGGGAAGTCATCCTTCAGGCAAGCGAGGTTAAGGTCCCGGAAATTCATACATATCCGAAGTCCCCCCGTTGTTTTAGTAACAGGTACGATGTTAGAAATCCATTGAGGATAGTCAATAGGTAAGATGAAGGAAATAGAAAGGAGTCGTTGAAGCTCTTCTTTGACCAAGAGGGCAATGTGTGGATGCATTTTTCTCAATTTCTATTTAACTAGTTTGGAATTGGGTTTTGAGTAATGTTATGGACATCAATGTCAGGATCAATTCCTGGCATGTTAGCGTAGGACCAATCAAAAGCTTGGTTGCGGGCACGGAGAAAGGTAGTAAAGGTAGTTTGTTCTGATGTGTTAAGAGATTGTCCGATCTTCACAATGTGAGGATCGTCCTCTGTGTGGATGTTGATTTCTATAGTCGACTCATTCAACATGGTTTGAGTTTCAGATGGTAAGGCGCGTTGAATATAAGAGTCATCCGCACCAAGGTAAGTGAGGATGGAGTCGTCATCCTGGCACTCAACAACATTAATTGAAGGCTAGTCCTCTTCGATCATGTCTGGATATAGAAGGGGAAGAGAAGATGGGTCTTCATTATCACGTTGATAAGTGAGAGGACCCAGGAAGATAGCGTTTATGAAAAAAAAAGTTAGGAGGGATAGATTCAGGGTCTATCGACTCTATGGGTGACGATGGCAAAATGGGTGATGATGGTTCGGAAGGGGTGACTTCATCGCCTTCCTGGATATAACGGATATGCGATGTTTTCAGTGTAGGTGGTTCAGAGAATCTAAGACCACGACGATCTTTGTGTTTGTGTGTAGTAATGGGAATGATCGTATGTCGGCCTTGTTCATAAAGACCGAAACCGAAGCCCTTCCAAGCACAGTGCGTCAGGAAGGTGAGAGTGAAACGACGATTAGTTAGATATTGAAAATCAGATTGGAAGGGGACCACACCAAGGGGAGGTTCAGGGGTGACAGAGGATGTATCGACACCCCCATACGTTAGGTTGGTGCGGCAATTAGGTGGTCCGTAGGATATTACTTCCCCCACACGATGGTCATAGGTAGGATGCGCATGTAACTGTCCATACTCCTGTGGGGTATGGAACATGCTAACGTTATATAGGCGATACTCCCCCAGCGTAAGGCGTTGAAAGACATCTACTAAGGGATCTGAGTTTGGGATATTGTCTGCTGGAAAGGAAGTGGTATTTGCGATGGCGGTTTCATTGGTTAAAGGTGTAGGTGCGGTTGAGGTGGATGGTTGAGGTGTGGTTAAAGTGGATGGTTGGGTTAGATGAATGGGTGTCTTTACTGGTACAAGCACATCATTAGGGTGATATAACATATTGCAGGTTTTGAAGGGGGGAGGGTCAGCTTTTACGGTGTAGGACTTCCCCTCGTACTCAAATTTTATGCATCTATGTAAGGTGGAGGGAACGCATCCCATAGCCCGGATCCAAGGGAGGCCTAACAACATGTTGTATTAGAATTCGCCCTCAAGGACATAGAAGAGTTCAGGTAAGGTACGTGGCCCTACACGAATGTTAAGGATCACAGTGCCTAAGGTAGAAGTAATAACATCGTTGAATGAATGCAACATGGTGGGGTTGGCACACATGCAGCTAGAGGGGATATTCATTTGTTGAAAGGCTTTGGAAGAGATGATGTTTAGGCTAGCACCCTCGTCAATCATAACACGATGCACCCGGATTTCCGGACGTAAGCTGAGATGAAAAGAGCGGGGTCAGGATCTTTTGCACCAAAGTCAACAATTTCGTCTTTGAGAAACCGAGCAGTTTCTTGTCATGCGAGGGGACGGAAGTGATAGATTGTTTGGTGAGAGAAGCAACATGGTTGGGTGTTAAGATGGAGGTAACAGGAAAGGTTTCATTAGGTAAGACCTCTATCCCTTGAAGGATTTCAACGAGAGATTGTCGATGAGATTCAGAGGTTTGAATGAGATCATACAGTGTCATTTTTACAGGTGATTGGTGAAGCTATTTGATCATGGTTCGGTGGGAAACTCCATCAGAGATGGGGTAGGTAGGTCCACGAATAACCACTTTAGATGGTGGTGCGATCGGGATGGTGAACGGAGAAAGAGAGGTTGCATGTGTGCTTTCTTTAGCTTTCCCATTGTTTTTCTGCCCTCGAGTAGTAACACTAATCATGTTGATCTCATGAACACGAGATGAGGAAGACGGTAGGTATAAGTCATGGTCTTCGAGAGGTGGGGTTGTAATAATGATAGATCTTGGTGAGACGGGGACAGGTACTATAGGAGAGGGGATTGAAGCTAAAGGTTTTTCCCTTTGTAAGTTGTCTTTCTTAACCTTTCTATCCGAGAGAGGTGACTGACGAAGTATGGCTTTCAAAGCTTTGCATCCCTCTACATCATGTCCTAGTGTGCGGTGGTAAGTGTAGATTTTAGACTCATCATAACCTATAGGTCGAGGTTTAGATGGATCATAAGGTCTAAGTGGGGGTAGGGAAACGGTTGCATTCTCCACCAACATATCCAGGATCTTAGCATAAGATCCTTTGAGTGGGTCAAAGTCAGAGGAAGATGAAGCTATTGATTGGGTGGGTTTTGGTAATGTTTGGGTATGGTTGGTTCGTACGGATGGTGTTTTAGATAAGGGGTTTTGATAATTGGATTTAACTAAACGTGGCTTCTTCGGTGCAAAAGGTATGTTTAGCTGGTTAGATGGTGAGGCCACAGATGATGTGGTAGCAGGAAACAACCATGGAGAAAGAGGAGTGACAAAGCAAACAAATCCTTTGATGATGGAGTTTGTTTAGGGTTGATAGGTGGACAGGATCTCTGTATGGATGTAGAAGGTGTAGGTTGTTTTAAAGAAAACACAAGAGGTACGATGTATTGAGGCAAGGTGGAGGGGTGAGGTCCCAATATAGAAGGTAGGTGTGACAGTGAGGGTTTTAGTTGTGATAGAGGCATAGATTGGACTTGAGGAGATTGGATCTGTCTCCTAGGTGGATGGACGGCTTTATTTTTGGATAAATTTAACCATTTAGGTGGGTGTGTTAGGTGGGTATTAGTGAATTCCCAAGCATAGGGGGAGGTTTGGTTAGGTTAATAGAGGTGGGTGAGGTATTCGGTAGAGATGAGGGGGTGAAGGTGAGGACATAGGCATTTTGAGTTTTTGTAAACACTGCGGGTATATGGTAGAGGTGTCTGGATCGGTCATCTACATTTGAGTAGAGCATGGTGTACTCAAACGTTCCCATAGGACTTGTCTATCTTCTGAGGGATGACAATCTTCATGTGTGAATAGGAAATTTTGTATGGAAGAAAGGTGGGTTGTGATTCCGGTCCACTGTGGGTGTGATATAGGGGGTAAATGAGGCACTATATCAATGGGCGTTAAGAGGTCAACCGATTGCTGAAAAGATTTAGGCGATGAAGAACTAATAGGTAGGAGGGCATGTTTGAGAGGATCCATCATGATTAAAGAATTTGGTGATGTCGGTTCAAAGGGTTTCTCATCTAAGGATGACAAAAAAAGTGGCGAGCCTTCCTCTTGTACAAGCAAGAGTGGTAGAAGGAGATGTTTGGGAAATAGATAAGTTAGATAACATCCACTCACAGTCTTGCAAGGATGTGGTGTAAGAAGGCTCATCTGTGAGAAGGGAACTCTGGGTGGTTAATTCCTTTATGGGTAAAGGAACGGCAAGGTTATCATCTTGTCTTGATGGTGGTGAAGTGGGTGCGGATTCCTGCGTTAGTGACGAGGCTTGATTCAGAATTTCCTCAATAGAGGCTTTTGGTTGGGAATCGAAAACTGCATGGATTTCATGAACACTCTCCTCGGCTAAGATATCTTGGTTTATGTTACTATTAGAAGAGTGGTTTGGGAATGGTTTATTGAAGATTTTCAAATTTTGGTTAGCAGGGGCATTAGGATTATCGAGGGTTATATCCCCTGCATCAACCATTTCCTGAACTATGTTTTTCAAGATCTTACGCTTTTGTGGATGTGTCCCTTCACGCGGTGGAGATTACTGAAGTCATTTTATTTTGACTAAGAAGGTATAGCGGGTGGCATCAAACCCGGAGTGAGGTTTAACAGGAGGCAAGGTGATAGCTCCTGCTTTGAGCAATTTTTCTAAGATGACACCATAAGTTTCTCCCAAGGGAGTGTAATTGATGGGCTCGGCTTTATACTTATAGGTGGTTTTGGCGGAGTATTAGACGGTTCTTGGGATTTTACCATTACCACGTGTACAGCTCCTTTTGATTTTGAAGTAGTCGATGTGTGAGAATTGGTGGTGTTGGGTTTGTTGGTGGAGCCTTGGGTTCGAAATTAGGGTTTTGTTGTGCAACCGCAATTTCTCTTCCTCTAAGGCTCGAATTTCTAGTTTAGAGCCATAGTAAATGCCTCATCAAAGGTGCGGAAAGTTTGAATTTGGAGCATAGGATAAATGTGCTTAGCGTAGGCTGCGTAAAGAGTTCGGCCCGAGGCAAGGCATAAGTAAGTTGGTTGATGAGGCCCCGCCATCATCCAACAAAATCTGCGATAGATTCGTCTTCAAATTTTTGGATGGCATAGAGGTCGGTGATAGATACTTTCTTAGCAATATTAATGGAGAAATGATCCAAGAAAGATTGGGCTAATTGGTTAAAAGAGAAGATTGAGTGCTGGGTTAAAAACGCACCACTCAAGGCGGGTCCTGATAAGGACATGGGAAAGGTACGGAGTAGTAAAGCATTGTCATGAGAAATCAGATAACAGGCATGTCTAAATGATCACAAGTGTTGTTGAGGAGCCTCCTTACTATTAAAACGAGTGAATTTTGGTAATTCCCATTGAGGAGGATATGAATGAAGGGGGACAAAAGGATGAATAGGCTCGACAAACTTGCTCGTATGTCAGGGTGCTACGGCTTCCTGAAATAGAAGCCTCCAGATTTTGCATCTTTTCCATCATTTGTTTGATGAAATCAGTGGTTGGATGAGATGATGGTGCGGTTGTTGTAAAAGGTGGAGGATTGGGCCAAGGGCCTCCACTAGACAATGGGGGGCTAAATGTTGATAAGGTATTGAGGATGAATATGTTGAGGCGACCAAATAGGGATGTCCTATATAAGGTGTTGAAGTCACCGGATACGTGTGTGGAAATGAAAAGGTGGGCGGAGCTTGAGAAGGAAAGCTTGTGTGGATAGGTGGCAGAGAGCAAGTTATGAAAGGAGCAGTCTGTGAGAGAGACGAGGTAGGAGCAGTTGGCGGTAATGATACGTGGGGCCCCAGATTAACAAAAGGAAAGCCAATCTATGCCGTAAGAACCTCTGAAGCCACTGAGTTGGGAGACGGGGCTAAGGATGAAGAAGGTAAGGCAGAGTTATTAGGTGGAGAAGGAGCTAAATGAGCAGCTATACTAATAGGCATACCCACGAGAAGTTGGCCGTCGGGTGTACGGTCAGGGGCATGAGACAAATAGTACTGTACAACGCTAGGATTAGCGTCCAAAAATTTCACAAATTCCTTATCTCCTACAGGGATTTTGGGAACCTCACTGGTGTCCATAGGATTCCCTATAGAATGTGAAGGGGGTGATTTAGGCAAAGGCACGGAACAGGCATGTGAAACCATGGTTGCAGCTTGTTTCTGAGTGATAACAATCATGGACAAGAGTACACAAAGAGGATGCAATCTATCAGAATGTAGAAAGTAACAAAATGTTGGAATTGGTAGGTTGCTGGTTTTGGGAACTATGAAAGAAAGTAACCGATATCGGTCAGGTAACCGATGTCGGTCAGACTGTAGCCGGCGTCGGTAAGTTAACCGATGTCGGTATAATAGGACCGGTGTAAGAAGCTGTAAGAAGTTACTGATTTGGGGTTAACAATGCTTAGTATACCTACCAAATTGTTTCAAGTGATCACTCAAAAGCTTGAGTGTAGGACGAGAGAAACAAAACTAAAAATAAGCAAGATGCACAAGAAAATCAAGAGACTAACCCTAGGATTAGTTTTAATTATTGTGGGCTTATGCCTTAGACGTAAGATGATGTCAATCCTAAACCAAAGACCTAAGGGGGATGTCAAGTTTGTTTTGGCTTATAAGGTTACCTCAATCGGGCGGAGGAATACTGTGGAAAAGGGGGGGATGTTTGAGTTGTGTTGATTATGATGTGATTTGGTATGTGTTGTGCAGTGAAAGTAAGATTAATTTCTTGTCAATACCGTGGATATCACCCCCACGTGTATGACCTGTTACTTAATCTATGTTCACTAGAATTGAAAACAACAAGCAAGAATGTGATGCGCGCGTTTTAAACCTAAATCGAAAATGATATTCGATGAAGCAAAGGAGATGAATTTCAATAATGCAAAGATGTGAAAGCAAGACAAATTATTTTACCAAAATGACAAAATATTTTGTGAATATTTAGTAGAAACAAACTGTAAGTATGCTCCCTATATGAAAGCAAGCAAGAAAGAAAGAAACCCTAAATGGGTCCCACCGGGCGTGCCAAAATGTTTCTAACAAAGGATGTTTCAGTTCCTAGAATAGAGTTGCTTCTATCCTTTCATTCTCTTGAGAAACAGATAAGGGTTAGGGCTAGGAGGAATACCTATTGAATGTTTGGAGGGTGTGTGCGTACCGTAGAGAGAGATCAGATTGATTGCGAAGAACTCCTTTTTGTCTAGGAAGGACTACCTGCAAGTAAGAATACAAGACCACCAAATTCTAATTAGACAATAAATGAGGGAACTACCTTAGGCCCAGGAAATATTGGACTTCCTTTCGAAGGTGGTCAGTTCCCCTGCTAATATGAATTAACACAAATTCTAACAAAGAAGTTATTGCAAAACTACAATTTAATTACCTTGTTAAAACAATAGAGAAAAGGCTGGTCTTGGTTTTGAATCACAGTGACCGATGCCGGTCACTGTCACCGGTACCGGTTTCTGATAACCGATATCGGTAGGGGCAGTGATTTAGGGGCTTTTAGTGAAGGTTGGCTATAAGGTGGCTATGGTGTTTATAAGGCTGGTAAATGATTGGGGATAGGTAATGGGGTGATGGAGAAGACTCAGAGAGTATGGGGGCTGTTCTTGGGGGCAATGTAAGGGTAGAGGAATGACAGTTAGATGTAGGATGTTACCGGGTAGTGGATCTAAGAGTAGACTTATAATTACTGTGATTCAGAAGTCCAAGAAATGTTATTGCAAGAACGTACAGACACTACTTACTAGTTCCTGATGAAGATACAGGTCTAAAGACTGTGATAACGAAGGCAGGGCTTAGGTAGGATGATCTGACAATCAAAGATGAGCTATCTTCTCTCCCAATGCTTGGCCGAGTCTCATGGGCTCTGGTTACTCATTGCAGTCTTGGGCTTGATGTCCTTCTCTGCAAACTCTTCTCTTTCCTTCACTTGTCTCTACTCGGCCAAGTGAATTCCCAATCTTTCCAATGAATTCCCGGTCCTTTGTTTTTGGTTGGGGGAGGTCATTTATAGGGAACCGATGGTGGTTACGTAACCGACGGTGGTCGAGTAGGAACCGATATCGGTTAAGTCAAAGTGGGCTATTTTTAGTAAAATAGCCAACTTTCCCTCCTTTTCTCTCGAGGAATTAGTTGTGGGCTTGGTCAAGTCATTATTAGGTTGATTTTGGTGCGGGTGAGGAGTAATTAGTCATGGGTGTGGATGTAGACCAAGTTATAGGTCTTGATTAGGTTAGTTTAGGGTTAGGGCTAGGTCATGATGAGGTAGTGAAATGAGGTGGTAGGTTTGGAGATGTGGATTTATTAATTATAAGGTAATTAATAAATAATTGTGCAAGGTTTAGGTGGTGAGGCTAGGTTGCAAAATGAGATGCGGGGCACAGGGGTTCGTAAGACACAAATTTGGTGTCTACAACATCATCTAACATATATCCCGCTATACCCTACTTGGGGATCTCTACCATCGAGGATATGACAAGAATCTATTACATTGTCTCAAATCAAACGAATCCATCCTAGTGATCAAAGAGGTGCACGAAGGCATCTGTGGGGCCCATACTAAACTGAATCTTCTTAGAAATAAAAATACTTAGAGTAGGATACTATTGGCCTACCATGGAAAATGATTGCTGCAAATATGTAAAGAAATTTTTGTATTATCAGAAGAATGGAAATTTGATACATGTGTCATTGCATTCATTATAGCCTATCACAACCCTTTGGCCTTTCTCAAAGTGTGGGACTGATCTTATAGGTAGGCTTAACCCTATATCCTCAGATGGCCACAAGTTCATTATCATTGCTATTGAATACTTAAAAAATTGGTAGAGATTGTTCCTCTTACCTATGTCGAAGGTGCAGAAATATCTAAGTTTATAATGAACCATATTATCTGTTGATATGGTATCCCTTCTGCCATTGTAGTTGACAATGGTAATTCCTTTAAAAACAAAAATATGAAAGCATCATGAATTTTTTTCAAATGTCTCTCAAGTTTTCAACCCCTATTACCCTCAAGGTAATGGGCAAGTCAAAGCTTCTAATAAAACCCTCATTCATATTATAGAGAAGATGGTGAATACAACAGTTGTAACTAGAATTTACAGATTCACCCTACCCTCTGGGCATAAAGAACATTTATCTATGCTCCTACAGGTGTAACTCCATAATACCTAGTGTTTGGCACCAAGCCGTACTACCCCTAGAGATCAAGCTCCCTTCTTTGCATATAGAGTTGAGAGATTAGCTAAATGAAGAGGAGGAATATAGGGTATATAAACCGACATATTTAGAGCTATTAGATGAGAAAATAATTCATGCTCTAGATCACCTTAAAGTATATCAGGATCGAGTGTGGAAAATTTACAACAAAAGAGTGATAGCTTGTCAATTCGAGGTAGGAGACTTGGTGCTAAAAGAAAATTAGTTCAACACCACCAAGGACTGGGAAAAGAAGGGGATATTTGATCCTAACTGGTTAGGGCCATATGTTGTGGTTGCTAATTTTGGTTTAGGAGCCTACAATCTTGTTTACTTAGATGGTTAGGAAATTGAGGAACCCATGAATGCAATGTATCTTAAAATTTTTTACGCTTAAGTGTGGGGTCCATAAAATATCAGAAAAAAGAGAGTATAAAAATAGAAAAATAAAAAGATAAATACATATGTCCAATAGTAAAAACCACAAAATTGTGGAACTTTAGACAAGTACTTTGGTGAAAACTAGTTTCTGGTGCCATTGGGAATTCCATTGTTTATAATTACTTCAGGTTTAGGATTGTGATATCTTTTTCCTAAGCTATTCTTTTTTTGCATCTGTGGTGCTTTTGATCCTAGCCCTCTTATCCTTGATCCGGATGATCCTACTTCTATGTGTGAAGAGTTTTTCTTTTTATTTTCCCATCTCATGCTAGGGGAAACTTTGAATCATCACTTCTTGTACATAACACATGGTATTCTTCCCTTATATATCCCATATAATGCTGGGGGCATCCATGTTTCTTTGTTTCCTTACATTTAGCTTCAAAAAAATTCTTGGATAACATAAAAACATTTGTATAAATTATTGAAAATCCCAAAAAAATCATATATGTTAGTTAGAAAAACTCAAAACATCTAGATACATTTCATAGAAAACTCCAAAATAATAGAATATTCTCTCGAAATAATACCAAAAATAGTGAAAAACATCTCAAAACTGTCCCTCAAAAACAAAGTAGTAGTTTGCTTACTTTAGTTGTTGGTTTGTATAGTTTTGGTTGCATTACTTTTTCATCTTATGTGCTTTAAATTGAATTCATTTTATTACTTAGGTTGAGTGTTACTTTAATCTGTGGTGTATTGCATTGAATTCATTTTATCTTGCATACTTGTATATAGTTATGTTGTCTTGATTAGATTTGATTAATTTTTGCTTGTTTTTTACTTGTGCAGTTTGTTGTCATCTCATCATCATATCATCTATCATCACATCTATACATAATATATCAATAAAGGATAAGCTACATCATTATGAACATGAAAATTAAACATGTATGCTAAGCTAACATCATATAATATCACCAAGAGGGGCAAGAGGGATTACCTTCTATTCCCCCTCAAACATAGACCACAAAAAAATGTGGATTAAACATGATATCTCATAAACACATAAAGTGATAAATAAACATAATCCATCATCATCATCCATATAAACATAAATTTCCATGTACAAAACAATGTGTCTCGATATGCATTAGATACAATGAGCCATCAGGGACATCTATACAAAAAATATGCCTTCATCATGAGGCATAATCAAAACAAGGATACATACAGTACATCATGGTACAAAATAATGTGCCTTCGTCATGAGGTATGATAAAAAATAGTACATATACATCATCTCAAAAATTATGCCTTCATATTGAGGTGATACACCAAAAATATACATTTGATAAGATAAAAAGAGTCAACACTAGCTCTCTCCCATATGCGGACTACCAGTGCACGCTAAGTGGGGAATGTCTTTGTGATGGACCTACTGAAGGTGTTGCACCATGCTATGCTAAACCATGCTACATTGAACCATGATACACCGATGCTTGTTGTTATCGATGGCTATTGTACTACCCTAGCCAATTATGAGGTCCTATGCGATCACGAACTAGACTTGTTAATAACTAACTCAATAAAAGGAGTGGCCTTCTATCCCTCTATAATGGCAAAATGTTACAAAGCTCGTAATATGAGGCATGACCACTTTGGATGTCATCACATCTTCTAGTATATCCCACATCCCGAATCTTGTGGATGCCCACTATAGAGCATCACACTCTCATGTCAATATAGGGATGTTTTCCCGAGATCGTGTCTATTCTACAATCCATAGAGTCCTCTTAGTAACTACCCACTCTCTCTATGTGGTGTTCTCATTTCTCTCTCAATCTCTGACTAATCTCACTTTGTAGTAAACCGATCTCTCTTTGTAGTAACTCAGTAGCTCTTTGGGATACTACCTACCGTAATTTATACCTCAAGGAAATTATATCACCTGTACCCTATATATATTCCTCTATCTCCTCTCCATCTTCACCATCTCCTCCACCTCCTGGTGGACTATGTGGTGGGATCACATGTGAGGGTGATAGAGGTGTCATTAATTACACCTGTAGTGGAAACCTGGAAGTGGTATCTATGGTGCTTGTGCCTATGGCTATACCATGAACCGATGTTGCACAACCACATGATACTAAACGAATAACTAATGTACCTATGGCCCTACCCATGGTCCTACCTGTGGATCTTCCCGAGCATGTGCTCTAGGATCCGGTCCCTGTAACCCTTGCACTATGTGGCTATCCCGCATCTAGAACTACCACCACAAAAACATTGATGAATACCATCTTGGGTAATCTAGAGTCATCCTTGGATTTACTATCTATGATCACTAAACCCAAGGCTGTTAGAACACCAAAAAAAGTTGGTGCAAGCTCATCCTAATTGGATCCGAGGTCCAATATCAAAGGTCTCTCTAGACCTCCACCCATACCAAATCTCATCACCGAGAATCCCTTGGATGAGACCTGAATTGCCGCTAGACCCTATCCACTCTATACCACTCAAGGATATAGGACATGCTCCCAATAATGAAGTTCTCTACCACCTGTTATGCTTTGAGCTTAGTAACATCCTCATGCGGCAATGACACAAATTGTATGGCCGCTAAGTAATCATATGAGGCTATACCTCATCAAAGGATCACTTGTAATATGGTGTGTCTCCCATGTGCCCATGAATGTCATCCCCATCTGGAACCCAACCCATAATGGATGGCTCATCATTACATTAGTTTATTAATGGAAATCACTAATTATAATAGAAATGGTAATAATGAGAGTAATTAGTGTGCTTTTAGAGATAAGATTGCAAAGTTGGAGTTTATGTGTCTACATTCCTAAAAAAACTAATTCTTATAAGTTTTTCTAAAAATTCCCTGATTCTTCTAGGGTCATCCAAATCTACCCCTTTGTGCCAGTGCGCCCATAGCGCCAACACGCCCATTTTGATACCGGTGTGCCCAAGCGCTACTTTTAAGCACCCCCTTAGCACATCAACACATATGTTTTCACACAAGCACGCCCTTATTTTCCCCAACCCCTAACTCGCGCTAGCGTGCCTATCTTAACTCCGGTCGCGTAATTTTGCACCTACACATGGTCATGTGTTTTCTAAAAAATTACATGTGACCACGTAAATTTTCACACCATTTGTGTGATTTTAATGCCAACATAACCCATCAAATTTCTATGCACCCCAAGGGTGTCTTTAGCACTTTCGCGTGACTTTATACCTTACTAAATGTGCATTAAATGTTAATAAATACAAGAAAAATGAAAAATTTGACTTTGTGTATTAGCCGGCCATCCTGGGAAGCCTCATGTAGTCTCGAATGTGATCCACATGGTGTTTCTAATTCTACACCCTCACAATTCCTCTCATAGGTCGGGCTCAATCACCAAGTAAAAATGGTAAGGGCTGGTAATAAATAAACTAACCCAATGGTTTTTACCCCCCTGTGGCGTGGTTTATATACCCATTCCCCCTCTCCCCCATCCACATGGCGTCATGTCTCTCACCCCTGAAGCACCCTAGGACTATTGTGATTATTTTCAATCCTTCTAAGTACTTTCACCGTGATGATTATTTTTAATAAATAATCATTTTTCACCCATTTTTTATCTATTTGGGCATGTTTTTGCTTCTGGTGATCCTTTCGCTACATGGGGCATATTTTTTCCTTCCAATGTCTTTTGGCAATGTCCCATGACTTCATTATTTCTTATACAATATTTTATTCCCAAAAATTTAAAAATTCAAAACAATATTTTTTTCAAAAAATCCAAAAAATTGGTAAAATCATTAAAAATCCAAAAAATTGGTAAAATTATTAAAAATCCAAAAAAATTGGTAAAATCATTAAAAATCCAAAAAATATAAATTTTTTTTTTCAAAAATTGGTAAATGACATGCATGCAAGTTGAAGCCTATATCAAATGCATTGTCCTCAAACATCAAATATTTTCCTAAAAAAATATTTCTTAAGTTCTTGCTTATTTGTGTCTCAAACAACTTTCGGATCATTGTGATCTACCTCCATTAACAAAGCTAGCTTGCTTACTATGTTAGTACTCTCATGCAACAATGAGTTGTTAGAGACTGTGTCATAGTGCACAAATTCTTTTCATGGGACTACTTGTATCCTCCATTATTCCCCTTGCATGTATCCTTACTCTAAGGGCACCATTTTTAACTCTTATCATTAAAACATGAACATTCAAGAACTAAAGCTTGATAACAAAAAAATTAGTGCAACTGTCTTGAATGTTGTTTGTTTGAGTATGTGTGATTGTACTTGTTTTTCTATTAGGTTAGTTGGTTTACTTTCTTGTATTGCATTTTATTTTGTATGTTTCATGGAGTTACACATTTTTAGCAATGAATAAATCTTAGTAATATAAATTTTCATGTTATTTTACACTTTTGTTTATTTTAATAAGGCTGATGATTTAGGTCATAGGGGCAACATGATGAATTTTTTTTTATTAAAATATTGGATGCAAAATCTATTCCTATATTCTTCACTATCATGTCTTATCACTATTCATTTTTCTTCCAAAACACGGGCGGTAAAATCCTTTTTATCCTATCCTATTTTCTCTATCCAATTCGATCATATTTTTATTGTTGAGTTGATTTTCTATCACCCCATTGAAACTTGAGGGGATATCCTTCATTCTATAAATTTTTCTTCATAAATTTACCTATTTATGCTTTTCTACTATGTTTGAAGTGACGTCACTCACTTCACCTCAAATAGGGGCAAATGTAGACACCTAAAATCCACTTTTATAATCTTATTGCTAAAATCACACTAATTACTCTCATCCTTACCATTTCTATTATAATTAGTTGTTTTCACTAATTAACTAACGTTTCTCTCTATCTTGGCTAACTAACGATGCTTTTTTGATTAACTAACCTCTTTCACATTCCGGATGCTAATTTACGACGCATCGTAAGTCATAATCCTCTTCCGAGTAGACAATTAGCGATTATTAGCTAATTAAGCCTATTTACCCTTGTTTTGATCAATAAACCCTATTATTGGTTAATACCCCTCTTCCAACCATTCAAAATCACCCCTTTTCCCTTCATGACATCTCAAAAGCCTTAAAAATCTTATCATAGTTTCTTAATTGACCCTAAGTGGTTAATTAAGGCTCCTCACATGCTAATCACTTGTTAATTCACTAATCATTATTAACAAGACTTAATAGAATTTACTCTTTTTAGTCCCACATGCACCAAGATGCAAGTTTTCATCAAATAGAAAACTAGAAAAAGGACCAAGCTCCAACCTTAAAACTTTACACCATAATTTTTTTAGTATATCATATAACAAATATTATTAAGATCATTACTTCATTCTTGGATTAGCTTGCTCTATCTTTACATCCAATCTTCATATTGGCTAGTAGAGGGATATATAATATGTCCTTCTAACCATTGTTAGAGAGACCCTCTCACAAGTTTTGGAGTAACAACAAACATAATTTAATTTCCTTAGATCTAATTAGGTCTATGTTAAGTAATCATTTCACATAATAAAGATCCTTGTAGATTGAATGTTTGATTTCATTTAGTTTCCATTAATGCATGATTTTAAGCTTTGATCATGATGCTTCATTCTTAAACTTAAAGCTTGGCTTTAGGATATTATGGTGTTAGCCTTTATTAGTTAGTCATATTGAAAATTTTAGGGTGTTATCAATATATTTCATTTCATATCCTTGTAACTCCTTACGGAAAAATGCAATTAGTTTCTCACATCCCTTGTTATCCATTTGCAACAAGATTGAGGCAATAATAAATTCAAATACGAAGGATAAAACTTAGAACTCTTTATAATCAGGACTAGCGCACATAGGGACAATATTAAGTGCATCTTTACTCCTTTGAATGCTTGTATTAGCTTATCTCCCCACTTGATAACCCGATCCTTTTTAACATGCTTGTGATGGGTAGAATTATCTCAACAAAGATGGCTATGAACCTTCTCAAAAAGTTAATCTAGATAAAGAAATATTATATAACTTTATTGGATTGGGTGATAGGTACATTATTAATTACCTATACCCTCTCAGGGACAATCATAACCCCTTCTTGAGACACAATGTGCAACAAAAATTCTACCTTTTAAACACCAAAGTTTAATTTTCTTGGATTCAATGAGATACCAAATTATCTATAGTTGATTAATTTTTTTCAAGGTTCTTTAAGTGATCACTTCTCTTCTTGGAGAAGGTTGTGACTTTATCTTGATAGACCACAATAAATTAATTTATGAATCCAAAAAATGCAACATACATTTCTCGGTGGAAATTATCTCCATCATCCATAAGTACACAATGCATTCTGATATAAACATAAGTTCCCCAAGGAGTGGTGAAAGCAGTTTTGTATTTTTATCATTCCCTAATCACCACCTGATTGTACCCTAAGAAACCATCAAGTGTTGAAAACATTTCTGACCCAGTTACCTTTTGCAAAAGGTTATCCATGTTTGGAAATAGGTATTTATCTTTCAGTGAATCCTTGTTCAAATTTATAAAATCCACGCATAACCTAATATCCCCATTTATCTTCTTAACTGAGACAATATTAGAAATCCATGATGAGTACCTTATGCCTTATATGATACCTATGTTTTTGATCTTATTAATATCCTCCTTCATTTTGGTTACAAGGATGGAAGTTATTGGACTTCGATTTTCTTGAAAGGATTAGTGTGAGGTTTAAGAGGTTTCATATGATAACATATGTCTTCCCTATATTTCTTTAACTCAAAATAAGACCAAGCTAAGCATTCTTGATATTTTCTTAATAGTATAGTCTAGGCATTTTTAAATTTTGTGTTTAATTTTCTCCTCAATAATTTTTTTCTTATATCTTGACAAGTTCCTAAGTTGCATTCAGTTACATCTCTTGAGGTGTGAGTAGGTCTATTCATAAATTTTTCAGTACTATAAAAATTAGATTTAATGATGAATATCCCTCTTGGGATGGTTTTAGTTTTAAATTAAATCAAATACTATAAAAAATAAGTCTCCTTCCCATCGAACAACTCTATCATAGGTTCAATATCACTCATTTGATTATAAAATTCATCTTTGATACTTAAAAATTTGATGATCTCGGAATACTTATCAAATAATTTCTAATGTTGGATGTTGTAAGGTATGGAGGGCCTAACAAGCATCTGAACTTCAAACTTTCAAGTATGGGGATGTACTCAGATTATCATCGGGAGGATAACACTGACTAACCTATCAGCTACTACATTTTGACTCCTTTCATGGTATTCAATATTGAAGGAATCAAAATTCTCAATCAAGTCCCACACTTCATTTTTTTAATATTTCAATCTCTGATTATTAGTTGTATATAATCTCTGATCTACTTTACAACCAATTTAGAGTCACCTCTCATAATTAGGTCCTTTATTCCATGCCTCCAAGAAATCCTCAATCCAAGTAAGAGTGCCTCATATTCAACAATATTATTTGTGCACTCAAAACATAACTTGAAAGAAAAATTGAAGGATCCTTGGCTAGGAGAATATAACACTATACCTTCTCATTTCCAAAACTAGAGCATGATCTGTCAAAATAAATACTCCAATGAGTAAAGGGGTCTTCCAACTATGGTTCAATATCAATTCACTTTGATCATCAAAATCAACATTACCCACAAATATACCCAAGTCCACATATGTATACAACACCTCATATGATGCATTCATGGGGTCCTCAACAAGTTAATAACTTGTCTTCCTTATGTAACTTTATTAAATTTCCTTGAAAGGAATAGTAACATAAGATAGATTCATCTACACACTTCCTCACACACTTTCTCCTCACTTCAATGATAGTAACATTTCCCATTTAGTGGGTAGTCAACAATAACTACATTCATTTTCAAGTACTTCACGGGGTGGGCTGCTAGTTGCACTTACAATCCCTTGACACATACCAAAATGAGTACTTATATTGAATCCATAACATAAAACCCTCCATAAGTAACTTCTATCTTTATACCGATCTCATTTATAACCACTAATGGCATTATATTGCAAGAGGCACATGAGTTAAACATACAATCGTGCAAGAGCAAGAAATTCACAATCAATGTGGTGTAGAAAATATCCACATATAATTGAATCTCTACCAAGGATGGGCCTAATAAACTTGAGGGGAAAGATCAATGACCTCTTGAGGGTATTCTACCTCATTTTCAACAGAAAGGGGAGATGTTTTATTTGTTTGTACACATAGCCTCACTAGAAATAACACTCTCATTGAATAAAAAATACTCAGATGACCTTCTTTTATGCTCTGGGATCCTATAAATTTCTAACAATGGAACTATTATATTCAATTTTCTTAGGATCCAACCCATGTCACAAACATTTTACTTGATTTGATATGTGTTGGAAGAGAGAGTGATTATTTTCTCAGATGGTATACACTCTTTCAAAATAGTCAACACGGGGAGGAATACTTGGACTTGAATCAAAAACATGAGTTTTGCATGGTTTATTTTTCTTAGGTGAACCTTTGGGAACATTGGTCAAGATAGGAATCTTAACTTTGGAAGTTGGGGTAGGACCATTTATTTTTCTATTCCTTAAATTATACTCCTTTTCCTAAGAAACAACTGTTTTTATCAACAATTTCCTATCCTATTTAGAAGGGACTTCTCCATCATACTTATTAATCATTAGATCTATAAGATACTCAAAATAATGATCAAACATATCAATATTAGGATTAAATTCAAGGATAATATAACATGTCTAGTTTACACATGCCCAAAATTTATCTACATTTGTTGCACATAGGGGATCGGTAGATGTAGTGCCTTGTTTGAAGTTCACTTGGTGATAAAACAAAAACATATCATCAAAGTATTACCTAGTGGCATCATCAACCAAGGTAGGATATTTACAAGGAGAATAAGGTAGGAAAAATTTATCAAACCAATAAATGATGTTTTCTTCTTTAACTACTACAAATTTGTCCCGTAGTGGATCAAGGACTTATATGTTATCTCCAAATATGTGTTGCCTATCATTCTGACCCATAGGTATCTTTACTCTATCATCATTTCTTTTATTTCCTCTAAATTTATTCTAATTTTTATTTTGATGTTGATTCGAGAGGGCCATATGAAAACCCTTTCTCTCGACATTTCTAGTTTGTAGGAAATATCCTTTACTAATCCTGCTAATGTCTTGACCACTTCTTCAAAATCAGTGGAGTTAATTTCTTGTGGTTTATCGAGATTAAACAGTTTTACCCCTTCCCATTTTAGGGGTTTACCAACATCCTTAATGTTATTTTAAATTTAGATGGCCATGGTAAATGATTATCTCATATTGCAAATATTCTTATCTTTAAAATAATAGGTTACTTTCATGTAAAATGCATCAGAATATTTGATTAAACATGATTCACCACTAGGTATCAAACTAGTTGGAAAACTTGTCAAAGTCTTATTGAATCTTATGTTCAAATCCTCCACACAGTCATTTGGATTCTTATTTATATTTTTAAATTTAGACATAAGGAACCTAGGGCATGTCCTATCACCATATTGAATCCTGAAGACATTCTTAATTTCATCATAGGAATCAATTGACACAAAAGGTTATGTATTAAACCATTTTTGGCATCCTCTTCAAAAGTGTGCACAAATAAATTCAAACAAACATCCTCATATTCCATTTCATAATCATCCATAATATTCTGAAACTTAAGGTGTTTATCACCTTCAATACTATTTTTGATTTCATTGGGCATACTATTTTTGATTTCATTGGGCACCTCATTTGGATACCGAAAATTCCTTCAAAATTGATAGGTACTAAAGCATAACTATGATGTGATTGAATAGAAGTGAGACACTTCGAGTTCATTTACTAAGATGTGATTAAACCTCAACGTAACAAGAGAATTACTAAAGATATTCTAAAGAGACTAGTAGAGGGTGACGATCTAGACTATGAGAATATAATTAAATGTTAAACCATTCCAGATATATTTTCATATTTAAATATAGATATCAAATTAACTATAAAACCATTCCATATATATTTTAATATTTAAATATGGATATGATATTAATTAAAATTAACTATAAAACCATATATATTTTAATATTTAAATATGAATATGATATTATTTAAAATTAACTATATAACACCCCTCCGTAGTTCACTTTGCACGCGTGTAATGACACAAGCTAAAAGCTGGATTCCAAGAGAATACATCCCCTTACAAAAACATTAACATCCACTTAATAGTTATAAATGCATGAAGACATTCATTATTAACCCCCGCGTCACTTTTCACTATCCTTGCGTCCATTGAAAGAAGGGACATGAAATCACTTGGGAAATTTTCCTCCCACACTTGAAACTTAAAATGAAAATGAAAATTATCCTTACTCCCCTTATATTTCCATATTTTAATATAGATATGAAATAAATTAAAACTTATTTTGTAAGGGAGAATTATGGTAAATTATTTTAATAATTATTTGAATTTCATTATAAAACTATTTGTCACGTCGGGATCCCAAATTCACAGAATAAATCATAGCAAAATAAAATTGTTTACATGATACCTATGAATGCACTGATTGTTGAGGTGGTTGAGAATTTTCAATTCCTTAAATTCCTTAAACTAATGTGAACAATTTGAAGTCGAGAGGATTATATGACTTAAAAAATAAAAGTAAGAGAGTTAAAACTTAACGGTCACTAGGTAATGTCAGTGTAGCTTATCTAGGTAAATTAACATTAATCAAATTAGAATTCACTAAAAATAAAAATATTATGTACAATTTTTTTATATATTAACATATCTATTATCATTTAAATCCTTTATTGTATTATAACATTACTAAAGATAGTCACATATATTATACATAATAACATTAAACTGGAACTTGATCGGATGCCACGAGTTAACCCCAAAATAAATTTGTTTCTTTGGATGGCCATCGAGAGGTAAAATTCTCACCTGTGACAATTTGATGAAAAGAGGATTTATCATTCCCAATTGGTGCCACCTTTGTAGGAATAGCTATGAAGACATTAGACATCTGTTCATACACCGTGATTATGCCTTTAGAGTTTGGAACTTTGTCCTTTCCAAATTTGAAGCTCTCTGGGTGATGCTTAGGAGGATCTTACTCGGTTTGTGGAACCAATGGAACCCACCATTCGGACATTGTGCTATCAAAAGAATCGGAAATTAGCCATCCGCATTTAATTTGGAGGATCCGGAAGGATAGAAATAATATAGTTTTTAGAAATAAGAAGCGAAATTTTAAACTCACTCTGGCAAGATCTCCCAAGGCATCAAAGAGGACATGGCGATTTAAACCTCCTAAGAACAATTGTTACCACGAAAATGAAAAGCACATCTTATCAAATTGGCAGATCGGATATTGGAGCAACCCCGGGAATAGTGTGGATAGATCTTTGGTCAAATGGCATCCCCCTGAATCCAATTGGTTCAAGCTGAACTTTGATGGTGCCTCTAAGGGGAACCCCGGAACAAAGAATTTGGAGGAGGAGCAATACGGGACCATAAAGGTAATTTGATTGTTGCATATCTTTGGAAAAATGGGAATCAAACCAATCATTTTGCGAAGCTTTATCTGTTCTTTGGGGTTTGAGAGTTGCTCGGGCCCAAAATATCCAGAACCTCATTGTTGAAGGGGACTCCCTTAATATTATTAATTTGCTCAATCAGTCCTCTTCTCCTAGCTGGAATATCAAAGATTTTATCTCTGAGTCCATAAGCATCAGTCATACCTTCAATGACATCGAGAATCATACATACTTACGAGGAAGGAAACAAGGTGGCGATCATGATGGCCAATTATAGCATTAATTTAAATTTCACTATTTGGGATAATGATAGTATCCCTAATTAGCTTCAACATACATACATGCAGACCTTCACACGCAAACAATCTCTAAAGATATGCTTTAATCTTTGGAGGAAATCCATAAATTCTTCCATAGGTCTTTGTTTTAGTTTATTTGGCGTGGCATATGATATCTACTCCAAATGATAGCAAGATTTTGTTTAGGAACTTCAAGTGGAGTTGTCTTAATTTAAAAACAGCGCACGCTTGGGAAGTACAATAGTATTGTTGATATTCGGTTGCCAAGCTCGCGAAAACCGAAGACAACTACAAGGTGAAAGTGTGCAGCGGGATAAGGGTTTTCGCGACTTCACGCAGACTCGGATCGGCAATCCACACGGCCGTTCGTGGGAGGACCAACGGCTACAGTCCCCATTTCTATGCGACCCGCAACGGTGAGAAACGAACCACTCCCAACGCCCAAAGGTATTTGGAAAATTGCTGTAACCAGCACATCCTTGTGAAGATGGGAGGGCCTCCCTGCCAGATTGAGCCGTGTGCAGACCCTGACTGGAAAGATAACACTGAGCTCTGGAACATTCTTAGTATTGGCGGATTCACCAACTTTGTGGAGAGAGTGCAAGGGCATGATCAAAGCATCTCTGTTCGCTTTGCCAAGGAGTGGAATGAGAGGATGGTCGACTATGGAGGGCAGAAGATTCTTATTAATGACGAACTCATAGCCGAAGCGACTGGCCTCAGCTTGGAAGGATACCGCTTCTTCAACAAGAGGGTTATCAAAGAGGCTGAAGAGAGAAGATTTGTGGAGGAGGAGGAGAAGCTTATATTCAACACCGCGGGTTTGCTTGTTAATTCAATTCCTTCTCCGTATGATGAAGTCACCCGCATGATGATTCGCTACATATCCTTGGAAGGCAGGTTTGTTACTGTCCTGCCAAGCACCTTGTCTTTTTGAATCACTTTCGTAGGAGTAGGTTGGTTTGCTTCCCCACTATCTGTTAAACTCTCTTGAGCGCTCCATTTTGGAGTTCCAGAAGCATACCCGGGCGGTTCCCCTTCACCAAGGGCTTATTCTGCTTATTCACAAGCACTGCCTTATCAAATTCCCCGGTCTCCCTTCCTCTCCCGGCCTGGCTTTGGTGGGCTCCGTGCCGCGCCGATCTGTCTCCCCTCTGTCCTGCTGCTGCCCCGCCTCCGGTCTTGATGCCCCCATGCGCAGCTGCTCATGCTTCTCCTTCTTTTCCTCCTCTGCTGCCCTTTGCCACCCACACTGTCTCTACTTCTAAACGTGTCACGGGGCTTCAGGAGACTCAATCTTGAGTCTCACTGCTGAGGGATGAACCTTTGGATGACATTGCTCGTGATCTGCTGAACATTAGTAGTGCCAGTCCCCAGGCGGCACCAACGGATAACCCTTCTAGAAGATTGGAGGCCTTAGAGGCTGAGCTTAAATTCTTGAAGGATGAGGTAAAAATCTTGCTAGCAAAAAGGCAAAAAAAGCATTGAGGGAGAAGGAGCATTGGCAATAGCCAGCTTGATGAAATATACAAAAAACTGACCTCCCTAGACTCCCGCCTTGGGAAAACGAAGACTAGGCATGAGTATAATATTGCAGCATTCAGGGCCATAGAGGAATTCATCGAAGGTCATGCAAGAAGTGTTTCGCAGCTCAGCGGTGTCCCGATTACTCTTTGGGGCAATGAGAAAGAGAGTAAAAGAACCAGAGAGGAGCTCGATAAGACGGATGCTGCTCATATGACCATGCTGGGTATGTATCATGCTTGGAAAAAAGTAAAGATGAGTATTGATCAAGCGGCCAAGTAGTAGTTTCCTCTTTACTACCGCATTGTTTTTTGTAGGCTTCTTGTTTTTGTTGCCGTTGTTTTTTTGTTAAGTCTCGTTTGTGTTCTTTGTTTCTAGGCTCGGTGTTCTTTGCTGTAACTTTTGTGCTTTGATACAGCTTCTCTGCTCCTCTCTCTTATTCAGGCTTTTAGGCCTCCTTTTGTACACAAGGGTATAGTCCCTTTCAAAAAACTATTTACCAATATTAAAAAAACATTATTAAGATAGTCACACACATTATACAAAAAGTTGTTCTCAAATAAATTTAGGGACAAATTACATTATATTGTTTTTATATAGTTAAATTCTTTTGATCGGAGCGTTGATGGGTCCCCACCCTAAAAGTATCAAAATATTTGATCGATGAAAGATACATACAAAACCAAAAACCAATATGAAATACTATAAATAATGAGGCCAAAATGTAACATCAATAACCATTCCTGCAAAAACATAGAAGTCATTTGTGAACACAAAAAATAGAGTGGGAATGACCGAGAAACCCTATGGTTCCACCTCTAATTGGTTTTCCAATCCAAGCATTGCAATCTTCCTAAGAAAGGTACAGGATGAGCCAATGACGGTCTTCAACTCCACCATGCAATCAGGAAGGGGTGGGGTAGGTTTTGTGAGCGTGACCAGATCCAGGGATAACACCCTAGAGATAGACACCTCATCAGATCGATATATGCTTTGAATAGACTCCAAAAATTGAACGAGGGCTGAATTTTTAGTTCTAGGCATAAAAATTTCTTTGTCAACCCAGAAAGGAGACTAACAAGGATAGATATTGGAAAAGAGAATAGGAAGGCATACTTACTCCAGAGCTTTGGTCAAACACACATGGTGACATGGGTAAATGAAATGGGATGTGACCACCATAACCACTACCTTATCTCCACATAGTACCAAGAAATTGAACACAAAGATGCCTGATCTTGGAGTTGACACGAGATCTCTGGTGCTCTGAGAGATAATCCACACCAAATAATTTCTCAATCACATTCAGAACATGTGTTGAGCCTATGCGGAAGACATTGCACAGATGAGTGGAAGACACAAGAAAAATAAAATCCATTTTCGGCTTCTTTCGTGTGTAAGAGGATGAAAGGAACATAGGTAGACACCATGAGAGGGAAGGGGAAAACAACAGAGAGAAATGTGAGAAAACAAGTGAGGGAAGCCAAAAGCACAACCCAATTAATTAGTCCCTCGACTTGTGTGAGGGAGGTTGACGTAATAAAAAATGGATGATGTCATCAAGATTTTCCCATGCATTGGCTTGATTCGAATGAAAAATTTCACTAATTGATATATATATATATATATATATAAAATAACATTACTAAATATAGTCACACACATTATACAGAAAGGTGTTCTCAAATAAATTTAGGAAAAATTACATAATTATAATTGGGTTATTTATTTAATGACATCGTAGACGTCTCCACATCATCTTCCACATCCTTTAATAGTTTCAATATAGGCCACAATTCATCCTTCAATAGGTGTATTTTTTACAATTGTAATATGCATTACACTTTCTCTAAATGGTGCTAAGATTTTTGAGAAATATGTTGGGATTCCTGAAACCTTGATAAATGGTACATTTGGTCATTATACAATCTTCTTATGTGAATATAAACTCAAAGCTTCCAACCTCCAAGACAAATTATGTATCGTAGGAATGAAGGCATCATGTCATTAAAATTTGACATTCTTTCCAATGTCCACAAAATAATAAACAAAAAATCTCTAAAATAATGATCTATAAAACAATAAACAAAAATGTTTCCGTTGTATATGGGCTAGTGGACACTAGGATTTTTGTCTTTGGAATAAGGTTTTAATCATTTTTAAAATGTCATTAAGATTAACATATGAAAATATTGGAAAAATAAGTATAGGATTTCTAGGAAGCCAACATGGATCTGCAAATCAATAAACATAACATGTTTCTATTTTATATGGTCTAGCAGTTGCTAGGATTTTTTAATTTGGAATAAGGTTCTTATCATTTTTAAAATGTCTTTAATATTAAACCATGCATAAATAGGAAAAACAATTTAATGATTTCAGGGAAGCCAACATCGATTTGTGAAACAATAAACAATATATGTTTATGTTTTTTACATGCTAGTGGCCGCTAGGATTAATTTTTATTTTGAAATAAGATTCTTACTAGTTTTAAAATGTGTCTAATATTAAACTATGTAGATATGAGAAAAATTATTTTTTTATTGGTCCACGATACACACTTGTATCCTCTCCCTTAGATAAACATGTTTTTCTAAATTTTTTTTTTAAAAAAATGATTATGCACTACGAATCTTTAAGAACTTTAAGATAGTTATTTTATTCCACATAAATGCACAATACATTCTTGGATTTGGAAACAAATTATATAATTAAAATTCCAATGGTGAATTTCAAAATTTTTAATGATCTACACATGTTATTGTGTTTCTCTGCATGTTTTAACCATGTACATAATTTAGTGTAAATTTTTGAATCAGTCTTATAGTTTCCATCAAATCTCTAGTATGTTGGGGTTTTGAGAGTTATTTATTCTTTGACTTCGTGTGATAGTAATCTCGTGTCATTGATCAAAAGTATATTATTTTCACCATAGACATTTCCAAAAATATCTAATATCTATTGCTGGTATATGTTTTGAGGTTACATTGGTGGCATCCCCAATTGAACCTGAAGTGGGTATCTTACAACCAACTATTGTTTTTATGAAGATGTACTTCACCATTGTTGAATCCATAAATGAAGACCATAAGGCAGTGTCAAAATATTTTTATGTAGTTCTTATAAATTCAGCACTAAATTCTCATTCAAAGTATTCAATATCCCCAGATCTAAAAGTTGGAACCATAGTATGATATATTTTGTTGCCAATCCTAGAAATTCCAAACAATAAACCTTTAACTCCCAAAACTTTTAATTTCTAAGGCTTCCCAATTGGACCTATAAAAAAATCAGAATTAATGTAAGTTTCTAAAAGTGATTAAAAATAGGTTAACACATTATTGTCATAATACTTTATTTAGGTAATTCACACAAACAACTTATAAATCTATAATGTCAACTTAATAACAGTGAAGATATAAATACTGCCAACAATTAAATTTGAAATCTCAACATATAAAATACAGATTGACCATATGAATGTATGAATTAATATCATTGTAAAAAACATTTTGAAATAATTAATAGTTATTTCATTTTTGTTTACTATGATTTTTGAAGCCCTCTAGAACACTCAAACCCTAAGACAATATCGTGATATGTTTGTGTACAATTTGGTCATCAACCACATATATTTGAAATAATTTTCTCCATTGGCTTTTCACAATTTGAAATATTGTGTGCTCATGATGAAATGTTGACTAACATTAATAGTATATGATACTTAGTAAAGGTGTGATTCTTACTTACATATTTAGCTATATGTAAATGCACCATCTCTATTAATTTGAGTTATGAAGAAATGATATCAATGCTGACCTATAGTGTTATAAATAAATTTAGTGGCATAATACATAAGCTGTGTTATTAAGAAACATAGACTTAATTGATTAAGCTAAGACAATATTAAATCATGAATCTCGAACATGAAAAAGACAGTTTTGATTTCCATTTAAGGTAATGATTGACATGAGATCTAATAAGGTAATTAATTTTTATTAGAGAATTAAATATCCTTGGATCAAACATAGATAAGACTTTAGGTATGACTCATTCAAGGAAGAATTATCGCGAGACCTAGGTTATCTTGTCGTGATTTAATAATTACCTTGTAACAATAAGATACAATGTTCCAATATAGGACCCTTTGCGGGTTAATTCACTACTTCCGCTAAACAATCGTATCCCTATAATGAAATTTGTCACTATTTGGATACCATTACTTAAAGGTACATCTTGATTTTCCTCATCAAGAGTCTAGATTGTGGCAAGGTATTTTATTAATTACAAGCCTTGTTAAAGTTACAAAGATAGATTGAAACTCATGGATATGCACCTTGTGATATTAACTTATGATGGCTAAGAGAAGGAATTTATTGAGTAATGAGATAAATCATTACGAGAGACACTTAATTTTTGATAGGCATCATAGGATGACATAATGATACATCTTCTTGAAAGTTAATCTAGATTTGTAACTTGTATAAGACTTGTATCTATTTACAACATTATTGATTGTAGATCCATGAAAATAAATAAGTGATTAAGGTGAGATGACAAATTCCCAATGATGAGTGTGCCATCATGGAATTGAGCATGGCATACATGACTCACGAAACTTTACGCAAAGCATCTTTGTAAACTACTCGATTACACTATCATGATTTCACTATGATATATGTTGTGAAATGCCTATGGAATTCCTTGGTGGAACCCGGTAGAAACTTAGCTTCACTTAATTATCATATCCGATAAAGGAAAACCAAAGGATACATTGGGATCATACAGAGCATTGAGTGAGATCGAGTAGGATCAATATACTCTCATGTAGATGCACATGGTTTATGTGTTATCGGAAATGGATTGTAATAAGGTTTATGTTGGATTTAAATGTATGGGTATTTAAATTAGATGCATAAAGAAAGATTAAAAAAATCCTAGATGTGAAGTTACATAAAGTGGTTGTTACATTTTGGTATCGTGAGCTAAAGGTTGCAACTCTTGGGCCTAATGAGTCCTTACACTTAATAAATTGTAATTTTTTTTAAAAATAGATTAAAATAGAAGAAGGATGTACCATGGATAAATAACCAGATCAAAACAAGATTTGGTTTTGGGGTAAATGAGTAATATAATACTCTAATAGTCCTTTTTGACACACTAAAATAGATAGATGCATGGAGCAACCGGTAAGTTTGAATATGATCAACCAAGGAAAACAACTTGAGCTGAATGATGATGATCAGTAGAGGGTTACTTGATTGATCAAACTGTCTTATGACATATTTGGAGCTTAAATCCAATATAAAATGAAAATCCACATAGGATAAATGAAGTATATAAAGAAGACTATCTCGCTTGATAGCAGGAAATTTTAAAGACCAAATAGGCCAACATGAACTCTACAATGAAATTCTAACTTTAAATAATGGAAGAATATAAGACCATTATCTCCTCCTTATCTCTAACTTTTAGGAAATAGATAAAGGATTGAAAAAGGTAGAAAGTGTGATATTTTAGAATAAAACCTAGTAGTAAAGCCTACAGTAGTTTCATGGAAAAAATGTCTTCTTATCATAATGATAGGTAAGTTAAATAAAAATACCTCTGCAAATTAAATATAGGAATAATGCAGCTAACTTATTTGTATGATGTGACTAATCGAAACCGAATTAAAACTTGGAATTTTCAATAGTGAATAATAAGGAAATTTGCATGAACCATAACTTTATGTCAATTATCATGACATTGTCATGGATTTAACTCATTTTAGAAAAGGAGGACATACTTAAGTCTAGGTAGGAACTTAAGATGTAGTAATTAAATCTTTATTTTTTTCTGAAAAACCAATGTCTTAACAATGTAGGATCATTAAATCTAGAAAAAAAAAATTAATTCTTGATTGAATATGAAAATTGGCCTTACTCAGGCACTATAGGTGATCTCCTAGAGGTAAAGAACATGAATAGGAATGAATGATAATCAAATGCAATAATACTTTAAGAAGTATTGAAAGAAGAGAATATTTATTTATAACGATGAGTTGCATCTTTCTTGATTATTTTGTAACTACATCTCGAATGTTTAAGATATCGAGAATGTAATCGGGAGATGATTATGATATGAATCTATTTTTAATAGAATTATAGGTAAAATATGAACCTATGCATGATTCTATGTGTCATATATTGTGCAATTTTGGCCGGTGGAGACAAGGTAAGAATACTATTGTTCTAAAAAAGAGCTTAAAGGAAACTAAGGGATGACTAACCTATTTAAGTAACTATTGATTGTAGAAAATTGTATGCTTATAGGAAAGGATTGGTATGAGATTCTTGCTTAGAGACCTTCTCATTATCATTTATATAGGGTGAAATATTTATGATGAGAAATTATTAGTAATTGGGGCCAATCATTTGGTAGGGATGCTAAGCGAAATTTTCCCTTCCTCGTATAAACCTATAGAATTCACGAACACATTTGATAAAAAAGCAAATGTAAGATTTATTAAATAAATATCAAGTTCTTGGTACAAGGAAATTGTACTCATTGCCATTACACACCTTGTAAAATTTGAGACATTGAAACTAAGACAAATGTAAGTTATTCCCAAATAATATCTCTTGGGCTTGATTTCTAAAATTCCAAATCCCGTAAGAAATAAGAGATTAAAGGGTTTGACAAAGAAAATCATGTGTATAAATTAATATCGAAGATACTATGAGAGTCTATAAGATTACCCTCAAGGTTTTAAAGTCAAAATATCCTAGAATTTAAGATTATTTTGTGAAGTATGATCCCTTAGACTATAAAAGAAGTAAGTCTAATTGCAATAAGAAGGGTAATTTAAAGCAAAAAGGAGTTGTAGGTTTGGGAAAGTAAAGCCTACCTAACTCAGGTCTTTAACTTTGTGAAAGTTATAATAAGTCTATAAAGGAGTGACATGCTAGTTATAAAAAGATTTGATAATGTATAAATTGAACTAAGGTGATACCCTGATCAAGGAAAGGAACCTAAAGAGTAATGAATACACCAATGGTTGTGAGTGTGTTTTTATCCCTCCAAAAAAATTATATACTGAGGAGTCACTACCTTTAAATTAGGGAGTCATTGATTGGGGTGATAAATTTTGGAATGTCCTTAAGGGATTCCATTAATCCTTTTTAATAGCATGATTGTTGTGTAGGTGATTTTTCACCTACACAACTATTACTTGATTACTTTGATAAACTCATAACGTTCATTATGAGATGATTGGGTGATTGTAGTGTGTATCTTTGTCTAATGATACAGTGAAGAATAAATTATATTAAAATACTTAGTTCATGCATGTTGTTATGAAAAATAAAGAAGTATAGACTTATATTTTGTTTCGATCAAGTTTTGAATGTACGACCTTGCTTGGGTGTTGGTCTTTCTATGACTAAATTGAAGTTAGAGGTAACTCAATATATTGTGTTGTATTAATATTATACATGATCGATTAACAAGTTAAGAATTATTTATCTTAACTAATTTCATATAAGTTATTTGTGTATATAAATTAAAGATATAAATATTGAAACTATGCTCTCTCAAGGTATCAAAAATTATTACATTATAAGCTGTTAGTAATGTAGTTGTGTTATACAAACTTTAGGGAACTAGAATAATAAGATTACAATTACTTAAGTTGGGTTATATGGTATTACTGTAATGCGTTACTATTCTATCCTCTCGAAGATGATTGTGATCAGTTTTTTTATGGGAATACTTATGTTTATTGTGAGTAAATACTTTTCAAATTCAAAGTAGCGGTAGCTTTTCGCTTAAAAACATACTGCGGGAAATTGTGCAAAATTATGTATATTGTTAGAGAATTATATGGATGAATAAGTCACATTTCTCCCTATGTACTAAAAAAAAGGGATTGGAATAAGTTAATCATTGGGATGATGATGATCTTAGAGGGGAGGTATGTAATTCCCCTATTGTGAGGATATCTATACTTGCTTCTTTGAATGAGGTTTGTAATTGTTGATATGTGATTTCTATTATGAGTTATTGTGTTCTTAGAAACTGGTAGATCATGATTGCTGTAATGATATCAATTTCTTTTAAGATACAAATCTAATCATTCTTATGGAAACATTATACTTATGTTGACTTATCATCAAGTAATCACTTGACTAGTTTTTGAAATAAACTAAGTGATTTCAGCTTGCAAAAAGTGAAATCAGATTCTTGGGACAATAGAATAATGTGTAACCTCATAAATTTTCTAAATTATGATATGGATTATGTTCCTTAGAATATGGAATCTATATTTGAAAAAGGTAATTATCTTGAATCATTTACATTGATCCAAGGAATGCCTTTGATCGATTTGATTTTATGATCAATTTTTTTGATAAGTCAAATTTACTACATTATGCTTCTTATATGCCATCATGTTCAGGCTTAAATGAATATAAGGTTGCAAGAGATGTTTCATAATATCTTATGAATACAACCATACTCTTTTTAATCTTAATTTGATTCAATAATTTCAAAGGATGATGTTTTGGCTATATGATTAAAAAAACAAAGGCCTAATAAATCCTATTTGAAGGTGATGTTATATATGTTGATGGACCTAATTATGTTCTATTTGAATTTAATTATTATAACCTAAGCTAAGGTTGGCATCTTATATTAAAAGATCTAAGACCTAACTAAGATCCTAGACCTACCCTAATGCAAAGCCAATTTGCTAAGGGTGACATTAATTCATTTGTGTTTTGATGTGTAATGGATTTTTGGCATAAATTGAGTGCTTGAAAGTAGTTGGCATTGTTGTTGCTCATATCTATTATAGCTTTCAACCTTATGATATATTAAGGATTCGACATTTTTGTTAGGTCGTTTATCAACCAAAGTGGTAAGATGAATGTGGATTCATTGTGACTTTAATCTTTGTCTTTGACCAATTGCATAATAATTAAATTAACCAAATTCTATGATGGTTATATTTGTATGGACTATAGAAATGAATCCAAATATATAATGATTATTTGATTAATGAGGCTTGAAAGTATTATTGCAAAGATAAATATCATGCACGTAATTGGAATGGTAAAATTTTTGTTATTATTATCACACTTACAAAAGGGAGACATATAAATTCTAGGTCTTAGGGACTATTTTTGGATACCATATGAAATTCCAACTAAGTTTGGATAATGAAGAAAATGGAAGGAAATGTTAACATAATTTTCTGAGCTGATTTAAATATCCTGTTCTAGTTAAAGCTGCATTATACTAAATTATTCAACTGCTAATTATGGTGGGATTGGAGGAGGTGGTGGTGGCGAGACCCCCAAAACCATTATGGGGCATTAATAGACTTTAATGCACTGACTATTTTTGGGGAGTCTCAAAGCTTCATGGAGAAGCTACCGAGATGGTTTACATGTAGACATTTTGTTTGATATTTTGTTCTGAGATATCTCCTTCATCAAATTCACTCCTGAGGAGACTATGCATACAACACTCCAAAAACATGATGCCAAATTAAGTGGTTGCATAAATATCTATCTCACTCAATGATGGGATAATTTCGGAGGTTTTACTTAATGGTGAGACTGAAATTTAAAGTAGAGATTACAAGAGAACCTTAGTAGATGGGGGAAGAATAAATTGATTTCATTTTAACTTTCAGGCATGATATCCTCTAACTCAATATAATATCCTTCTCAATTTAATTATTTCAGGTAAAGAACTTTTCTCTTGCAATGAAGTTTATTCTCTGGTTCTAGGTTTTAGATTATGAATCATTGTTTGATTATCTGGTTTGTATATTTGAGTATTGCTCTAAATATGGTTATATAGTGTTATAATAGTATCTCATTCTAGAATGTGATTTTGTGCTTTCGAGCACTTTAGTGTAAAGTTGTTTTGGGAAACACTATTACCTAAGACACGTTGGGTATTGTGTTTTTCCCTCAAAGCAGTGAACTTTGGGTTAGGATATCCCTTTAAAGTAATAAAATTTTTGTTTGTTTATATATAGGTAAATATTTATAGCTGAGATGGGTGTTCAAACAACTAAGACCCGATTAGATTTTATATCTTCTCTTAGAAACTTTATCCAAAATGAGCCCCTTTCTCATTTTGTGGCTAAATTCTTCCCTCTCTGTGCCTCGGTCAATAACATTGGATAGAGATTTTTCTCATCTTTCCGTAAAGGTAAAGTTTTCCTCCTAACTCCATGTATTTTTGAAGTTATGGCTCATTCTTCCCTCTTTTTGTGGGAAATTTTCCCGAAAGGCCCCAGAGCCAAAGATGATGGTGCCACGTGTCTCGGGAGTGGCGGAGGGTGGAGGTAAACTTGGATTTTTACCAAGTGATTTGGAAAAGTTTTCAAAAGGAATATTTCACCCCGAAGGCCCCGCCGATGAATCGATGCCACGCCACGTGTCCAAGGGAAGAAATTGGAAAATTTTTCTAAGGTTGATCCAAGAAAAATTTTTGATGTGAAAGGCCCGCATCAATCATATTGTGCCATGTGTCTCTAGAGGAAAGGAGTGGTGGGAGGGTGGAGTAAAAATAGAAAATTTGACTAAGTGATCTTTTGGGCCATGGAAAAAAAATCAAAGGTAAGGCCCCGCATCCAATCACGTTGCCACGTGGCCAAGAGCACCCAATGACGGAGGAAAGAGAAAATTTTTTGCAAGTGTTTTTGCAAAAGGCAATGGAAATTTTTGGCCCAAAGGCCCCCGCCAAATGGATGTGGAGGAAAGCCACGTGTTGGGGGGAAAGTTTTGGCAAGGGGGAGATTGGGGAATTTTTCCCAAAGGGTTAAATGCAAAAGAGGAAATTTTTCCCCAAGGCCCCAGCCAATGGGAGCCAGCCACGTGCCCGGGAGTCGAGCTTGAAGCGGGAGAAATTGGGAATTTTTCCCAAAGAAAATCAAAAGAAAATTTCAAAAGGAAAAGTTCCGCCCCCAAAAAACGCCCGCCAATGGGATCTTGCCACATGTCCATGTGGCATGATAAAATGGCAAAAATGCAAGAAAAGCCCCAAGGGAAAAATGGGAAGGAAGAAATCCCCACACCAATGGGGTTTTGCCACATGTCCAAGTCAAAAAATGGTCAAAAGTGATGGAAAATTTAAGAGGAAATGCCCCGCGTGAATCACATCTCGCCACGTGTCCCTCAGTCATCGGCCCGGTGGAGAATTTTGGAAATTTTCCAATGGCCAAAATGGTGGAAAATGAAGCAAGAAGGCCCGCATCCAATCAGAAACATGCCACGTGGCACCTGGATGGTGGAGCATGGGGATTTTTGGGAAATTTTCCCAAATGCAAAAAGTGGGAAAATTTCAAATTTTTGGCCCGCCAACCCGTTTTGGCCCTGTTTTGCCCTAAATTTTCAAATGGCCATAACTTTCGATCCAGAGCTTGGTTTTTCATGTTCTTTATATCAACGGAAAGATGGTGAAATTATCTACAAGATTTTGGGGTCAATTTTGTATTTTGATGGATTTTGGAGAGATAAAATTAAAAACACCTCTGGCACGTGGTAATGAACAGAAATGACGTTTCAACCACCATTTTTAATGAAGAATGGCTCGCATTCTCTCCCAGCATGGTGAAAAATGTCAGGGAATGGACCTATAAGGATGCCCATGCTATTTTATTGCATTTTTGGTTGGTGGTTGAAGCTCTCCCATGTTTTCCCATGTTTCTCTCTCCTGGGCTCATTTTTTGCATGGTAAAAGCCAGATTTGGCTCATTTTTGAAGGTTGAACATTTTTCATGTATTGCAGGCTCCCTTTTCACCTTGAAAAGTGATTTTGTGGAATATCAGACCTCTTCCAAGACTGCAACCTATTTTTTACCTCTCAGATGTTGTAATGCATGTGTTTTGATATTGGAAATGACAATGCAAGCTCTGTGAATGAGTTTTAATCCTCTGTTTGTGTTGTTTGCTTCATTTCTGACCTTTCATTACATTTTATCAGTTTTTGCATGATGTTTTGTTGCATTTCTATGATCTTGTGTCAATTTTTAGAAGTAAAAATGTTCACCACTCCTTTGGTGCATCACCTTATTAGCATTAGTTTTAGTTTTTTTGCATTCTCTATCTCTGTCCCCTTGGAATTTAGAGTAGGATCTTGAATTCAAACCTCTCTCAACTTGCAAGTAATACACCTGATCAGAGGAGTTGAGGAACCAACCTCTAATCTAGAGATTCTTTTCCCATTTTTACAAGTCCCACACTTGGGGAAAAGATTCAATGTTGTGCAATCACACTGGATGTCCAAAGTGTCAAACTAGAAATCTGATCAACATCCAGGGGTGCTGCTGATTTGCACCAATAGTTTTGGCACCTAGTGGGACCTTAGAGGTCTTCATCTTCATTGCAACAAAATTGATGTGCATTTTTTGCAAGTTTCTTGCTTAAAAGAGCCCTAAATTGCACATCTGGTGACTCCAAGGAAGAAGAATCAGCTGGTTTTAGCAGTGCAGACCTAAAAACTCATGAGAAGAATCACCACAAGGTCAAGAGTTGGAGAAGAAGAGGTGTTGTTTGAGTATCTGTAGTTATCTCCAAGAAGAAGGCAAAGAGGGAGGAGAATTCAAAGGTCTCCATCTCCACCAAACAGTAACTCTATCAACTCCTCCACCTGGTAGGCCTTTCATTCAATCAACAAGGGTTCTAAGGCCAATCAGAATGGCACAACACAACCCCTATGTCAATTTCACTAAGCAAAGCAGCCCACTTGCTCTCAATGCACAAAATCCAATCCCAGTTGCAGCATTGAAGAACATTCCATACTTTACTGGAGAGAATCAGACCACTCCTGGTGATCATGTCAAGGATATTGCTAATATTTGTGCAATCCATGAGATTAATGAGATGCAAGTTATGTCAAACTACTGGCATCTTCATTCAAAGGGAAAGCTTTGCAATGGTTCAGGAGTCTTGCCTCAGGTTCTATCCAAAATTGGAACCAGCTATGTATAGCCCTCCATGAGTAGTTTGGAGAAAAGGGAGATAACTTGTCCCTTTTGGAACAATTGACAACCATCAAGAGAGCTCCCAATGAGCAAATTGACTGACTTCAACTTCAGGTTTCAAATGACTTGGGAGAGAATTCTAGTGGTAGTAAGGCCAACAAAGAAGGTGCTTTTCTATATTACCTTAAAGCTTTAAATTCTGATATTTCTATGTTAATTCAATCCATGGGAGGCACAACTATCCCTGTTGCTTATAGCATTGCCATTAGAGCTGAAAATTGTTTGATTCAAGTTGGCAAGCTAGCTCCTAGGCCTCCAATGCCATTGTATCCAAGTTTAGAGAGCCCAAGTACTAGTCAAGTGCCTATTTTAGCTCCTATTCCCACTCCTAGAAATCAGAATTCAAGTGAAGCTTCTACTTCATCTTCTAGTGCCTCAAATGAACTTCAAGAAGTCATGAAGCAATTGCAAAATTTAGGTAATGAGCTGGTTACACTCAAGAGGCAAGCAAGCCCAAGGTTTTAGACCTTCTTTCCAGCCTCAAGCTCAGCCTAACAGGCAGCCATACCAGCCTCAAAGACCACCCAATCCAGTTGCAAATCAAAATCAAACAAGACCTCCTCCCAATAAACCATTTCAGCCCTATAATCCCAATGTTACATCTGCCTCTAAAGCAATAGTGCCAGTGCAAAACAACATAGCTCAAGAGTATGATTGGTGTTTCCCATGCAATGAACCTCACAACTAGTCTATGTGCTTCAATGGTGCCTTAAATCAAGCATTAATGGTGACAACAACTGGTGTGGAGGGTGAAGGGAGTCAAGGAAATAACCAACAACAAGAAACATTCCAGCAACAATCAGCTCCAAATGATACCACACTTGTAAACCGGGCAAAGTATTTTTGTGGCATGAATCAAACAATTTCCCAAAGTGTTGCAGCCAACACAAGGTCAAAAAGGAGAAATTTGGGTGAAGAACAACCATTGGCTCCAAGTAATCCACAATCTTCTATCACTCCACAAATTATTGGCAAACAAAATGCAGTTCCAAACACGCAAGGACTGCCTAAAACAGCTCCTAGGCCAACTCAAATGCCAGTTGTTGCTGCCCATGTGCAAGGAATGAATGTGTAGGCCAAGGGACAACAGAGAGATGCTTCATCTCCATTCAACATCATTGATCAGATGAAGAAGACAAATGTAAACATATCAATGTGGGAATCACTATCCATCCCAGGCCAAAGAGATTTGCTACAAGCTGCCATGAAGGACTGGTCAACTTCAAATCAGCAAGTCCAAATGCAAGAGAAGGTACTCACAAATGCTGCCCACCTGAGGGGAATCATGGAGGACAAGCAAGGTAAAATGTTGAAGCCCCTCCATTCTATGTTTCATTGATCATTGGAAACCAATTAGTACACAATTGCATGATTGATTCCGGGGCAAGTAGTTCAGTAATGCCCAAGAAAATAGCTGATCAGTTGGGAATTCAATATGAAGTCATATCCAAAGGGGTAGTGCAATTGGATGGGACACAAGAATAACAAAGTTTGAGTGATAAAAACTTGAGTCTTACTTTGCATGCATGCCCCAACGTTGTTGTTTTGCAAGATGTCTCAGTAATAGATCTTCCACCACTCTTTGCCCTATGTTTGTCAAGGGATTTCACAGCCAAGATTGGAGGTTACTTATCTAGCTGATTGGTCACACATGTTGTTTCGTAACAAGATATGGAACTAAAGCCACAATCAGATCTGAGCCTATTGCAAACTTTCACATTGAGCCTCACACTCCAAGCCAAATCAATACCAATTGTTCAGCATTTGATCAAGAGGATTATCCAAGCACTGATGAAGCTGACACCAAGGTTGGAAGTATCCCAGATCTGACTCTTGATGAATGGGAAAACAAGGTGCATGCTTTTGATCCTTATCAAGAAATAGAAGAATCTGAGCTAGGAGTCTATTGCATGCATGAAGAAAATCAGCCTATCCCTAGCATCACCAAGCCAAACCACAAGGATGACAATGAGGTATGGCAGTTGTTTTTTGATGGATCAAGGAGTAGACAAGGTGCAGGAGGGGGAGCTATGCTTGTTTCACCTCAAGGAGTTAAGTATTATTCAGCTTTTAGATTTCAGTTTGCATGCTCTAATAACACTGCTGAATATGAAGCTTTGATACAAGGATTGCATTGGTCAATCAAGAGAGGAATAAAGAACTTGCAAGTCTTTGGTGATAGTGAGTTGATTGTCAACCAAGTTAAGGGGCAGCATGCTGTCAAGAATGATCTACTCAAGTGCTACAAAAATAGGGTGTGGGACCTCATTGAAGATTTTGAGGGCTTTGGCATCAAATCCATTCCTAGAAAAGAGAACCAAGCTGCTGACAGGCTTGCAGCAGTTGGAGCAGCCTTTGACGTTGTTGAAAGCATCCAAAAAGACAAGGTACAACCAAACATCCATGTGATTGTAAGGCCTTTAGTGCCAGACAACAATGTAAGTTGGCAAGTGTTTGAAAATGATCAACAAATCATCCATTTCTTGCAAGAAGAGGCTGAGTTCTCAGCTAAAAATCAGAAAAGTTGAGAGCAGCAATATGGTGACCAAGTGGTACAGCTGAGAACCAACAAACTACCAAAGGGACTTATTACTTTGGAGTCCATTTTCAATCCTAATGATCAGTTTAGGAAGGAGAAAGCAAACATCCAAGTCAAGGGAGAAGATTCAGTGTCCATCTTGGTGGAAGAAGGCAAATCACTCCAAGTTGGTAAAGTGACAACTGAGCAAGAAAGGTATGAGTTCATACAACTTTGTCAAGAATTCCCTGATGTGTTTTCTTGGAGCTATGAAGATTTGAAAGGTTTCAATCCCGAGTTAGCTCAACACACCATTGAATTGGATCCAAGTACTAAACCCATCAGGAAAAAACAAAGGCCAGTCAATCCACACATGGAGCCTCTCATGAGAAAAGAATTGAATAAGTTGATAGAGTCAAGAATCATATTCCCTATCAAGCATTCTAGTTGGGTGGCCAACTTGGTTCCAGTTAGAAAGAAGAGTGGGGAAATCAGATTGTGTGTTGACTTTAGAGATTTGAATAGAGCATCTCTCAAGGATCATTATCCACTTCCTTCTATGGAGCAGATTTTACAAGTTGTTTGCCGGCTCTGAGAGGTTTTCATTACTTGATGGCTATTCAGGGTACAATCAGATTATGGTGAAAGAAGAGGATCAGTTCAAGACAACCTTTACAACCAAATGGGGAACTTATGCATACAGGAAAATGCCATTTGGGCTGTCCAACGCTGGAGCTACTTTCCAAAGAGCAATGGACATGGCATTCAAGGATTTGATTAACAACATGGTGCTGATATATCTTGATGATATCACTATTTTTTCAAAAATGCAAGCAGACCATCTCTTTCATTTGAGACAAGTGTTCCAAAGGTGCAGAAGATTTGGAGTATCCTTGAATCCTAAAAAGTGTATTTTTCTAGCCCATGAAGGAAAGCTCCTTGGCCACATTGTCTCCAAAGAAGGATTAGCAATTGATCCTAGAAAGAGTTGAAGCCATAAGAGCACTACCATTTCCAAGCCACAAGAAGGCCCTTCAAAGTTTCTTGGGGAGAATAAATTTTTTTAGAGGTTTGTCCCAAATTTTGCAGCCCTAGTCAAGCCTATCACCAAGATGTTAAAGAAAAGCATAGCTTTCAAATGGAAATAGAAGGAAAGGAAAGTTTTGAAGCAATCAAAGAAGCCATCTCTCAAGCCCCAACTCTCATTAACCCAGATTTCTCCAAGGATTTCATCCTCTATGCATTTGGGGGTGATGATACTATTTCTGCAATTTTGGTACAAATAGAACAAAGACAATGATGAGCAGCCAATTGCTTTCTTCAGCCAAAGCTTGGAGGACTATGAGGTGAGATATTCTTTCATTGAGAAGCATGTTCTTGTAGTAATCAGGAGCTTGAAGAAATTCAAGCATCTAGTTTCAAACAACAAGGTTCAATTGTTGGTTTCTCATGTGGGAGTTAAAGACTTCCTCCTCAACAAAGACCTGAATGAAAAGAGAGCAGGTTGGATTACTCATGTCATGGAGTATGACATTGAGATCAAAGTCACCAAGTTGGTTAGAGGAAAAGGATTGTGTGAGCAGCTGGTCTTGAACAAACACAAGGAAGCATGCAATGAGAAGGAGGTTGTTTTGGTGTTGCAAGACAACCATGAGCAAGGAAGCACTCAAGAGGAAAATGATGGTGTCCTCACTCCTTGCTGGACCCAAGACATAATGCACTTCCTAAGCATAGGTCTATGCCCTCCAGAGATGAACAAGACCAAAAGAAGACACTTCAGATTGCAGGCTGTCCCATATGCCCTTGTTGATGGTGTTTTGTTCAAAAAGGATGTGAATGGAGTGCTGCTGAGATGCATTGGTACAAATCAGATTCATAGGTGTTGGAAGAGTTCCATGGTGGATCAGCTGGTGGTCATTTTGCACCGAGAGTGACAAGCTCTAAAGATCATGAGGGCTGGCTATTATTGGCCCAAGATTTTCAGTGATTGTTATGCATGGATCAAGAGGTGCAAGAATTGTGCATTCTTCATGGGTAAGGAGAGGCTAGCTGCCCTTCCATTGCATCCAATTTCAGTTGACCAGCCATTCATGCAATGGGGTTTGGACTTCATTGGAGTCATTAATCCAAATTCAAGCCAAGGACACAAATGGATTCTAACAGCAACAGATTACTTCACCAAGTGGACTGAAGCAGTAGCACTCAAGGAAGCAAATGAATCTAGCATCCTGGACTTCTATGAGGGAATAACAACCAGATTTGGCATACCTGCTACAATAATATCAGATAATGCATTGGCATTCATTGGGTCCAAGGTAACTGAATGGGCTGTCAAGAATGGGATCTACCTAAGCACTTCATCAAATTATTACCCTCAGGGTAATGGCCAAGCTGAATCTACAAACAAGAACTTGTTAAGGATCATTAGGAGGACTCTTGATGAAAATCAGAGGTCTTGGCATACTAAATTGAAATCAGCCTTATGGGCTGATAGGATAACTCCCAAGAGATCTACAGGTAATTCTCCATTCAAGCTTGTTTATGGAAGAGAGGCAATTTTTCCCATGTCACTTGAGTTGCCAACATTGGAACTCATGAAACAGTTGGAGTTGTTGGAGTTTGAGCCCATGGAGGTTAGATATGTAGAATTGATGGAGCTCCAAGAAATCAGAAATCAGGCATCCCAAGCAATGGAGAAGGATCAAGCTTTGATCAAGAAGACCTTTGATAGAAAGGCCAAGGATAGATCTTTCCAAGTTGGAGATCTAGTGTTAAAATGGGATGCAGACAGAGCAAAACCGGGAAGGCATTCAAAATTTGATGCCATTTGGAGTGGCCCATACATGGTCACAAAGTGTAAGGACAACAATGCCTTCCAATTGTCTTCATTGGATGGTGAAGAATTACAGATTCCAGTCAATGGAATCCATCTAAAGCATTGCTACTGAAGGAAATTCTCCACCTTGTACATATTAGCTTAGGTTTTCATTCCTCCAAGTGCTTATGCACATTGTTTTGTTGTAGATTAGCTTTGCTTTCCCTAAGTGCTTTGGCACAAGCTTGTTGTTCCAGAAATGTGTTTTGCAGGCCTTGCTCCAATCAGATGATGTTCCACCCTCCATCTTCCTCCTTGCAGTGTTCTAATCAGTTGGGGTACCAAGCAGAGAATTTGATGACCCCATGCCCAATGGATTGCTTCAGGAAATTGGTAACTTCATCCAACAGGAAGATGACCCCTCTGAGTCACCAAAATTGTTATCCAAAATGAGCCCCTTGCTCATTTTGTGGCTAACTCCCTTCATTCTTCCCTCTCTTGTGCCTCAGTCATAATTTTTTTGCTTTTTAAGCACTCAAGACCTTCTAGAAATGGCACCATTGGATAGAGATTTTTCTCAGCTTTCCAGAAAGGTAAAGTTTTCCTCCTAACTCCATGTATTTTTGAAGTTATGGCTCGACAGAGTTTTTGTGGGAAATTTTCCCCTGAAAGGCCCGCAGCCAGTAATATGTGCCACGTGTCCTCGGGAGTGGCGGAGGGTGGAGGTAAACTTGGAATTTTTACCAAGTGATTTGGCAAGTTTTCAAAAGGAATATTTCACCCCGAAGGCCCGCCGATGAATGAGATGCTGCCACGTGTCCAAGGGGAAGAAATTGAAAATTTTTCTAAGGGTTGATCAGAAAAATTTTTTTGATGCTAGGCCCGCATCAATCATCACATTATGCCACGTGTCTCTAGAGGAAAGGGGGTGGCGGAGGGTGGAGTAAAAATAGAAAATTTGACTAAGTGTTGGCGCCATGGAAAAATCTCAAGGAAAGGCCCGCACCCAATCACATTATGCCACGTGTCCCAAGGGAGTGGCGGAGGGTGGAGGAAAGATTGGAAATTTGGCAAAAGATTTTGAGGGCAAAATGTTAAATTTTTTCCCCAAGTCCCTGAGCTAATGAGGACAGGCACATGTCCCCATGGGGGGGAGCTTCAAGAGCTTCGGAATGGAGAGATTGGGAATTTTTCCCAAAGGTAAAAAGCAAAAGAGAAAAGGCCCCCAAGGCCCTCCAATGGGGGAGCCCGCCACGTGGCACCTTCAACCTGTAAGATGGGGAAAATGGGGAAATTTTTCCCAAAGCAAAATCAAAGAAAAATTTCAAAGGAAAAGTCCGCCCCCTAAACGCGAGCCAATGGGATCGTGCCACGTGTCCATGTGGTGGAAAAAATGCAAGACAAAGCCCGTGAGGAAAAAATCAAAAGGAGAAATCCCACAGCCAATGGGGTTTTGCCATGTGTCCAAGTTAGAAAAATGGTCAAAAAAGTGATGGAAAATTTAAGAGGAAATGCCCACGGTGAATCACATCTTGCCACGTGTCCTCAGATCATCGGCCCGACGGAGAATTTTTGGAAAATTTTCCAATGGCCAAAATGATGGAAAATGAAGCAGAAGGCCCACATCCAATCGAATCATGCCACATGGCACTGGAGTGAATGGTGGAGCATGGGGATTTTTTGGGAAATTTTCCCAAATGCAAAAAGTGGGAAAATTTCAAATTTTTGGCCCGCCAACCCATTTTGGCCCTGTTTTGCCCTAAATTTTCAAATGGCCATAACTTTCGATCCAGAGCTTGGTTTTTCATGTTCTTTATATCAATGGAAAGATGGTGAAATTATCTACAAGATTCTAGGTCAATTTTGTATTTTGATGGATTTTGAGAGAGAAAATTGAAAAACACCTCTGGCACGTGGTAATGAATAGAAATGATGTTTCAACCACCATTTTTAATGAAGAATGGCTCGCATTCTCTCCCAGATGGTGAAAAATGTCAAGGAATGGACCTGTAAGGATGCCCATGTTGTTTTATTGCATTTTTGGTTGGTGGTTGAAGCTCTCCCATGTTTTCCCACATTTCTCTCTCCTGGGCTCATTTTTGCATTGTAAAAGCTAGATTTGGCTCATTTTTTGAAAGGTTGAACATTTTTCATGTATTGCAGGCTCCCTTTTCACCTTGAAAAGTGATTTTGTGGAATATCAGACCTCTTCCAAGACTGTAACCTATTTTTCTACCTCTCAGATGTTGTAATGCATGTGTTTTGATATTGGAAATGACAATGCAAGCTCTGTGAATGAGTTCCAATCCTCTGTTTGTGTTGTTTTGCTTCATTTCTGACCTTTCATTACATTTTATCAGTTTGTGCATGATGTTTTGTTGCATTTCTATGATCTGTGTCTATTTTTAGAAGTAAAAAATGCTCACCACTCCTTTGGTGCATCACCTTATTAGCATTAGTTTTTTTTTTTGCATTCTCTATCTCTGTCCCCTTGGAATTTAGAGTAGGATCTTGAATTTAAAACCTCTGCAACTTGCAAGTAATACACTGATCAGAGGAGTTGAGGAACCAACCTCTAACCTGGAGATTCTTTTCCCATTTTTACAAGTCAGCTAGTGATAATATCGGTGTTAGATAGTCTATTGATGACCTCTAACTATATAAATACGCATTAAAATTTAAGGTTTGGTATGCCTTAAAAGAAATAGGAGTTATAAATGAGGTAAATATTCTTTCCTAAATTAAAGAAATGTAGTGGTTGTGGCTTACATTGTAAATCTACCTTAGTTTACTTGTGGTGGCTCTTTAGTCGGGCTAGAGTGTGAAATATGGGATAGATTATATACCTTATGAGACCGATTTCGATCTAAACCAACCCCTACCCGGAAGTTAAAGCTCGATTACTTGTATAATATGGATTCTCGATGAATTTGATTTGGATGTCGTTTCACGATTAAAATCTTCTAATGATTATACCATTTGTGATATAGATCAGTTCATCTATAGGAACGTAGCTTATAATGGTAAATTGGGATATCATTCAAGTATGGAATTCTAACTCCACTCGAATTTTCTTAATATAAGTAAGTGGAGTTATTGGACTAATTTAATAGGTTATATTGTCTTATTTATGGTCCTGTTATATCTTGTAGTGGTATAACATAGTGGTGGCTATTGTAGTTGTGTAAATTTTATTTAAATAGATAAGATTACAGTCATATGGGCTTATATGACTGCAATCTTATGAATCTTGTACTTTATTAGCAATAAGTAACTACTTGAATTGCTATTACTTAACTGAGTTATACCAATTAGATGATAGAGTTTGTAAAATTTTATTAAATAAGATGTATGATTACAGTCATATAAGTATGGGCTTATATGACTGCAATCATATTATTCTTTCCATTATTAATGATTGATTAGGATCAATCTCATTGTTCGGAACACCTTTGTGAGACTTAAATTATTATTTGATTTGATTTATAAGAAAGGATTGTATGTTAAATAGTCTTCTCTAGATGGTTTCGTCTATGAATTTCTTGTGTTATGATAAAAAGAGTCGTGTTACTTCTTTGAACCTTAGAATAATTTAATTGAAAAGCAATATTCCTACTATGAAATTATTATGTAGAGCATGTTGTTATGAAGAGTTAGTGTTTATCATGCTTAGTTCATGTGAACTAACTCATGCTGATAATTTTACAGATGGACTTTAGGAAAGAAGGAAGATGTATATAGTTTCATTTATTCTTTGATTGAAGAAGGTTAAATGGGATAACTGATTATGGAATTCCTAATTGAATTACTTATGTTTGGAAACGAGAAAGGCCCTTGGCCATTTAATGTAATTGTTTTGAAAGGAAAGATTATGATCAATCTTATAAACATGAGTTGATACCTTTTCTGGAAAGTAATAAAGTTTGATTCTTGTTACATTATCTTGTCTAGAAATGATTTTTGTAAAAAGATGAATTTAGTAGTACAAAAAACAATAAAGAAAGGTAGTTTAGTGGGTAAACTATTCTTGTACCATACATAAGTATAAGACATATTAAGTGCTAAATGACTTATATGTTGGACTCTATTATTGAAGGAAATTATGTCTAAATGGGTTGTATGAATAATGAATTTAAGAGTTAGCTAATATAGTGTTATTTATTGAATTAATGAATAAGATAATATCAATTGATTATCTAAGTAACTTATGAATTATAATAAAGATATGAAAGGTGAATACATACATGATATAAATAATCTTAAATTGAAAGGATAGTAATCCTTTTATAGAAGTTGTTGAATTGTGAAAGTATGTGCACATGAAAATGATATTAAGTCCCTTACAAGGGCTATACTGTAATGAATCATTATGAACTTATGAATAAGGTTATATGTTCTTAAATGGAAAGAAAGGAAGCACACCTTTAAGGTTGAATAAGTCATTAAGTGATGAAACTTAATGAAATAATTAAAAACTAAGTGCATATGATAGATGACAATGAATGACCTAATATAAGCATGTACAATTGATTAGTTTTAATCAAGATTAAAATAAAGAAATATTGTGTTCTTATGATGAAATGTTGACTAACATTAATAGTATATGATACTTGGTAAATGTGTGATTCTTACTTACATATTTAGCTATATGTAAATGCACCATCTCTATTAATTTGAATCATGAGGAAATGATATCAATGCTTCCCTATAGTGTTATAACAAAATTTAGTGGCATAATACATAATTGAGTTATTAACAAACATAGGCTTAATTGATTAACCTAAAACAATATTAAATATGTAATCGTGAACATGAACAAAGATAGTTTTGATTTCCATTTAAGGTAATGATTGGCATGAGATATAATAAGGTATTTAATTGTTATTGGGGAATTAAATATCCTTGGTTCAAATAGAGATAGGACCTTAGGTATGACTCATTCAATGAGGAATTGTTGCGAGACCCGTGCTATCTGTCATGATTTAATAATTACCTTGTAGCAATAAGATATGAAGTTCCAATACAAAACCCTTAGCGAGAGTTAGCTCACTACTTCTGCTACCCAGTCGTATCCCTATCATGACAATTGTCACTATTTGGATACCGCTACTTAGCAACCATACTGAGTTGCCTCATCAAGAGACTGAATTGTGAAAAAGGTATTGTATTAAGTACAAGCATGCTTAAAGTTACAAAGATAGATTGAACCTCATGGATATGCACCCGATATCAAATTATGATGGCTATGGGAAGGGAATTGGTCTAGTAATGAGGTGAATCATTGTGAAGACACTTATTGTTGGACCCTAAAATATTGGCTAAGTACCAAGAGCCACACACACACTGCAAAAATAGATAGAAGAGAAATCATGGAAAAGCACATAGGAAAAAGGGGTTTAAGAAGGGTTTAAGTGAAACTAGGGTTAAGCACGAGAGGTAGAATAACGGTTTAAAGAACTTAGCCATATTTGGCATCATGAAGTCACTTGAGGAAAATGTGAGGATCTGAATATGCATGATGAGTGGATAAGGTGTGAGCCTAAAACCTTGGCGAATAAGAGAATGACATTCCATGTAGGGAATATTTCCAGAGGCATCGTTATAGTTAGTGTAAGGTTAGAAAAAGGATAAGCATTCACCAATGGAGGACCACATTGACACTTGGCACATGATCTTCTCTCAGAAGATAAGTCATTACGGTGGTCGATGATCCTATTTAAAGATGTTCTTAGGATAGAAAACTAGACATAGAGAAATATAGAGAGATACACGGAGTGCAGAGTGCAAATGAGAGCAGAGAAAGAGGAGATTAATAAAGTATTACAGAAATTCTAAGGGTTTAGAGTTCATGGTGCTAAGGTTTAGAGTACTTAGTGCTAGAGGGTTGTAAGGGATACCTTTAAACATATGTATGGGTATTAGGATTTGTAGCAAGGATATAATGGGGAAAGTATAGTTGGGATCTCTAATCGATATGATTCCAAGAGTTGCGTCTTTGTAATTTAATGCATATGGTCTAAGATGACCCTTTTAAATGTAGTATGACTACCATAGAATCTTTTTGAATTAGTATACATGGATCTATTCTATACATCTTGTTTATGATTATAAATTATCATGTTATTTGGCTTATCATGATTCATATCTGGTTTTCTGTGCTTCATGCAATGTTTATTTAGCTTTTTGATGCATTGATGTGTAAATATTCTTGTTACATCTTCTACCTTTTAATGCAAGTGAATGTACTTCTGTTTCTACAAATAATATTCCATTAATGGCATAAATCTCTTCAAAATCTCACATAAAGGAGGGGGATTGGTGACCCCATGCACCTCGGGTTAGAGCCTAACGTATGCTAGATGATAGGCCAATGTGTTTGGGGTTAGAAATAAGTATTGAGGGTAAAATAATGAATACATCTTGGTTCCATTTTTGGGACCTATTTTGAAGCTATTGTGAGAGAAATGTGTGATGATGACAGAGAGCTTGACCTTGGATAGTGTTGAAGTGTGGCTCAAAAACATAGAGGATGCTTTTGATTAGAGGTTCAATATTGGATTTGAGTTTAATACACAAAAATGGGTGGAGGAGAACGTGGATCACGAACTCTATGAGACATTTTTCTACTATTTCCCAATAGAGTTGTATGAATGGCTATCAACATATGCATCAAGGATGAGTTGGTACTATAGACCTCATGTTTAGACCCAGGAGGAATATCAGTGGTTACATGATGCTGATCTAACATGGACCCGTGTTGTTGATCTTTGGTGGAGTAGATCTTGACCATTTATACATTGGAATACACTATTTATACGTATTATTACCTTGAGATTACTGAGTTTGAGGTCTTAAGGAGCCTAAAGGATCATTATTACATGTTATTCTATTGGCTATCAAGATCCTAGTCCTTACTTTGAGTTTGGAATCCTTTCCCATGGTCAAGCTAAATTCTGCTAGGTACATGGCGTAAAAGTTGGCATGGTAGAAGGATGATGGACCTGCAATGCAAGAAATGGAGAGAGAGGAGCGGTGGATGAAGTATAATAAATCTCGGGAGAGGGTATTGGAAACACATCATGAAGCTATAGGAGTGATGGATTTATGGAGGAAGATGTTGCGGGAAGGATTTGAGGTTTGCATAGAGGACGTGGAACCTAAGTCATCTGAGCTACCCCATCTTGGCAAGTGTAGAAGAGAAAACCCCTTAGATTATGGAGAGATCTCATCATATAAAGAGAGAAGAAGATCCGTAGGCATGCATCTACAACCCATGTGGCAAAAAACCCTAGCACTTATTTTTCTAGTCCCAAGATAAGTTTTGATAATCCAATTGTTATTGATAATCATAGTCGAATGATACTTAGGAGGTATAAATTTTCATTTGGTACATACATGGATGCACAATCGTTTCCTATTTTTGGGAGTATTTTGTGTGGCACAACATTTAGACAAGGTGTGGGATCTCAAGATTTGAGTATTGTGTCAAGGCTCGTGGTGTGGGAAACAAACATGAGATTGGTTGATATCGCTGAGAATAATGTCAATGTGCAATTTATCATGATGGTGGTTTCTTTGGGTGCAACTACATTAGGCCCATTACTTATGACAAGAGGAGGATCCGGTGGATCTGAAGGAATTGACATGAGTGGATCTATTTAGTATGGTGGTGGAGGTAACGTCGAGGGAATCAAGGCCCTATATCGGTGTACAAGATCCACAACACCATCAATAGGTGTTTTATGAGATGTCATTCCACTTACTTGATTACAAGGGCATTAAGGATGCCACGGAGCATGTACACAAGTGTGAGTTACTATGGAGCATGAAGGGGATCACTTCCCTAGAGTAGAAGGATAGTCATTTTGTAACCACATTGTAAGGACACACACATGGCTGACTGACGGGAAGTATGATCCATACTAGACATTGGTGGATTACATTACACTGTGTAATGCCTTTTTGGTGGAGTTCCACATACCTGAGTTTGAACAAAAAAGAATGAACGCATTGAATGAGATTTAGTAAGGAATGGTGGAGAGTGAGTGGGAGTATGGTGCATATTTCTAGACTATCTTATCCAAGTTATCTTATGACATTCATGCTTCGTAGCATACTCGGTGGTTCATTTTAGGATTGATCACAATGTTCAAGAGGGCACTTTAATAGAGGAATTTCACAAATCCACATGAGGCCTTGGAGGCTACCTTACGTGTTGAGGTAGTAAGAAGCATTGATATAGGAGTTAGTCCATTCCTAGAAGCCCAATTTTATGCAATGGTAAAACAACTCGATAAATTATCTGTGAACTTAGCTCATGAGGCTTGTAGTGGGTTATGGTGTACGGATTGTGAGGTAGAAGGGCATATGAAGGATAGTTTTCCTAGAATATTTGTATGTGCAATGATGATGGACTATGAGATTTTACATGAAGATCATGATGTAAGTAATTGTCCACTACTGTAGCATGTGATCTGTAAGAATGTGTCCTACTATTACAAATTTTTCACCTCGTCTACTCATGACACCAAGGATTAAAGATTGATTGACCAAATACACGATCCCATTGATACTTTGTGTGTGCTAGACTAGTGTTATAAATAGCTCTAAGGATGACGGTCATCATTATGAGGGGCACAAAAATGGAGGATCTTGAGGAAGAGGATTTCATAGAGGATTTAGAGGTCATGGAAATTGCAGAGGCGGAAGAAGTGAGTTCCCATGTGGAACTTGTTACAATTGTGGGTCTACAAAACACTATAAGCGTGAATTCCCGATCTGCTATAGTGTTCTTGGTGTGGAAAGAAGCACAAGTATGAGGAGTTCCTGAATTATTTGAACACATGAGCCAGAAGCAGTGGAAGGATAAGGGTGTTGGGATGGTGAGTGTAAAGCGTGTTGATCAATAGTGGATGCCTATAATGGCATGTGAGTCGAGTTAGGACCTATCTTGGTGACGAAGCAAGCGAGACTACATGTGCCAGGAAATACCAAAATAGAGACCACTGATTACAAAAGAGAGGTGGTATATGTGAAGTATCCATACCCTACCCATCAGAAGGAATTCTATCAAGAGACCATGCACTTAATCAATCGTCGTTAAGGGGAAATTTGGTTTCTAAAAGAGAAATACAAGAAGTTAGAGTAGAAGAAAATCACCGAGCTTCATCGATCGGATATAGATGATGTTAGAAAGGTGTGTAAGATGTTGCACCAAGAGAATATTATTCCTTTATTAGGGGAATGGTTGAGAAATACGATACCAAGAACTAGAGGAGAGCGTGAGAGGTAGGTCTTACATGCTAACCTTCCTCCTCATGACCTTGACTATGATAAGGAGATTACCTTGAATGTAGTTTCGATGGATGGATCCTAAGTAATATTATGATTGATGTGGGCACGAAGTTAATGTTCTCACCCTAGACACCTAGAATAAAATGGGAAGGCCCCCATTACAACCATCTTCAAATATGATGTATATGGCTAATATGACAAAGGTAATTCTCATTGGTGTTCTAAAGGATGCTGCTAATATTATCCAAAGAGTGAAATTCATTAGAGACTTTGAATTCTTAGTGCTTACTGAGGTGGAAAAATTTCCAACATTACTTGGGTGCCCCTCATGTTATAAGAATAATGTTGAATTACGTTTCAATAAGTTGTATATAAATTTTGAGAACAAGGAGGAATGTGTTATCATTCCTTTGACGGATGGGAATTCAATGCCCTATATTGAGCCCTTAGGAGAAGATGACCTAGACATATTTATGTGTGCACTATCAGGGACCATGAGGTTGTGTAACCAAAAAATAAGGTGTTATTTAGTGGGAAGACACTAATCTATAAGTGATACAACTAGTGTGGCATGTGACAATTGGGCACATGGGACATATGAGTTAGTCAGAAGGAAGTTAAGAGGCTCTGTGACAAGAGTAATAAAGGCATGATCAGTTAGGCACCTAAGAGGAAAGAATTTTCCAAATTATACTAGGGGAGCCGACCCTGATGTTTTCTAGTGAGAAATGGAGACCCAGTGGAGATGTGAGAACAAAAGTGAAGGATTCTTAACTATACTTCACTCGAGAGCGCATCATTTTGGTGGATGACCCATCACGATACCATTCTAGAGTGGTGTAAGGTGAGAATCACATTCTTTGTTAGGTTTTTCTGAAGCAATGCACTTGCTATTATACAATATTATCATGGGAAGGACCCTGCCTCATTTCACGTCCAAGCATGTGAGAAGGCCTGGATGGAAGGCAAAAAATACTTTCCACCTTCTTTTTGGGTGCATAATATTTACTCCACCTTACAAGGTTACGCACGCATGGTATGTTCACTCAGAGATGCGTTGTTAGATAGGAAATTGGCAAGAGTTGACGGTTGATCTCCTTCAATATTTTGAATATCAGAGTACTAAGCCATTGGTGGATGAGGTGTTGTAGGTTGTTAAAGAACTAACTATGGGAGACAATTCCATTGCGAGAGGATAGAATATTGGAATTATTGGGTGAACCTAGCTTAGAAGCATGCTTTGATGAGGAAGAATCATAGGAGATATAGCTTGAGTGTGCATGCATGGGAAAAGAACAAGGAAAGTTGGTCGATGTGATCAATGGTGAAGAGGTGAAAAATTGGATGTTAACCATACTATAGGTGTGTGTGAGGTTATGGATAGTGTTGATGAGAAAGAATGTGCCTACCATGAACCCATGAAAACCAAGAAGGTTAACATTGGTTTGGAGGCAAAACCTAAGGAGGCTATTATTGGAGATTACCGGGACGAGTAAAAGGAGGTTTGAAGATCATCCATTTGTTGCGTAAATTTCAAGATTTGTTTCTGCGTGGGTACCATGAGCTTAAAGGAGTTCACCACTCCTTAGGAGAAATGAAGATCAAGTTAAAGGAAGGTGTGTGCCCAATTCGGAAGAGACCTTATCGAATGAATCCAAATCTACACATCAAATTCAAGGAGGAGATTGATAAGATGATCGTATCAAGAATCATTGAGGTTGTTGAAGAATTAGAATGGATAAGTCCAATGGTCATCAACATTAAGAGGGATGGAAGGATATAGATTTGTGTTCATTACCATGATTTGAATGCGGTATTTGTCATTGAAATTTTTCCAACCCCCTTCACCAAGGAGATTCTAGAAGGAGTAGCTGGACGTGAAATCTATTCTTTCATAGATCAATTCTTAGGATATCATAAGGTTAGAATTTAGAATTGGAAAGGAGGACTAAGAAAATACAACTTTCGCCTTTGAATGGGAAAGTTTTGCATACACGGTCATGCCTTTTGGAATGAAGAACACTCTGTTGTGTTTTCATGCATTATGTTTTAGATGTTTCAAGACTTCATCCATAAGTTTCTACAAGTCTACCTCAATTACTAGATATTATATAGATTAGTGAGGGACCATTGTGACAATTTGAGTTTGATGTTTAAAAGATGTCGGCGGTTGAGGATATCCATCAACATTAAGAAATGTGTTTTTTGCTACGCCATTAGGAACCCTGTTGGGGCATATCATATGTAAGAAAGGATTTCTAGTGAATCCTACCAAAGTTGCCATTATTATGGGATTAGGGGAACCTACCAACCCGGGCGTATTGTGTTGATTCCTTGGGCATACGGGGTATTATTATAAATTTATTAAGGGTTATGCCATTATCACCTCACCAATGGAAAATTTGCTGAAGAACAAAAGTACATTTCATTGGGGAGAGGTGTAATAGATGAAGTTTGATATATTGAAGAATAGGCTTATCACTGTGCCCATATTACACTTTCCCTCTTGGGATAAGCCATTCCATGTACATGTTGATGCTTTAGGGATGGCGATTGGAGAAATCTTAGCACAACCTAGAGAGGTAATTGTTGACCACCCTTGTGCTTTGCTAGTAGGAAGCTAACCCCAATAGAATAAAATTATACTACTACTTGTTGAGTGCGAGGCATTGTCAATGATCTATGTGCTACAAAAATTTAGACAATATCTATTGGAAACACCCTTTATATTCTACACGGACCACATGACATTAAAGTACTTGGTAAACAAGCCCATTCTATAAGGGCGCATATGCCGGTGGGTCCTACTATTTCAAGAGTTTGAGTTTACTGGTTGTTGTAAAACTAGGTAAGAGTAATTTGGGGCCTGACCATTTATCAAGGATTGAATCAAGGGAGGAAGCACAAAGCATTGAGGATATAATGCCATATGTGTAACTGTTTAGATTGTGGTGCATGCCCTCTAACTCAAAATATATTGCCATGTTTCTCAAAATGGGTGTGGCACAAGAGGGAATCAAGAATTTGGAAAGGAAATAGTTAGATGTACATGTCATACCCTACAAGCCAATTAGTGGAGAATTATACAAGCTAGACCATGATAAGGTTTTGCACCGGTGCATGTTAGAGCATGAGCACGCTGCAATCATGGAGGAAGAACATAGTGGAATTCTAAGAGGACACTATGCAGGGAATGTAACCACGCACAAGATCCTTATAGCAGGATTTTTATGGGAAATGGTTTACAAAGATTATATCAAGTATCAGTAAGTCCTGTGACCACTTCGGTGCCTTGGTAAACCAAGGAAAAGAGCTGAAATGTCATTAAGATCGATTACCAGTTTAGAATTGTTTGAGAAGTGGGAAATTGAATATGTAGGTCCTATTTTCCAAGTCGTGCGAAGGAAGGTTCTAATTATATCATTACATGCACAGATTACCTTATAAGGTGGGAAGAAGTAGCACCTATAAGGGATTACACAATGGAAACAATAGCTAGGTTATTGTGGGAAAAATATAATCAATAGATATGGATGCTCGCTAAGCTTAAAAAGTGATCGGGGTACTCATTTCTTAAATGAAATAGTTATAATATTATTGGTATAATTCATGATATCCCACCACAAGACTACCCATTATCACCCAAAATCTAATGGGACTACTAAGGTGTTTAACAAATTTCTGAATCACATGTTAACTAATATTTATGATGTGGGAAGAAAGGATGGGGATGATAAAGTTTCGATGTGTTATGGTCATATCCAACTAATTATAAGAGACTTAACAAGGCCACACCTTTTCATTTAGTGTTTGGCATGAAATCGTGTTACTTATTGAATTCATGTTACCATCGTTGTGTATAACATGTGTAGGAGGGTTAGATGATGGACAAGAATTTGAGGAAAGGATTGATAAGTTGATGCGAGTTAGATGAGAGATGGGCTATTTCTATCTAGAGATAGAAAATAGAAAAATCTAGGCATAAGTCATGACATGATAGACACATCAAGAATAAAAAATATGATGTTGTGTAGATGGTTCTATTGTATTATTCCAAGTTTATATGCCATCTCGGGAAATTTGAAGTCCATTGGATGGGACCATACATTGTATCCTATATACTTGATTCAGGCTCTTAACAGTTACAAGCGCTAGATGGAACATGGTTTCCAGGCCATTTCAATGGGAGTATGATGAAGCCCTACCATAAATAAATCTTATTTTTGGTTGTAAATAAGGTAGTATTTCTAGCTACATTAGGTTTTGCTTTGATGCAATTTCCTTTCTTTGTGATTCCGTTTCTTGTTGCTTCGTTTTGTGCACTCGTAGCTACTTATTATTTTCAAAAGAATTCTATGCATAGAGGACTACACATCCATTTTTTTGTGGGGAAAAATTAGGTGACGAGTTCTATAAGCTATGGTTATGGATGGCCCAAGTTGAAAAATAAAAAAAAACATGGATTGGAAGATTGCATGAGTAGAAGAGGTGAACATGAGGGAAAGATGGTGTCAAAAGGCTTTATAGAAACCACATACAAGAATGAAAATCATCAAATAAACATGAGGGAGGTAGTGGAAAGAACTTGGTCTAGGACATAGAGGAATAATTTACTTCAGCATGGGAGTAAGCACAAAAAAATCTATAGTCAAGACAGTTGTGCATCGAGAAGGTTATGAAAGTGTTTGCTTGATTGAGTGCGGAGGAAAACAAATGAAGGTTGGAATTGGAAAAAGGTGACTTTATTGTGAAAGTACATTGCTAGGTGGCATGTCATTAAAAACATAGAAAAGTAAAAGTTATAAATAGAATATTAGGGGGCATTATTTGTTACCTTGTGTTTTAAGTTATCAAAGAGCTTTCATGAACTAGGGTATCCTTGCGAAGAAATTTTGAGAAGACTTGTAAGGATTTTTGTGCATAGTTAGTTTGATTAGTGAACAAGAGTGGAAATAAGTACATATCTATAAGTGAAGAATGTTGTGTGAAATAATCCCACAAGTGTTATGGTGTCGTGTGAAAAGGGGTTTTCTAGGTTAGGGTTGCATAGCTAGGGCACGGGGTTTGAAGGAATTTTTGCAAAGGAGTGGAGCCAAAAAGTTGAGAAGAGCTAGGACCAGGTAAGAGTAATAAGTTTTAAGAACTGTGAAGGAATGACACTAAGGAAATTAGCACATGTTTCTTTGAAGAAGGGAAATGGCAAGGGAAAAAAAGTTGTCTCTACTAGTTTTAATGAAGAATGGTACGCAGCTTGAAATGTAGTACTGACGATGTATTACATAGTAAATAATGGTTGTATTATGTTAGGAAGATGGTTGTCGGTGATCAAAACCACCAAAGGAGCACCACACGAGAGAATGAAGTGACACTAGAACTAGTTCACCCTATAAATAAGAGGACACCAGATGGAATGCCCATATATGATGACGAGGTAAAGGTAAAAATGGAGAAGGCTAGGTTATTGCAACTCTATGATTTTCCCTATTTTGGAAAGCCTGAGTGACTATATCAAGGGTTGATGTCACATGTGCATGAAGACCATACATTTCATAGGTAAGAGGATGCGCATAACCCCTAGAAAATTTCTAAGTTAACCAATTGCATCTATAAAGGAGATTCATTGGACGATGACTTGGAAGACAAGGAATCCATGAAGAAAACCATTTAGGCTTATGACTACAAGAAGGGTTCACACTAATTCAAATTTTTAAAATTACTGATATGATGATGAGGATGGATGGACAATTGGTTGCAAAGCTGAATGGGAAAGAGATATGAACACAAATCAACATGGCACGGATGAATGTGTGCCACACTATCTCGAGAGGAAACCATCTATAACCTCTCATATTTCACTGCAGAGGAGATCATAGACATTGCGTGTGACAGAGAGAAAATAATTTTTGGTAATGTCCTCCTCACCTTTTCTATTTTTAGAGATTAGAGTTCTGATGAGACCGATAAGTTTGTTTAGGAATACCTAGATGAGAACACCTCACTGTGAAGAGGTTTGAACCGTATACCTATGAAACCATGATGGACACTCATAAGGCATGCTTGGAAAAGTGGTATAAGTGGATGCATGATGCATTCGGGGCTGAATGGAGAATACCCAAATAGTTTCCTTCACTAGTGCAAGGAGAAGTTGAGTTCACCATATACCAGAATTTTTGCATCAATGATTTACTTTGGTAGATGGCACCAAGAGTCCTTGGTGTAAGTTTCCTTTCTCCTTCACAACGTAGTACTTCCAGGCCGGGGTCAATCATTTCAAAGAGGTGAAGAAAATCATATTTGATCTGAGTGTAGTATATCAAGACTACTGCGAGTTACGCAGGAAACTAATATACCCTAAGAAGTACGCCTATGTGGAGAAGTATGTCTCCCATGATGTGCACATGTTAAAACTAGTAACATTACTTATTGTAGGGAGGACAACAACGAGGGTGTATTTATGCATAAGGCATAAGTATGAAAAGGGAGATTATGTTGAAGATGATGTCTCCATTCCTGAGGACCCCACCATGTGGAAGAAGGCTATGCAAAGGAAAAGAGATAGAGGAGAGGCTCTTGAGAAAAAGGTGCCGAGTGCATAGATAGTGTAGATAGTAGGGTCACAAGAGTTAGGTGCGGGAATAAGTACTTACATCCACCGGAAGAAGTCTCCCATGAGAAAATTATTTCCCGAGATGGAATAATCTCTATAGAAAAAAGAGTCATGGGTAATGGGAGAGTCACCCAAGAAATTAGAAGAAGAGAAGTCCCCTGAACTAGAATCATCGGTAATGAAGAAGCGAGATGGTTACAAAAGGGTTGAACTCGGGAGAAATAGAAATATTGGAGGATGAAAAGGGTGATGAAGAGCATGATGAGGCTCAGAATCATCCTATGTATAATGTACATGAGTCAGAGGAAGAATGAAATGAAGAGAAGGATGAGAATGAGGGAGGTGCTCACGATAAAGGGGGGAGCGAGGAAGTAAGCATGAATAATCGAAGACCTCAACCCCGACCAAGGAGAAGATGGATAATACCATAGAGAGGGAAGTGGTAGGAATTATCCAATAGTTGGTGGAGCATGAAGTTGAGCGAAGCACCAAGGAAGTGTTGAAGGAAACAAAGGAAAGCACGAGTGTGGGAAAGGAGTATGGAAGTATGGACAAAGATGCCAAGTGACAAGTATATTCCCAAATGCAGCACGCATAGGTGGAAAGGGAATAGTAGTAGAACAAGAATAAGACATGACTTACATTAATGATCTAAACAAGGTCTGTTCACACATTTCCGAAGTAGAGTGCCGAAAAACCAACTCCTCTCTTGGTCTTCTTTTGATGAAGAAGGTGCATACCCATGCATGAGGAAAATTTTATCTTGCACTTTTGAGACCCATGCTTTGATGAACTTGAGTTCGAGGTAAATTGAGATGCATTGATGAAGATACTAGATGCTAAGGGAGTAAATGCTCAGTAAATTCCCAATAAGCTGTCTAATGAGTAAATTTACAACGCGCTCAAAATATCATCAAGACAGTAGAGGAAATACTATTAGGTAGAAATAACACAATAAGGGTCTTGAAGGAAGAGCTTGAGAAAAATAATGAGGAAATCATTGAGTGGGACAAAGAGATAAAATAGAAGGAATTGATCGGTGTGCGGTTAAGGTGTGGTGAGGATGAAAAGGTAAAGGTGCACAAAATCTATAAGAATATAGAGGCCATTTCGATGTCATAATATTGAAGCACCTAAGAATAAACACAAGTAAACCATTAAATTCTTGGAAGAATTGACCCGCATACTCTCTTCATTGAAAGGTGACCACTCGTATTGAAGTCGGTAGAGGAGGTGATGGCACGCTATTAAGGAGGAGGAAAAGTAGAAGGCGGGAGATAGAGGCTCGGTACTGCGAGATCCTTGACATAGTAAATACCACGATAATATGGCTGAATCTGTGTATTACAATTGTGCCAATAGGGATAGGGTAGTGTTGTTGTGCAAAAGCGTAATAGGGCAATTGAAAATTCCGAGCACGACAACTATACCACGGTGTTAATTTTTCAAGTATCATCATTCCAAGAAACCTTGGGTCTTTCCGGTCAGTCCAAGTGACCTCCTAATTAATTTTATTTCATCCCCTAGGTGATTTAAAAAATTCCATTCATTCCCCTATGTGATTTTAGGATTTCATTTACAAAGTAAAGGCGGATGTGGGAAGGGCTATCATTGGCCTTCCCATGACAAGATCAACCCCGTGGAGTGGAACTGAAGGGAAAAATTAAACATGGAGGTTAATTTAAGACCTTAGAACATCATGGAAATTATTTTGGAAGGTTTGGGGAAGTTTTGAAAGACCTGGAGCAGTCTGAAGAAAAAATAGGGTTCACAAGCCTAGGTAGTACATAGGCCTAAAAATAGCTGTTGAGCTTTAGAAGAAGATTCTAGGAGCTCTGGATGGAGTTATGAGTAACAAAAACATCAAAGGAAATAGGATTCGGGAACTAAATTGTGGTGAAATCATATTTTTCACAACACTTTGGCACATCACATATACTGGCAGTTTTTCTCAGGCATAAGTGGAGTAATAAATCACAATTCTTATTTTTTAGGGATCACATGGATGAATCAAGACATGAAACACCCACCACTGGATTTAAAATTAAATTTCTAGTTAGGATCATAATATTTGTTTCCAAAAATGTCCATCGGGCGCTCAATATATCATCATCACAAGTCACCCTCCTAGAGCGTGTTCAGGACTTAGCCAAATTTTGAGAGGACATGTGTCAGATCAAGGATCCTGGTGGGATTTTATGTCCCTGATGTCCTTGAGGTTAGGTAAATCAACCTTGGAAAAATTATCCTATCCCCCATTTAACCTTTGGGATCCTCATGTGACCTTTAGACTTGACAGTTCAGCCCGACGTGCATTATTTAAGCTCAAATTCCCCTGCCATCAAATCAAAGACACGTGTCAGCTCCAAGACCACCATGGAATTTTATGTCCCTCACATAACTAAGGTGGGGACATAAGACATGGAAAAAATTTCCCATCACCTATGGGGAGTCTTTTGGTCATCCATGTGACCGACTTTAATCCCCCAATGCTTCTAGTGAATTTTTCAAGAAAATCCCCTACCATCGGATCGAGGACACGTGTCATCCTCTTGCTAACCATGGAATTTTATGCCCCTCGCATCCCTAAGGGGAGGGACATTAGGGATAGAAAAATGAGCCCAGCCCCTCCATGTGCATTTTTTTAAAATTCAAATCGGCACTTTGTCATTTTCTTCCTCTCATTTCTCCTCCACGGCTCCTCACCATGCCATGGCTTTGCTCAATCTTGTCAAGAAACCCAGTCCACCATTGATGATTCAAATCAGCTCTGTCATGGCCACATAAACACCCAATCCATGAAAATACATAGGTTTTAGGAGAAGGAATGATCAAAAGTGCTGAAGAAATGAAGAACGGGAAGAAAATGAAGGTTTTTTGCCAGATAACTGTGAAGTCATCCGATCGAAAAATATTCATATCTCACAAGATATAAATCAAATTAAGGTGTTGCCTTCTGTAGAATTCCAAATTTTCAAGAAGATCAGGATGTAACAAACTAGAGGTCAAATGGTGTCCAAAATTATTTGTTCCAAAAAAATCCTCACTTCATGCATTGGCTCACATTTGTCAGATTTCCCATCATTCTAGCAATGGAAACGAGCTAAAAAATTGCACACGATCTCTAAATGAAAAACCTATCGCAATGGAATTTTTTCATTGGAAATGGAGAAAAAAACAAGACATGCAAATTTTGAGCTCCATTAATGGCAGCTTTGTGCTCAAGCCCTTTGCCCGGTGAAAATTTTAATTTTTATTTCCCAAAGCATTCTAATGGGAAAAATTATGTGAAATTCAGAGGATATGGTCATGATGATGACACAAGTCTAAAAATATGTTCCATCGTAAATGAACACTTTGAAACAAACTTTCTAAAAATAGTAATTTTTTCTATATAGACTTGCTATGTTTTGAAAGTCATCATCAAAAGTAGTTATGGTGAAAATAACATGCACTTTGAAGGTCACCAAGAAGCGAATGATTGTTTGGAGAAGAAAATAGTTAAAATGACCACTTACTAAAAATAGTAAGTTCCCTATATGGGTGCTTACTAAAAATAGTAGGTCAACCCAAAAAGCGGTCGAGGCAAGGGTAATGTGCATAGGATTGAATGAGGGAGTTCATCACATCATGATGTTCGAGAAGAGAAAAAATATCCTCTCACTAAAAGCAATATATCATACACACGTTGGGAGTTCAATCATCGGGGAATAATTCACTCAACTTGGTGAACGTTCATGAGCTAGTTTGAAGGAGTTTCATAGTGTGTAAGGAGTTTGAAGATTCAGAGTTTCACTGTATTTGGAGCTTTCCATCAATGAGGATCAACAAACTTCATCGGGAATGACATCTCCTCTTCTTCTTCTCTCTCTCTTTCTCTCTTCTCTCCCCCCAAATTTCTCTCACTTTCTAATGTTCTAATTCTTCATTGGGGTTTTCACTTTTTGATATGCCTTAAAGTCACCTAAAACTGACTTTAGAAACATAATGTAAATTAATTCACCTTGATTTTATAAAAGGGACTTAAATATTTTGTACAAATATGAATAGTATAAAGTTTTGTTACCGAAATATAGTTCATAGTGTGAACACTTAGGAGTGGTTTGGGTTATTTGGTAGTAATATTTTTAATATTTATAAAATAATATATGAGTGTGCACAATTTTTTTCATGCACAAATCATAGAGATAGAAATATGTGAGAATATCTTGGGATTGAGAGTAAGACTAGGGAATAAAGGAGAGATATGGGGATAAAATGATAAGACTTGACTCCATGATTTTAGGAGCAAGCAATTGTATAAAATTCCCTCTCATATTCAATAGAAATTTCTCCATTCTATTTACATTTGGTTTCTATCTTCTATAGTTTTCATTTCATCTGTTGATTTTAATTAATTATTACTTAATTTATTTATGCAAATCTAGAGATTTATCATCAAGTTGGAAATAAGGCATATGGAGGGTTATGAGGAAGATGAGGAGTCGGGTCTACTCTATAAATTGTAAATCCATTCCCTTTTCAAAGGGTTGGTCATTAGTTTTGTAAGCTCAAGAGTGCATTATACCTTGAGAGAACAAAGGAGATAGCCAAATTCTTCCTTTCCCCCACTCTTTATTTTACTGAAAATTCTCATATTATATATTACTTGGTTTAAGAAATCAATACAAGAAGAAGGAGTTTCAAGCCTTTTTTGACTAAGGGGTTTATTGATACTTTGTAATCATAAATTCCATTTGGTCTTGTTGCTATGCATAGAGTTGTTTCCTCCTAATTTTAATGCATGTAACAAAACTTCTAATTAATGTATGCATGAATATGATTTTCTACCTACAACATTAGTTCTCCTATCTAATTTCTCACTCCCCTTTCCCTCTCTATAGAAAAAGTCCTCTCTTACAGGTATCTGCAAGCTTTTCGTAGGGTCAGTGGAGTGTACATATTAAATTGTCGTCGAAAGGCCACCAATGAAACCAAAATTTTCATGCACTTGCATATATGGTAGCTACAAATATTGGTTAAGTAGAGGGACTTAGATTCCTAGAGCGTTGGAAAGAAATCCACAAGTTTATACACTTGAAAAATTTTCTTGCCAACATTTAATGCACACACCACCGTGGGGAAGACTTGGCAGTATCTTCACCAAAAATATAACCACAAGGTCCCAAAATACAAAAAAATGAAATATTGAAAAAACAAAAAAAAGAGAATTCATGAAAATCCAATGCTTAAAGATACATTGTCAGTTCCTGCATGTGACCTTTCATATTCCACAATGTATTTTCATATTCCCACTTCAAGAATTTCCAAAAATCACTAAAGGAAGATAGACCATGTTGAATAATTCGAGAGGTGGTGTTGTTTCCAATTTTGAGGCTTTACAAAATCAGCAAGAACGAATTAGAGATAATCCATACTTCTTCTCTCAAGCCTCCTCTCCATCTGACTCTTCAAACAGTTCACCTAGAAATACTATCAAAACTCCTGTTGATACTCCCCTTCAAATTCTCCCATTTTTCCATCACCATTAAGCATTGAGTCCCTGGAAGAAGAAGAGTTTGAAGAAGAATTTGTAGAAGCAAGGGCTGAAGCAGAAGTAGAAAAAATGATGGTTGATGAAGCAGAAATACCTCAACCCATTGTTCCATGGGGAAGGAATACATGCCCGCTTGCTCTTGAACCACCTCTCCATGATCTACCAACAAGTTCCCATGCAAGAAATTTCTAAAGTTCAAAGGTGACAAAAAAACATCCTGAAGAACACATCACTTTGCTTTCACGACATCATTTGGGATTCTTGGTGTCCAACACAAAGATGTCGTTGTAATATTGTTCGTGGAGTATCTCCAAGAAAAAAAAAACGGAATGGTTGTACCTCCTACCTTCTAAATCCATCACTTGCTTTGGAATGACATCAAAAGGAAGTTCGAGGAAATATTTAAATCAACTGAAGACTGTCAAGACCTCTTGGTACAGAGTTGGCTCAAATGAAGAAAGGAGAAAATGAAACTATGAGAGACTTCATGGCTCGTTTTGACCGGTTACTTCGACAGGTACCCGAAGAGGATTCGTCATCGAGAACAATATCAAGAGATTCTTCATTAATGCTCAATCATCAGAAGTAGGTTTTTTTCTACTGAAGAGCCCAACCAAGGAACATTGTAGAAGCAAAAAGGATGGCCATTGAACTTGATGATGATCTCATCCTCTCTAGAAAGATCAAGAATCCATCAAAGGGCAAGGCCCAACATCCTAGAGATGAGAGAACCAATCCATCGCTGCAAAATTTGGCAAATGAGATGGCATCTTTAAAGAGGGAATTATTTGAACAAGAATCTTCTCAAAAAAGCGATAGAAATTAGATTGCAGGAGCACCCCAAAGGCTCTCCTTGGAATCCCCACCGTGAATGTAAATTCTGATTTAAGGAAAGTGAAGAAGAGCTTAAACAAGAAACTAAAGGTGGTAACCTCCTAGAGATTGAGGAACTTGAGAATGATATAAAAATCAGATTTTTGCTAATTCAAGAGGTGATGAAGAAGACGAAGAGGATGCGCCTAGTTTCCCATGTGTAATATTCACACATTCTCAATAAGAGAAAAGATCATATCCCTCCACTACTATCTAAGAAAAGAAGGTTGATGATCCTTTAGTGTGTTGTCACCCTCAAGATTTCCCTCATTTTTCATGTCAAGTTTCAAAATTTTTGAATTGGTACCTATTATCCCAATTTCACCCACCGAGAAAAATTGATAAAACACAACCCATACGAGAAGAAAATAAAAATTGGTGATTCAATAATGCAAGCCAACATTCCAAATCCAATAATGAAGGCATATAGGTTTCCATTGAATCGGATAAGGAAAGGAGGGTTGGCGAAGCCTCCATGTGCCTCATCAACAAAAATTCAAAAGGCACGGCCCAAAGAGAGACCCCAAATTGCACCATCCATCCACGTGTCCAAGGTCGAGATAAAAGGGACAGAGCCGACCATTTAATCAAATAAGTATAAGAGGGTTGGTAGAATCCTCTAGGTGCCTCATCCGTAACTTTAGAAGTAAGACCAAAGGGATAGATCCTAAATGAGCGTTAGCCCTCCACGTGGTCGAGAGACTCAAAAAAAATTTAAATTGGCCATTGAAAATTCTAAGGCTATTGGATGACGCCATGTGTCTCATTAGTACACCTTCAAGGTTTGAAGCCAAATGTGGTTCCCTAAACAAGTGCAAACTCTCCACATGTCTAAGGTCCCATAGAAGTCGGAAGGGACATAACCGGCCATTGAATCATTTTTGCTAAGGAAAAGAGAACCAATAGAAAGCCCCACGTGTCTCTTCGATGCTCTTTCGGGAGGAAAATCCAAAAACAAGTCCCAAACATACGCCATCTCTCCAAGTGTCCACTCGGTGCACCTCCAAAGGTTAGGTCCAAATAGAGTCTCCACATGTCCTGGGTCGAGACATAAAGCCTTCGCCAAGTAGAGGGACTTATTTAGAACACAAAAATATAGACAGGCTTGTAAAGGAACACGTGGCCATGTTTCAGGTCAAAGAGGGAAGGATGGTCATTAGAGGATATTTAGAATATTATCTTTTGTTTTGAAAAGAGTTAAAAATATAAAAGTGAAGCGCAACCTCGCCGATGCCCAGAGGAAGCCACGTGTTGATGCTTGCATTGAAAATTCAAAGCAAGAAGGTGAGCCATCGGAGCGATTTGGGAATTTTGGTTTTATTTCCAAAAGGGCGTAAAGTTATAAAGGAACCCACGGCCCTCTCATGCTAAGGGATAAAGTTAAATGTTGAGCTTGCATCAAAATTCAAAGCAAGGAGGTGGGTTAGTAGAGAGATTTGAGTTTTTGAGCTTTTGTTCAAAAGAGTTAAAATTAAAAAATTGAGCCGCGACTCCATCGCCACTCAATTAAAGCCACTGTTAGGCCTATATCGAAACGGATGGGTGGGATGAAATGTTTCGAAGTACCATTTCTCCAAAAGGCACAAAATATAAAAAATTTCCCTAGGCCTTTTCAACAAATCTCTCACATGTGGACAACTCAAATTCAAATTTGTAAAAGCGGGTTAACAACTATGATATGATGCATTTGGATTTCTTGTTAGGAATGGAAATAGCCGAGGAATTAAAGACGTTCGAGACATCATTTTATTGAATCATTTTCATCATTTTTTTTAAGGAATTATTTTTGGAAGCTATTTAGCAAGTTCTCTACGCCATTTTTCGTTGTTGATCCTGGTACTATGTAAGATGTCATAGATTTGAAAGTAATCAATATAGAAGTTTTTCCTTTTCTTCCTCTGCTATTCCTTCTTTTCTTATGTCGAAATTTGTGAATCATTAATTTTTATGATAAGAAACTTTGTGTTCTTCGTTATATGATTTTGGAACTTTGTGTCTATGGAATTATATCTCATTATGAAAGTGAATGATTCTATTCTACCGCTCCCTAGCTCAATACGTATAAGGTTATACTCTGTTAGCTATATTTCTGAAAATATTGGTATTTTCATCTTCTCTCATCTCCTTAGTACTTATATTATTTCGTATTGATATTATTTTGGGCATAAAACATTTCAAAGTATCCATAATCCACACTTTGAAAGTTGTACATCTGTAAATAAGTTTTTTTGATTTCTTTCAATAAATGAACCTCTCTCATTAAAGAGGAGGGACTTGTCCCAGGACTATGGTTTGTTAAAGTATCATTTTAAAGCCTAACAGTTTTTGAAAAATCTATTGAGGATTTTGTTTCAAATGGATCCCTTTCTAAAAGAACAACTTCAAGATCATTTTTGGTCCGGTGACTCTACGGTATATACGTGGGAAGAAAGCTCTCGAGGTAGAAGATTCCCATTTTCAACACGGAACAAAATACTTATCTCTTCTTCCAGAAGAAGGAACAGAGGAACTTGATTTATAAGAACACCTTCTATTAAAGATAGAAATTCCAAGAATAACATTCCTCAAGAAAAACTTAGTCCTAATCTTTGTGCTTTGATAATTACTTGGTGTTTCAATTCCCCTTGAGTTAGTTTTCCCAAAGATGGCAGCCCCTTTGCCTTGGGGACAATAAGTTGGTCCTCTTGCTCTTCCTCGGCCATTGCATGAGTTACCTAGGGGTAACAGAAATTTATTCCCAAATTTGGGGTGATGGGAAAGTACACCTAGATGAACACATTGTAGCCTTCATTGTTGCATGTGGGATTTTGGGGTTGAACATGAAGATGTATCATCAATATTTTTGTGGAGACATTGCGAGGACAATGTTGTTGATTGGTTTTATCATCTTCTGTTGGGTCAATAACTTATTGGGACACTAGGACAACTCGGTTTGAGCAATGTTTCAAACCTCTTTGAAGATGTGCATGCTTTGTTAGCTCAAATCTCTCATATCAAGATGAACCATTCAAGCCCATGAGGGAGTTTGTGGAAAAATTAAAAAATCTAATTCATAAAATTCCATAGAACACTCATCCTATAGATCAAATAAAAAAAATTTTCTTCGTCAATGCTCAGTTACCTAAAGTAAGTTATGCACTAAGGAGAGATAACCTTGCAACTCTAGATGCTGATCAACGTTTGGCTATCAGTGTTGAGGATGATTTAATCATGTCAGTAAACCAAAAATAGAATCCTCCAAGTCTAAAACATCTTCTTCTTCCTCTTCCCATGGAGTCAATTATGATCGGTTAGTACAAAAGATTGCAAATGATCTCATTGCTATCAAGAAACAATTGGCTCAACATACTCCTTACCAAGATATTCCAAGGAAGAATTTTCATCCCAGAACCGTTTTTCTTCTTCTTAGACTAGATTGGCTATTGAAGTCCCACCCATCAAGGTTCTAGTCAATGTAACTTGTGAAGTTCAAGAACCTAATGATGAGGAGTTTAATGAACAATATGAAGAACCAGAAGAAGAGGTTAATGAAGAACTAGAGGAGCTTGGTGGATCTCAAGTTCATTTCCTCACCATTGAAGGTATGGATGATGAAGATGAATATGATGAAAGAGTGGTAGAGATGAATAGTGAGTCATATGTTGTTATGACTTGGGAGAAAATGAACAAAAAAGAAAAAGTGGTGCAGCTTGCTAAGAAATCCAAGGAGTTTCCTATAACTATTCCAGTGTTTGAAATAAGAGGAGCTCATATTCCCATTGACTCCACACGAAAGGTGAGTAATGCTAATCCTCCTCCTTCTACCTCTATTTCCAAAACTTCTTGTCCTTCAATTCCTAAAGTTGATAAATCAAAAGTCTCTCAAGTTCCTAGTAATGATGTGCCATCCACCTCTGGATCTTTTGATATCATTGATCACCTCAAAAAGGCCAAAATCCAAATTTCAGAGGTAGAGTTTTACCAAACCCATCCAAAATCCTTTTCTAAAATGGTAAACTTTGTCAATTCAAAATCCAAAGCCTCATCAAATAATTATAAAGGTATTTTGACCACTCCCTCTTCCTCACCTCAACTAAGCTTTGTGGTTGCAGCCACTTCCCCAATGAGAAAATTGAACCATTCCATGTGACTCTCCTCATAGTTGTCCGTAAACTTAGTTGTTATGGCATAAACTCGGGAGCATCGACAATGTAATGCCTAAAAAATAAGCTCATGCTTTGGGCCGACTCTAACACATACCTTTGGTTCTGCTATTCCATGGACAGTAGAAAAGTGCCTTTGGTTTGAAGAATTAAAGAAGCACAAGTAGCTTTTACTACTTTGCCAAATAAAAGAGTTTTAGCCACTATTTTGATAGTTGATATTACTCCCTCATATGGGATGTTCTTGAGTAGAAATTCTTGTAAGGAAGTAGGAGGTGAAATTCGGATGGATTGGTCACATGCTTTGATCCGATCAATGGAAAAATGAGGAAGCTATTACGAGAAACAAACTAAATAAATTGTGCAAAATACGATGATCCAAAAGCACAAATAATCTATGAAGAAATAGGGCATGATAACTATATGATCATGTCGAAGATGAGGCAAATCTTCCTAAGGGAGTGGTTCATGATTTCAATGGAATTTGGACTCTAGAGTTTGATGGAAGTTGTTCTTTAGTTAGTTCTAGAACTTGAGTGGTGCTAACCTCTCTAGAAGGAAAGATTCATCCTTTTTCATTCAAGTTCTATTTTGAAAACACAAAAATACAACTAAATATGAGGCAGCCATACTTGGATTGAACATGCAAACATAAATGGGAGTGAAGAATATTTATGCTTTTGGAGATGCAAAGATTATGAAACAAGTCGGGGATCTTTTTCAAGTGAAGAGTATGAGATTAAAGCATTATAGAAAAATTTTATGGGATTCCATTGAGTTTCTTGATTCTTTTGTCTATTGAATTTGTGTGAAGAGAAAGGAACAATAGAGCGGATTCTCTATTTGTCTCGGGATCTTTCTTTGATTCCTCACCCAAATTTCTCTCAGGAGAAATTTACCATTGAAATGATTCATAGGTCTAGTGTACCAGATAATGCAAGCAATTGGTAGGTTTTCAATGATGATCAACACTTTCTCTCATTCTTGGAGCTTAAAGATAACTTTTATCAGTTGTATTTTGAAGGAAGTGAGACTTTTCCTAGAGAGTTTGTATCCTCTAATGAAGGAGATATCAAGGAAGAGATGGATCAATATGGTTGCTTCAAATAGAAAGGTAACAAGATCTAAAGGGCTAGTGAGTTTGGAAGATTGGTTTGATAATCATGATAGGTACATTAAGTATAAAGTTTCCTAAGGAGATCAATAGTCTGCTCAATGTGAAAAGGTTAATACTGGAAGTCACGAGGAACCCAATATGGTGAACATTGGAAAATTCTGAGTGAAGAAGAAGAGAGGAAGAAAGTAGTAAATCTATTAAAAAGGTATGCTGATGTTCTTGCTTATTCATATGATGATCTCAAGGCTTTTCAACCAAAGGAAATGTAACACTTTATCCCTCTGAAACCTAGGATCAAACCTTTCAAGCAAAAGCAAAGGAAATACAATCCCAAGGTTGCTGATACTATATTTCAAGAGATCCAGAAGTTACTAAAGGAAAATATTATTTTTGCTATACATCATTCAACATGGATTACAAACATTGTACCTATTAGGAAGAAGAAGGGTGAGATTCATATCTCTGTGTGGATTTTAGGAATTTGAATCGAGGCCTCTCGAAAGACAACTTTCCTCTCCCCATGATGGATCAAGTTTTGTAAGATGTTACAGGATTTTAGATGTTGTTTATGCTTGATGGATTCTCTGGATACAATCAAGTAGAAGTCAATACCCCAGATAAAGCACAAAACTACTTTTACTATTCCTTAGGGAACCTTTGCCTACAAGAGAATGCATTTGGTCTTATCAATGTTGGTGCCACCTTTCAAAGGGTAATGGACTTGGATTTTAGTAGTCTAAAGGGAAAGTGTATTGTTGTGTACCTTGATGATTTGACTATTTTCTCCAAAACAATGGCAGATCACTTTCATCATCTTGAAGCAGTCCCGTAAATGCGAGAGAACATGGAGTTTCTCTCAATCCTAAGAAGTTTGTCTTCTATGATATTGAAGGAAAGTTTAGGGCATATAGTTTACAAATAAGGAATCAAGATAAATCTAGAAAGAGTTCAAGCAATCCAATGATTCCTCTTCCCACAAGAAAAAAGGGTGTTCACTCTTTCTTTGGTAAGAAAAATTTGAGGAGATTTATCCATGATTTTACAAAGCGACTATGAGCATTGCTCACATGATGAAAGGAAAGAAAAAAATTGGTTTGTCTTTCGAAGGTAAAGAAGCATTTTAAGTTATCAAGAAAGCCATTTCTAAAACTCCCATCTTAGCATGTCCTGATTTCAACAAGGATTTTATCATCTATTGCTATGCTATAGAGAGTACCTTGGTTGCTATGCTAACTTAGAGAAATTCTAAGGATCATGAAATTCCAATTGCATTCATGAGCTATGTTCTAAAATATCATGAATTGAAATATACTATGATGGAGAAACATGCTTTTGCAGTGGTCAAAGCTGTCAAGAAGTTTCATTTTTATATTATTAATTCTCACTCTATTGTGCTTGTACCTGATACAACCATCAAGTCTATTCTTACACAATAGGAGTTTGGAACTAAGAGAGGTAATTGGGTAGAAAAATTCCAATAATATGATCTTGATATCAAGCCAACTAAGCTAGTCCAAGGAAAATTCTTATGTGAGATTATTATTGAAGGATCTGATGTAGAATTGTCCAAAGAAGCGAGTTGATGGTCTGTTGTTGTCTTCCTTAGTTCAATAGATGAATGGTATGCTGGTATTGCACATTTTATTACTTATGGGACAAAGTGCCCATCCCACTTGAGTGCCAAGGAAAAGAGAGATATTAATATAAGGTCTACACAATATGTATTATGGGAGAATTCTTTGTTCAAGCGAGGCATAGATGAAATATTCTTCAAGTGTGTGGACATGTAGCAATATAAGAAGTTGTTCTCATATTTTCTTGATGAGGCTTGTGGGGGAATTTATCTTCTGCTTTGTCATTGCTCATAAAATAATTCATGTAGGGTACTATTGGCCTAAATTTTTTAGAGATGCATCAAAATGGGTAGGTAAGTGTGAAGCCTATCAAAATTTTTTTGGGAGACCTAAGTTTGTTGCTTTACCACTAATACCATTAGTGATTGATGATAATTTTCAATAGTGGGGATTGGATTTCATTAGAACTCTTAACCCACCTTCCAATACTGGACATACTCACGTGCTAACTACTACATATTACTTCACAAAGTGGGTAGAGGCTATTCCAGTAAAAATCACTACTTCTGAGGTGGTGTGTAATTTCATCAAAGAGAACATCTTGATAAGCTTTGGGATACCAAACAAGATTGTGACTGATAATGCTTTGAATTTTTCTTCTTTTGAGATGATGGATTTTTCTATGGTTATGGAATTTCCCTTGCTCATTCTTTAGACTAATACCCCCAAGGGAATGGACAAGTAGAATCGACAAATAAGAATATGGTAGTAATCGTTCGAGAAGATTGTCAATGACTCTCAAAGGAATTGACACAAGAAGCTCTATGATGCTCTGGGTAGATAGAATTACACCTAAAAGAGTAATTGTGATGTCTCCATTTTAAGTGGTGTATGGTGTTGAAGCTCATTTTCCAAGAATAAAGTGGAATTACTAGCCTTGCACTTAATGAAGGTTATTGAAGATTCAAGCTTTATCAATTCCCTAGACAAGAGGATCATATATCTTGAAGTTGGATGAAGATAGGATGAAAGTTTTTGATAGAATCTCGAGATCATCAAGCTGAAGGTGAAAGATTTGTTTGAAAAGAAAGATAGACCCAAATATTTTCAATTGGGAGACATTGTTCTGCTTTTGTGGTAAAAAGGCATGAACCTCAAGGAAGCCATGATAAGTTTGATTCTCTTTGGCTTGGTCCTTTCAAAAGGCACGACCCAAAGAGAGACCCCAACTTACACCACCTGACATGTGTCCAAGGTCCGTAAAAGGGATAGAGTCGACCATTTAATTAAGTATAAGGGGATTAGTGGAAGCCTCCACGTGATTCATTGGTGCAACTTTAGGAGACCCAAAGGATAGATCCTAAATGAGTACCAACCCTCCACATGGTTAGAGCCTCAAAATTGTAAATCAACCGTTTAAAATTCTAAGCCCGGCGGATAGTGCCATGTGTCTCATCGGTACACCTTCAAGGGTTGAAGCCAAACATGGTTCCCAAAAATTTCTAGCTCTCCATGTGTCTAGGGTCCCACAGAAGTTATAAGGGGAACAAACGACTATTGAATTGGCTAAGGAAAGGAAAGGAAAACCAACGAAAAGCCCCATGTGTCGCTTCGATGTTATTTCAAAGGGTGAATCTAAAAGTAGGTCCCAAATGTGTGCTAGCTCTCCACGTGTCTAGTCGGTGCAACTCTAAAGGTAAGTTCCAAATAGAGTCTCAAAATGAGCGGTAAGCCTCAACATGTCTGAGTCGACATAAATCCTTCGCTAAAAGAGGGACTTAGTCAAAACACAAAACTATAGAACATGCCTGCAAAGGGACACATGGTCATGTTTCAGGTCAAAGTGGGAAGGCAGGTTGTCAGAGGAACTTTGGAATTTTAGATTTTGTTTTGAAAAGTTTAAAAGTATAAAAGTGAAGCACAACCCCACCGATGCCGGGAAGCCACATGTTGATGCCTGAATTGAAAATTCAAAGCGGGAAGGTGGGCCATCGAAGTGATTTGGGAATTTTGGTTTTATTTCCAAAAGGGCGTAAAGTTATAAAGTGACCTGCGGCCCGCTCATGCCAAGGGATAAAGTCAAATGTTGAGCCCGCATCAAAATTGAAAGCGAGGGAGACGGGTCGACAAAGAACTTTGAGTTTTGAGATTTTTTTCAAACAGTTAAAATTGTAAAAGTGAGCCGTGACTCTGTCACCACTCAAGTAAATCCATGTGTTATGCCTATATCGAAGATAAGGGGCGAGCCGAAATGTTCTAAAGTGCCATTTCTCTAAAAGGAACAAAATATAAAAATTTTCCCTAAAATTGAGTTGTAAAAGTGGGTTAACAAATCTCTCCCACGTGGACGACTCAAATTCAAAGTTGTAAAAGTGGGTTAACGGCTGTGATATGATGCATCTGGTTTTTCCACCATGCATGGAAATGGCTAAGGCATTAGAGAAGTTTAGACATTGGTTTCTTAAATCATTTTCATCATTTTTGTAACTGAATGTATCCATTTTTGGAATCTATTTAGCAAGTTCTCTATGCCATTGTTCATTGTTGAATCTTTGGTACTCTATAAGATGTAATATATTTGAAATACATAAATACATAAGTTTTTCCCTTTCTTCCTCTGCTATTCCTTCTTTCCTTGTCTGAAATTTGTGAATCATTAATCTTTTATGATAAGAAACTTTGTGTTCTTGTTTATATGATTTCTGGAACTTTGCATCTGTGGAATTATATCTATTATGAAAGTGAATGATTCTATTCTGCATCTCCCTAGCTCAATACGTATAAGGTTATACTCTGCTATCTATATTTCCTGAAAGTATTGTTATGTTCTTCCTCTCTCATCTCCTTAGTTCTTCTATTCTTTTGTATTGATAATCTTTTGGGCATAAAACATTTCAAAGTATCAGGAATCCACACTTTGAAAGTTGTACATTTGTATATAAGTTTTGTTGCTTGCTTTCAATAAGGGAACCTCTCCCATTAAAGAGGAGGGACTTGTTGTCCCCTGACTATGGTTTGTTAAAGTATCATTTTAAAACCCAACACTATGGTGACTCAAAAAAAAATAAAAATTCAACGATCCCCACTTACATATTCCATGAAGTCTGTATTGTTGGAACACGATCCCATAGCAAGTAAAAAGGCTCCCGTAATCCCAAGTAAGTCTTCCAATGTCTCTACAATTTGTAAATCTAAGTCTTCTCCTACAAAATATAATACCTTGAAAGCTCCTAGTGTTCCATTCAAAATACCCTCCATTACACGAACATCAAATCCTTATCCTAATCCCATCCATACTAAAAACAAGTCCCTTCACCCCCTTATCCACATCAGATCCCTTTGACTTCATAGAATACACGAACAAAGCCAAAGTCCAAATTACTGAAATTAAATATTTGTGGACTCACCTAAATAATTTGAGAGGTTTTTCCTATATATCGGGAGTGGTATACTAACACCCAATGTTGTAGCTCATCATCCTAAAGGAATAATATGAAATACACCTACACCTCCCTCACAGAACATGCTTTCTCTGAGTGCATCAAAGAATGATAAAGTTGAACCTTTATATGTCTCCCTCCTTGTTGGAGAATATGTAATGAAAAATTACATAATAGATTCTGGTGCCTTAGACAACATGATGCCTTTAAAGGTAGCGAAGGCTCTCAAACTTACCATGATTCCATGTAGTAGATCTTATTACTCTTTGGATTTAAAATAGGTCCCACTTGTAGGGAAGGTAAAAAATGCACAGGTGGCTCCCACCAAATTTCTAGGCAAGAAACTTTCAGCAATGATTTTGGTATTAGACGTCCCAACCTCATTCAAAATGTTGCTAAGTAGAAGTTTCTACCAAGAATTGGGATGGAAAATTCAAATGAATTGGTCATCCATAACCATACCGGTGAATGGAGACATGGAGAAATTGCTTCCCAAGAAGAATATAAGGTACAAAGTATGGAAGTATGAAAGCTTAGAAGCTAACATTTTGTACCAGGGTAGTAGGTGGATGAATCACTTTGTGAAAACTGAGGAGGAAGAGGATATCCCCATCTTGATAATTCTAGACATGCCTTCCCGGGGAGATTTTGATTTTGAAGAAGCATTGAGGAGATTTGAGTTACAAGAGGGCAGCCCCGAATTACACAACAATGCAAACCATGAGGAAGAGGAGAAGGTTCTTGATGATTTTAAGGAAGAAAAATCAGCTTATATGCTTATATGAGATGATTAGTTATTCTCATTCCCATTTGGGGATGAAGATGATCTTAGTTAGGCCATCTATGGAGAGACAAAACTAGTTTGTGAAGATCCTATGAAAGGTTTAAAATAAATCTCCGTATAAGAATTGTTAAGAGTCGTAGAAGAAACAAAGGACCCAAAGCTCAGTCTTGAACTCTTGATGCAATCCATGAATATATAAGGCAAGCGTGAAGATGATTCAAAAGTCTTAACCAATGTGAAGGTTGGCCATATTGAGATAAGGTGAGATGAAAAATATGATGTTGATCTTGAACTAATGGTTGATGGATGCAATAACGAAATAGAGATATTTCTTTCCCATGTGAAAATGAAGAATCTTTCCATGATGAAGAAATTGAAGCAAGGAGTTTTGAGACCTCTAAAGATGAATCTATTTTTGATGAAGGATCGGTAGAGTGCAGCGATTCCCAAAATGATGAGGTAATCCCTCTAGATAGTTTCCTTGAGCTGCATTCTTCAAAGGTGTACAAAGATGAGTTGTAGGAAATAATGAAGCATAACTCTGTGCAAGAAATCTTAGATGTAGTAGAAGTTTTGGTAGACCTCGAGCTGATTCTTGATGTCTTCACTCGTTCCATGGACATACAAGAAAAGTATGATTTTTCCTTTGATCCTCTCATTAGTACTCAAATGCCTCATAGTGGAGTAGAGATAAAGGATGAATCTAATGTTTCTCATGGAGAAGATGTCAATTAGCATAGACCCGGAAAGAAAGTAACTTTGAATATTCAATAAATTTGAATGAAAATAATATTAGGGGAAGTGATAAGATGCTCGATGGAGAATCAGATATATGGATAAACATGGAAGGAAATTAGCACTATGAAACCGATTTCAAAGAACATGAAGGTAGTGGAATTTCCAAGCAAGGACATGAGCATCAAGAAGCTCACATGGATACACTCCTACAAATTACATAAACAATTGTGAAAGCACCTAGCTTTCATAAGTAGCTGAGGAGGGGAGGCTACTGCGGAACTCATCAATGACTTCATAGAAAATCAACATTTGGTGTTGTCTCTTCAAAGGTAACTTTTGAGAAATGAAAAGTGCTTTGATGAAAGCGGAGTTGTCCCATACCTTGTACCATAGGTGATTGCTAGGTGTGTTTACCTTTCTACTAGCATGTTTCACTTTACTGTTATGTGTTGTGTGTTCCCTTTCCGTCATTTTGTGTGTGTGTGTGTGTTTTCCGTCTTCACTCACTCTCTCTCTCTCTCTCTCTTTCTCTTGTTGTAAGTTGTACATGACTCCGTAGGGCCCAATGGATAAGGCATTGGTCATTATTTTGTAAGTTGAGATTCTAGGAATTCTCATGCCATGTCTTCTCTGCACTCATTCCATGTCATGTCCCCAAGCTAGAGCCAATTGTTGTCATGTAAAAGTGCAACAGGGAAATTAACAATTCCGAGCATGAAAACTATACCCCAGTGTTAATTTTTTCAAGTCTCATTGTTCCAAGACACCTCGGAGTCTGTCCAGTCAGTCCAAGTGACCTCCTAATTAATGTTATCTCATCCCCCTAGGTGATTTAGGAAATTCCATTCATTCCCCCTAGGTGATTTTAGGAGTTCATTTGCAAGCTACAAGTAGTTGTGGGAAGGGCTATCATTGGCCTTCCTAGGACTAGATCAAACCCTAGAGTAAAACAAAAGGTAAAAATTAAACATGGAGGTTAATTGAAGACCTTATAACATCATGGAAATGGTTTTGTAAGGTTTGGAGAAGTATTGAAATACTTGGAGTAGTTTGAATAAAAGATAGGGTTCATGAGCCTAGGCAAGGTACACGAGGCCCAAAAACAACTATTAAGCTTCGAGAAGAATATTTACGAAGCTCCAGATGGAGTTAGGAGTAAAACAAAACATCTCTAGAAATAGGATTCCAAGAACTACATGATGGTGTAATCGTATTTTTCAACACTTTTGCGCATCATATCCGTAGGCATTTTTTTATCAAGAATAGGTGGAGTACTAAATCACAATTACGATTTTTCAGGGATCAATGGATGAATCAAGACATTATACTCCCACAATTGGATTTAAAAGGCCATTTCTAGTCAGGATAATATAATTTTTTTCCAAAAAAATCCATCGGGAGCTCAAGATATCATCATCACAAGTCGCCCTCTTGGAGTGTGTTCGGGACTTAGCCAAATTTTGAGAGGACATGTGTCAGCTCCAGGAGCCTAGTGGGATTTTATGTCCTCAAAATCCTTGAGGTCAGGTACATCAACCTTGGAAAAATTCACCCAGCCCCCATGTGACCTTTGGGACCCTCATGTGACCTTTAGACTTGACAGTTTAGCCCCCAGGTGCATTTTTGGAGCTCAAATTCCTGCCGTTGGATCGAAGACACATATCAGCTCCAAGACCATCATGGAATTTAATTTCCATCACATCCTTGAGGTCAAGGAAATAAGACATGGAAAAATGTTCCCAGACCATATGAGGAATCCTTTGGTTATCCACGTGATTGGATTTCAGCCCCCAATGCTTCTAGTGCGTTTTTCAAGAAAATCCACTATCATCAGATTGAGGACACGTGTTGTCATCTTGATCACCATGGAAATTTTTTTCCCTCATGTCCTTGAGGTGAGGTACATTAGGGATTCAAAAATGCACCCAGCCCCTCCATGTGCATTTTTTTTAAAAATTCAAATTCGACACTTAGTCGTTTTCTTCCTCGCATTTCTCCTCCAAAACTCCTCACCATGACATGGATTTTCTCAAGCTTTTCTAGACACCTAGTCCACCATTTCTGATCCAAAATAGATATTTCATGGCCACATAAACACCCATTCTATGAAAATACATAGGTTTTAAGGGAAGGAATTATCAAAAGTGGTGAAGAAACAAAGAACAAGAAGAAAATGAAGGTTTTTGCCGAGATAAGCGTGAAGTCACCCAATCAAGAAATATTAAAATCTCACAAGATACAAATCAAATTGCGGTGACGTATTCAAAAAAATTCCACATTTTTAAGACAACCATGATGTAATAAACTAGAGGTCAAATGGTGTCTAGAATTGTTTGTTCCAACCAAATCCTCACTTTGTGCACCGACTCACATTACTCGGATTTCCCATCATTCTGGAAATGGAAACAAGTTAAAAAATTTCACATGAGATCCAAATGAAAAACCTATCACAATGGATTTGTTTTCATCACAAATGTATTAAAAAACCAGACCTGTAAATTTCTAGCTCCATTAATGGCTGCCATGGTAGTTCCGTGCTCAAAGCCACTACCAGGTGAAAATTTTAAATTTTATTTCCCAATATTCTAGTGGGAAAATTTATGTGAAATTAGGAGGATATAGTCATGATGAGGAGATGAGTCTAACAAAATATGTTCCATCACAAACCGAGCATTGTAAACACACTTTCTAAAAATAGTATGTTTTTCTATATAGACTTGCTATGTTTGGAAATTCAACATCAAAAGCAGTTGTGGCAAAAGCAACATTTACCCAAGGTCACCAAGAATCTGAAATGATTTTCCTAAGTAGAAAATAGTTAAAATGACCACTTACTAACAATATTAAGCTCCCTATATGGGTGCTTACTAAAAATAGTAGGTAAACCCAAAGAGCGGCCGAGGTAGGGGTAATGTGCATAGGATCGAAAGAGGGAGTTCATCACATCATGATGGTTGAGAAGAGGCAAAATTCACCTCTCACTAAAAAAATTATATCATATGCAAGTTGGGAGTTGCGGTCATCAGTGGAATAGTTCACTCAACTTGGTGAGCATTCATGAGCTAATTTGAAGGAGTTTCACAATGTGCAAGGAGCTTGAAGATTCAAAGTTTCACCTTGAATTTAGAACTTTCCATCAATGAGGATTAGCATACTTCATTAGAAATGACATATCCTCTTCTTCTTCTTTCTCCTCTGCCCCCAAATTTCTATCACTTTCCAATGTTTTAATTCTTCGTTGGGGTTTTCACTTTTTGATATGCCTTTAAGTCACCTAAAAGTGACTTTAGTAATATAATGTAAATTAAGTCATCGTGATTTTATAAAAGGGACTTAAACACTTTGTAGGAATATGAATATTCTAAATTTGGAAAAAGGAATATGGAGGGTCATGAGGAAGATGAGGAGTCGAGTCTACTCTATAAATTTTAAATCCATTCCCATTTCAAAGGGTTGGTCATTAATTTTGTAAGCTCAAGAGTGCATTCTGCCTTGAGAGAACAAAGGAGATAGCCAAATTCTTCCTTTCCCCCACTCTCTATTTTCCCTCCAATCTCATACTATGTACAACTTGGTTTAAGCAATCAATACAAGAAGAAGGAATTTCGAGCCTTTTATGACTAAGGGGTTTATTGATACTTTGTAATCATAAATTTCATTTTGTCTTGTTGTTACACGTAGATTTTTTTCCTCCTAATTTTAATGCATGTGATAAAAATTCTAATTGATGTAGACATGAATCTGATTTTCTCTTGACAACATTAGTTCTCCTATCTAATTTCTCACTCCCCTTTCCCTCTCTATAAACAAAGTCCTCTCTTACAGGTATCTACAAGATTTTCTATAGGGTCAGTGGAGTGTACCTATTAGATCCCTAGTCAAAATTTCACCACATAAATCCACCTTTTCATGTGCATGCATCTACGGTAGGCATTTGTCTAGGTTAAGTAGAGGGACTTAGATTCCTAGAGCGTTGTAAATAAATCCACAAGTTGTCCACCTAAAAAATTTTCTCACCAAATTTTTTTAGCACCCACTGTGGGGTAGAATTAGTAGCATCTACACCAAAAATACAACCGTAAGGTCCCAAAATACAAAAAAATGAAATATTGAAAAAACAAAAAAAAGAGAATTCATGAAAATCCATTGCTCAAAGACACACTGTCAGTTCCTGCATGTGACATTTCATATTCCATAGTGTCTTTTCATATTCCCACTTCAATAATTTTTGAAAGGTGGCTAAAGGAAGATACACCATGTTGAATAGGTCAAGAGGTGGCGTTGTTTCCGATTTTGAGGCTTTGAAAAATCAGCAAGAATAAGTTAGAGATAATCGATACTTCTTCTCTCAAACCTCCTCTCCATCTGTCTCTTCAAAAATTTCACCTAGAAATACTATCAAACTTCATGTTGATACCCCCCTTAAAATTCTCCCATTTTTCTATCACCATTAAGTAGTGAGTCCCTGAAAGAAGAATATTTTGAAGAAAGAATTTGTAGAAGAAAGGGATAAAGCGAAGCGAGAAAAAATGATGGATAACGAAGCGAGAAAGAACTCAACCCATTATTCCATGGGAAAGGAATACATTCCCGCTTTATCTTGAACCACCTCTCCATGATCTACCAATAAGTTCACACAATCACTTGCCAAAGTTCAAAGGTGACGAAACAAAACATCCTAAAGAACACATCACTACTTTCATGACATCATGTGGGATTCTTTATGTCCAACACAAAGATCTCCCTGTAAGATTGTTCTTGGAGTATCTCTAATAAAAATTAGTAGAATGGTTCTACCTTCTCTCTGCCCAATCCATCACTTTCTAGAATGACATCACAAGGAAGTTCAAGGAAATATTTAAATCAATTGAAGACTATTAAGACCTCTTCATATAGTTGGATCAAATTAAGAAAGGAGAAAAAGAAACTATGAGAGAATTCATGGCTCGTTTCAATTGGTTTCTTCGCAAGGTACCCGAAGAGGATTCACCATCTAAAAAAAATATCAAGATATTCTTCATCAATGCTCAATCATCAAAAGTAGGATTTTTCTATGAAGATCCCAACCAAGGAACATTATAGAAGCACAAAGGATGGCTATTGAAATTGATGATGATCTCATCCTCTCTAGAAAGATCAAAAATCCATCAAAGGAAAGACCCAACATAGTGGAGATGAAAAAACCAATCCATCATTGCAAAAGTTGGTGAATGAGATGGTATATTTGAAGAGGGAATTATTTGAACGAGTATCTTTTCAAAGAAACAACATAAATTAGATTGCAGGAGCACCGAAAGGATCTCCTTAGAGGCCCCACCCATGAATGTAAATTTCATATTTCAAGAAAGTGAATAAGATATTGAACAAGAAAGTGAAGGTGGAAATTCCTAGATATCAATGAACTTGAGAATGATAGAAAAGTAAGAGTTTTTAAGTATTCCGAGAGGTGATGAAGAAGATGAAGAGGATGTTCCTAATTTCTCATGTGTAGTATTCACTCGTTCTCACTATGAGAAAAGAGTATCTCCCTCCAATGCTGAAAAATAAAATAAGGTTGATGATCCTCCTGTGACAACTACAAAAACAAAATAATAAGTCGATGATCCCCACTTCCATCTTCCATGAAGTCTACATTATTGAAACCTAATCTCGTAGCAAGTAAGAAGGCTCCCACAATCCCAAGTAATTCTTCTGATGTCTCTTCCATTTCTAAATCTAAATTTTATCCTACAAAATCTAATACTTTAAAATCTCCTAGTGTTCCATTCAAAATACCCTCCATTCATCAAACATCAAATCTTTCTCCTAACCCCATCTAGACTCAAAACTCGGTCCCTTCACCCCCCTTATCTATATCATCTCCCTTTGAATTCATAGAATACACAAAAAAGACAAAGTACAAATTACTAAAATTGAATATTTGTGGACTCATCCTGAACAATTTAAGAGGTTTGTTCGATATATCAAGATTTGTAGTCTAACACCCAATGTGTAGCCCATCATTCTAAAGGAATACTAAAAACCCACCTACAACTCCCTCACCAAACATGATTTGTTCAGTGCATCAAAGAATGATAAATTTGAACCTTTCTATGTATCCCTCCTTGTTAGAGAATATGTACTCCATAATCGTATAATAGATTTAGGTGCCTCAGACAACGTGGTGCCTTTGAAGGTCATGAAGGCTCTCAAACTTACCATGATTCCACCTAGTGGCTCTTATTACTCTTTGGATTCAAATGATTTTGTCCAAAGTTGAGAAGAATTTTGAAGCAGTGCAAACCTTGCGCAGTTTGATTAAGTATAATCTAAAGGAACTATACCCCCAAGTCACTCGTAGGATGGATGCTTTATGCGATCTTAGCAAGTAGTTGGAAAACATTGTTGATACACTAAAATATAAGAGTGAGGACTTTAGTTTTTATGAAGTAAGCACATTGGTGGGTGACCTACTTCAACAGGCATAGGGAGAAGCAGATACATGTGAAAATATTGAGGCATCTATGAAGAAGGATTTCCCACTCCTCATGCAGTAGTAGCACATTATTCTATTCTTGCATTTTTTTCATTATTGCATTATTTAATTGTTTCTATACCTCTATTATTTATTCTTTGAGGAAGCATAATGTTTTTGAGGACAATGAACACGCGTAGTGTGGGGTGATGTTGGAACCTTAAATATTGGCTAAGTACCAAGAGGTGTGTGCATATGAACAGTAGATAGAAGAGTTCTTAGGAAAAAGTGCACAGGAAAAAGGGGTTGAAGTGAAACCAGGGCATGCATGGGAGGTAAAACAAGGGTTTAAAGGAATTAGCCATATTTGGCATCATGGAGTCACTTGAGGAAAAACATGAGGACCCGACTAGGCATGATGAGTGGATAAGGTGCCATCCTGGAACCTTAGAGGTCAAGAAAAGGATATTCCATGTAAGGAATATTCCTAGAGGCATCATTACATTTAGTGGAAGGTTTAAAAAAGGATAATTATTCACCAATGGAGGACCACATCGACACTTTCGACATGATCTCGCTTAGAAGAGAAGTCATGGTGGTGGTTGATGATCCTATTTAAAGAGGTTCTTGGGATAAGAACATGGACACGAGAGAGAGACATATGGGTATAGAGTGCAAAGGGGAGCATAAAAGAGGAGGAGAGTAATGAAGTACTACAGAAATGCTAAGGTTTTAAAGTACTTAGTTCTAGATGGTTGTAAGGGATACCTTTAAGCATATGTATGGGTACTGGGATTTGTAACAAGGGATATAATGGGGAAAAGTATAGTTAGGATCTTTGATCAGATAGGCTTGCAGGAGTTGAGTCTTTGTCATTTAGTGTATATTGTATGAGATGAACCTTTTGAATGTAGTATGGCTACCAGAAACTCTTTTTAAATCAATATACATGGATCTATTATGTACATCTTATTTATGGGTGTAAACCCTCATGTTCTTTGGCTTATCATGATTCAGATCTGGTTTCTTGTGATTTGTGCAATCTTTATTTAGCTTTTGTGATGTATTGATGTGTAGATATGCTAGTTGAATCTTCTTACTTTTAAAGTAAGTGAATGTAATTCTATTTATAAAAATAATCCTCCATTAATGGAAAAACTCTCTTATAAAGCTCACATAAAGGAGGGGCTTGGTGCCTTCTCCCACCTCAGTGAACACCTAATGTATGTTGGATGATAGGATGACGCACTTAGGGTTAGAAAGAATTATTTAGGGTAAAATAATGACTACACTTACTTTCCCATAGGCATCATAGAATGACATAGAGGTACATCTTCTTACAGGTTAATCTAGATTTGTACCTTGTATAATAATTGTAGCTATTTACAACATTATAGATTGAAGATCCATATAATTGAATAAGTGATTACGGTAAGATGGAAAATTCTCAATGACGAGTGTGCCATAATGGAATTAAGATTGGCATACATGACTCTAAAACTTTGCGAAAAGTAGTGTAAGATGTTGATTACATTGTTGTGATTTCACTATGATCTAAGTTGTGAGATGCCTACGGAATTTGTTGGCGGAACTAAGGTAGACAATTATATATCTTCAATTAACTAGAGTATCCCGATAAAGGAAAACCAAAGGATACATTTTATGTATGGTCTTGTATAGAGCATTGATGTAGATTGAGTAGGATCAATATACTCTCATGTAGCTACACAAGGTTTATGACAATTATTGGAAATGGATTGCAATAAGGTTTATGTTAGATTTAAATATATGGGTATTTAAATCAGATGTATAAAGTAAGATTAAAAAAAATCCTAGATGTGAAGTGACAAAAAGTGGTTGTTACATTTTGGTTTTAGAGCTGAAGGATGCAACTCTTGGGCCTAATGAGTCTTTACGCTTAATAAATTTTGATATTTTTAATAAACATAATAAAATTGAAGAAGGGTCTACCATGAATAACTAAGCAGATCAAACTAAGCTTTGGGTTCAAGGATAAATGAGTTAGATAATACTCTAATAGTCCTTTGTGACACACTAAACTAGATAGATGCATGGAGTAGCTGGTAAGTGTGAATATGATCAGCCAAGGAAAATAACTTGAGTTGAATGATGATGATCAATAGAGGGTTACTCGATTGATCAAACTATCTTATGAAAGATTTGGAGCTTAAATCCAATATAAAATGAAAATCTACATAGGATAAATGAAGTATATAGAGGAAGACTATCTACTTCAATGATAGAAAATTTGAAAGACCAAATAGGCTAGAATGAAATCTACAATAAAATTCTAACTTTAAATAGTGGAAGAATATAAGAGCATTAGCTCTTCCTTAACTCGGCTTTTTAAAAGAGATAAAGGATGGAAAAATGAAGAAAGTGTGATCTTTTAGAATAAAACCTAACAGTAAAGCTTGCAATAGTATCGTGGAAAAAGAAACAAGTCTTCCTATCATAATGATAGGTAAGTTAAATAAAATTTCCTATTGCAAATTAAATATAAGATTAATGCAGCTGAGTTCTTTGTACAATGTGACTAACTGGAAACTGAATTAGAACTCAGAATTTTCAATAGTAAATAATAAGGAAATTTGCATGAACCATAATTTTATGTCAGTTATCATGAAATTGTCACAGATTGAACTCATTGTAGAAAATGAGGACATACTTAATTCTAGGTAGGAACTTAAGATGTAGTAGTTAAAAATTTGGTTTTATTTGAAAAACCAATGTCTTAAAAATGTAGGATCATCGACTCTAGAAAACAACATTTAATTCTTGATTGAATATGAAAGTTGGCCTTACTCGGGAACTATAGGTGAGCTCTTGGAGCTAAATAACCTAAATAATAATGAATGAGAATAAAATGAAATAATAATTTAAGAAGTATTGAAAGAAGAGAATCTTTTTTATAAGACTGAGTTGCATATATCTTGATTATTTTGTAACTACATCTGATTATTTAAGATATTAGAATTTAATCAAGAGATGAATCCAAATATCTACATCCATATATAATATCCTTACAGGTAAAATATGAACCCGTGCATGATTCTATGTGTCATAAATTGTGCAATTTTGGTTGGTGGAGAGAAGGTAAGAATACTATTATTCTAAAAAAATATCTTAGAAGAAACTAAGGGATGATTAACCTATTTAAGTAACCATTGATTGTATAAAATTGTATGCTTATAGGAAAGGATTGGTATGAAATTCATTCTCCAAGACATTTTCATTATCATTGATATAGGGTGAAATATTTATGATGATAAATTATTAGTAATTGGTGCCAATCATTTCGTAAGGATGAAAAGCATAAAGTTTCCTTCCTCATAAAACCCTATAGAATTCATGAACACTTTTGATAAAAATAAAGTAAATGTAAGAATTATTAAATAAATTTCAAGTTACTGGTACAAATACATTGTACTCATTGTCATTACAGACCTTCCTTTAAAATTTGAGACATTGAAATTAAGACAAATGTAAGTTTTTCCCAAATAATATCTTTGGGGCTTGATTTATAAAATTTCAAATCCTATATGAAATAAGATATTAAAGGGTTCAACGAAGAAGCTCATGTGTATAACTTAATACTAAATATCTTGAGAGAGTCTATAAATTTACCCTCAAGGTTTTAAAGTTAAAATATCCTATAATTTAAGATTATTTTGACAGTATGCTCCTTTAGACTGTAAAAGCAGATCAATCTAATTGTAGGAAGTGTAATTTAAAGAAAAAAAGAGTTATAGGTTTGGGAAAGTAAAGCCTACCTAACTCAAGTATTGAACTTGGTGAAAGTTATAATAAGTCTATAAAGGAGTGGCATGCTAGTTCTAAAAAGCTTTGATATGTATAAATTGAAGTAATGTGATACCCTAATCAAGGAAAGGAACCTAAAGAGTAATGAACACACTAATGGTTGTGACTGTGTTGTTATTCCTCAAAAAAATTTATATACTGAGGATTCATTAACTTTAAATTAAGGATTCATTGATCAGGGTGACAAAGTTTAGAATGTCCTTAAGGGATTATGTTAATCCTTTTAATCAGAGTGATTTTTGTGTAGGTACTTCGTCACCTACACAATTGTTACTTGATTACTTTGATAAACTCATAACATTCGTTATGAGATGACTAGGTGATTATAGTGTGTATCTCTATCTAATTATACAATGAAGAATAACTTATATTAAAATTCCTAGTTCATAGCATTGTTATGAAAAATAAGGAAGTATAGACTTATATTTTGTTTCAATGAAGTTTGAATGTACAAACCTTCTTGGGCATTGGTATTTCTATGACTAAATTGAAGTTAGAGGTAACTCAATATATTGCGTAATATTAATATTCTACATGACTGAATAACGAGTTAAAAATTATTTATCTTAACTAATTTCATATAAGTTTTTTTCAATTTTTGGCAAATAGTTTTTTGAAAGGGACTATACCCTTGAGAACAAAAGAGGGCCTAGAAGCCAGAATAGGAATGAGAACCAGAACAAAAAGGATCAAGATCCAAATGGGACAATGAAACCTAAAGTAGCCCAAGAGAAGCTACCCCAACAAAACAAAACCAGTTAACACTACAGGAAAGTAGCAAAAAGACAAAAAAACAACAATAATTACAAAGAAGTGCAACAAAAGCACCCACAATTACTTCTTGGCAGCTTTGTCGATGCTGGATTTGATATTCTGCCAAGAGGTGAACATAGCCAATGTCGTCATGTGGGTAGAGTCAGTAACATCCAGTTGTTCAATGGTCCTTTTGCTTTCCTTATCTATTCCCCAAAGGGTTGCCAGAACTCCGCTGAGATTAGAGACGCTACAGACATGTTGTTCAATAAAATCTTCAATTTCATTAAAATGGCCATATTATAATCATGGTAAGTCTTGGCCTTCCCTAAATGAGTGTCTAAGGAGTTCATCTTCTTGTATATATCTTCAACCTGATTATTATCAATAACCACCACCTCCTCCTCCTTCCTCTTACCTTTTTGCTTTGCCAAGTTTTTAACCTCTTCCTTCAACAGCTTCATGTCAGCTTCTAAGGCTTCCAACATTTTTTTGGAGCTCTCAATGTGTGCTTCTTGAGAACTAGCACTACTAATATGTAGGAGGTTATGAGAAATTTCAATCTCTTGAGGACCTTCCCCACAACAGGGGTATCAAGGTTCAGTCTTCTAGAAGACCTGGTAACAGGTCTGGCCGAAGTGGAAGTGAAGGGGGTGGGAGCAGAGGTGGGGAATGGAAGATGGAGCCAAGAAGGCCGGCAGAGGGGTGACAACAGCGGTGGCGGGGATAGAAGGTGGAGAGATGGGGCTAGCGGCTGCTGTGCTGGGAAGAGGAGGAACAGAGCCAGGGGAGGAAGGGATACTGGGAGACCTAAGAAGACACAGTTTATGTAACAAGAAAATGAGACCCTGGTGTAATGGAACCGCACGTGCATGTTTTTGAAACTCCAAAATGGAGCGCTCAAGAGAGTTAAGTAGATAGTGGGGGAAACATACCGTGTGACTCCTACGGAAGTGATTGAGGAACACAAGATGCTTAGAGGGCACAGTGATGAACCTCCCCTCCAAAGAAATGAAATGCACCATCATACGGGTAACCTCGTCAAAAGGCGAAGGGATCGAACTAACCTATAGGCCCATCATGACAAAGACTAACTTCTCATTACCCTCAACAAATTTCCTCTCCTCAGCATCTCTATCAACCCTTTTATTAAAAAAGTGGTACCCCTCCATGCCAAGGCCAGTTGCTTCAGCAATTAAATCCTTATTGATTGATATCTTCTGCCTCCCATAATCCACAGTGTGATCCTTCCAATCCTTCACAAAATGAACTGAAATACTTTGGTCATGGCCCTGAATCTTCTCAATAAAGTTGGTGATGCCTCCCTAGCTAAGAAGATTCCAAAGTTCCTCATTATTCTTCCATTCCGGATCCGCACTGGGCTCAATCTAGCAAGGGGCTCCTCCCATTATCACCGTGCTTAACTACTTGCAAATAAAAATTTCAGAATCCTTAAGAGTGCAAATATCAGTCCACCTTTCACTATTATTATCCGCGTGGTGAGAGTGATGATTAGAATAGCCATTGATTTTCCCACGAATACCTGAGTGACTGCTGTTATGAACCTATGAAAATCTGCATGTGGGAACTACAGTCCTTTTAATAGCCCACTCCAGATCATCATTATCTTTATTTCTGACTTGGGAATCTGTAAAGCCTTGTATACAAGCTATTGAGAGCTCTATATTGCCCGCATGCGTGTCTTTCATCTCCATATAAATCCACTTGAAGTTCCCATTATACTTCATACAACCTTGATTGTCTGTCAAGATTTGTATGAGTGTTGTTTTAAAGTCAGCACGTGTGGGAGTTTTATTAATACAAATCCACTCCCAATGTTCATATCCCATATCTTTAATTTGCATGTTCATAAATATCCACTTGAATGCTACTTTGAAGCTATTCAGGAATGTTATCTTTATTATCCCAAAATAATGTGGTTAACATTTATGCCATTATTAGCCAATGCATCGCCACCTTGTTACCCTCCTGGTAAGTATGCATGTTCTCGAATGTTATTGAAGGTTTGAAAATACTTATGGATTCTAAGATGAAATCCTTGATGTTCCAACTTGGAGGTGAGAAATGATTAAGATGATTAATAATATTAAGTGATTCCCCTTCAAGAATGAGGTTTTGGATATTATGAGTCTGAGAAATTCTCAGGCCCCATAAAGTAGATAATGTTTCGGAAAAATGATTGGTTTGAATTCCCATTTTTCTAGCATACACAGCAATCAGACTTCCTTTATGATCCTAGATCACACCTCCCCCAGCAGTAATCCTAGGGTTACCCTTAGAGGCCCCATCAAAGTTCAACTTATACCAGTTAAAATCAGGAGGAAGCCATTGAATCAAAGATCTATCAATACTATTACCGGAATTACTACAGCTATTGTCAGCTCCTATCTGCCAATGGGATAAGACATGTTCTTCATTTTCTGGATAACTCTTGTTCTTGGGGGGTTTAAATCTAGCAATATTCTCTTTAATATCATTAGAAATTTTACCAATACTGAGCTTATAATTTTGATTTTTATTTCTAAAGATAATATCATTTCTATCTTTCCATACCCTCCAAATAATATGAGGAATAACCAACTTCCATATCCTTACGATAACACAATGTTTATAGGGTGGGCTCCATTGAGTCGATAGCTGAATGAAATCCTTCGAGAACCACCCAGAAAGCTTCAAATTTAGAGAGGGAAAAACTCCATATTCTGGTAGCATAATCACAATGGATAAACAAATGACTGATATCCTCAGAGTCTTTTTGACATAGATGACATCTATTAGGCATTATGAAACCTTTTCTCATCAGGTTGTCAGTGGTAAGAATCCTACCTCTAAGAGCTAGCCAAAGGAAGAAATTTATTTTAGGATTTAACTCAACCATCCAAATCCTACTCCATTTGAACTCAGTTTGACTATTATCGAAGAAAGTATTATACCCACTTTTGACAGAGTGCTCCCCATCAATAGAATTATTCCAGACCAATTCATCCTTAATATCCAGCTGACTTAAGGGAATAAGATCTAACTGATCTTGAAGGGAGGAAATATTTTGGATCAGATAATCTCTCTCCATAGAAAGTTTTTTCCATTTCTTTTTGTTACCATTTCTCTCAATATAATCCTTGATTTTAGTGCCATACTTGTTTACAAGACTGTCTTTGACCATCCCAAATCTGTCCATAAGACTGCCATTAAACCAGTTATCATCCCAGAAATTTATATCACAACCATCTCCCACTTTCCATTTACTACCCTGTTTAATGAAATTTTTGCTCTTTACTAGATTGTTCCAAAAAATGGAACCATATGGAAGGTGTTCATCTTGCAAGAAAGAAAAGATAGTTTGTTGATTTAGGTATTTAGCCTTAATTAAATCTATCCAGGGTTGTTTCTCTAAAAGCATTCTCCAGCCCATTTTCACAATGAGAGCCTCATTCATTTTCTTGATGTCTTTTATACCCAGTCCTCCTATAGACTTCAGAGTACAAACCTTATCCCAAACAACTAAGTGAAATTTAAACTTCTCCTCCATGCCCTGCCATAAGAAATTTTTCTGAATCCTCTCAAACTTTTCTCTGAAGGAAGAAGGGATCTTGTACATCGACATGATATAAATGGGTAGATTTTGAAGAGTACTTTTTATGAGCGAGCACTTACCAAAGACTAGATAAAATGGGTCCTTTCCATCCAGCCATTTTTTTTAAATATCTCCAATAAATCATCCCACACCTTGTTACAGACTTTTTCAATGCTGAGAGGAAGGCCTAAGTAAGTGGCTGGAAGTGCACTTATTTTATAGCCCAGAATTTTAGCAATTTTAAGTTATCTTTCTTCAGGAGTGTTGAAGAAGAAAATGGAGCTTTTATCATAATTGATCTCTTGCCTAGAAGCAGATTCATAGAGCTGCAGAATAGCCTTGGTAGCCTTAGCTTCAATGACGGAAGCCAATAGAAGGAGGATTGTATCATCCACAAATTGCTGATGGGAAACAACTTGGCTGATGGAAGTGGGCTTTGAGCCTTTCAAAAGACCATCATTGACTGCTTTACCAATTGTTCTACTAAGACTATCAGCCATAAGAATGAATATCAGGGGGGATATGGGGTCCCCTTGCCTTAGTCCTATGCTACTAGTGAAAAAACCCACTAGCTCACCATTAACCAACACTGAGAATCTGACCGTAGGGATATAAGCCTTAATAATTTTTTTGAATTTTTCCAGAAAACCAAATTTAGTTAAGACTTTGTCAAGAAAAACCCAAGAAACCTTGTCAAAGGATTTATTCATATTGATCTTAAGCACCATATTTGATTTTTATTATTCTACATAGAATGTATGGTCTCATGAACCATAATCACTCCATCTTGGATAATCCTTCCTTTAATGAATCCACTTTGCTGCCTTGAGATTAAATAATTCATAATGAGTTGAAGCCTGGTAGTAATAATTTTGGTAAAAATTTATAGATAACATTCACTAGGCTGATGGGTCTAAAGTCTTTGAAGTCTTTAGCATCCATTTTTTTGGGGAGCCACAGACAATGTGGGTGTTATTCAACTCTTTCAATAGATTTCGATTCAGTAGAATTCATTCACCACTCTGAGAAGATCATTTGAACAAATTTCCCAAAATTTCTAGAAAAAATTAATGGAGAAACCATCGGGCTTGGAGCCTTGTCACCTTCTAAAGTAAACACAACTTTTTGCAGCTCTTCAAGCGTGACAACTTTGGTGATATTTTTAAATCTCTGCTCCTCAATTTTATCTTGGGGAATAGCCTCCAGCATAAAAGAATTAGCCTCAACATTGATGATATTCCTCTCATTAAGAAGTTTTTTATAGAAATTTAGAGCTTCTTCCTTGATGCTATTGGGATCTTTTATAATATTTCCATTACTTTTAGCCACTTCAATGATCCTATTACAAGCTTTGTGCTTCAAAGTGGTCATATGAAAAAACTTCATATTCCTATCTCCTTCTTTAAGCCAGATAGCTCTAGATTTTAGTCTCCATAAGGATTCTTCTCTGCTGTAAATTGTATGCAGCTCTGAAAGAATATTCTTTTCATTAGTTTGGTCTTCAATAGATCTCCCCATTGTATTCATTTTGATTTCCAAATCCTGGAGATTTTGTTTTAACTTCTTTTTATTATCAAACACATTGCCAAAAACACTTTTATTCCATATTTTAACTTGCTTTTTAACATTTTTGAGCTTTTGAATCAATATAAATTGAGCAGTGCCTTCACCATTCCAAACCCACCATTCTTTAATTTTGTCATAGATGTTGTCATGATCCATCCACATCTTTTCAAATTTTAATGAACTTATGATGGGTTTACTCCAATTGAGAAGATTTAAAGGAATCGGATTGTGGTCCGATCCAATTCTGGGCAAGGAAGAGAGGTGGAAGTCTTGACTGAGAATCCAGCTAGTAGAAATTAGGGCTCTATCCAATCTAACCTGGATAAGATCTTTTCCCAACCTTCTATTATTCCAAGTGTATTTATTCCCATGGAGATCCACATCTAAGAGATTAAGCTCAAGCAATAAAATCAGCAAAATCCTCCATACCTATAGAAAAGCTAGAGATTCCTCCATATTTTTCACCTGGGTTTAGTGGAGAGTTAAAATCACCCATGATAAGCTAGTTAGCTGTACTATATTGGTTTCTAAAGATCTTAAGATCAGTCCAAAGTTTTCGTCTCCCACTAACCATATTAGGAGCATAGATGTTAGAAAGGATCCATTCACCATTGTTCTTAATAACGTGAAATTTGATAGCAAGATGATTAGTGCTAGCATTAAGAACCATATCAAGTATAGTTCCTTTTATCCCAAAGAGAAGCGGACCTCCAGAGGATCCCTAAAATTCCACCGCCACCATTTCGAGTTTTCCCAAAAATCTTTTTATTAGTTTCAAGGATCTTAACTTTCATCTTAGTTTCCTGCAAAATAAAAATACTAGGAATACTAGAATCACGTAACTCCTTGATGATTCTCTACTTGGAGTTTCCATTTAGACCTCGGATGTTCCAAGAAATAATCTTCGTTTGGAAGGATTGGGAGTTGGGATTTCCTGATGGCTCAATTGACGTTGAATGCCATATGCGATGTCTCTCTCTGTTCTCTTAGATCTAAGAGCCTTTTTTGAGGGCCTTCCTCTTTTAGAACTACCTCCAAAATCTACTAGTCTTCTTGCAGAATATCTAGTAGTTCTGGATGTTGAGGTATCCCAGTTGTCCATTTTCTTTTTCTTATCACTATAGAGTGATTCTGGGATCATTTCAAATCCTTTCATTCTCTTTTTATTTTTGAAATGACCTTTATGAATCCAGAAGTTAGTTCCTCATCTTCTTTGACAGGCATTACTTCTCCCTCTTCACGCTCTTTCTGATTCCTGTCAATTGAGTGTGGATCTGTTGTTCTGATGTTGTAGCAAGTAGGTGAAACCACTGATCTGTTGCTGAAGCAAGGAGGTATATCTGTAGATAATTTACCATCACCCCTAGGAGTGTTTTTCTACAAAGTTTCTTTAAAACCCATGCTATCCATGTCCAATATTTCCTCAATGATGCACAAAGGTTTATCTATCTCAGCTTCCTTATTGTTCAAAGACTGATATAGATCATTAGGGATGATATTTATCTTTACAGATCCTTCTTGCTCGTTCACCTCCATGGTCACCTTTATAGGATTTTCCAAGTCCTCTTTGATAGGTATTGTGTAAAAGCTGCCACTGGGGTTTTAGGACACCAGACCAAATGTTTCCTTATTGGAGTTCTAAAACCCCCTTTTTTTCCTTTTTATTGTAGTCTAGCTCAGTCTGGCTAGGGGATTTGTCTTCTCTCTGGCTATCAGTGTCAAGAACCCTGTGTTCCTTTCTCAAAACTAAGCCATCCACAAGGTTGTTCATTGATTTTGTGTTTGTCCTCCACTGTAGGGATCTCCTTTTTGGGACAGTTTTTGGTGAAGTGTCCTATGCGATGACAATGCTTACACCTTAAATGAAAAGTTTCAAATTCAATTTTTTGAATCCACATCCCATACCTAGATTTCAAGATGATGTGCTCCGGTAATTCTTGCTCCATTTAAGAAGAAATGTAGAATCAAGCAAAAGCAAGTCTAGATCTATTTCTCGTGGGCCCATCTAGCCTGATCGGAGCACCTAAGGACTTAGCAATGTTTAGAAAAATTTCATCATCCCAAAAATGCAACGGTAGCCCAGGGAGTCTACACCAGATTGGAATGGTGTTTATATTTTCAGTGTTAGGGTCAAATCCAGGATACCATTTTTTCAAAAAGAGGCCCATATTACCCAGCCACCATGGTCCTCCCAGAAGCACCAATTCCAAATCAGTCCATTGATTAAATTTTGCCAGAAAAAAACCCCATGGCATGATGGTAATACTCAGATCCCCCTTAGGTTTCCACTTTCTCAGAGCCCATTTTCTAATAAAATCAATATTAGGTCTAGAGCCAAGAAACTTACCAACAAGGGAAAGATTCACTTTGCTCAAAGCCCTATCAACGCAACCATCTGGGACCATCAGGCAGGTGGCACCTTCACTGTCCTTTTCCCACGTGAACTGACCTCTTTTAGGAGAATGTGGACCCACTTTTATGATAGGGTTTTGAAGAATCTTATTCCAGGCCAAAGGTGTGGATCCCAGCACTTCCACTTTTTCAGTTTGCAGCTTTTCAACCATCGATTTTGGCTAGAAAGTAGCCTCTCCTCAGCTATTCTTGGCTTAGTGTATAGACATTCTGCAGCCAGAACTGTAGAAACTGCACTGACAGTACCTCCATCGCTTTCTCCATCGCTCGTGTTCTCCATTTTTAAAAATGTTATGGGATATTGTTTCTCCTGACCTTCATCATGTTTATTGTGAAGCTATGGACAATAAACTTAAATATATTATAATTTAATATAATTTGTTTGTGTATAACTTAAATATATAAATATTGAAACTATGTTCTATCAAGATATCAACAAATTAATATATTATAACTATTAATGTAGTTGTGCTATATAAACTTCAGGGAACTAGAATAATAAGATTACAGTTACTTAACTTAGATTATATGACTGTAACGTTACTATTCTAGCCCTACTGAAGCTGATTGTGATCAGTTGTGTTTGATTGGAATACTTATGTTTATCTTGAGTAAATACTTTTCGAGTTCAAAGTAGTGGTACCTTGCTGCTTCAAAACATATTCTAGGAATTTCTACAAAATTTTGTATACTATTGGAGAATTATATGGATGAATAAGTTACATTTATCCCTATGTACTAAAAAAAAAGGATTGGACAAAGTTAATCATCAGAATGATGATGCTTTTATAGGGGAGGTATGTAATTCCCCTACTATGAGGATATATATACTTGCTTCTTTGAATGAGGTATGTAATCATTGATATGTGATTTCTGTTCTGAGTTGTTGTGCTCTTAGGAACTAATAGATCATGATTGCTGTAATGATATAAATTTCTTTTAAGATCTAACTATAATCATTCCTATGGAAACATTGTACTTATGTTGACTTATCATCAAGTACTCACTTGATTGGTTTTTGAAATAAACCCAAGTGATTTCAGCTTGTGAAAAGTGAAATCAGATTCTTGGGATAATATAATAATGGGTAACCTCGTAAATTGTCTAAATTATAATATGTATTATGTTCCTTAGACTATGGCATCTATATTTGAATAATGGAATTATCTTTAATCATTTACATTGATCCAAGGCATGCCTTTGATCTATTTGTTGTTATGATCATTTTTTTGATAAGTCAAATTCACTACATTATGCTTCTGATATGCCATCATGTTTAGGCTTAAATGAATATAAGGTTGAAAGATATGTTTTGTAATATCTTATGAATAGAGCTATACCACTGCTTGATATTACTTTGATTCAATAATTGTAAAGGATGATGTTTTGGTTATATGATTAAAAATAAATAAAGGCCTAATAAATCCTATTCAAAGGTGATGTTATATATGTTGACGAATCTAATTATGTTCTATCTACATTTAATTATTATAACCTAAGATAAGGTTGGCATCTTATATTAAAAGATATAAGACCTAACTAAGATCCTAGACCTACCCTAATGTAAAGCCAAGTTGCTAAGGGTGACATTAATTCATTTGTGTTGTGATGTGTAATGGATTTTTGGGCATATTTACATAAATTGAGTGCTTGAAAGTAGTTAGTATTGTTTTTGCTCATATCTATTATATCTTTCAACCTTATGATATATTAAGGATTTGATATTTTTGTTAGGTCGTTTATCGACCAAAGCTAGTAAGATGAATGCGGATTCATTGTGACTTTAATCTTGGTCTTTGACCAACTACATAATCATTAACTTAACAAAATTCTATGATGGTTATATTTGTATGGACTATAGCTATGAATCCAAATACATAATGATTATTTTATTATTGAGGTTTGAAAGTATTATTGCAAAGATCAATCTCATGCATGTAATTGGAATGGTCAAACTATTGTTATTATTATCACATCTTACAAAAGGGAGACATAAAAAGACTAGGGATTAAGGACTATTTTTGGAGACCATATGAAACTCAAAAAAGTTTGGATAATGAAGAAAATAGAACGAATTGTTAACATAAATTCATTGAACTAATTTAAATATATTGTTATGGTTAAAGTTGTGTTATGATAAATTATTCGATCGCTAATTATGGCAGGATTGGAGGAGGAAGTGGTGGTGAGGCCCCCAAAACCATTATGGGGAATAAATAGACTTTAATGCATTAACCATCTCTTAGGGAGTCTGGAAGCTTAGTGGAGAAACTACTGGATGGTTTGAATGTAGACATTTTGTGTGATATTTTGTTCTAAGATATCTCCTTCATTGACTTCACTCCCGAGGAGACTGTGTGTATGTAACAGTCTAAATAACGTGATGCCAAATTCAATGGTTGCATAAATATTTGTCTCACTCAATGATGGGATAATTTTGGAGGTTTTGTTTAATGGTGAGATTGAAATTTTAAGAAGAGATAACAAGATAACCTTGGTATCCAGGAAAGAATAAATTGAGTTCATTTTCACTTTCGGGCATGATAACCTCAAACTCAGGGGTATAATATCCATTTCAATATAATTATTTCAAGTAAATAAATTTTCAATTGAAATGAATTCTATTCTTTGGTTCCAAGTTTTTATATTATGAATCATTGTTTGATTATCTCATTTGTATATTTGAGTATTTCTCTAAATATGGTTATATAGTGTTATAGCAGTATCTCATTCTAGAATGTGATTTTTTGGTTTCGAGCACTTTAGTGTAAAGTTGTTTTTGGGAAACATTACTACCTTAAACATGTTGGGTTTTGTGCTTTTTCCCTTGAAGTAGTGAAATTTGGGTGAGGATATCCCTTCTCTACAAAGTAATGCAAGTTTGGTTTGTTTATATATAGGTAAATATTTATACCTGGAGATGGGTGTTTGAACAATTAAGACCCGATTAGATTTTATTTTCTGGGTAATCATTTGTAGGATTCTTTATAGGAGAATAACCTTGTAAATGGTTAATCTATTCTAGTCAGTAAATAACTTGGATTTTTGTCTTTAAATAACTATTTATGGACATGAATCATCTGGGTTTTTAGTTATGTTTCACCATCTTACCTATTATGATAATGGGTTTTTGTGTTTTTCTCTGAACGTTATACCTCGAATAGGTTGTCGTTTGTTGGATTATGTCTACACCTTTTTTCATCTTAGTTTTTAGAATATGAAAGTGATTCGATCTTCACTAGGTGATTAATTTTTGACTCCATGTTGTCAACCTAGAACTAGACCTAGATGTGCCATGTTGAGAACCCAATTCATTATAGGACTCTAGGATTTTAGCTGAGCCTTAGGATCACTCAGTTACATTATTTGTATCAGCTGGACTCTGTAAGTGAAATTTAGTTGAAATAATTATAACTTGATTGATAAATGTTACTTTTGATACCTGTATTAATTTGTTTTAAAGATAGTGATAAGCTTGGTGTTTGATATTCTATTGATGACCTTTAACTATATAAATCCACGTTCAGATTTAAGGTCTAGAAAGCCTTATAAGAAATAGGGAGTCAGGAATGAGGTAAATATTCTTGCATAATTAAAGCAATGCAATTTTTGTGGCTTATAGTGTAAATCTCCCTTAGTTAACTTACAATGGCTCCTTAGTTGGGCTAGAATGTGGAATCTTTGCAAAATTATATACCTTACGAGACCGAGTTTGATCCGAAATGACCCCTACTTGGAAGTTATCAACATACTTGGATTCCTTACATGAAATAAATTTGTTTGCATTATAAATGATTGATATTTATTTGTTTGATTAGTTGATTGAAATTTATTGTTTGAATATGGTATAAAGCTCGTTGCTTGTATAATATGGATTCTCGATGAATTTGATTTGGATGTTGTTTTACTATTAAAATCTTATTTTTACTATACTGAGTTAGTGATATATATCGGTTCATCTATACAAACTTAGATTATAATGATAGATTGGGATATCATTGAAGTATGGACTTCTAACTCAAATTAAATTTTATTAATGTAAGTAAGTGGAGTTACTTGACTAATTTAATAGGTTTTATTGCCTTATGTATGTTCTATTATATCTTGTAGTGGTATAATAGAGTGGTGGCTATTGAAGTTGTGTAAATTTTATTTAAATATATATGATTACAGTCATATGGGCTTATATGACTATAATCTTATGAATCTTGTACTTATATTAGTAATAAGTAACTACTTGAATTTCTATTACTTAATTGAGTTATACCAATTAGATAAGAGAGTTTGTAAAATTTTATTAAATGAGACTGCAACCATATTATTCTTTTTATTATTAATGATTGATTAGGATCAATCTCATTGTTTAGAAAACCTTTGTGAGACTTAAATTATTATTTGATTTGATTTATAAGAAAGGATTATTTGTGTTAACTAGTCTTCTCTAGATGGTTTTGTATCTGAATTTATTGTGACATGATAAAAAAACTTGTGTTCCTTCTTTGAACCTTAGAATAATTTCATTGAAAATCAAGGTTTCTTCTATAAAATTATTAAGTAGAGCATGTTGTTCTAAAGAGTTAGTGTTTATCATGATCAGTTCATGTGTATTGACTAATGCTTACAATTTTGCAGATGGACTTCATGAAAGAAGGACGACATGTATAGTTTCATGAATTATAATAAAGATATGAAAATTGAATACATACATGATATAAACGATCTTAAATTGAAAGGCAAGTAATCCCATTATAGAAGTTGTTAAATTGTGAAAGTATGTGGACATGAAAATAATATTAAGTCCCTTACAAGAGTTATATTGTAATGAATCATTATGAACTTATGAATAAGGTTATATGTCCTTAAATGGAAAGAAAGGAAGCACACCTTTAAGGTTGAATAAGTCTTTAAGTGATGAAACTTAATGAAATACTTACAAACTAAGTGCTTATGGTAGATGAAAATGAATGACCTAATATAAGCATGTACAATTGAATATTTTTAATTAAGCTTAAAATAAAGAAAGATTGTGTGCTTATGATGAAATGTTGACTAACATTAATAGTATATGATACTTGATAAAGGTGTGATTCTTACTTACATATTTAACTATATGTAAATGCACCATCTCTATTAATTTGAATCATGAGGAAATGATATCAATTCTTCCCTATAGTGTTATAGAAAAATTTCTTGGCATAATACATAACTTTGTTATTAAGAAACATAGGCTTAATTGCTTAAGCTAAGATAGTATTAAATCTGTAATACTTGAACATGAATAAATATAGTTTTGATTTCCATTTAAGGTAATGATTGACATGAAATCTAATAAAATAATCAATTGTTTTTGGAGAATTAAATATCCTTGGATCAAATAGAGATACTACCTTAGGTATGATTGATTCAAGGAGGAATTGTTGTGAGACGTAGGCTATTGTATCATGATTTAATAATTACCTCGTAACAATAAGATACAATGTTCCAATACATGACCCTTAGTGGGTTAAATCACTAATTACACTATACACTCATATCCCTATAATGACAGTTGTCACTATTTGGATACCATTGCTTACATGTACCCGTCTTGAGTTGCCTCATCAAGAGAATAGATTATGATAGGGTATTGTATTAAGTACAAGCCTTGTTAAAGTTACAAAGAGAGATTGAACCTCATGGATACGCATCCCAATATCAACTTATGATGGCTACATGAATGGAAGTGGTTTGGTAATGAGGTGAATCATTACAAAGATAATTACTTTCCCATAGGCATCATAGGATGGCATAGAGGTACATCTTCTTACAAGTTAATCTGGATTTGTACCTTGTATAAGACTTGTAGATGTTTATAAAATTTATGATTGTAGATCCATATAAATGAATAAGTGATTAAGGTGAGATGAAAAATTCCCAATGATGAGTGTGTCATCATGGAATTGAGCATGGCATACATGAATCTGAAAATTTGTGCAAAGTAGTGTAAGTTGCTGATTACATTGTCTTGATTTTACTATGATCTAAGTTGTTAGATGCCAATGGAATTAATTTGCAGAACCAGGTAGACACTTAGATATCTTCACTTAATAATCATATCCTAATAAATTAAAACTAGAGGTTACATTTGATGTATGGGCTCGTATAGAGCATTGAGGGAGATCGAGTAGGATCAATATACTCTCATGCAGATGCACATGGTTTATGATAGTTATTGGAAATGGATTGCTATAAGATTTATCTTGCATTTAAATATATGGGTATTTAAATCAGCTACATAAATTAAGATTAAAAATAAAAATAAAAATCCTAGATGTAAAGTGACAAAACTGGTTATTACAAAAGCCGTGCACAATCAAGTTATTGTCTACATAAGATCTTAAATTTTCCACTTATGTCATTAAATTTGCAACAACCTTCCACAACTAATTCCCCTTGGTTTTAAATTTTTGCATGTAACTTTTTATCACCACTCTTAACATTTTTGAGTAAGAAACAATAAAGAGCACAATAATAACACAATTTAGCATACTAGATTTGACAACTTTAAGAAGGTCCATTATTGCATAAGAAGTTATTACACTAGACAAATTGCAGAAATATTTGACAACATGTTCTACACTGAATGGATTAGTTGACAGAATAAATGATATTATTGTCTGGAGCTACAAGAAATATGCATATTAATATGTAAACTCTTCTATGTATTCCACCCTTGTTGGAATTTATTCTTCCATTGAAATCACATAGTTGTCTATAATTCTTTGAGCTACCGCTAGGAGAACCTCCATGAATTCAACATCAATTTTTCTTCTTGATGATATTTCACTTCCTTGAGAATCAAATTTTATTTTTCCTTTATTCTTTTCTCCCAAGTGTGCACACAACTAATGATAGTGAGATTTATGCATGTTGGGGTGATAATGTCAGGTGGGATCTACCATTGCAAGTACACCCCAATATTGTATTAAATTTTTTTCATAAAACTTTATTGTGAAGCTAGTTAACATTTAAGAGTGAAGCGGATCAACTAATTCACCGACCCACATTGATTTAGGTGATCCCTCTCAAGATTGGTTGTCTACAATGTATACATTTGTACAGACTGACATAAAGAAAGAGATCTTATTATTAGATATAAATGATGATCATTGTATCAAATGATCAAGAGAAAGAGCTTTGCAGACATTGTAAAAGACCGAGGAGTGAAGTGGAAGTGTTGGGTTAAACTTGTGTGAATTCTTAATAAAGAAAATGATTTACCAGTGGAGTTTTTCCTTCGGGTTTCTCCACTTAAATCTAGTGTCATCTATCTTTGTTCTTGTTTTTATTTACTTTCATATCTTGCTCATTAAGCTCTATTATTTGCTATCTATTTTAAGCTATTTCTTTGTCTAATCGACTGCATATCATAATCTATAATCTTTGGCATTTTAATGGTGGATCTGTAATTTGTTGATTATATTTCCCTGCTAAATCTAACATGGTATCAGAGCCGGTGATTGTGCATGTACATAATTGATCTAGAAGTTTTTAACTTGAAGAGGTGAAGAAGATTTAAGTTTATTTGTGGATCTATGAAATCTTAAAAGTTCGTAGTTGTCTTTAAGCTAACTAGGTTTAAATTTCCAATTCACACCCAAATATTTTATGAAATATTGGCTAAATGGTTGTTAAGATCATGTTTGAACTTCGTATGATTAGATATTTTCTTCAATATATTTTTAGGTCATTTACAATTTAAATCCATCATCATGCAAGCTTATTTTATGTTTTCATGTCATTTATAGTTGTTTGGGTCATTTTTGACTTTGGATCCGAAAGATTTATTTAAATCTAGTTTGTTTGGGGCTTCAAAATCCAGTCTAGTAGTAAAAATATTTTTCTTTTTGAAGCTTGGGCCAATCATTTTGTGCCATATGGATTCACATTTTTGTCTTCCTTTTTATCCTATCCACTTTTTAAAGCTTGGACCAATAAAATTAATCCAAATAGCCTTGTTGTCCTTTTTTCACATTTGTGAAGCCATATCCAGTCTTAGAGTGCCAAGTAGCTTTAATATGACACCTTTTTGTCTTTGTGAAGCACGATCCAATCTTCTAGTGCCATCTAGATTTGCTCTGTCAGTCTTTTTGAATTTTTTTGTTTTTGTGAAGATCTTTTAATTGCGAAGCTTGAGCCAATCATTTTTCTCTAGCTAGCTTCATGTTTTTCAGTCTTCTAAATAGACATTTCTATCTTTGTGAAGCCTGAGCCAATTAGAAGGCTCCATCTTGCTTCATGGTGTCAGTTTTATTATTTATCTGATTGTCTGTCTAGAAACACGAGCCAATAAGGACTTTATGTGTGTCTCCACATTGTCAGACTCGGATTAAGTGTCCTCTTTCTTTTGCAAAAATTTGAGCCAATAGGAAAGCTCCAAGTCACTCAATATTTTACATTGTTAATTTACTTTTAGATTGATTTTGTCATATGCGAAGGGTAAACCAATAAAATTTCTCCAAGTATCATTTATTTTGCATCTCTCATATTTATGAAATATAAGCCAATAGAATTGCTCTATATTTTGCATTTATCAGTATTTCATTTGTGGAAGTGGTTGTCTAATTAGAATTTTCCACCTATTCACATTTTTTAGTCTTGTGAAAAGTGAGCCATTTAAAAGGCTCCATGTGTCCTCAGTTTTCTTTAACTATTTTGGTTTCACTGTGAAATGAAAACCAATAGCATTTGGACATGTACATCACTTTTTTCACACTTTTCAGTCTTTGTTAGACTTGTGAATTGTAAGCCATTTAAAATGTTTTACGTATATTTTTGTTGGAGTAGTCTTTTTCAGATTTGCAAAGCATGAACCAATTGATTTTTGACATGTATATTAATCTTTTTTAATTGTGTTAGCCTTCACAAGTGTCAGGGTGTCAGTATTTACTTTGGCTTAGCCACTTAAATTGTGACACCTATCTTATAAATTTTTTTGAGACCTAACTTTATTTTAAGTTTGGTTTATTTTGGGGACTTTAAGCCCACTCAAAGCTATCTTTTTAAAGTTTGGAGGAAATTTGTGGAGGGTTATCAAAGAGGTCAAGAGAGAAGATTTGTGGAGGAGGAGGAGAAGCTTATATTCAACACCGCATGGTGCGCTTGTTAATTCAATTCCTTCTCCGTATGATGAAGTCACCCGCATGATGATTCGCTACATATCCTTGGAAGCGGGTTTATTCTTGTCCCTCGCCAAGCACCTTGTCTTTTTGAATCACTTTCGTAGGAGTAGGTTGGTTTGCTTCCCCACTATCTGTTAAAATCTCTTGAGCGCTCCATTTTGGAGTTCGTAAGCATACCCGGCGGTTCCCCTTCACCAAGGGCTTATTCGCTTATTCACAAGACCGCCTTATCAAATTCCCGGTCTCCTTCCTCTCCCGGCCTGGCTTTGTTGGGCTCCGTGGCTGCGCCATCCTGTCTCCCCTGCTGTCCCTGCTTTGTTGCCCGCCCGCCTCCGGTCTTTGATGCCCCCATGCAGCTGCTCATGCTTCTCCTTCTTTCCTCCCGCTTTGCCCCCTGCCACCCACACTGCTGTCTCTACTTCTAAACGTGTCACTGGGGGGCTTCAGGAGACTCAACCTTGAGTCTACTGCCGAGGGGATGAACCTTTGGATGACATTGCTCGTGATCTGCATTGAACATTAGTAGTGCCGCCCCCAGCGGCACCAACGGATAACCCTTCTAGAAGATTGGAGGCCTTAGAGGCTTTGAGCTTAAATTTGAAGGATGTGGTAAAAATCTTGCTAAGCAAAAAGGCAAAAAAAGCATTGAGGGAGAAGGGAGCATTGGCACATAGCTGACTTGATGAAATATACAAAAATCGACCTCTCCTTGACTCCCGCCTTGGGAAAACGAAGACTAGGCATGAGTATAATATTGCAGCATTCAGGGGCCATAGAGGAATTCATCGAAGGTCATGCAAGAAGTGTTTCACATCTCAGCGGTGTCCCGATTACTCTTTGGGGCAATGAGAAAGAGAGTAAAAGAACCAGAGAGGAGCTCGATAAGACGGAGAACATTTGCTCATATGACCACACCGGGTATGTATCATGCTTGGAAAAAGTAAAGATGAGTATTGATCAAGCGGCCAAGAAGTAGTCCAGTTTTACTACGCTTCTTGGGCCGTAGGCTTCTTTGTTTTGTTGCCGTTGTTTTTTGTTAAGTCTCGTTTGTGGTTGTTTCTTGGCTTCGGTGTTCTTTTCTTTGTAACTTTTGTGCTTTGATACAGCTTCTCTGCTCCTCTCTCTTATTCAGGCTTTTAGGCCTCCTTTTGTACACAAGGGTATAGTCCCTTTCAAAAAACTATTTACCAATATTAAAAAAAAAAATCTATCTTTTTAAAGTTTGGAGAAAAATTCACCAAGTGTCTATTCTATTTGTTAAAATTTTTAAAAGTCGCTTAGTTTGACTAAGAATTTGATTTCACATTGTGTAAGAGTGTGAAAAAGTGACCCAATTAATTTATCACACATTTTTATGGTTCCCTTTTAATAAATTGTCTTCTAACTTATTAGCTGCATTATGAAATGCGAGCTAATTAAAAAGTGACATGTATATTTGTGTTTCCTGTTGTTAGTCTTGTCATAGTTTTTTGACATGTGTTTATTTTTTTACCATTTCCGACCGAAAAGGAATTGAGTTTAATTTTTAAATCTTTCGCATCTACCCGAGGATCCATTTTAAAGATGTCACATGCCTCTCTTGATATTATTGATTGGTGCTACATGTTTTCCCAAGTATTGGCTATTTTATAATTTATTTTTATTTGTTAAAGTAGCTCATGTTGAGCTCGTGTAGCTCTTTTTTTATCTCACCCCTTCGATTTTCTAAATAACTCGTCAAGCTATTGTATCTTGATCACCCAAGCTCGGTTATCTTCCATTTAACCTAACCCCTGACCAAGCTCTATATAATTGATCTTAAATTTGTTGAAATCAAGTTATTTTTTAAATAAATTTGAGATGTTTGTATTCATATAACTATTAAAAACATGTGTAGCTAGATTTTTGTCTCTTCTTGGCTTCCTTGATATTGTATCTTTCTCCATTTCCATCTGAGCATTAAAATGGCTAGTTATGCCTATTTTTCGATGGATAAGTCTAAAATTTTGAATGGAACAATATAAAATTTGGAAAGTGTGTTTAAAAGCCTATTTATTGGCTAGGAAGCTTTGGGATCTTGTGACTGGTATATAAACATGTCTCACGGGGAGAAAAGCTACTCCTAAAAACCGAGTCCTCTCTCGAGATCTCAAGAAGCTCTATCCATTTATTACAAAGAATTAATGATGAATTCTTGATGCATATAGGCCATATGGACTTGCTGCAGATGCATGGAAGTAATTAGAAACCATGCATGAAGGCAATAGGTTGTCTAAGATCATTAAACTAGTTTTAGATTTGTTTACAACACCCATGAAGGGGATGAGAAAATTGTCAATTATTTACCTAAAATTAAGAAGATTAAAGCTCAATTAGATGGCCGTAACTGTGAATTATTTCAAGATAAGATTTTTACTTTATAATTCAGATTAATATTCATGAAAAATTTAGACATTACATCTCGCTTCTTAATTCTAAGTATCAAAATGAGAATGATCTTCCTGATCTAGACACTTTGTCTTCTTTGTTGATTCAAGAAGAGAGAGTCGTGGAGAAATTTGATTCAAAAGAGAATGCTTATCAATATCTATTCTCAAAGAATAATAAGTCTTCTCATAATATAAATAACAACAATAAAAATAAGAAGTCTAATATTGGAACTAGATTTAAATCAAATTCTAAGACTAATTCTGCTAAGAACAATTAGAAATTTAAAGTCAAATTTAATGGAACTTGTAATAAGTATGGAAAATTTGGGCATATAAAGTCTGATTATAGAGTAAAATGTTACAAATAATCTAAGAATGTTAACATTAACAAGCCTAATAATCATAAGAAAAATCAAAAGCAAAATCAAGAAAATGTGGTTGAGAAGTCTATTGCCTTGTATACTGCCCTTTCATCTTTAAATGATAATGAATGGATTCTTGAAAGTGGTGCCTCTAGACACATGACTTATACTCTGGTATCCTCTAAGATGTAGTTAAATGTGAAGATAATATCTATCTAAGAGATAACTCTATCATTAGATCTAAAGGCAATGATAAACTATCAAATGGTGTAATTAGGAATATCTTGTATGTTCCTCAATTGAAAAAGAATATTTTTTCTTTCTCTCAGATAACCAAAGAAAAATATAAATTTATTTTTCTTCAAGATAAGTGGTATGTAAAAGATAAGTTTAAAAATGTTATTACTTCTATCATTGAAAAATGGTTTGTATATCTTTGATGGTTTTTTGTCCGAGTCTTGATTTTCTTCCTCTTCTAGGAATGATATTCAACTTTGGCATGAAATAATTTCCCATGTAAATTTCAAAATTTTGTACTATATGTCTAGACTGAATCTTGTTGTTGGTCTTCCTAAGGTAAAGATAAGTCATGAAACTTGTGGAAGTTACCACGTGGTAAACAACATGTTGAACCATTTCACAAACATCATGATCAAAATTCTTCTCAGTTATTATAACTAATTCATAGTGATGTGAGAGGTCCACTTGAGGTTACTTCTCTCAGTGGTGATTTTTATGCTGTTTTTTTATTGATGATTACTCTAGAGTGACTTGGTCTTATTTTATCAAGAAAAAGTCTGTTGTCTTGGTTAAATTTTAGGAATTTAAAGATCTAGTTGAAAATACTTCTAATACAAAAATTAATAGAATTAGGACTGATAATGGAGGTGAATATGTCAACAAAATGTTTTATGAGTTTTGTGTGTCATGTGGGATTCAAAGAGAATTGACTACTCCCTATTCCCCTCAGCAAAATGGCATTGCAGAAAGAAAGAATAAGACTATCTTAGAAATGGCTAGGACTATGATTTATGCATCTAATGTGCCTTTGTTCTTATGGGCTGAAGATATGAACACTGTTGTCTAAATTATTAATAGATTACCTACTAAATCTCTTTACTAAACTAATACTCATGAGGTATGGAAAAAGAAAAAACCAGACATTTCAAACTTAAGAATATTTGGTAGTCCTAATTCTATCTTCATTCCAAAAGAAAAAGGAATAAGCTTGATCCAACCTCTTTCTCTTTTATTTTTGTTGGTTATGGTTGTAAAACTAAAGGATTGAGATTTTATGATCCATTTAAGTATGAAATTGTTGAAAATAGAAATGTTCAAGTCTTAGAGAAATATCTCTCTTATGCTTCTCATGAACCCTCATCTCTGCTCTAGATATAATAATCCTCCTAATAACATTATGGAAACATAAGTTCAAGAGCCTGGTTATCTTGATCTTGATATGATGGATATTGAGGGGGAATCATTCTAAAATTTCTTGCAACCTAATATTCTTAGATGGGCTAAAAATCATGTTCAAAACTCTCAACCTTGATAGTCTTAGAAAACTAACTAGAAGTCAACATGCTTATCATTCCTTTATGAACCTCTATGAGGTAGAACCACAATCCTTTGAAGAATCATCTCAAGACTATAGATGGCTTCAGGATATGAAGGATGAATAAAATCATTTAATCAAAAATGACACTTGGGAACTAGTCCCTCCTCATTCTAAGAGAAGCATTGTAGGATCTAGGTGGTTGTTCAAAATAAAATATAACTCTCTAGGAGATATTGAAAAGTTCAAGGAAAGGCTGGTAGCTCATGGTTTCACTTAGAAACTAGGAATTGACTATGTTGATATTTTTTCTCTGATTGCTAAGATGAGCACTAATAGTATTATTCTTGCATCGGATGCCCAATATCGTTAATAGATTCACTAAATGGATATTAAAAATGATTTTTAAATGGTGACTTAAAAGAAGAAATCTATATAAGCTAGCCTCAAGTCTTTGAAGTACATGGAAAGGAACTTTATGTATGTAAGCTTTAAAAGTCTTTGTATGGTATTAAGTAATCTCATAGAGCTTGGTATGCTAAAATTAACCGTTTCTTTAAGGATATTAGTTTTTCTAACTGCTATTCTGATAATGATTTATTTTTTAAATTTTAAAACAATCATATTATCATTATTGTCTTGTATGTTGATGATCTTCGATTACTAGTAGTGATAGAAATTTAATTGTTAGAATCAAAGACATGTTAAAACAATGTTTGAAATGCTTGATTTAAGTTTATTAAATCATTTTTTTCACATGGTTATATTTAAAGATTATAAGTTTATTATTGCATCTCAATGTCGGTATGATATGAATTTTCTTAGAATATTTAACATGATTCACTGTAAGCCTATCATCACTCCTATTGAAGTTGGTGTTAATCTAGACCCTAAACTTGTTAGAGTAGGTATTTACCTTAGCTCATGTTCACCTAGGTACTTTATTTACCTTTATTATATTTATCCTCACCCACTTATGTGTGTGGATATTTATTTTTATTTTTTAGATATTAGGATATAGTATTTAGTTGTTAGGTATAGTTCTTTCATTGATCTATGGTATTGACTAGATCCTTGATGTCTAGTTCTCTCTTAAATCTATTGTCTTGACTAGTTATTTCCTTGATTTATTACTTGATCTACGACCTTGAATGGTTCTTAGATTGTTATTCCTTTCCTATATAAAAAGGCCCATTCTCATTGTAATTCATTGAGTTCCATAATAATATATGATATAGTTGCTCATTTGTTTCCAAAGGTTTTATGTAACGTTATTACGGTGAATTATTTTCATCTTATTGATCATGGTGTTTGATTAACATCTGTGTTCTTAGCTTGGTATGATCGGTTATTGTTCCTTTTATGGTATCAGAGCATGAGATTACTATTGACATCCGTCTGTAAGTTTTATTTTGTAAATAAATTATTTTTATATTCATATATTTGAGATTTGGTCATATTTTTTTGTTCCATGTAGTTTTATTAAAAACAGAGGATTTCATTAGACCTAGAAGGTGGCAAAACCCTAAGATCGACAGTCAAGTTGACCATTTCTTGAGGCATTGATTTTTTTGTTGTTGCAGAGAAATGCTTTGGTTTACCTCGAGATACATGCCAGTAAGAAAGGAATGTAGGAAAGTAGTTTCGGGTTTCATCCCATTAAAATCCTTAGCCCCTGGTCATATGGTATGGTCATATGAGGGCTTAGATATTATGATTCCTACTAGTAGGTGCTCAACTCCAGCCCCCTTTAACTTTTTTTTTTTTTGTGTTGAAGGAAAGACCATTTTATTTTGTTTTAGTGGGAACTAAAATAAATAACAAACCATAATATTGAAAAGCTTCTAACTTTTGATCAGTAACTCAGTTTTGAGTTTTATTTTATGTAAAAGTTCTTATTTTTTTGTGATGTTTCCATTGGAAATATTTATTTTGAGAATTGAACTATAATTATAAAGTGCCATATTGTAACACACACTCTTTATAAAGTGCCAAATATGGAAGAGTGTTATAATCAATTGTAGATGTAATTTTCGCTAAGCTTGATGTCCTAAACTTTTGGGAGTTGCATTATTGTATCTATAATGGATTATAAGAATGATATGATTTTATTTGAAGTTTGTGGAATTTAAGAGGATATTATAAAAATTTTGGAAGAAAATAGATCTCTCAAGAAGCAAAATTCTCTTCTATAATCACTCATTCACGATGAGGATACACTAATACACCGCCACACAAAAACTCGCTAGCCTACATCATGACAATAATATTTTGGATAGCCATGTCCATGCTCCTAGTCCACTTGTAGTTGTTTCTCTTGTACCCACTGACATTGATATGCTATTCTTTGAGTCTGTTACTACTCTTGATGCTCCTAAGGATTGAGGCTTGTTACTGCATGTTCTTCCACATACTCGTGCCTATTACAAGTAACACATGTTGTGTATTGTACTTTTTCTCATATGCATATATTTTTGAGAAACATACCACTACATTCAATTATCGCATGTTCTATTCTATGGGTTTCACTAGCGAAGGTATTGTTAGACATTCATAATGTATTATTTCCCCTATTCCACATATTAAGTGGAATTCTCTCCATGACATTGATTTTCGATCAGATACTTCATTGGGATCACACATTGACAAAGCTCCTATTTTTGTTTGCTCACCTATTTCTGAGGATCATGAGCAACACATGAGTTCTGCAACTTCACTCGGGCTTGAGAAACCTAAGACTTCGATTTGTCGACATTGTTAACCCGACACACATTCTGATGTTCCTTTGTATGCACCCATTGTGAATTTTTCACCAAGTCATATGCAAGCATCTTCTTCATCCTTCCATGTTGATTTGGTGTGGATATCTCGATCACTTGTGGTGGTGACATAGGCATTTGTTGAGAGGACTCTAGAGGCACGATCCTCCACCCTTCATCCTATTGCTCCACTTTCTATACCTTTTGAATTGTAATGCTTCTTGTTTTGAGCATTTTTCTTTAGTAGGTGTAGTGTATCTCTCTTATTTGTTGAGATATTTTATATCTGTATTTTTGACACTTTTAGGCATGTTGACAATCTCTCTTATGGGAGAACTAATGCTGGTGAAGCCCAATGTTATTTTTTCGTTGTTCGAGTAGTTGATTTTGGGAAACTCATACAGATTTGTGGCATCACTCCACCCATTCAACAATATGGGAGGGTGTGGTGTTGATCCTACTTCTTCGGGTTTTGTGTCCTTGCCTTGTTGCTTTGGTTATTATTCTTGGATCATGGCACACCTATTTGCAGTAGTTGATCAAAATATTTTTGGTGTTTTTTTACACTTTTGACATCACACCATTACAGTCTCCTTATATGGAGTTATTTTGGTGAAGCCCAATATCAGTTGTTTTTATTTTTGTGATCAAGAAGTGGATTCAAACCACAGCACACACAAAAATTCTTGAGCATTGTACGAGTTTTTGAGCTGAGATTTTGGGATACCTTGTAGTAGGTTTTTACTCTCTTTAATTTGTTGTTATTGATTCGGGTACCTTGTGTTGTCCCTTTTTCCTAGTTATTGTAAACGAGTACCTCATCAAACCTAGTTGTTGGGACTCATACTTTGTGGACATCCAATTTTATTTTGGCCCCTACTTCACTTGAGGGGGATGTTAGAGTAGGTATTTACCTTAGCTCATGTTCACCTAGGTACTTTATTTACCTTTATTGTATTTATCCTCACCCAATTATGTGTGTGGATATTTATTTTATCTTATTTAGATATTAGGAGATATTATCTAGTTGTTAGGTGTAGTTCTTTCCTTGATCTATGGTATTGACTAGATCCTTGATGTCTATTTCTCTCCTAAATCTATGGTCTTGACTAGTTATTTCCTTGATTTATGGCTTGATCTACGACCTTGAATGGTTCTTAGATTGTTATTCATTTCCTATATAATAAAGGACCATTCTTATTGTAATTCATTGAGTTCCATAATAATATATGATATTGTTGCTCATTTGTTTGCAAAGGTTTTATGTAAAGTTATTTTGGTGAATTGATTTCATCTTATTGATTGTGGTGTTTGATTAGCATCTGTGTTCTTGATTTGGTACGATCTAGTTATCATCCCTTTTAAAACTAGCTTATGCTAAGTTTGATCATACTCTGTATAGGTAGCTAGTTGGTAGTCTAATTTATTTGACTATTAATAGCCCCGATATTTCTTATACGATTGGAGTAGTTTCAAGATTTATGAAAGAACCTTATGAGGATCATTGGAAAATAGAAACAAGGATTTTGAAATATAGCAAAGGAACAATCAATTATGGTCTTTTTTATTCTTCTTGTAATGATGGAAAATTATTTACTTATTGTGATTCTAATCATCTTTGGTGATCTTTGTGGATAAGAAGTCTACTTCTAGATATATTTTAAAGTTGGGTGTAGGTTCCATCACTTGGACTAGCAAAAATCAACTAATAGTGTCTATATCTTCTACTAAAGCAAAGTATAAAAGTGTTATAGAAGATGAAAAAAAATCTATGTGGTTGAAAAGACTATTGGATGAGCTGTACATAGGTGTAAAAAGGAGTACTACTCTTCTATGTGACAACTAGAGCTACATTGATCTTGTAAAGAATCTAGTTCAACATCAAAGGACCAAGCATATTGAAGTTCATATGAACTTCATTAGAGAGAAAGTCATGAATGGTGATATTGATCTCAAGTTCTGTTCAATTGAAGATCAAGTTACATATATCTTCACAAAACTATTATGTTCTATAAAGTTATAAAAATTTAATGCCTTATTGGGCCTATCAGAGTTTCCCTTCAGGGGTAGTGTGCATGATAATGCCACCTCTTAATGGCCTATTGAAAACTTCTAATAATTCCTACAATTTTTAGTAAGTAAATGTGTCACATTCTATGAAGTTACTTGTAAATCCCAATGAAGCTTTAGTTATGGGTATGCCTTAGTTTATAAAAGGATGCATAGTCTGATGTAAGTATTCATATGTAAAACACTATTCTTAAGAATTTATGTATGGGAAGATCTCGTATATTTCCCTTGTTTGCATGTTATCCCTGAATCACTGTTGCTGATTAAAGGTTATGAAAATCCTTTTGCATTAAAAGGTAAAATTGACATGTCTAATTTGTCTTCCCACTTAACATCAAGGGGGTGTTGGGGTGATAATGTCAAGTGGGATCTATCACTTCCAAATACGCCCCAATATTGTATTAAATTTTGTTCATCAAACTTTATTGTTAAGGTCTTTCACATTTAATAGTGAAGCGGATCGACCAATTCACCCAATCACATTGATTTGGGTGATCCCTCTCGGGATCAGTTGTCTACAACATATAAATTTGTACAAACTAATAGATTGAGATCTTATTATAAGATACAATCAATGATCATTTTATCAAATGATCGGAAGAAAGAGATCTGCAAACATTATAAACTTAATTAACTTTTATTAAACATAAAATTTTTGCTAAAGACATTAGATTTGACTATTTATACGTGGGAAAACATATATAATTAAATATATATATCAATGCAACAATCATATAAATAATGAACATTGAAATAATTAGTCACAATTATTTCTTTCATATTAAAAAATCATTAAAGGAATTCAAAATGATTACCTAAACTATACTAAATCAAACCATTACGATTTAAAAAAAATGAATATGCGACTTGTGTTTTACAACTAGGGATAGATGCCACCACTTATGGGAAAGAATAAACACATGAAGGAGAATGAAAAATCCACAAAAAATTAACTAGAGAGACACATAGAAGGGATAAAAAGGGAACCCGTTTAATAGAGACGAATACAAGAGCTACGGTAGAACATAAAAAGGGTTTTCTGAAAGAATAAAAATTGTAAAGGGGATTACATTTTCTTCGGTTAGGGAAGGACAAAAATGTGGTTTAAAACGTGATTTGACAAGGGGATGAAATGGAACTATAAAGGTGGCGGAGGGAAAGGCAAGGATGGATTTGCACAAAACACAAGAACTAGGTGAATACAGAGTGACTAAAAGTTCCCACCATCAACTAAGGTACACATACAATAACATAGATTATTTTGATAAATACCTATTTTAGTAGTATCTAAAAGTATTACGTGCTGATAATGTCTATGAAAGCTCCATATTCTCTACGAAACAAAATTTCTATGAGACCCTATACGCAACCTCTTTTGATTGCCTCTTTTGATTTTGTCTTTTGTGTGCCTCCTCTGAATTTTAGATTTAGAAAATATGGTTGGGATTCCTACACTCGTACCTATGATATATCCATAATTAATATTTTTTGCCTTATTTTTCTCTCCCCAAATGAGATTATAATCACTGCCCCAACTTTCCCTTAAACAAAAAGGCAGGATTCAAATACTCAAATCAATACTTTAGTGTCTCTGCGCGTGTTGTATTCTGATTTCAAGAGCTACTTTTCTGTGATTTAAAAATAAAAAATAAACCCTAATATATATTTCTCTGGGGTATTTAATTTTTTTCCAATGCATTCCATGAAAGAAATTCCCAAAGCTAAAAAATTAGGGGGATTGGAAAATTTTAAAATTTGAATTTCCCTTTCGTAAAGTGAAAGTGCGGGATTTTTAAATTTTAAATATTCACTTTTAATGTGGGGGAATTTGCATATCAAAATTTTAATTTACGTATCCATCATTAATATTTGAATTTACCTCAGGTGATAACATGGGATACATGGAAATAAAATTTATTAATTTTACTTTAGAAACGAGTGGGACAATGACAATTGTTTCTTTGTGAACTCACGGGACAAAAAAATATTAATATAAGCATAATAAAAAATAAATTAGAAAATAGAAGTGAACATTTGTAAACAAAGGTTTAAAGTTTAAGAGAGTGATATACACACATTTATTATTAATTTTAATTGAATTCGAATTCGATATTTTTAATATAGTGCGCGTTAATTTAAAAAAATATTCCAATAAAATGTGACACATGGAAAGTTTGAACCAGTTAGTTAGGAAACTATATAATTGACACATTTATTAAGAAATTTTTAATTAGCAATAAAATTAACAAATAATTTTAACCTATAAAAATCTGCCATATTAATTTGTAAATGTCATCCACTAAAATGTTGACACGTGGCATAAAATTTCTAATATATCTTGTGGTCATCAAAATTTTGGTGTTAGTCACGTTTTACTCTAGAAAAAATAAAACATAATTTTCCACTTCACAAGAATTTGAGAGCAAATTATAGATAGAAAAGAATTTAGCAACTACTAAGCTCCATTAGAATGATTTTTTGAACACTGATTAAAAATAATAAATCCTTAGCTTTTATAGGGCACTAGGATATTATTTTCAATATGTGTTAGTGAAAAAAATTTGCATGTCTTATGCTTTCTACCTATTTGTCAAAGAGAATCCTAACTTCCCTTCGACACTTTTGATATTGATCATGATACTGCTAACTATATTATGGACATTATTATATTTTTGATTTAGTATGGTGTTAGATGTCGGATCATGGATTATTGTTGACTCGATTCATATATGATGCATGATGGCTGTTAAAGACATTTTATATAGATGTTGACATGCTGTTGTATATGGTTATATATATATTTATGGATGTTGTTAGGACATGTGATATTTGGATATATTGAGTAGACCGAGAAAATTGAATTTAAAATTGATGATTATATAGTTGCTGATGAAATTGAAAGTGATATTGTTGATTATTTGGATGTTGTTGTGATTCATATATATATTGATGATTTTGAAATTATATTCTATTCATTTGGATGTTCGATATGACCACAAGGCCGAAGGGGTATTTATATTGTGCGGGTTAAAAATATCACAACAAACATCGAGGGATTGGAGACCAACCACATTGGAATTCTAGATGAATTCAACAAGGTCACCATGACAACTAGTATTTGTTTGTGTGTGTTGTTTGTGTTAGGGATTCCTATGGGGGGGTCACCTTTAAATGTGACAAAGGAATCTTATGCATTTCTTTTATTTTGGTCCCTTTTGTTTAATGTTTGCATGTGTTTATTTTTTGGTGCTTTACCCTTTTTCATTAGTTATCAAATGTTGTGTTTATGTTGTGAATAATCATGTTGTTAAAATAAAAAAATCAATATGTCATAAGAAAGTAATTAGTGAAGTGGTTGGATTTTGTATTAAATGTTGTAAGTATGTGTAAGTGACCTTGTAAGTGATGTGTAAGTTTACTTCTGAGTGTGAAACACTCGACCTTCTTAAAAATTCGAATTTGTCCTTGGAGGCTGATTTTGGAGGCTTGTGGGACAAGTAAAACTTGTCCCATACCTCTTAAATTTATTTACCAACCATACCTATGATTGGAGGGTTGAATTTAAAACTCATTTATGGATTTTCATATGACTAATTATAGGTTTTAATTGCACTCTTCTTACATTTTATTAAATTCGGTCCTTATGCGGTGTGGGTGTTTTGGAGTGTGTAAGTTTATTGTCATATTATTCACCCACCTCTTTATTGTGCATTAGAGAATGAATTCAAATTTTGTGTTGGAGTTGAGGATGTGTGATGTGGCATCCTACATGGATCCACCTCATCCTCTTCTCTTGCCTCCTCTATAAAATTAGAACTTCCTTCTTTGTTTTGGGTTGTTGAACATTTTACATACTTGCTTTTGGGTGAATTTTTGTTGTGTGGAGCTCTTACTTTTGGAAGGAGATTGGAGACCGTTGCATGCTTGTTGGTTGTTGATTTTGGACTGTATTTTTGCATTAGAAGGAGCTTGCTGTTTTGAACTTGCAACAAACTCCATCATGGAGAGGTAAGATCTTGGCTCTTGGAAATAATATTCTTTTCCATTTTATGAATATGTAAATGATGGTATAATTGTTATTGTTGTGGACTGTGGGTAGATGTCCTAGGAATGGTGTAGGAGAAGACTATGGGGTTTATTATGTGGGAGGAACAAGTGTGTTTTAGGGAGGTATAAGGGTGGAGGGAGTTGGGATTTGGGTTCCACCTTAAAAATAAATAGCTTGAATTTATTTACTCATTATGGGGTGCCATAAGAGGTTGGGGAGGCATAAGGAAATGTGAGGAATAAGGGGTACTTGGGGAGGCATAAGGAATGTTAGGGTTTTGATATATTATATTTTGGTGGTTTGTAACTCAGGTGGTGATACCCATTTCCCCATTTGGGAGGCATAAGAAGCATCCCCCATAGTTCTTGCTCCTTTGGCTTGCATGGTGAAGCCTGATTTTTGTGTGATGTCTTTCATGTGGTTGCAAAAATGTTGTTTTGTTTTGGACTGTGTTTTTAATTTGAAATGTGCTTATTGAAAGATTGCTTTGTGATGTGGAAGCCTGTTGTTTCCATGAGTTGAAATACATTTCTTATTGCATTGTGGTTGGGGATCGGGGGCCAATGAAGAAGGATGGCTTCTCCTTTCATTAGATGTCTTGGTTGGGTGGAGAGTGTTGCCTTTCCCCTACCTTTTTGTGATCAAAATTGGAAGAAAGAGAAGAATGCATGTTGTTGTTCTAGAGTTGAGAAAAGATAGTTTGACAGTCCCTTGTGAAATGAAATCTCATTGTAACCTTTCCCACTTGAAGTGGATGACCTTGTAAATGTTTGTAATGGAAAGATGTTGTATTGACTACAAGTGGAAATTGGAAATGTAAAAGAGTTATACTGTATGCTGTTTTGGAAAGAATGTTAAATAATGATACTTTTTTGTATCTTGTATTTTCAAAGTAAATGGAAAGGAGGTTGTATGAGTTTCATTGAAATTATTGGAAGTACTTATCTTGTTTATATGATATTATGCAATGAGAAATTTGTGTTTTTCATGCACTAGGAAGTCCTTATTTTGAAAATGGAAATGTGCAACACGTGAAAAGAAAATGTATTACTACGCCCTATGTTAATAAATGATTTTGGAAGGATTAAAAGAAAGAAGTTGTAAAATTACCTTTGGAAATAAATAAATGAATGAAATACATTTCTCAAATTGCATTGTTGTATTTGAATCTGATTATTTCAATGTATTGGAATCTCTACTTGAAAGAAGAAAATATGTATGAAGGATAGTGTAGAACTCTGTCTTTGAAATGTGAAAAATTGAAATCAGTATTGCATTTTGGTCTTGAATGGTTTGTTTTGAATCAACCAAATGTGTTAGATTGGAATTGGAATGTATCCTAAATACTTGGAAGAAGAAATGGAAAATAGACACATTAAGATTTGATCCCTGTTATTTGTAATTTTAAAACTGGCAATTAATTAAACCAAAAATACATGTTCAAACCTGCAAGCAAGAAATAACAATGAAACATTAAAATTGAACATGTTAGGGTGTAAACAAGTTCAAATTGACTAAAACACTTAAGGAAATATTTCAAAACTTAGCAAAATCAGGCTCAAACCGTTTTGCAGTCATTTTTCTGTCAATAAACGGAAATGCTCAAATTTGTAAGTCAATCAGACAAATTAAACCTTGAATCCTTCCTTAAATCCATTTAGGAACAATCCTCCATGTCTATTTGACATGTTGAGAGAGGAGGAAGATCAAATTGAATAAATCTAACAAGTTAAAATTTACCAGTTCACACTGTAAAATCCTATAGGATGTTTTCTTAAAATTTACCCCTTAAAAATTTATCAAAAATAAAATTTAATAAGCTTGGTGCAAAGAGGACGTCGATATATTTCCAGAAATTCCTCTTTTCCCCAAACCAAGCTCTCTATCAAAAGTTATGGCCTTCTGAAGTTTTCTTCCTTGGCATTGAAATTTTGGGAAAAATTTCCTTGGTGGGCCTGTGGCCCAAATTTTTCCTTTGGGACTTAGGAAAATTTTTGGGAAAATTTTCAAAATTTTCTCCACCACCCTGCTAGCCTGTAGCCAATCAGAGGCTGCCATGTGACACCATGAGGTGCCAGCAGTGGGACGGATCCCCTTTTTAACTTAGTGCTTTCAAAAAAATTGTGAAAATTTTCCAAGTTTTCCCCACCGGCCCACAACCAATCAGGTGATGCCACATGGTGTCATGAGGCATCGGTGGAGGAATGGGTTCCTTTTTGTCCTTCGCGTCTTAAATTTTTTTGTAAAATTTTCCAAGTTTTTTCTCCGCTGCTCCGCTAGCCCGCAACTAATCAAGTGATGCCATGTGGCGTCACGACGAATCGGCAGAGGAATAGGTTCCTTTTTTTCCTTCACGTCTTAGAAATTTTTGGAAATTTTTCCAATTTTTCTTCACTGCTTCATTGGCCTGCAACCAATTAGGGGCTGCCACTTGGTATCGCAAGGTGCCGACAGAGGCTTGGGTCTCTATACCCTCTTAGCCCTTCGGGCGTTAAGTCATTATTCTCTCGCTACTGCACCTTCCCCGTGTTGGCCTAGGAGATGCCACATGTCCTTTATGGACCTATGGGAGTTTGGATGCAAAGAGAACTTTTCACCCCGCATGGGAAAATTTGTAAATGTCTCCCGCCACCCCGCCTTTCCTCATTTTTCCCCACGCTACCTTAGGGAGTGCCACGTGTCCTTTACGGACCCGCGGGAGCATGGGTGTAAATTTAATTTTTCCCCACATGGTAAAAATTTTCCCAATGTCTCCCCATGGTCCTTGCCAACCTGCCCTTTGGGAAAATTTTCACCCCTAGGCCCATAAGCCCGCTCTTGGGAAAATTTTCACCCCAAGGCCCGTTGGCCCATAACTTGAAAAATATGAGGAGTTAGGAGGACTTATTTATATCACTGGAAAGGTGAGGAAATTTCCTATCCAATGGGAGTAATTTAGGAAAAAATTTAATGTGTTAAGTATGAGAAAAATCAAGTTGAAACTTTAATCCTATTAGAGAATGGGTATGGTGAGGAATTTTCCCTTTGAACCTATTTGGAACTTCTAACCCTAAATTTTGGACCTTATGACCTCTAATAATTATTAATAAAAGGAAAATATACTCTAGTAGATTTGAATTGTTCCAGAACCTATTAGTGACAACTATTGTCTTGTAACTTAGTTGTAGATTCTTTTAAACAAAAAAATTATTCCATATTTTTTCTAACTAAACCTAGGTTGTTCATGGGTCTTAAGTGGGTTGTTTTAATGGGCGTTACACCTAGAGTCTTCTAGAATCTATAACTCCTAGGTTTCCTTTCCATCTATGTAAAAACTATCTCTATAGCTTTGTATCACTATTATTTTTCCTTAATTATAATCGTATCATATTGTTTATACAATACCTTCCATAGCCTAAGTGCGGAACTACATACCATTGAAAGGGATAAAAATTCTATATTTATTTTAATGTTTTTGTGTCTAACACATAATAATTATAAATGGTTCGTATTAAATAAAATGATTTGTGGTCGTTAAGCTCAAATGCTTACGTAAAAGAATGATTGTATAGAAACTAGGATAAATAATTTTGTATTTTGAATGTAGTACTAGAATAACAAATCATGTAATATATATTAGCGGTTCTAGACATTTTTCATAATATATTTCGATGATAAATATGTGAGAAATTGACAATTTTTATTATCGAAAGAAATGGAGGTCTTTGCATGGTTAGGAAGAAATATGGTTATTAAAAATGTGTGCAGGGTGCTCATACAACATCATAATGTAAAGATGTGTCATCTTAAATGTCCTTAGGGAAAGATGCATTGTGTATATAGCATTATGTCCTAAAGGATGAATTTAAAGTACAATTATGTTTTTTTCATCGTAAAAACATTTTGTTCATATTAACGATCGAGGATCACACCTTTGCATCTTTTCTTCGTTATACACATCGGTGGGCATCAATGAAAATATTAAGAATCGCTAAGCTTCTTTACTTTTAAAAATAAATCTATATTAGTGGCCGCTAGGCTCAACTGAGTCTTAATTTTGAAAATAGAGATTAAAAAATAGTTCATATTAAAGAAAATGCTTAGCAGACGCTAATCTCAAACACTTAAAAAAGGAATGATTGTACGGAAACTAGGCTAAACAATTTTTTATTTTGAACATAGTGCTAGAATAAAAAATCATAGTAATAGATATTAGTTGTCATTAAGCATTTTCCACAATATATTTCGATGATAAATATGTGAGAAATGGAAAATTTTTATTGTCAAAAGCTATGGAGGTCTTTGCATAGTCGGGAAGAAAGATGGTTATTAAAAATGTTTGTAGGGTGATCATACAACATCTTAGTGTTGAGATATGTCATCTTAAATGTCTTTGAGGAAAGCTACATTATGTATATAAAATTATGTCCTAAAGGACAAATTTAAAGTATAATTATGTTTTTATCGTCCTAAAATTGTTTTGATCAGATTAGCGTTTTCTAGGCTCACACCTTTGAATATTTTATTTGTTATACACATTAGTGGGTATCAATGAAAATATTAGCGATCGCTAAGATCCAATACTTATTAAAATAAATAGATTAGAGGCCTTTAGGCTCAATTGATTCTTAACTTTGAAAATAGAGACAAAAAAATAGTTCATATTAAATAAAATTCTTAGTGACCGCTAAGCTTGAATACTTACAAAAAGGAATGATTTGTGAAAAATAGGATAAACACATTCTTATTTTGAACATAGTGCTCGAATAAAAAATCATAGTAATAAATATTAGTAGTCACTAGGAATTTTTCAATATATATTTAGATGATAAATATGTGAGAAATGGAAATTTTTATTGTCAAAATATATTTAGGTCTTTACATAGTTAGGAAGAAATATGGTTATTAAAAATGTTGGTAGGGTGCTCATACAACATCATAGTGTAGAGACATGTTATCTTAAATGTTGTTGGAGAAAGCTACATTGTGTATAATAACATTACTTCCTAAAGCAAAAATTAATGTACTGAGTTATGTTTTTTCCATCGTAAAAATAGTTTGTTTAGAATAATGACTTCTAGTGTGCACCTTTACATCTATTCTTTGTTATACACATCAATGGGCATCAAAGAAAAAGATTAGTAACTACTAAGCTCTGCTACTTATTAAAAGGAATATATTAGTGGTCCTTAGTCTCAACCAATTCTTAATTTCAAAAATAGAGATAAAAATAGTTCGTATTAAAGAAAATGCTTAGTGACCACTAAGCTCGAATAATAGATCATAACATAGCGCTCGAATAATAGATCATAGTAATATATATTAAGAAATGGAATAAATGTTCCATAAGATATTTTGATGATAAATATGTGAGAAATGGACATTTTTATTGTCGAAATCTATGGAGATCTTCACATAGTCGGGAAGAAAAATGGTTATTAAAATTTTTTGCAGGGTGCTCATACAATATCATAGTGTAGAGACATGTTGTCTTAAATGTTGTTGGGTCAAGTTGTATGGTGTATAATAGCATTATGTCCTAAAGGAAAAATTTAAAGTACAATTATGTTTTTCTCATCATAATTTTTTTTTTGGATTAACGATGGCTAGGCTCGGACCTTTGTATTTTTTTTTTTGTTTTACACATTAAGGAATCAAAGAAAAATATTTGTGTAATTAAAAATTCATACTATAAAATTCTATTGATGGTTTTCCCTAGTCGGTAAAAAATATGATTATTAACAAAATCAGAGGGTGCTCATAAAACATCATGATGTGGTGAAATTCCATAGTAAATGGTGTCAAGGAAAGCGGGATTTAGTATAATAACATTGTATCATATCGACTGAAATTATAGTTTGATTTGGATATTTTTTTATTAATACTCTTTTCTTAGCTTAAGGACCACTAGGGTAATACATATGCATCTGATCTATTTAATACATATATATTTAGTGTAGTGCCCACATTTTACACACCCAAATGCAACAGTAAAATACCAGGATAATTTTTTTTTATTTACATTGCTCACTACACACAACACAACATGGGCTTCAAGTACAAAAACTTGACTCGCATACGACAATCACATAATTCATCGACTCACATAGACACATGAAAAAACATAGGCATGTCGATGCCACACTTTTCCCAATGAACGAATACTAGAAATGTCCCAACCATAGAAAGAAGACTCGAGGATAGGCAAACCCACAACACATCTTTTCTTTAATTATATTTTAGTACGATTAACATTCCAAGAACATTATTGTGCAAGGATAAATTTCTTGTTTTTCCACCGACAGGTTCTTAAGTTCATACCATGGTTAAATTATTGTTCACCCCTTTTAATTTGATTTCTTATTCTTTACAAAATTTTGATAACTTGCATACTTATTGGGCATAGTTTGGATGTAATTAAAATACTTAATTATCTTGTTCTTATGTTAAAAATATTCTTCTCAATCATATATTCAATGTCTACCTTTTTATTCTTACAACTCAAGTGGATGTGACTTGGTGTCCATATAGTGATATTAGGTTTTAACGGAGATTTAGATGTGAGATAGCTTATTACCGAAAACATACCTCGATCATGGGTTAGTTATTTCCCTACCATAGTTATTCTAATTCAATAACTTAATGACTTCCTTTTATATTTATATATCTTTGGTTTTCTCATAGTTTGATCACAACAATACAATACATATCCTTTGAAACACGTAAAGATATTTAATTGAGTTATAAGGTCTTCAAGAGTGGCATTATTTTGAACCTCTAATCCCATTTTTACTCTTATATGCTTTATTTTCTACGTCACGTTATGACTTAATTACTAGCATTGTCTTGCAAAAGGAGTTACGAAATGGTTTTCCTAACCTCTTGAAGACATGCATGATTAGGAGACTTGAAGCTACACGTGAACCCTAAGTTAACATCCAAATGAACCGAGTTTTAGATTAATTCTGCAACTTCACCTAAGGATCTACACATCAACTATAAATGAGGTTTAACCGAGAGGACAAATTTATGCTAAACCACCTTCACAAAAGGACCAAGGTGTTATATTGAGAGAATACAAAGGTAACATGTTTATCTCGAGTAGAACTAAGGAGTTCAGTAATAATAGTTTAAGACTTATAACAACTAAGTCACAACCTCCACCTACGTGCCCGGATCCAACAAAGATATCATTCGATGAAGAAAATTAATTTTAAATCTATCTTTGGATGACAAGGTAGTCTGCTAGGCTATGGAGGAGGAGTTAGCTCTACACACTCCATGAAAAGTTTGACTGTGTCACTCCTAACAGATAGGTTTAAGGAAATGTCACTAAACATACTGACTAAGATGATAAGCCCATTCTCGGGTTCTTGTTTACTCAAACTAGGAGGTTCCATCAAGTGTAGAGGTTAAGTTCATCCTATGGTTTTCAATGTCATCTACGGTAAGGAGTATCACACATGAAAATAGGTTATACTCTGATATTGGACAAGGGTAGAGTGTTTCGATTTAATTCTCTTTATTACATTTACCAAGTATGAAAGCACAAGATGACTCATTGATCATTTATTGAATATTGAATATGCACTACAATATATTACTCCAAATTCATTTACTTTATATAAAAATAAAACTTTTTACCATATGTACTATGAATCAAAATTAAACCTAAGATTAAATGCACATTTCCTAGATGTCCCCGACAAACCAAAGATCTCATACATAGTAACAAATTATCAAATAAAACCTTTTGTAACATGATACTATATTATACATTTATTCATTTAACAATGAAAAATATAAATTACAAGATAAATAAATGAATTACACATCACCATTTCATCGCCATTCATTCATCTTGGGAGGAACGAAGTCGATCGAACCCGTAGGCTTCGGTCCAAAGATCTCGCTTGGGTACTTCATCAACCAGTTCACGAGCCTCGATCCAACCTCCAAAACATCACAAAAACTTCCTGATCACTTGAAGTGTTTCCAATAGAATAAGTTTCCCATTATGTGCATATCTTGAAATCATGGCACTCCATGAGATTACATTTCTTTGAGGCATTCTATCAACTAGCTTCCATTCATTTGCAAATCAATTTTGTGAATCAATACATGTGTTGTTTATTCTTCTTTATTTTTCATACATGTATACCGGGGTAGTTGTAACTACCACATCGACAAAATTTCCTCTCTCTCCATTATGCTTTGATGGATATTATACCCTGCTCCTAAGCTTCCATTTTGGCTAAGGCTAAGAGTACATTGGAAAATGTAACCTTATTTGGTTGGAGCCTCGCCGCATATAGTGAAACAGCCGTGATCGCCTCACAAGGAGATCCATGTCTTCTATATGCTGCAATAATAATATTCCATGAGAGCTTTCTCGTTCTTTCATTTTGTCAAACATTAAAAAAGCACCCCAAAGTATATGCGACTACAACATGACATCTGATAGGATCCCTCCATCTTCTATGCTTTGCTAGATGTCACGCAGGTCTAGTGGGAGGGCTCATTTTTTGACACAGGCTAGGAGGATCTTTGGTACAGTCATAGCAAATCCATGGCACTCCATGAGATGAGAGATGTTGAGGCATTTATTTTAAAGAAAAAAAAATTCCCTCACGCACATTGGTTTGAGTAAAAGCTTCGGCCAGAGAAATGGATCTGTGTAAAACAAAAAAATGTGACCCAACATTTCGAGCGCCACGTTTCCTTCAGGCATTTTCTCCTTTTTTTCCTACGCATTTTCAACTATCCCAACAGCTAAAACCCCTTCCATGACTTCTGCATGTCTAGAGGGTGAGTAGCACCGGCTTGGAGTGCGTTGGTAAAGGAAACTCGTCAAAGTTGGAGCCTTCCTCCCCTCCCCTCCATACCGGTGGAGCTCTCTCCTCTCCAATGAAAAAAAGATGGAAACAGTCCCCAACTTTCCCTAAATCCGCCCCACATATTTCACATGTTTTTTTAAAAATTTAATCCCTTTATTTTATTTATTTATTTTTTTGTTTGTTGCAACCATATTCTTTTCACATTTACACAGACTTGAATCGATTGATAATATGCATGTTCCTTTAAATATATATTCAACTATTTGTCATGTTGGGGAAGTTCTATTGTAAGATGTAAGTTTTGAACTTCTACACTAAAAACACGGCCGACTGAATATACCAACTTTGTCAATCATCCTCTTATAATATGGCTATATAGGTAACATTGACGAGTGTTCAACACCATGTACAACAATGTAGGAAAATGAATTTGATCCACTAAATATTAAATATGGTGTATATGCATTATATATTAATTGCAATAAGCAATGGAGTTATGATGTTAATATCGAAGTAGTCCCCTGGATACTATGTAACACTTTAAACATGCTATATGTAATCCTAATCGCTTATATTCAAATGAAAATAGAGTATGAATTCCCATAAAGATGCATATCTGCCTCAAATAGAATGGTAAACATTGGAAAGCACTACTTCTTTGGATTCTAAGTATTTTAAAATCTTTCCTAAATTAATGCAAGTGAAGATTAAAAATGCTAGGATATGATCCAACCTCTTGCCTTCACCCTTTTACTGGAAAGACCCAAGAACTTTTCCATTATTAGCCTGAATCTCCAAGTTCTCTCGCTTCCTACACCTAGCTCGACCACGGCACAAATAGATTTTAAAACCTTGGCCTCCCTAATAACGCAACAAAACACACATATTTCAAATAACACCATGGATCTTCCATCCCTAAGAACGCAACTAAAGAACCTATCGAATTCAAGAAAGAGTATTTTCCTTAATAGGGTAATCAAAAAGGTGAAGCCAACAAAGCTCAACAGAGCGCAACAACATTAAATGCTTGGCAACATGGTCGTCGAAGAATAAAAAGGAGAAAAAGTGACGGGGCATTACATTCTCATCCCCTTAAGAAAGGATTGTCCTCGATTCAATATACAATGAAGAAGGAGAAATGGTAGGTAACAAGGAATGAATATGGCGAAGCTACGCTCTAAGGTTAAGATTTCAGACACAAAATCATGGTCATGGGGTGGCCCTAGGAACATTAGGTAGAAATTTTTAATTTTCAAGGTTCTATGAAGATTGGTAGTTCCAGTTTACTGGTTACTTTGTTTATGTTTTCCTTTATAATACTTCGTATCTCAGGATTATAATATTCATTTCTTAGAAATTCTCAATTTCCTTATGTTTTTGGGTGCCCAATAGTAACTAACATCAAGATGTTACACAAAACTTAACACAACACAAACAACCCATGAGACATCTTGCTACCTACTTTCATGACTGTATCACATCACAAGACCGTTAACTCCACCAAACCATGGAATGACAACAAGTAGACCACATAACAAATAATTTCCAATGATTATGTCATAGACATCGATCCAGTACACATATGTGACTGAAAAATAGAATCAACATGCTGATACATATACAACGAGTATCACAAGACCTAAAGAAATCCATGACTGTAATGACATAGTTCCAATCCAATATCCAGTAGTCAATACAAATGGAAATGTCAATCCTCAACCATAAAAAGTGTCAAAAGGACTCATAAGGTACACATAACTCACTATACCAACTCCACACATCTCAAAATATCAAGTAATAACTCCATATATCTCCTGAAGCATCATAAAACAACTCCATATACCTCCCAAACCATCACCAACTAGCTCCATGTACCTCCCAAGGAGAAATAATCATAGTACCGAAACCAAGTCGGATCACTCAACCATAGAGCCCCATCAAGAATAATAGGTCACTCAACCATAGAGGCCCATCTCCTTTCTCCTTTTAATGAGGCTGGGTCACCCTATGGCCCTAGGCACATAGAGCCCCATCACCCGCAACACAAGTGACATAATAACTCATGGTTCAATAACCCGCTAGTTATCTCAGAACTCCTCGGGGCGTACCCCATACTATAAAGTGGGTCCATAGGTTTAACCACACCATGGTTAATTCCATGACCCTATTCCAACATATTACGACATTAGAACCAGCATAACAATCCATTCAAATGCCAAGTGGAAAAATCAAAATCCTTGGGCTAGGCTACAAAACTTTTAAATATGATAAGAAAGTTTTAAAATTAAGAAAAAAAAATGTCTAATTAGCCATGGTTAGTGAAAAATCTGAATGTTAATGCAACAATCAAATAAATTCCCAAAATATAAGAACATGCCAATTAAGAAAATGAGCTGGTTCTATCAAAAAGAGAGATAAAGATTAATTTACGAATAAAATACGTATTGAGAAAATAACACATTACAATCACTATGTGGCCTCATACCACCACCAAAGGGGTACTCATCGAGTTTCTGGCACTCGGACATTGAGCCTCAACTCATAGAAATATACATGTAACCAGAAATGAGTATATCAAATAATGTAACCATCATCATCTCTGCCTAAATCATTCCTCCATACTCCCACAAGGATCAACATAGTAAAATCACATAGGATTATTCAATGAACAATCCAATAGGAAAGATCAGGGAACTCTAGTTGCATAAGTTGAGCCTAAGGTGGTGCACACCCATATTATACTGAGTAAGCTTGAAGTATACTAAATAGATAGAAGTGGGTTTTCAGTCTATATAAAACTCCACTTCCTCACTCATACTCGGCTCAAGATTATGAAAACCTAGTCTATGCCTCCTCTCTCCACACATACACTCTTGACAGTTTATCCCCTTAGGGTCATCTAGTGTAAGGTTCACAACATACACATAACTACATCACAAACACAATGGTGATTCACGCACATTAACCATAACATCTTGCGCATGGTACATATATACAGGGTATAACACAATCATTACTTTCATAAGTTACGATACATCACATTACCACATTCTGCAACCAGAGTGTAATCACTATACCATAGGGATCATACGCTCACCATATGCCCCTAAATCATGACGTAAATCATTACATATTACACAAATCATAAGTATGACAAACACAATGTCTAACATTACAACATATAGTCAATTGCAATACAACACGATGATGCACACAACTAATCACAATACGGTGATGACATCACGATGAAATGTGATTCACTTTACATCAATTTTGTCATGTAATACATCAATACACCTTCACATCACATAAATCCAACATGTTTTAACCCTCTACAATCCACAATAACATTCCATTCACAAACAAAAAGGTAGTACATCACACCAGATTCCTCATTGAATCGACAACACATAGAGAGTGAATACTCTCATCACAAGTACATCAATATGATAACAAATATGCATTAAGTGACATGCACCACATGTGTTTCCATAAGGTCACAATTGCAACATAGTTCACATAACAACATATATCACATTACTCTTCCAATATCCACCACCATCATGCAGAATCATCACAACTCCAATCCATCCCAAAGGTTTGAGAGCATGAACCTCCGCTCTAATACCATATGTAGTGCCCACATTTTAAACACCCAAATACAACAGTAAAATAATAGGATTTTTTTTTTTACTTACATTGCTCACTATACACAACACAACATGGGCTTCAAACAAAACTTGACTTGCATACAACAATCACATAAATCATCGACTCAGATAGACACATGAAAACAACATAGGCATGTCGATGCCACACTTTTCCTAATGAATGAATACTAGAAATTCCCTAACCATAGAAAGAAGACTCGAGGATAGGAAAACCCACAACACATCTTTTCTTTAATTGTATTTTAGTACGATTAACATTCCAAGAACATTATTGTGCAAGGATAAATTTCTCATTTGTCCACCGACAGTTCTTAAGTTCATACCGTGGTTAAATTATCATTCACCCCTTTTAAGTTGGTTTCTTATTCTTTACAAAATTTCCATAACTTGCATACTTATTGGGCATAGTTCGGATGCAATTAAAATACTTAATTATCTTGTTCTTATGTTAAAAATCTTCTTCTCAATCATATATTCAGTGTCTACCTTTTTATTCTTACAACTCAAGTGGATGTGACTTGGTGTCCATATAGTGATATTAGGTTTTAACGGAGATTTAGATGTGAGATAGCTTATTACCGAAAACATACCTCGATCACGGGTTAGTTATTTCCCTACCATAGTTATTCTAATTCAATAACTTAATGACTTCCTTTTATATTTATATATCTTTGGTTTTCTCATAGTTTGATCACAAAAATACAATACATATCCTTTGAAACATGTAAACATATTTAATTGAGTTATAAGGTCTTCAAGAGAGGCATTATTTTGAACCTCTAATCCCATTTTTACTCTTATATGCTTTATTTTCTACGTCACGTTATGACCTAATTACTAGCATTGTCTTGCAAAAGGAGTTACGAAATGGTTTTCCTAACCTCTTGAAGACATGCATGATTAGGAGACTTGAAGCTACATGTGAACCCTAAGTTAACATCCAAATGAACTGAGTTTTAGATTAATTCCAACTTGACCTAGGGATCTACCAATCAACTATAAATGAGGTTTAAGCGAGAGGAAAAATTTATGCTAAACCACCTTCATGAAAGGACCAAGGTTTTATGTTGAGAGAATACCAAGGTAACACATTTAGCTGGAAAGAACTAAGGAGTTCAGTAACGATAGTTTAAGACTTATAACAACTAAGTCACAACCTCCACCTATGTCATCTAGATCCAAGAGGGATCTCATTCGATGAAGAAAATTAATTTTAAATCTATCTTCGAATGACAAGGTAGTTCACTAGGCTATGGAGGAGGAGTTAGCTCTACACACTCCATGAAAAGTTTGACTGTGTCACTCCTAACAGATAGGTTTAAGGCAATGTCACTAGACATACTAACTAAGACGATAAGCCCATTCTCGGGTTCTTGTTTACTCAAACTAGGAGATTCCATCGAGTGTAGAGGTTAAGTTCATCCTATGGTTTTCAATGTCATCTACGGTAAGGTGTATCACACATGAAAATAGGTTATACTCCAATATTGGACAAGGGTAGAGTGTTTGATTTGATTCTCTTTATTACATTTACCAAGTATGAAAGCACAAGATGACTCATTGATCATTTATTGAATATTGAATATGCACTACAAGATATTACTCCAAATTCATTTACTTTATATAAAAATAAAACCTTTTTACCATATGTACTATGAATCGAATTGAACCTAAGATTAAATGCATATTTCCTAGATGTCCCCTGAAAACCAAGATCTCATACATACATAGCAACAAATTATCAAATAAAACCTTTTGTAACATGATACTATATTATACATTTATTCATTTAACAATGAACGATATAAATTACAAGATAAATAAATGAGTTACACATCACCCTTTTGTCACCATTCTTTAATCCCGGGAGGAACGGAGTCGGTAAAATGCGTAGGCTTTGGCCTAGCATCTCGCTTGTGAACTTTGTCAACTAGTTCATGAGCCTCGATCCAACCTCCAAAACGTCACACAAACTTCCCAATCACTTGAAGTGTTTCCAAGAGAATAAGTTTCCCATTATGTGCATATCCTAAAATTATGGCACTCCATGAGATTGATTTCTTTGAGGCATTCTATCAACCATTTCCCACGTCTTTTCCTCAAATCCGTTTTGTCAATCAATACACGTGATGTCTATTCTTCTATATTTTGCATACATGTATACTAGGGTAGTTGTAACTACCACATTTGACAAAATTTCCTCTCTCTCCATTATGCTTTGATGGATATTATACCTTGCTCCCAAGCTTCCATTTTGGCACAGGCTGGGAGTACATTGGAAAATGTAAACTTATTAGTAGGAGCCCCTGCTACATATGGTGAAATAGTGTGATTGCCTCATGAGGAGATCCATGTCTTTTTTTTTATGCTATAATAATAATATTCCATGAGAGTTGTCTCACTCTTTCATTTGGTCAAACATTGAAAAAGCACCCCAAAGTATATGCGACTATGACATTTGACAGATCCCTCCATCTTCTATGCTTTGCTAGATGTCACAGTGTCCGGGGAGGGCTCATTTTTGACACAGCCGGGAGGATCTTGGCATAGGTGGCGATAAATCCATGACACTCCATGAGATGATAGATGGCGAGGCATTTATTTTAAACAAAACAAAATATTCCCTCATGCACATTGGTTTGAGTAAAATCTGCGGCGAGCAATGGATCTTGTAAAAAAAAATGCGATCCAACATTTCAAGCACCACATTTCCTTTAGGCATTTTCTTTTTTTTTTTTCCCGCGCATTTTTAAGCTGTCCCAACAACTAAAACCCCTTCCATGCCTTCTTCAAGTCCGGAGGGTGCGTAGCATGGCTGGAGAACACCGGTAAAGGAAACTCATCGTGCTAGAGATTTCCCCCTCCCTCCATGGCGGCGACACTCTCTCCTCTCTAACAAAACAAAAAGATGGAAAAACAGTCCTCAACTTGCCCTAAATCGCCCCCATGATTTCACGGGTTTTTTTTTGAAATTTAATCCCTTTTATTTTATTTTTTTATTTTTTTGTTTGTTGCAACCATATTCTTTTCACATTTATAGCACTTTGACTGATTGATAATATACATGTTCCTTTAAATACATATTCGACTATTTGTCATCTTTGGGAAGTTGTGTGTCAGTAAGTCTGCAAGTTTTGAACTTCTCCACTAAAAACATGGCCGACCCATATACTAGCTTTGTCAATCATCCTCTTATAATATGGCTATATAGGTAACATTGACGAGTGTTCAAAGCACCATGTACAACAATGTAGGAAAATGAATTTGATCCACTAAAGATAAAATATGGTGTATATGCATTACATATTAACCGCAATAAGTAGCAGAGTTATGAGGTTAATCTTTGAAATAGTCCTGGATACTATGTAACACTTTAAACATGCTATATGTAATCCTATCTACTTATATTCAAAATGAAAATAGAGTATGAACTCCCATAAAGATGCATATCTGCCTCAAATAGAATGGCAAACATTGGAAAGCATTAGTTCTTTGGATTCCAAGTATTTTAAAATCTTTCCTAAATTAATGCAAGTGAGGATTAAAAATGCTAGCATATGATCCAACCTCTTGCTTTCACCCTTTAACTGGAAAGACCTAAGAACTTTTCCATTATTAGCCTGAATCTCCAAGCTCTCTCGCTTCCTACGCCTAGGTCAACCATGGCAGACAAATACATTTTCAAACCCCGACCTCCCTAAGCACATAACAAAACACACAAATTTCAAATAATGCCATGGAGCATCCATCCCTAAGCATGCAATGGCCACCTATCGAATTCGAAAGATATTTTTCCTTAACAGGTAATCGAAAAGGTGAAGCCAGCAAGGATATGTAGGAGTAAAACAACGTTAAATGCTTGACAACATAGTCGTTGAAGAAGAAAAAGAGAATGAGTGATGGGGCATTACGTTTAGTTTATTTTCCCATAAAAACAAGAAGATGTGGGGGAGTGAGGCCACTGAACAATGGGTTATGAAACACACCTTATTTTTGGTGCAGAATCCTATGTGCACATCTTCTAATGGAAAATCAGTGGTTTTCCTGGTTACATCTTTCCCATTCACTCAAATCCTACACAATGCGATATGGGTGTGGTGTGAGACCCACATATACAAATTTGAGAATGGAAAATGGGAACCAGATTCCTCCAATTTCCATTAAAACCATTTGGTGACTGATCAAAAACTATATTTGTGGGCAAGGTAATAAGGTTACAAATGGATCTCTGTTTTGACTTATGGTTTAACCCATAATGGTGCTGATATTAGGATGACTATTAGCGAGAGTTCTTTTTAGCATAATTCACCGTAACATTCTCTCGTGGCCAATTTCCCCATGTGCATCAGGTGGTTGAGGGGAAAGTCTCCATTAAATTTGTGTTTTGGAAGATTCTAGAGGAGAAACTTTGTTGGAAATGGGTAAACTCTATCAGTCTTTCCTTTTGGCCGCCATACATAGTTTTAGAGCTCTATTTTTCTTGCGAATATATGGTTTTACTTTTTAGACACCATTATTAGGCTTCAGGAGCTTCTAGGAGCTTGAAAGTTCCCCCATGCACATCAGGTGATTGAGGGAAAGTATCCATTAAATTTTGTTTTGAAAGATTCTAGAGAATAAAATCTGTTGTAAATGGGTAAACTCTGACATTTTTTCCTTTTGGTGGTTGTACATAGTTGTAGAGCTCGAGTTAGCTTGAAAATTTGTTATTTTTCTTTGCAGAAGAAATTATTAGGCTTCTAGATCTTGACATTTTCTTGTAATGCTCGGGTTTTGGTCCTCAAAGGCTTGGCATGGCATTTTTGAGCTCATGGTTCATATATGTTAACTTGGACACTATTTTTAGTTTGCAATCTTACAAGAATCAAGCTTATGGAGGTCACACTGTGAGTTTAGTTAATTTTTAATTTTTGTTATACTTCCAATAGGATATTAAGAATTGTGTTTGGAGTGAAATTTACTATCTAGATGATAGTTTTGAAAGACTTCCAAATGATTTTTGATCTATGACTTGGCATGAAATCCTAGGGACCTCTTTGATAATAAACTTTATGGACCCATTCTGGGATCTGTGGGGGCTTTGGAACATCTTCTAAAATTGTAAGTCTTGTCCATATAGGATTTTATAGAGCATAAATAAGATGCCTAGTTTCTATGAATTAATATTATATTGACTTGATGATTCATCTCAATTACAAATTCTTCCATAGGGTTTCTGCCATAGGAGTTTGGAAATCTAAGGAGTATAGTGGATATGTAAGTTCTTCATAGTTACAATCTAATTATTTTACTCATAAGGTCATATGTTTGGATCTATATGCTATGTATTTTCATTTTAAGGGAAACTATAACTTAGTGTTTTTTTCAATATAGATATCTTTTTGTCAATCGATAAACATGTCCCATTCCTCAAGAGCTTCATCACTTACATAAATTAGTTTCAATGTATGTTACATTCAACTATACCTTAAATCTAATTTTTGGAAGGCTTGTGTTGATGTTCAAATAATATTGGAAATGAATCATATGCAAGATACTAAAAAATAAAAATTTATCAGGGGAAGTGCCATTGTAGTTAGCCAACTATTTCAGCCTTTACATTGTGAGGATTCCTTTTTCCACCTATTTCTTTGTGAAGTTTTGAAATATATGATTTGCAAATTTAATTATCTTTCCCTAATAATATATGATACTATAAATGGCTCTATTTATTTTACAAAATCCTCTCCTACAACAATTTGTCTGGGGAAATTCCTCTCATTAATTTTTTTCAAGTTTTCCTCTAAATAGGTGCAGATAAAACTTTTCTCTATGGACCAATTTAGTTTCGTTTCTTATGGTTTTGGATATCGTAATTAACCGATGCAAGAAATAATAGTTGTCTTATAAATAGCTCAGTTCTAGAGACTTTCTTCTATTGTTATAAAAAAATTAGCTAACTTGGATATGTATGATGTTGCATAACAAAATTATGGCCCAATGCCATGAACATCCATATCAAAATCATAAATTATGTGCATTTGTTTGGGTTCGGTACTACTATTTTGCATAATTATAGCTCTGTACTATTCAAAACATCCAAAGGAATTTACAAAAGGCTATGACAACAAAATGGAGCAAGGTGATAAAAATAACATGGCTATAAATGATACCGTATTGTATAGATTACCGTAAAACAAATCAAAAAGCAATATCTTATTAGATTTTCTTTATTGACACATCTATTTGTTACATTTAGGTTCTCCAAGGTTGGTCATACTTCACGTGAACATGTATTTTCACATGTTAGATGACATAATGACAATCACATAAAATCTAAATGAGAAATATATAATTGGCTATAGTGCTACAAGAATTGTTTATATATGTGTTCTAAAGAATTTTAATCCAATTACAAAAAAATATTGTATAGTCACTACCCAAAAAGCTTGCATGAATTTAAAATTGATCTAGAAACCGTTAGAAGCATAAAGCATCTAAATATTTTTGTTATGCATGAATATTCACTTTCTCCACATGGAAACCTATTGTTTTATGATTACATGGTAAACAAAAATCTATGGGACATCCTACATGGTGAGTAAAATGATTATGTTATGAATAAATATGAATATTTCCATTGTAGATTCATATTTTGAAATAGAAGAATCCAATCAATCTCTAACCTTCTCATTAAAATGGATTGTTGGAAAATCAAACAAGTGTTTTAATATTAATTTTTATTTTCATATAGGATCATAAAAGAAGATTAAGATAGATTGGGAAACTTCGATAAATATTGCTCATGGTACTGCAAAAGGATTATGACATCTTAATCATTATTGTAACTCATGCATAGGTCACATGGATGTGAAGACTTATAAAATTATTTTGGATGATTATTTTGAACAACATTTTTCAAACTCTGGAATTTCCAAGTGCATATCCTTCACCAAAACCACACCTCTACCTATGTCATGGGTACCATTGGTTACATTGACACATGATATGTAATAACATCAAGGATTAATAGGAAATATGATGTATATAGTTAAGGAATTGTTCTTATGGAGTTGTTGACATGAAGGAAGCTATGGAAAATATCTCAAATTTTCTTTAGTTAGCAAGATTTATGTTTATTAATTTCCTTTTAGAGCTTGTAGTGTACAATGTTTAAGTATTTATAATGTTTTTGTCTAGACCATGGAGCAATCAAATGTGTATGGAGTAGTCTTTGACATTGGCAAGTGAACAAAGATTCTATAAAAGTAGAAAACAACATAGTCATGGAAATTGTTGATATAGAAGTTATAGAAACCTATAATAATCTTTGGATTATAATAAAATTCTTCAATTCGGCCTTTCTTTGCACCAAGAAACTTGTCCTCCGATCAAATCACCATGCATGAAGTTTCCGAGTTCTAAAGTTGACATCACCAAAGTGCCTTCTCCTACATAAATTCCCAAGTATCCAAATGAACCAACTAACCCCTAGTAATAATTACAAGAGGTATTTGGATGAATATGCATATGGTAAGCACAAAGATGTTACAAGAAGCACAAGTAATACTTTTGATGGGAATTTGTTTGTGAGATTTAGTGAGGTGATTTCACAAAACATTGTTTGACTTGAATGAAAACTGGGACAATGTTTTGATGGAAAAAATGCATCCCCACAAGTCCTCTCTATCCCAGGGCCTACTTTTCTCAACGGATGAAGTGATTTTCAAGTAAAATATGAGCATTTTTTCCTATAACAGCCCATTTTTTTCCATAATAATTTAGACCACTCGGAACCCTTAAAAAAAATAAAAGTGTGCCCGAATTTATTTTTAAGGGGAAAAATTGGATTCGGGAATTTTTTTCCTTTTCAATTTTCCCAAGAGGAATGTTTTCCTCAAAGCTAAATTAGTCCACTTCCAATACTATTACTAGTACACTCTTATGTTACTCCTATTTGATAAATACTAGTCTATACTTTGATAGCACCTCCACTACTACTTTACTCAACACTACTTGTATCCAAAGTGGAAATCCAATTTAAGAGTAATCAAATGTATTCATGTTTTGTGCAAATAAAATTTTCCACAAAATGTGACCACTTATAATATAATATTTGCAAATGTATATGTATGAATTTGTAACAAATTTGAAATGTATAGATAGAACCTTTCAATGTTTAACACATCCCAATAAATCAAATAAATTATACCATTTGGTTTTCATATTGCACTGTACACATGTGATTTCTAGTTGATAACTATTTCAAGTTATCTTAATGTATCTAATACTTGGGAATATTAGATGAATTTCTAGGGGTTAAGATGGTATTAAGGAAACTTGCCATATGTTTTTGTGAGATTTTGACATGAAGATTTGTTGTTTTCCTAGGTTTTTGATGTCACTAGTTGATGGTGGTACAGGTACTAGATTCCAATCAAAGGGAATGTATTTTTTTGGGAATTTCAGTATGCAAATAAAGATGATGAAATATCAGTTGTGTTATTTTGAGTTACATATATCATCACAAAACTCAGAGCATGATGGGTTAGAATTTGATTTTGTAGGCATAAGAAGTTATCCATTCTCCAAACCTACATGCTTACTGAAGAGAAAGGATACATGGAACAATGTATATACCTTTGGTTTAAACCTAAAAACATTTTTCAAAGTCCTTAAGAAAAAAAAGGTCCTAGTAGTTAGATATCCATTGAATCAACCAAGGAAGATATACTCAACTTTTAAAAGGATAAGATAATGGGCTACAAGAGGGATACTTGTGAAAAAAAATAGTAGAAAGATGCTATTCCACATTAAGGGGTGTGATGCAAATGTATATCATTCACATGGACCAACACTGGGAAAAATGTGGTGGCATTTCTTGACTCACAAAGAATACAATTGTGGCACAATGAGTCTTTTGATTGATGTAAACTATACAATATTGGTTCAATGTATCTCGAGGGCGTATGAATGCATTTCTCATAAAAAAATTCTTGTATTGTGTTAAGGATTATTTCATTTTCTTTCTCATGGAAGTAAGTGACTCATCGTTTATATGGAGAATGGAACAATTTACAAGAATAAATTCTATTATATTTCACAGTAATTGAATTTGTGATATACATAACTCCAAATTATGTTGTCCACTTTTAATGATAACTCAGAGATATAGTTTATAATAATAAATAGTAGTGAACTTAATGCCATGTAAAATCTAAGAAAATAATACTTGAGTTGTTACAATGTTATGACTAAGATAAGAAAACATAGCATTATTTCTACCAAAATAAAATTACCCCAAAAATAGAAAGACCAACTGGAAAAACTTTTATATAGCCAAGGAACAATATCATTCATAAAATTAACTATAAAGATGTTTCTAGGAAAATTATCAATCACCATCTCTACTTCATGAGGATCTTACAAACATACAAAGCCTAAAAATTCTTTGATTGATCAAAATTTATACTAAACTAGTACATTTTCACCTTGTAATGGTTTTATTACCCTAATACCATTCTTTCCAACTTCATTCATCTCTCATTTAACTACCAAACTCATATAATTTCATGTACTTATTCTTGTTCTTACCTTTCACCAATCTTCACTGCCCTCTAGTTTAAATAAGTCCTTTTACTCAAGAATAAAAAAATTAGTGTTTTTGCTTCTAGAATGCTCCTTCACTTTTGTCCCCTACTCATACACTTAAAAGATACTGTTAGAATTACCACCAAATGGATTCACACATTCCAAGAAAACACTGACCTCCTTTTGTTGTAAAAATTATCTTATTGTCCCCTCAAGACAAACCATCTTACCACAGTCATGCATTGATACATCATAGGAAAACCACTCAATTCCTTCAATTACTTCCTTGACTCCTAATCACACTTAAACAATCCACATTTACTTCTTAAATTTATACTCTATATAAAGAACATCACGTACTTTATTTTCCACTCCATGATTTATATGGCTCTAATTGACACAAGATCTTCTAAAGAGAAGGATAACTTTTTGAGTTTTTACCTTTTCTTGGCTTACTCACTCATTGACTTATGAATCTAGGTCTTAACCATAATAAGTCATCCTCCTATAAAAAAATAATTCAATTTAGTCTTAAATCCTCTTCGATGAAACTAGCCTTTAATTGTCACGAGTTGGCTCTTTGTCGGACCTCCCTTGCCTTGCAATCCCTTTTAAAATCCATAAAATGGATTTTATACTATCTTAGCTTCCTTAACAACTTTTTATCAAAGATTCTAGACTCCACAATTTGTGAAAACTACATTTTCTTCTTACCTGTCAAGTCTTCTCAGTCTTCTCAACTGTCAAATGAAAAAATGGTAAAGGAATTTTGAAGGAGGATAAATATTGTGGTCTAAAACTTTTTCCAACCTAGAGACAATCATTCCATAGAGTCTTCTTCCAAAATTTACAAAGTTTTGTGTGATAGTTTGTAAGATAAACACATTTTTCTTCGAAGAAACCCTAGTTAAGGCTTAGGTACTCTAAGTGATCCCAAGAAGCATTAAAAAGACACCAAAACAGTTTTCCTTACCTTCAAATATTATTTAAACCTTAGATAGAATGGTGACAACCTCCCATAACTTTTCCAACTAACAATAATCATAAAAGTCTCCCTAAATGGTCTATTCAATCAAGAAATTCATGATCTTATTCTAAGTAAACAAAATATTCTTCACTTTGTCTTCGGGAATTATAATGTCTTAGTCACTAAGATCAATTATATAATCCTCATATATTTCTATAATTCCTATCAATCAACGTTATTGCATAGATATGATTGATCTACAATCAATCTTACAAAATCTTCATTGTATCAATGTTTACCTTATCAATCATAACAAGAACACATCACTAATTACCAAAACATGAATATGAGGCTTCACTAGTATGAATGAGTTCCCTTCTCATATGAATGCAAGCCTTAATTGGTTCTTTAAAATATGACACAAATATTTCATGCAAAAACACAGTCAAACCCATCCAAACCCGAAATAACACACGGTTATCAAGCAAAAACATTGGACCTCCAATTTCATGAACCATGATCATTAGAATGATGATAAGAGGGTAGTTAAAAAGGCTATATATATATATGAATTCATAGTCCTTTATAACTAACTATTGGCTCCTAGAGCCTTCAAATTACATATTTGGCATTTATTACGTAATTAATATCCTATGCTTGGTCTAAGCTCTTGTAACCTAAGGACTAAGATAAAATAGTAACTTGAATTGTTCTCTAGACCTCAATAAGACCTCTCATAACAAATTAGTACTTTTTAAGACCTTTTACATGATTTGAAAAATCCTAAGACTACTTTTATAAGCTAAAACTCACCAGAATGTTTCTTATAAATTTGAATTTCATTTTGATGGAAACTTCCTAGTTCAAAGCCAATGAAGACTTAACCCATTCTAACCATCTTAGATGATGTATTAATACCTTAAAAACATGTTTAAACATTAACTAACTTGAATCAATCAAAAAATAACCAAATTTGTACAAACTTCAAAATTACTTGTTGGAGTAAGGATGCTCCTGCATCATACTCCCAACCTGAAGAAAATATTTCTTATCTTCTTTTTCTTCTTCTTCTAGTTGCTCTTCATCTTCTTTCCTATCTTATTCCTTGTCTTCTTTGATTGTACCTTCACTTTGGTCTTCCATTTCATCTTCATATTTTTTCTTTGTTATTGCTTTCTTTCTCTTGCTTGTTTCTTCTTTCTTGGATTCTTTGTTTGTTTCTTGTCTTCCTTGTTTGGCCTGCAAACTTCTTTCTCAAGTCTCTTTGTTATTTGCAATTCCTCCTCATATCCAACATGCAATTTCATTATACTTGAAATTTTTAAATCCATTTCATTCTTTGAATGATCCTTGTCATGATGAAGAACAACTTTAATTTCTTTTTCTTGCACTAAACCTGCACATTCAACAAACAAGTTAGAAAAATCATCATTTTTGGCTTCTTTCTCTTCATCCCTTTCATTTGTATTGTCTTCATGCTTCCTCTTCACCAAAATACATATCTTTTCTTCATATTCCCCTTCAAAACATTAATTACTCTTGTTTTGTTTCACCTTTTCTATCTTGTCTTGTTTTTTTGTCTCATATTCACCTTCTTTCACAATTTATTAAACTTATTTTAGAGTGACAAATTCTAATAATTCATTAGTTATCCTCATATCAGATATCACCATATTCAAGTCCAAATTTTGTTCCATTCCTTCATATTTACATTTTTCTTCTTAAATTTTTTGTTGGAATTTTTTGATCAGTTAAAGTATGGCACTTAGCAAAGGGCATACAAAAGGTTTGTGTAGAAGAGAAGAGAACATTCAAAATCATGAAAGGATCGCACATGAAGAACAAATACAAGTTCAAGACTTATCTATTTTCATGATGATGAGCTATTTTTGGAGATAGTGTGCGGAGAACACAAACCAGTTGGAGACTTGTGTGACATGCATTGGATATTTTGGAGGGATGGATACAAAGTGCTTTGCATGGATGTGAGGTAAAGATAGAATTGTGAACAGAGATAGTTGACTAAGAGATATCTATTGTTAGCATTCTTGCATGTAAGCCTATTTTTGTAATGGTGCATGGCTAATAATAGCATGTGACCTATTTTGGGATTAGATAAGTGGTGAAGAGAAAGTCCCCACCCTTATAAATATGCAGTGAACTTTATATCATAGAGAGTGTGTGAGAACTGAGTTATTGTAAGATTATGTTGCCAAATCTGATGCGTGCATGAGCGTATACTACTTGTTATTATAAGGAAGCTTCTGTGTATTACTGAATTTAATATAATGGATATTATGGACTGAATCAAGGTGTTATCATGGTTATAGTTCAAGTATTGCATGCTTGATTTCATCATGGTTATCTTTTAAGTCTATTATTCTCTAGATCTAGATCTGAACATGCACTATAGAATGATATATTAGTCATAGATCTAAATGCTTTAAGTCTTCATCATGCTAACATCCTGTAACAGAAACCCTCAAGAGGGTCCTGATACCTTTGTGTGCTTTAGTTGAGCACTTAGTCTAGGATGAGTGATGTTCCAGATGCTTGGAATTTTACCACTTTGAATTCTAGGTTACATCATTGGTTCCATTTCCGAGACCTCTTGTTTAGTTATTTTCAGGATGGTTCATGATGAAGACATACTGGTTGACCCTAGCAAGTGTTGAGGAGTGGATACACAATCTGGAATAAGAATACACATGATGGTTTAACACAGGATCTAAGTTTAGCAAATGCGTATGGGTAGAACAAAATGTGTATGACAATTTATATGAGATATTTTTTTATCGTACAATAGAATTATATGAGTGGCTGATTGCTTATGCATCTAAATGGAATTGGAGGTATCACACACTTGTTTGGATGTAGGAAGAATTTCAAGCCCTTTATGATGCTGATCTGATTTGGACTCACATTGTGGATATGTGGTTCTATGGTGTTTTGAATAGTTATATCTTGGAGTACTCAATTTCCACTTATTCATTCCCAGAGGTAGCTGAATTCTAATTTTTATGATATCCAAGGGGAACTTACCTATAAGGAATTCCACTTTGGTGATCAAGATCTTGATGGTAAATTTGAATTTGGAGAGTAAACCAATGGTTAACTAAACCCCACCATGTGTGGGGGTAGGAGCATGTTTGGTGAAAGATGGAAGACCTAGTAGTAGAAAGGAAGAGAGAGGAAAGGAAGATTAAGTATAATGAGGCATGTGAGAGGGAGGTAGAGAAGTAACAGGAGGTTGTAGAGAAAATGGCATTGTGGAGAAAGATAGTTCGGGAAGGGGTTAAAGGTCACGCAGAAGATGTGGAACCCGAGCATCAGGAACTTCCCCATTTTTGAAAGCATGACAGGGAACCCTCCTTAGCCTCAAGCGAAGTGCGCGAGAAGAGATAACCTAGGCCATGGGTGTGCATCTAAATCCACCTGGAAACCTTACCTTTGTGCTTGGTTTTCTAGAATCTAGTACAAAAATAGTCAATAAGCTAATTCAAGCAGTGGGAGAGTAGGAGTGAGTCTTATAAGAGGCACAACAATGGCAGTGTAAATGAATTCATTTTTATATGGGAGTACCTTTTTTAGGTGTATCATCCATGCGAATTCAGGTGCACATATTTTTGGACTATCTTCTGGGAGTAGTAATCCTTTACTGTGATCTGTCGAGGTATAGTTCAATTCTATTGTTGGGACATAAGGAAGTACATCTTCGGTCCGAACCCAACTATAGGTTCGGGATCGGGAGGTATAGGTAGCTCTAGCTTAGATGGATCCGATAGTTCTAGAGGTAGAGGTAACATAGGAGGTTTTGGATCGGTGGGAATGGTGCGCACCAACCCCAAAATATTTACATGGAGATGTTTCTTCATCTTCTAGAGTATAAGGGCATAGAATATGCTCCTGAACATGTGCATATGTGTGAACTACTATGGAGCATAAAAGGAATCATAGCTTCGAGCTTAGGGCAAGCCAATTTGCTACTACATTACAAGGGCATGCACACAGCTGGTAAAAAATGTTTGACCTGATCGGACTTGCATAGACTATACAACTTTAAAATATGCAATCCTTAAAGAGTTTCACATCTTTAAGTTTGAGCAAAAGAGTAAAAGTGTACTCAAGGATATCAAGTAAGGAACTACTGAAAGTGTCAGAGAGTATGATGTCTATTTTAAAACACTGTTATCTAAGCTTTCTTATGATATACATGCAAGCCAACATGCACAATGGTTCGTTGGGGGCCTGATTACCCCTTTTAGGAGGGAAGTATCACATAAGACATACACTAATCTAAGCAAATCACTTGAAGTATCCTTATGCATTGAGGCCATTGGAAGCATGACACCTTTGGGGTGATCCCATTTTTAGAAGCACAGATCACGCTTATGGCGAAAGAAGTTGGAGAAACTATTGGAAAATTCAACACATGATATGCACACAGGGATTTAGTGCACACATTGTGAAGTGTAAGGTCACACAAAGGATAGTTTTCCTCATAGATCAATGTGCATGTTGCTATTGGATTATGAGATCTGCCATTTAAACCATGATGCTAGCCGTTTCCCATTACTACAACACGCGATAAGGAATAATGTTTCAAGCTAGTGAAAAAATTTTAGGCCCACAACTCATGACATGGAAGACTAATAGCTGATTAGTCAGATCCATGATGCTATAGATATTGGTGTACGACAGACAAGAGTTTTAGATAACTCTAAAGGAAAGAACAAGCATCAAGATTGAGATCACAATCAGGCACACTATGATCAGAATGAAGGGTGTTTCAAAGGCAGTCGTGGTAGAGGTTGAGGATAACATGGTGGATTCGGAGGATGAGGCCATGGTGGTGGAAGAATTGAGTTCCCTCATAGAACATGTTATACTTACAGATCTCCTAACCACTACAGGCATGAATGTCCCTAGAATATTACATGTTATTTATATGGAAAGAATCATAGTTATGAGGAATTCCCAGACTTGTATGAACATCTCAGCAAACAACATAAACAAGAAAACAAAGGTGCAGGGATGGTTAGGATATAATGCACTATGGAAAATTAGTGGATGCCTAAGTTGGAAGCAGATTATGAGGCATTACAAGTAAAGATCACAACCCACGCTAAAACAACACGTGCTAGAGAAGCATTACAATAGAAGCCTACCATCACTAAGGAGGAGGTTATTCATGTATGGTACATTGACCCTACCGATCAGAAGGAGGTTTATCAAGAAACCATGGAGGCACTCAGGAATATTCGTGGTGAAATATAATATTTAAAAGATAAATCATGGAAGATGGAGCAAAAGAAAGCATTAGAGAAGGTCTAAACTAATATAGATGACTTCATAAAAGTATGTAAATTATTGTGCTAGGAGAATATCATTCCCTTTGTTGGGGAATTGGTTAAAAGGAAACACTCCATGCACAAGTAATGATACCGATAGGATGATCCCGCATGTGAATATTCCCCTCATATCCTAGATTATGATAAGGAAATTACTCTAAATGATGTTATGGATGAGTGGCTATTGAATAATATACTGATTGATACTAGTGGAGAAGTCAATGTTCTTACTTTAGATTCATGGGTACAAATGGGGAGACCTCCATTGTAGCCATCCTCTAATGTATTGTTCATGGCTAATCGGACTAAGACCACTCCCATTAGATTTTTAAAAGATGCATCCATTACCATACAAGGAGGCAAGTTCTTTGTAGAATTTGAGGTTTTAGCACTAGAAGAGTCGATAGCTTCCCAACACTATTGGGGCTTCCTTGGTGCTATGAAAATAATGCTAATCTTCAGTTCAAAAAGGGGTATATTAGCTTTGAAAACAAGGAGGAAATAGTTATTATCCCTTTAATCGATAGAAAATCTGTGCCCTATGTTGAACCCTTGAGTGAAGAAGACCTGAATAGGATTTATGTACGCGTCATCCATGATCTAGAGATGCTTTAGCCATATAAAGAAGGAATAATTTAGTGGGAGGATGCACACTCTATTATCAATGCTACAAGTTTTTCTTGTGATAATTGGGCTCATAGCACTTATGAGTTGGTAGGGCATGAAGTAAAGAGAATATTTCCTAAGGGCAGAAAACCATGTTATGTCAGGAGAATAGGTAATAACTCGGTACCTTGTTACACCGGAGAAGGAGATCCTATGGTTTTTTTACGTGCAATGTAGGAATAATGGATAGACCTTTGGAAAGAATAAATATGATGGCATATACACTATGTGGGACAACAACGTGTTGGTAGGTGATCCACAAGGATAATCTTGTAGGATGTAATGAACTTAGGATTTATCTTGCTACTAGGTTCTTCATGAGAAATGCACCTACTAAAATCTGCACTTATTATGGTAATCAACAAGTTCAACACCACGTTCGTAATTGTGAGAGACTCGGATAGAGGGGAAATAAGCTTTACCACCTTCGCTCTAGGTGTACAAGTTTTATTCCACTTTACAAGGTTGCACGCTTGCTTGGTATGTATATGAAAAAATCCATCGAGAGACTGGAAATTGGCAGGATTTAATTGCAAGAATGGCCCAGACATTTAACTTCTTCTCTACCAAGCCTCTGGTGGAAGAAGCATTAAAATAAATAAAGTGCTTAACTATGGGAGATAGTGCAAAGTTTAAGAACTCCTTCCAGAGTTATTGGATGAAGGAGAAACATGAGTGCATTTTGGTGAAGAAACAAGGGTCGATGCCACACTATTTCAGCGATCTTGCCTTAAGAAAGAAAAAGGAAAAATGGCCTACTTAGTGGATGGCAAAGAAGTAGAATATTTGGATGTAAACCATTCATCAAGGTAGGAATGAGGTGTTGGACAATGCATATGAGATCACACATGCCTATCATGAACTTATGAATACAAAGAAAGTAAATATTGGATCATATCTTTGAGCCTAAGAAAGACATAAATTGAGACTATTGGCCGACTCTAAAGTGGCAAAAGGCATAGAGTTACTAAGGAATTATCTGGAATTATTCCTAGGGGGTACCATTAAATTAAAGGAGTGCATGAATCATTAGGGGAGATTAGGATAAATATTAAAGAGGGTGCACACCTAGTTAGAAAGAGACCCTACAAGATGAACCCCAACTTACATGAAAAGGTCAAAGAAGAGATTGACAAAATGTTGAATCCTGGAATTATCAAGCCTCTTGATGAGTCAGAATGGGTTAGTCTAATGGTGATCAACATCAAGAAGGATGGATGGATTAGGATTTTTGTGGACTACATGGAGCTGAATGATGCATGTGTGACTAATCCCTTTCCTACGCCATTCATTGAGGAAATACTAGAAGGCATTGTAGGGCATGAAATATATTCTCTTACAAATGGGTTCTTTGGGTATCATCAGGTTAGGATTTCCAAGGAGGATTAGGAAAAGACTACTTTTACTATAGAATGGGGTAGCTTTGCCTATACTATAATTCCTTTTGGTCTAAAAAATTTACCTACGTAAATTTTGCGCATAGTTGTTCAAGTGTTCATGGAATTTATTCACAACTTCGACAGGTTTATTTAGATGACTGGATGGTGTATATATTAGTTAAGGATCATTTTGATAATCTGTGATTAGTGTTTGAAAGATGTAGATAGTTGAGTATCTCTTTGAACATCAAGAAGTGTATATTTTCTACACCATTTGGGATACTTTGAGGACACATAATCTGTAAGGAAGGTTTTTAGTTGATCTAGCCAAGGTTGTAGTCATTATAGGCCTAAGAGATACTACTAGTCGAGTGAGGTGCGAGGATTTTGGGTCATAGGGATATTGCAGGAATTTTATTAAAGGATATGCCAAAGTTGTTAGACCGTTGGAGGAGTTACTAAAAGTGAAAGGAACGTTCTCGATCGGGATAACCGCAACAACATGCATTCGAGACATTAAAGGAGAAACTTACAACCATGCCTATTCTAATTTTTCCTTTATGGGACCAACCATTTCGTGTACATGTATATGTTTCTAGAATGACCATTGGTGCAATATTAGCTCAACCTCAAGATGATATTATAGATCATCCTATCTATTTTACTATTAGAAAGTGACTCTATATAATAGACTACATAACTATAGAGTGCAAAGCTTTGTCAATGATCTATGTGCTACATAAATTAAGACAATACTTGTTAGCTACACCATTTTTCTTTTATATAGATCACATGGAATTGAAGTATTTGGTAAACAAGCCCATTCTACAAGGGCACATATGTAGATGAGTACTCTTATTTCAAGAATTTGATTTCACAATTGTGGTAAAACCAAGGAAAAGTAATTATGGACTAGACCATTTATCCATAATATAATCAGGAGAAGAAGCACATGAAATTGAAGATACCATGCCCGATGCACAATTATATAGGTTACAATGAGTGCCATCAGAACTAGAGGACATTGTTGTCTTTCTACGAACATGTATGGCACCAGAAGGAATGAAATCCTTAGAGAAGAAACAACTTGCTATATGCGTGGCACCCTATATGTAAATTAGTGGTGATATGTACAAATTAGGCTGGGATGAAGTATTGTGTTAGTGTGTACTAGAACATGAGTGTGTAGATATTATAGAAGAATCTCATGGTGGTATTACAACTAGCTAATATGTAGGTGACACCACTACAAGTAAGATTCTACTTGCTGGATTATGGTGGAAGACCATGTATAAAGATTATAAGGATTATAGCAAGACTTGTGATCAATGTCATCATCTTGGGAAACCAAGTCAATGAGATGAAATGCCTCTAAGACCTATTGCTAGTGCGAAACTATTTGAGAAATGGGATATAGATTTTGTGGGTCCTATTTCCCCATCCACATGCAGAAATGGATTGCGTTGTATCATAACTTACACATACTATCTCGACAAGTGGGAAGAAGCAGAACTTACCAAGATTGTATAATGTCTACACCAACCAAGTTTCTATGGGAAAATATTATTACAAGGTATGGATGCCATTTAAGTTTGACCAGTGATAGGGGCACACATTTTCTTAATGAGATAATCAAAATTTTATTAGATGAATTCATGATTGCACACCATAAGACTACACCATATCATCCTCAAAAGAAATGGGACTGCTAAGGCATTCAACAAGATTTTGAGTTAGATCTTGACAAAAATCTATGATGTTGGAAGAAATGATTAGGATGATAAAGTATCTGCAATACTTTGGGCATATCAAATAACATATAAAAGGTTGAACAAAGCCACACCATTTCAGTTAGTGTTAGGCATAAGTATAGTTCTTCATGCTACCTTCTTTGAGTATTATGCGCACCGGAGGTTTAGCTGATGAGAAAGCATTAAAAGAATAGATTGAAAATTTAATCAAGATGGACGAGTGAAGAGCCATAACACATTAGAGTCAAAAAAAAAAGAAAAGGCTAGGAAAAAGGTATGGCATGATAGACACATCGGGATAAAAAGATTTAAATAGGATAGATGGTGCTCCTTTATGATTCTAAATTTTTATGACATCCCGGGAAAACTCAAGGTAAATTGGTTGGGGCCATATCTTATCAATCACATACTTGAATCAAATGCTTGTCAATTATAGGTGCTTAATGAAATACGGTTACCTGGTTACTTCAACAGAGTAGGCTGAAGCCCTACTATAAATAAGTCTTCTTGGTATTTGTAATAAGGAAATGTTTCCATTTAGATTAGGTTTTTCATTATGCATTTCCTTAATGTGTTTCCTTCTTTGTCACTATGCTCTATTAATTTAGTTGATGTTTTTTCTGTAATAAGCACGTTTACGTGCAAAAGATAACTACTATTTGAAGAATTTTATGGGAAGAGAACTTCACATACCCTTAGTGTGGGGTAGGTTATTGATATCCAGGTACAAGTCTATTGAAAATAAATCCACATAAAAGGAAAAACTGCTACACAAAGCTAGTCAAAGTTGGAGAATTGAAAAAAAAATATTGGTTCAAAACAAGAACCATATATAGAGATGAATGAAGAAACAAGTATAATACAAGGTAAGCAAAGGCCATGAAGACTACTAGTGGAAGGCACAATGATGAGGTACTCAGGCACATAGAAGCACATTGAAGAGAATTTTACAACCTAAAGGTAGGAGGGCATGCTAGAAGGTTATAGCTTTGGCATGAAGATGTACCCGCACAAAAAGAACGAAAATGGTCGATTAATGAGAGCATTATTGGTAGGTGAAAGAGCAATAAATACACTAACTTTTTAAAATTCTATATAAGGATGGGATGTGAATTCATTTTTACCATTGTAATTGAGATAATTTGAAAAGGGCTAAGTGTGAATGAGCTAAGAAATCATGTTGAGGTGTGAAGAGTGTGAAACCAAGCATGGAGAGAAGGTTTGTGTGCAAGAGAATCATATGTTCCCATAGGTGAAGGGTTTGAGCAAAGAAGATGTGTTACAAATGAGCTAGGGCACAAAATTACCACTAGGGCATGGAGATTTGAACCAGGTTTTTAATCTCTTGATTACATATGGAAGAAAAGAGAGATTTTTCAGATGGTACTAAAGAAATCACCCACAACAGGAGTAAAAGGGAAGAAGAAGGTTGAAGTGGAAGAAGAAATTTCTCTCGAGAGTAATTTCTCAGAAATGTAGTATCCAGAGGGCATGATTGTGGGATGAGAATAAGATTCCCACATCTGTCAATTTAAAATAAATGATTACAACCATCGAACTTGAGATAATACAAAGGAGCTTGATGCGTTCTTTGAGCACAAAAATGAACAAGCGCGCATTAGACAATATGCCGTATACGATGACGATGGTGAGAAGTTATCAAGTAGAATGAATTCTACCGGTTGTATGAATTGCCATACTTTGGGAAGTATGAACCATTGTATCTATGGTTTATTCGTAGAGTCCGTGAGGATTTCCTCTACTTCTCTAGATGGAGGGTTAGAATCATAGCTGCCCTAATTTCAATAGTAAAAGGACTAAGGGCCTCATGAGCAGATCTAGAGAGTGATTTAACTGATAAGGATTTAATCCTAGAGATAAGGAAGGAGATGGGGTATACCAAAGGTCCGTGTGATATGGACATTGACAAATTGAAGAAGTAACCAGAGTGAGTGCAGGAAGTTACACATATTATAACAAATTTGAAGGACCAAGGAAGATGGTCGTGAGTAAACACAATGTGGTTTCACATCACAAAGAATATGTTTCAAGGAGTGGTATACAATATTGCAAATCACATAGAAAATAAAATCATTGAAGATGTGTGGACATGTGATGAATAATTTTTGGTGTTGTCTTTATTGTCTTTAGTGTTTATGGAGATTGGAGTGCTCGATGGGCCAAAGGAGAATATTTGGGAGTACCCCACGGAACACAAGTCACCTATGGAAATATTTGGTAAGTACTTGTGTGATGGATCAATGAGTGGACCATTCAAAAAAAGGGTGGATATGTGTGGCATGATAGACTCGCACGACGTTAAATAAGAGTGGCGTATACCCAAGGAATTTCCTTCGGTGGTGGGTAAGGAAGTTTAGTTTGCAGTCTACTAGCATTTTTGCATCACGTAATTTGTAATGAAGGATGGGGCTTGGATCCCATGGTGAAAACTTCCATATGCCTTCATAAAAAGATATTTCTAGGAATTAGTTTACCAATTTTTAGATGCATGCCACCTAACCTTCAATGTAGACAAAGTAGATTATGACTACCACACTCTGAGAAAGAAATATGTATATCCAGGGTGGAATTCCTACATTGAGAGGCTTATCTCATATATTATAAGCATGAAGCCAGTGCTTATATACCTACAACTAAAACCCAAGCTAGAGAACACTAAGTATGTGGAGAATGAGTTCATGCTCCCAGGGCCACCAAAAGGTAAGCATACAATGGAGAATGTTCTAGCACCTAAGCCCACAAAAATAATACAAGTAGATGATGAAGAAGAATAACATGAAGATAGTGGTGGTTTGGAGCACAGAGGTAAAATATAAACTCTAAATAAGGAAGAAGTTGACCACGCGACTACTCTACCTCAGCCATAAGGAGGAGATGATGAGGATCTAAATGCATAGATAGGGAGAGAGCTACTTCAAAAGAGTATTCAGGAGAACAAGGACGCAAGGTGCTACTCAACAATCAATAAGCATATCGCCTTGACTCTTTCCATAGAAGGAGATAACTGAGAAGAGAATAAGGAAGCTGAAAATAAATGAGGAGGTGGAAGAGTTTGAGGAAAGCACACCCAATTCTGCTACACCTCTAGAGAATGTGGAAGAACCAAAAAACGAAGATATGAAGGATGGAGAGGAAGGAGAAAAAGAGGTAGATGATACAGTGACCAAAACTACTCAGGGTACAACAAAATAATCTCCAAATCTTGAAGCCCAAGTTCCTAAGGGGTCAAGAATGAAGAGAATAATTAGAAAGTATGTTCCACCAGTCATGGGCTATGTCAAGGACACAGGTAAAATTGTTCGTGCTCATTTTCAAAGAAAAGTGACACAAAAGGAGTTTTATGGATGGGAGATGATGGATGAGGATACGAAACTATGCGCACATGAAAGAAAATGTCATGGTCAATGCACACGCACATGGATGATCCTAATTTTGACGTATGTGAAGAGTCATGTGTTTCAAAGAGGTTAAAGAAGACACCTCAAGCTAGAAACATAACAGTAAAGCCTATTATTATGTCAGATGAACAAGTGAAGAATGCCTTGGTAAAGGTCTTGACAGAGGTGGAACGATGAAATATGGATAAGGCTATGACAATTAGGGTGCTTTGAGGAGGAGATCAAGACTAAGGATGTAGAAACAGTGTGCCTAAAGAAATAAAAAGACTTGTCGTAAAAGAAAAATGTTTTTTTCATTAGCATGGCAGAGGAAGTTGGAGACAATATCATGAAAGAAAAGCTACACTTAGAGAACAAGGTACCCAAGACATTTCCTTCAGCAATGCATTATGTAAGTACCTTGGTGGACTTAGTGGTTGAAGATGAACCTCTGTTCATGACAAAACAAAAGTATCCAACACAAGAAGAAGAGTGGGAAAAGGCTTTGGTGATGAGAAAGATTACATCATATGAGGGGTTACTTCAGAGCTTGTAGGAGGAACTAAAGAAAGCAAATCAAGTTCTTAATATATTTATAGCCCTGAAGTAGTTATAAGAACTAAGACCATTTTGGAAGATAGTGAAGTCTTAAAGGCCATGAAAGATGAGACATTGGGCCATGCAGAATGATTAGCACTTCTCAAGAAAAAGCATGAGGCCCTTACAGTAGCTCAAGAACCACATAAGGAAGGGTTGGATGAGCTTGGAAAACTCATCACATAAAATATGGACTTGTTAAAAGGGAGAATAACTGCCATGTTCAATATTGTGTTGGTCTTGCAGAATGAGAGAGGAGAGATTTCATAAGATGAGTTAGAGTCAATGCAGTGGATATCACCAAAAAGGCAGAGGGTGTGCTTAATGATTGGTAGAATTTAGAGTCAGAGATAAAATAAGAATATCCAAAATTGATTCTTCAAGTTGAAGTAGAAGATGTTGTAGGGTAAATACATTCTTTTATTCATCAAAATTATTTCTATTCTTCTATTCATATTCTTTGATTCATTTTTGAGATAACCATTTCCGGGGTGGCAATGTAACTAGTGTGGGGTAATATTGATTAGTTAAAGTATGGAACTTAGCAAAGGAAATAAAAAAGGTTCACGTAAAAGAGAAGAGGGCATTAAAAAGTGTGAAAGGATCGGAAAGGATCACTCGTGAAGAATAGAGACAGTTTGGGACTTAGCCATTTTCACGATGATGAGATATTTTGGAGGGTCGATACGAAGAGATTCGCATGGATGCGGACTAAAGATATAATTGTGAACTGATAATTTAATAAGAGATATCTATTATTAGCATTCTTTCATGTAAGCCTATTTTTGTAATGGTGCGTGGCTTATAATAGCATGTGACCTATTTTGGGATTAGATAAGTGGTGAAGGGAAAGTTCCCACCCTTATAAATATGTAGTGAACTATGTATCATAGAAAGTTTGTGAGAACTGAGTTGTTTTGAGGTTATGCTACCAAATTTTATGTGCACATGAGTGTATACTACTATTATTATAAGGAAGCTTATGTGTATTACTAAATTTAATATAATGGAGATTATGGACTGAATCAAGGTGTTATCATGGTTATAGTTTAGTATTGCATGCTTGATTTCATCATGGTTATCTTTTAAGTCTGTTATTCTCTAGATCTAGATCTAAACATGCATTGTAGAATGATATATTAGTCATAGATATGAATGCTTTAAGTCTTCATCATGCTAACATCCTACAATAACAACCCTAAAGAGGGGCCTGGTACCTTTGCGCACTTCGAGTGAGCACTCAGTCTAGGTTGAGTGATGTGTTAGCATGCCTAGGATTTTACTAGTGAATTCTAGGTTGCATGAACCTTGTAGTTTGTTCCCAACTTCTAGATACCAAATAAAAACTTGTTTTCTCTCGTCCTCTTAAACTGTAATATTTTTATTATATAATAAATAAGACTGGATTTGAGAAATATTTTGTACATCTTTAAATGCTTCTAGTATAGGAAACTTTTCCTCTTTCACTATTTCTCCTTGTACCTCCTCTTTATCTAATTTATTTGACTGAACTTGATTTATTTCTTCATTATGTTTCTCTCTTATGACTTCTTTTCTTTCCTCACCTTCCATGAGGTCTTCAAGGGATAATTTCCATGCCCAATCTTCCTTTTCTCTTCCTTTCTCATCTCTCTCATACTTATACATATACCTTATTCCCCCTTCTTGTTCAAAACTCTCTTTCTCTCTAATCTTCTCATTCCTCATTAGCCTCACTTGAGATTATTCCTTAGCACATTATTATGATTCTTGGTCCTTCATATAGGACTTATACTACTACACTTTTTTCATATTGATATACTTTCGTTATTGTCATTTTAAGGACTCATTCACCTTGTTTTCATCTCCCTTGAGTTCATTCATGAACTCTTGTACCTATTCTTTATATCTTTATAATAAATATCTCATGCCAAACACCATACTTCTCTTCTCATTCCTTGCATCTTGATCCTTCAAAGGCAACAAAGTGTATTTTACACCATCTTTCACCAAATCACAAGTATTGGTTCTTCCATCATATATAACCTTCTTGTCAAACTACCATGTGTACCCAAAAGAAGATGGAAAACATCCATAGGAATTATGTCACACAAAACATCATATTTGAATCTACCAATTTGAAAAGACACTCTACATTGTTCATTCACAAGAACTTGATGATTTCTTTGCACCCAAGCTACTCTGTAGGGTGTAGGATGCACTAACCTCCTTAGATTCAGTTTTCTAACCATTTATTTAGAAACAAGATTATATGTACTACCATTATCAATAATAACATCACAAACCTTACCTTTTTTCTTGCATCTAGTCCTAAATAATATTCTTCTATGCACTGGTTCCTTATCTTGTTGCTGAATTCATATTCTTCTCATAAAAATGACTCACCATCTCTCTTGCCATTATTTTCTCTTTCCATCATCTTCATTTATGAATTCCACAATTCTATTTGAGACATTATTGACCCTAAGAATCTTATTTCTACATGCATGCTTCTCGAGCATCACTAATTTCATATAATTTTTGAACAATTCACCTTGTAATAAATATAGGATTCTTTCTTCCATATTCATCTTGTTTGCTTTCAACTTTCACTAGTCATACAACAAATGTAAATTAAGGAACTTATATTTTGTGTTATATAATGTCCTTGATATATGATTTATCGAAGGAAAAATATCATTTATAAACCTAACTATCAAGAGGTTTCCATAAAATTATCAATCACTTTGCTTGATGAGGATTTTTAGAAACATACAAAGGCTATAAACTTCTTTGATTGCTCAAATTTTGTACTAAAATAGTAAAATTTCACCTTGTAATGGTTTTATTACCCTTATACCTTTCTCCACAACTTCACTTATCTCTCATTTCACTACCAAACTCATCTAATTGCATGTACTTCTTCTTATTCTTACCTTTCACCTATCTTGCAACCCTTTACTTTGAATAAGTAATTTTTCCTCAAGAATACAAATTTTAGTCTTTTTCCTTCTATAATTATCCTTCAATTATTTCCCCTACTCGTACACTTAAAATATACTATTATAATTACCATAAAACTGATTCACATAGGCCAAGAAAACACAAACTTCCTTTTGTTGTCAAAAATGTCTTATTTTCCCTTCGGGAAAAACCATCTTACCATAGTCATTCATTAATACATCCAAGGAAACCCACTAAACTCCTTCAACTACTTCCTTGAATCCCAATCACACTAAAAGAATCCACATTTACTTCTCAAATTCACACTCGTTCTAAATAACATCACTTACTTTATTTTTCACTCCTTCACAATCTTATATGGATCTAATTGACACAAGCTCTTTTGAAGGGAAGACTAACATTTTGAGTTTTTACCTTTTCTTGGCTTACTCACTCATTGAATTATGACTCTAGTTATTAACCATACCAAGTCATCCTCCCATTAAGAAAAATAATTCAATTTAGTCTTAAATCCTCTTCTTGATTTGAAACTAGCCTTAATAGTCCCGAGTTGGCTCTTTGTCAGAACCCCCTTACCTTGCAATCCCTTTTAAAATAAATCAAATGGATTTCATACTATATTATTATTCTTATCAACTTTTCTCAAAGATTCTAGAATCCAATTTTTTTAAAACTACATTTTCTTCTTATATTTCTGTCCTCTCGGTCTTTTCAACGTTAAACAAAAACTATTAAAGAAATTTCAGAGGATGAAGACTTTGGTCTAAAATTTTTCCAACTGTAGAAAATCCTCTCAGAGCCTTCTTCAAAATTTCACAAAATTTAATGGGTTATTTTTTAATAAAAACACATTTTTATTCTAAGAAACCCTTGTTTAGGGTTAGGTACTCTAAATGATCTTGAGAAGCAAAAAAATACATCAAAATAATTTTCCTTACATTCAAAAGTTCTTTCCACCTTACACAAAATGGTGATAACTTCCCAAAAATTTTCCAACTAATAGTAATGATAAAAGACTCCCTAAATGGTCCATTCAATTAGGAAATTCATGATATTATTCTCAGTAAATAGAAAAATTATTCACTATCTTCAGGATTTATAATGTCTTAGTCACTAATCTCAATTATACAAGCGTCGGAGATGTCTATAATTTATATCAACCACTATTATTGCATGGATATGATTGATCTATAGTCAATCTTACAAAATCTTCATTGTATAAATGTTTACCTTATCAATCATAACAAGAACACATGACTAATCACCAAAACTTGAAAATAAGACCTCACCAAGTATGAACAAGTTCCGTTGTCATATGCATGCAAGTGTTAATTGGTTCACGTTGGAGTAGGTATTTACCTTAGCTCATGTTCACCTAGGTACTTTATTTAACTTCATTATATTTATCATCACCCACTTAGTTTGGATATATCTTTTTATTTATTTAGATATTAGGCGGATATTATCTAGTTGTTAGGTATAGTTCTTTCCTTGATCTATAGTATTGATTGGTTCTTTCCTTGATCTATGGTATTGAATACTTATTTCCTTGATCTATGGTATTGAATAATTCTTTGATGACTAGTTATTTCCTTGATTTATGTATTGATCTACGACCTTGACTGGTTCTTAGATTGTTATTCCTTTCCTATATAAGCAATGCCCATTAGCATTGTATTTCATTAAGTTCCATAATAATATATGATATCATTGCTCATTTGTTTGTAAAGGTCTTGTGTGAAGTTAATCTAGTGAATTGCTTTCATTTTATTGATCGTGGTTTTTGATTAGAATCTAAGTTCTTGGCAGTACAATCTACTTATCATTCCTTTTATGATATCGAGAAGGAGATTGTTGTTGACATCCATTTTTAAGTTTTGTTTTGCCAAAAAGATTTGTATATTCATATATTTGAGATTTGTCTTTATTTTTTTGTTGCATGCATTTTTATGGAAAACAAAGCCTTCCATTGGATTTGGAAGGTGGAAAACCATAATATTGTCTATAAACTTGACCACCCATTGAAATCCTTAACCCATGGTCATATGACGGCTTAAGCTTGTGGTTCCTACTAGTAGGTGTTTAACTCCAACCCCTTTCATTTTATTTTTTGGTGTAGGAAAGAGCATTTTATTCTATTTTAGTGGAAACTACAATAAAAAGTAAAGCATAATATTAAAAATCTTGTGTCTTTTAATCGGTAACTCGATTTTGAGTGCCATTATTTGCAAAGTTCTTGTTTATTCATGATCTTTCCATTGGAAATATTTATTTTGAGAATTGCACTATAATTATAAAGTGAAATATTGTAACATGCACTCATTCTAAAGTGCCAAAATCTAGGCGAGGTCTTGTTAGGTTGTGAAGCCTATTTTCATGTGTGAAAGTGTTGAAGTCTATACACTAAGAGTATTGTACACTTTTCATGTATCCTTCAGGGGTTTGGGACCTGTGCTAGGCTCCGAAGCAGGGTCCTGCAGGGGTGGTAGCCCCTAGTAGTAGGGCTTTGGGGGCGCAACCCCCAAAAAAAATTTTTGGGCCTTAAAACGTGCATGATATATCAGGAAATGTGATTTTCTCATATGGGTGGGATTTTGACCCATAGGTTTATGGGACGGTTTTTGCCCATGGTTTTGATACCCACAGTTTTGTAAAAATGCTTAAGTAGTTGTCTATTTATATGGTTTTATGCATATGATAGATGTATGAAAAACATTGCAGATGTGTTTTGAATTCGGGTGTGAATTTTGTAGAGTTTGTTGAGCATAGCTCCAAACAGATCTAGGTATTGTATTGAGAAAATGGTGGCTTGTAATAAAATTTGAGCAAGTAATTCTTGGTGGACGAAGCCAAAAATGGGTGAACCATGTTAAATACTTGTCTCTTTTTGTTCTGTTATTTTATTCGCACTTCTATTTGAGATCTGTAATATTTTTTGCATATTAGTTTCTCTTGTTGCAATTCTATGAGGGATTATTCCACACATTTTATCCCCTATATCGTAACAATTGGTATCGAGATCTGGTTTGGTTTTTGAAGTGTTGAATTGTTGGGAAAGTTTTATCTTAAGTGGGAGCTATGGAAGATGATGGAAGATCTAGGTTTGATAAATTCAATGGGTAAAATTTTAGTCTTTGGAAGATGCAGATGTAAGATTACCTTTATCAAAAGGATCTTTATACTACGATGTCTAAGAAGGTGAAAAACCCTCGAGCATGACATATGCGAGAATGGGATTTTTTGGATAGGAAGAAACTTGGGACTATTTGGCCGTGTCTTGCATCTTTGGTATTATTTAATGTTTCAAAGGAAAAGACTACAAGAGAACCGATGGATGCATTAGGAAGTTGTATGAAAAACCCTCTTCCTCTAATAAGATATTTTTAATGAAAAAATTGTTTAATATGAAGATGTATGAGAATGGTTCAAGTGAAGAAATCATCTAAATGATTTTAATACGGTTGTAAATATCCTAGCTTCAAGTTACAATATAATTTGATGAAGAAGTTGGGGATTTATTAGTTCGTGCTCTTTACCTAAGAGTTGGAGTAGCACGATAATGGAGTTAAGAAACTCGGTTCTTGCTAACGCAAAGTTGAAGTTTGAGGATTTTATAGGGGTGATTCTAAGCAAGGAAATGCAAAGAAAAATATATAGTGAATCTTCTACTTCAGGTAATTCTTTGACAGTGGAAACTAGAGGGATATAGGAGAATAGAGGAAGCTGTGGAAAATCAAAGGATCGAGAAAGGTAAAAATACAAAAGCAAGATAGTATCTTTGGCATTATGGAAAGTCTGGTCATGAAAAGAAGGACTCGTTGGGAGCTTCGGGATAAGAAGAAACAATAGGAAGAAAATAAGGAGGTAAATGTGGCAACGGATAATGTATGTTAGGACGCTTTGATTCTTTCTTTACACAATATTACTAAATCTTGGGTTTTAGATTCAGGGCTTCTTTCCATGCTTCTCCACATAGGAATTATTTTTTTGATTATGTTCAAGAAGATTTTGGGCATGTTTTTCTTGGTGATGATGAGCCTTTCAAAGCATAGTTGGAAAAAGGTTCTATTCAAAGTTAAGGTGCGAGAATGGGAATACTTGGCTATTGAAGGATGTTAGATATGTGCCTACATTAAGATGAAATTTTATATTGGCACGAAAGTTGGGAAGTGATGGTTGTCTTGTGATATTTACGGTGGACTCTTGAAAGGTTACCAAGGTTTCTCTTGTGGTTGCAAGAGGTAAGAAGGTTGGAACCTTGTATTTAACCACTTATAGCACTAATGTTTGTAATCTTGTGGTTTCAGAAGTAGATACAACATTGTGGCACTATAGGCTCGGTCATATGAGCCATAAGGGCATGGAGATCATAAAGAAGGATTTTCTTGGATATAAAAAAAAATGTTTAGAGTTTCATGAGGACTGCATATATGGGAAACAAAAGTGAGTAAGGTTTCTCAAGGTTGGACCTACAAAGAAAGAGAGTAAGTTAGAGCTAGTGCATTTTGATATGTGGGGTCCGGCTCAAATATCATCTCTTGGGGGTTCAAGTTATTATGTTACTTTTATTGATGATGCAACAAGGAAAGTTTGGGTTTATTGTATTAGAAACAAATCTTATGTATTTGACACGTTTGTTAAATGGAAAGCCTTGGTAGAGAATGGCGGTCTTAAGCTAAAATGTCTCGAGTCGAGATAATGGAGGGGAGTATTGTAGTAACGAATTTGACGATTACTCTTTTAAGAATGGAATCTATAGGAAAAAGATGGCTCTAAGAACTCGCAACATAATGGGGTATCGAGAAAGGATGAACAAAACAATAATGGAACGTCTTTAGGAGCATGACGTTACATACGGGATCGCCTCTTTATTTTTGGGTAGAAGTGGTGAGCACAACTATGTACTTGATAAATAGAGGACCCTCAAGTGCCTTGGATGGAGGCATACCTAAGGAGGCTTGGTATGGTAAGAAATTTTATTATTCATTTCTTAGAGTCTTTGGATGTGAGGTGTTTGTTCATATAGATAAGGATGATAGGACCAAACTAGAGGCTAAGTTAGAAAAATGTACTTTCAATGGTTATGGTGGTGATGACTTTGGATATAAATGTTGGAGTATTAAGGAAAAGAAAATAATTCAATCTAGGGATGTGGTCTTTAATGAGAAAGTCATGTATAAGAAGCATTTATAGGAAAACAAGGAAGAATCCAAGAAATAATATGTAGTGGTAGAGGATCTTCTAGATGGAAAAGTGACACATGAATCAGTTCAAGAACCTCCTCAATAGGAACCCCAAACTCCTATATTGAGGAGGTCTTCTAGGGTAAGAAGAGAACCTAAAAAATTTTCTCCTTCTCTTTATTATTTATTACTCACTGATAGTGGAGAGCAAGAGAGCTTTGATGAAGCAATGCATGCAAGAGCTAGGAAGAAGTGGGAGCAAACCATGGATGAGGAGCATTAGGCTCTCATGAATAACCAGACATGGGATTTGGTAAAGATACCTGAAAGAAAAAGAGCATTACAGAACAAGTGGGTGTTCAGAGACATAGAGGAAGAAGGAGGAAATAAAATATACAAGGCCCAGTTGGTGGTCAAGGGGTTTTCATAGAAAAAGGTATAGATTTTGATGAGATTTTTTCTCCTGTAGTAAAAATGAATTCTATTAGAACTGTTCTAGGAATAGTTGTAGCAAAAGACTTGCACTTAGAATAGTTTGATGTAAATACTACATTTCTCCATGGTGATTTGGAGGAGGAACTATATATGCAGCAACCAGAGGGCTATGAGGTCAAAGGTAAAGAGGAGATGGTGTGCAAATTGAAGAAGAGCTTGTATGGCTTGAAACAAGCTCCACGTCAATGGTATAAGAAATTTTATAGCTTCATGATGGAGTAAGGTTATATTATATTTCATTCTGACCATTACATGTATACAAAGAAATTTGAGGATGGTAGTTATATTATCATGTGTATGTATGTGGATGACATGTTGGTTGTAGGTAAAAACATGCAGGAAATAAAAGTACTCAAGAAATAACTAAGTGAATCCTTTACTATGAAGGATTTAAGGACAACCAAACAAATCCTTGGTATGAGGATATCTTGGGATAGGAAGGAATGGAAGTTGACTTTATCTCAGGAAGATTACATTAAGAAAGTCTTGGAGAGGTTTAATATGTAGGATGCTAAACCGGTTGGGACTCCTTTGGTAGGCCATTTCAAGTTATCAAAGGAGTAGTGTCCCAAGACAGAGCAGGAGAGAAACCAAATGTCCAAGGTACCTTACTCATTAGTAGTTGGTAGTTTGATGTATGTCATGGTGTGTACCAAGCCTGATATTTCCCATGCAATGGGAGTGGTGAGTAGATTTATGAGTGATCCAGAAAAGATCAGCGCAAGCAACAAAGTGGATCCTTCGGTATTTGAGAGGGACCATGGGGATAGTTTTGTGCTATAGTGGATCAAACACCACTTTGTGTGGTTATGTAGATTTAGATATGGCTGGAGATGTAGACAATAGGAGGAGCATGACAGGTTATGTTTACATTGTAGGTGGGACAACAAAGTGAGCTGGATTTCACAACTACAGAAGCTGGTGGCTTTGTCAACCATAGAGGCTGAGTATGTTGCTGCCATAGAGGAAAGCAAAGAAATGATTTGGTTACAAAAATTTCTTGAGGAGTTGGGGCATAAGTAGGAAGGAAAGCTACATAGTGATAGTCAGAGTGCTATACACCTAGCTAAGAACTCTTCTTTCCACTCTAGGACGAAGCATATACAGTTAAGGTACCATTTCATCAGGACAACTTTGGAGGAAGAGAAGTTGAAGCTAGAGAAGATCCATACCAGTCAGAATCCTACAGACATGATGACCAAGGTGGTCACAAGGAAAAAATGAAGTTGTGTTCAGCTTTGGTTGGTCTTCACAAAAACTAGTGAAGGGTTGAGAAGCTTGCTTAGAGGAAAACTAGTCTCCAAGTGGGAGATTGTTAGGTTGTGGAGCATGTTTTCATGTGTGAAAGTGTTGAATAATGTACACTAATATTAATGTACACTTTTCATGTATCCTCACCAGGTTTGGGTACAACCCTGAATTTTTTTAGTCCTTAAAACGTGCTTGATATATCGAGAAACGTGATTTTCTCATCACAGGCGGGATATTGACCCATAGGTTTATAGGATGGTTTTGATACCTGGTTTTGTAAAAATGCTTAAGCAGTTGTCTATTTATATGGTTTTATACATATGATATATGTATGAAAAATATTACAGATGTGTTTTGAATTTGGGTGTGAATTCTGTAGAGTTTGTTGAGCATAGCTCCAAACAGATCTGGGTATTGTGTTGAGAGAGTGGTGGCTTGTAATAAAATATGAGAAAGTGATTATTGGTGGACTTGGCCCAAATTGGATGAACCGCATTAAATACTATCTCTTTGTGTTCTATTATTTTATTCTACACTTTTATTTGAGATCTGTAATATTGTCTGCATATTGGTTTCTCTTTGTTGTGATTCTATGAGGGATTATTCCACATATTTTATCCCTTATATCCTAAAAATCTTATTGCATTGCTTAGGGTTCTTGTTGCATTGCTTGGTTATTGCATTTATTGTGGTGATTGTTTGAGGATGGTGTTTCTATCTACTTCTATAATAAATCATGTTGAGCCATTAACAACACATAATTACCACACATGGAAACAAAAATGGAAACAATAATTAAGCGAGAAAGGATAATGGGTTTTAAATTCTTGAGAACAACCGATGTTCACTAGAGAATATGATAAATTTTAGTACCGAGAGAAAATTTGATGAGTGTATGGGTTTGATAGGAACTTATGTAAGTGACAGTCTTTTGTTTCATTTAGAAAAATGTGATTATCCTTTCAAAATATGGGAGAAATTTGATGATTAATTTAGTAAGGTGAATCATATGGGAGCCATGCAAATTAAAATTGAGATCACCTCTCTTAATCCTAAATATTTTCCAAAAATTATAGACTATATTACCAAGTTTAAAATTTTTGACACGTTGAAGGGGAGTGGAAGAGATAAGAAAAATGAAGAGTGTGTTTAATTGATTCTATCCAAGTTGAGAGGACCATTTCAAATATTTTCTTATACCTTTTTCTCTAGCATGGATTCCTTATGTCACACATTCAAAATGTCTAACTTAGAAACATTTTGTGAAAGACTTACTAGAGAAGAATCCAAATTGTCTCACCATGATTCTTCTAGCTCTCAACAGGAATTAGTTGCATCTAATCCTAAGGGAAATGGAAAACCAACATGTAAAACCAAATACACCCCTTTTCCATCTCAAAGTGCCTATAAACCCAAAGAAAACAAATCTAAACCCAAGGAGTCTTATAAATCCAAGAATAAGTCTAGCCTTTCATGCTCTTTTTGTGGGGGTAGTGGTCATAAAGAACATAGGTGTTATACAAAAATGTAATCCTTAGAGGATGTATTCAAGCAACAAAAAAATTCTATCTCCACTCCACCTCCTTCTAATCAGCATGGAAAAACACTTAATATTGTTGGGAGATCTCAATCACCACTTATAGATAGATGTGTTATAGATTCTAGTGCTTCTCATCACATGACTTATTCTAAGGAGTCTTTTGTTTCTCTAGGTTTGAGTTCTAATTCAAAAATTGAGGTTGGATATTCTTCCTTTCTTTCCGTTGAGGGTAAAGGTGATATACACCTTGACGGTGGCGATATCTAAGATGCACCTTTGTATGTTCCTAACATTACCACAAATTTGCTTTTTCGTATATCAAATTTGTCATTCGTAAAGGAAAAACAACAAATTTTACACCACATGGGGAAGAAGTACAAACTTTTTGGAGCCTCATTCACTTGTTTCTCAAGGTATTTTTGATCATAGTTCTAGACTATATCACTTTGAGGATTTTTATGACATTTTCTCTATAGGGATAGGATTGGTTTCTCATGCAGATTCAGAGAGTAATTTTTGGCATGAAAGATTTGGACATCTCAATTACAAATATTTGAAGGATTTGAGCACTCATGGTATGGTAGATGGTCTTCCTAGAGTTTTTGTCTTGAGGGAGTTTGTTCTGGTTGTGCATTAGGGAAACAACACCAAGATCCATTTCCTAAGAATTTTTCCAAGAGAGTTTCTTGACCACTTGAGCTTGTGCATAGTGACTTGATGGTATTTCCTACCCCCTTTTTCAATGGAGCTAAATATGAACTTACCTTTATTGATAGTTTATTAAGGCATACTTGGGTTTATTTTATCATGTAAAAAATGATGTTTTTTCACACTTCAAATTCTTCAAGGCTTTGGTCGAGAAACAATATTCTAGTTGCATAGAAAAACTTCATACTCATAATGGGGGGGAGTACTTCAGTAATGAGTTTCTATTTTTGGAAACTCAAGGCATTATTCACCAGAATTTTGTTCCTCATACTCCACAATAGAATGTATTAGAAGAATGGAAGAATATAACTTTGAAGGAAATGGCTAACTATATGATGCATTCTAGAGATTTACCTCCTATCTACTGGGTAGAAGCAATTAATTGTGCTAACTACATTTAGAATCACACACCACATAGAGCACTTGAGCATTTGACTCAAGAGGAAGCTTTGTCCAACACTAAGTTAGATGTCTCATTTTTTCAAGTCTTTAGGAGCCATGTTTGGGACTTTGTGCTAAATAAGAAAAGGAAAGATTTGAATAAGAAGAGAAAACCCTTGATCTTTGTAGGGTATTTTGAGGACATGAGAGCTTATCGAATTCTATATTTTAATACTCATGATGTTATTTTTGAACACATGCTCAGTTTGATGAGCACTTCACTCGTTATTTTCATCTTCTTCCATGACTCCTTATTCATCTCATCTTGAGGATACTTTCTTTGAGGATGTTGATAAGGAGGTTATAGATGTCATTGATGATCATATTACCATTGATGTTGTCACTATACATAAGTGGGATCGTACTATATTTTACGAGACAAAACTTTCATACAGGATCTTCCACCCACTAGGAATCATCACACACATCTCGTAGGTTCTAGACTTTTGTGTCGGGTAGTTTCGAGGATCCATAGTCTTTATCAATGGCTCATGGGATATAAGAGTGAGATGATGTGATGGAAACTAAATATTATTCTTTGATGAAGAATCATACTTGGGATTTGGTATCTCTTCCTAAAGGAAGAAATATGGTTAGGTGTAAGTGGGTATATTGAACCAAATACATAGTTGATGGCTCTATTGACAAGTATAAGGATCGTCTTGTTGTAAACGGTTTTTCACAAGTTGAAGGTATTGATTACTTTGAGACTTTTGCACATGTTTATAAGATGGATTTTATATGCCTTATAATTTCTATTTCTGCATCATAGGGGTGGCCCATATACTAGATGGATGTAAAGAGCTCCTTCTTACAGAGATTTTTACAAGAGGAAATATAAATATAGCAAGCTCTTTGGATTTGTTCAGGATTCTTATCTTGTTTGTAGGATATGAAGGTCTATCTACAGTCTCAAACAAGCCCCTCAAGATTGGTATGAGATGATGGATTATTTTCTTCTATCTACTTCTTTTGTTTGTTTCACTCGATCATGTAGTGTATCTCTAACATGTTGGTTAGTATATTGTGATACTTGTCTTGTATATTGATGATCCATTACTTAGTAACATCTATTCTTCCCACATTCAAACTATTTAGAGGGCTCTTTATACATAGTTTGACATGATAGATCTTTGGTTATTACATTATTTCCTTAGTTTGGATATTTATTAAATAGATTTAGGGACTCATTTAAGTTAGTAAAAGTACACCCATGATCTTCTTCAAGGCTTTAATATGGAAAATTGCAAGCCCAGTCCATCTCCTTTTTAGTCTAGGGTTACTCTTACTTCCACATGTACCACTACACTTTGTGGTCCTACTTTATATAGATAGTAGGTTGAAATTCTCATGTACTTGAACCATACTCACCTTGATCTTTCATTTGCGATAGGGATTGTATCTTCGTTTGCACATTCTCCTCATAGTATTCAACGACAGGATGCTAAAAGGATTTTGTGCTATTTTCATAACACTTCCCACTTTGGCCTACACTACATTGGGGGTTTTACTTGGTTAGATATATAGATTTAGATTGGGAAGGTTCTATTGATGACATGTGTTCCAATTCGGCTATCATTTTTGTCTTTGTTCTTCTCTAGTTTCTTAGGTGTGCAAAAAGAAACAAGATATGCACTTTCATCTTTAGAGGCAAAGTACATGGCAGCGATTTACAACAAGTCAACCGATTCTTTGGGTTCGATAGTTATTGTGATTTTGGATTCCCACATGATTCACTGACTATACTTTGGTGTGACAACCAAAGTGAAATTCACATTTATCACAACCCAGTTGAGAACCAATGGACCAAACATATTGAGATACACATTCAAGATGGAGTTCTTTGATTCGAGTACATTCTAACTTAGAAGTAAGTTGTGGACATCTTTATGAAGCCTTTTACATCACCTCACTACCTTGAGTTGCATGGCATGCTTGGAGTTCTAGAAGTTGTTCTTGGGGTGTGTTTGTGATAACATATTCCTTCTTATTCTTATTTATCTTTCCTTCTATCATGATTCTTTCCTTATTTTGGTTTGATATTTCTTCATGGATATATTGTACATGACTACCTCATCAAGCCTAATTTTTGGACGCATCTTTGTGGACATTCCACTTCTATTTTGGCCCCTTGCTTCACTTGAGGGGGTGTTAGAGTAGGTATTTACCTTAGATCATGTTCACCTAGGTACTTTATTTACATTTATTATATTTATCCTCAACCACTTATGTGTGTGGATATTTATATATATTGATTTAGATATTAGGGGGATATTTATCTAGTTGTTAGGTATAGTTCTTTCCTTGATATATGGTATTTACTATATCCTTGATGTTTAGTTCTCTCCTAAATCTATTGCCTTGACTAGTTCTTTGATGACTAGATCTTTCCTTGATTTATGGATTGATCTATGACCTTGGTGGTTATTAGATTTTTATGCCTTGCCTATATAAGTAAGGCCCATTATCATTGTATTTCATTGAGTTCCATAATAATATATGATATTGTTGCTCATTTGTTTTCAAAGGTTTTGTGTAAAGTTATTATGGTGAATTACTTTGATCTTATTGATAGTGGTTTTTGTTTAGCATCTAAGATCTTGGCTTGGTACGATCTGGTTATCGTTCTATTAGTTCATTCCAAGATGACACACATATTTCATGTAAAAAAATAGTCAAACCGATTTAAACCTGAAACAAAAAAGATCTCAATAAAAACCTTGGAGCTCCAATTTCATGAACCTTGATCATTTGAATGATGATTAGAGGGTAGTTACAAAAGGATATAAATAGGACTTCATATGTCTTTCTTCGACTATTGTCTCCTAGATCCTTCAAATTACATATTTAGCATTTATTACATCATTAATATCCTCTTCTTGATCTAAGAGCTTGTAACCTAAGGACTAAGATAAAATTACAACTTGAATTGTTCTCTAAACTTGAATAAGATGTCTCGTAACATCTTAGGACTTTTCCACACCTTTAACATGATTCGTAAATGTCTAAGACTAATTTTCCAAGCCAATACCCACTATAATGTTTCTTAGAAATTTTAAATTCATTTTGGAGGGAAAAATCCTAATTCAAATCCTATAAAGACTTAACTAATTCTAACCATCCTAGGTGATGTATTAAGACCTTACAAACATGTACAAACCTTAACTAACCCAAATCAATCAAAAAATGACAAAATTTGTACAAACTTCAATATCATTTGTTGGAGTAAGGATGGTCATGCATCAAAGCTCCTTATTTTGCTACAATAATTTCACTATTATAATATTAAACAAAAAGGTCATATTTTGGGAGAATCATAACAAATAAGGTATATTTTAGGGTGAGCATGTAATTTTATTATAAGTTCCACCAGAAATCAAAATAACACCACTAGCATTTGAGGCCAATGCCAATATTAAGGATGTGCATAATCAACATTAAAAGTGTGATCCTCACAACTTTGGAAGTGCGAGGCTCACACTTTCAAAGTTGAGAGGCTCACATTTGCAAAGTTTTGAGAGTTGTACTTTCTAAGTTACGAGAATTACAATTTGAAAATGTAATCCTCGTAATTTGAAAGTTCGGGAATGTCCTTTTAAAATACGAGGCTGACACTTTCAAAGTGTGGAACTCATACTTTCAAAGTGCAGAACTCACACATTTAAAGTGTGAGTCCCACACTTTAAAATTGTGAGGTTCAAAAACTTGACTGTGTGTGAGTCTCACATTTTTCTCAAATTGGAAAGTGCGATTCTCACAACTTTGACAATGTGAGGCACGTAATTGAAAAGTGCGTGGTTTTCACTTTGTTGGTCGTTTGAGAAATCACAATTGAAAAGGACTGGTTTAGAGACTTTGTTGGTCATCGGGGACGAAAAGTCCGAAAAGTCCCTCCTCTTTAATGGGAGAGGTTCCCTTATTCTGAAACGAACTTATTTACAAATATACAGAACATTATTTTATGGTTAAACTTGGATATTACGAAAGTGCTTTTCACCAGGATCATCAGCTACGCAAGGACTGAGGAAAAAGAATAAGAAGATGAGCAGAACAACAACATTCAGAATTATAGATAGCAGAATAATTCTTCGTGTATGCGAAGCTTCAAAAGATTTAAGACAAGATCATTTGAATGAGATTAAATTTAAAGACACAAAGTTCCATAAATAACCTTCTTCGGATTTATTAGTCAAGGACACAAAGTTCCTTCTTGGTTGTACAAGATCGCTGTATTTGCAAAACTGGACAGTATGCAATCAGAGAGACCAAACGAGTTAAGAACAAAATGATCTTCACAATATTAAAGGAAAACACAGAGACAACAAGAATCAGATAGACAAAGAATGGAAAGCCCTTTTGTATTGATTTCTTTAAGATCTATTTACACTTTCAGCAAATATCCAAGTTCTTCCTCTTCCGGAAAATGGCGTGGAAAGGCCATTATATAGATTACAAATCCGTTACTCCTCGTAACGTTTCTTTTAACTAAAGTATAGTTAAGGACCACCGCTTGAGTTTTCTTCCACGTCTCGCCCACGTCCTTGCCACGAGGACACACACCAGACGTTTCATCTTGAAGATGTCAATGGATATCCTTGAAAACCGATGTAGCGAAGCGTCTTGAAAGTTTCGTCCTTCGTAACTGCTTCTTGAAATTTGATCTTCGGATTGATAGCATCAGAGCCGCAACTTAAATTTATTTTGAAAAACAGCATATTCGGGTCGAGCGGGAAAAACTAAGTGTGAATGACACTTGGTACGCTTCGGGACGGTGAGGACGCGAATGCGTGAAACACGCGGCTTCGGGCGAAACAGGGAGAAGACGCACAAATGTATTTGGGACAAATGGGACGAAAATGCGCGAAGGACGCGGTTCGGGTGTTTCGGCCGAAATTGGAACAGCGGGCCCGTTTGGACTTGGGACATTCGGGACAAAATGTTCCGAGGTACGCGACTCGACCGGCTCGGCCGAAATAGGGAAAGCTCGCACTTTTTTAAATGGGGCAGTTGGGACAAAATTGCGCGAAGGACGCGGTCCGGGCGAACCGGCCGGAAATGGAACAGAGCAATTTGGAACTCGGGACAGAATCGGGTGAATCGGCCGAAAATGGAACAGCGGGCCCGTTTGGACTTGGGACATTCGGGACGAAAAGTTCCGGAGTACGCGGTTCGGCCGGTTCGGGCGAAAATGGAACGACTCGCACTTTTTACTTGGGACATTCGGGACAGGAAAGTGCGAAGTACGCGGGAAGGATGATTCGGCCGAAATGGAACAGTTTGCATTTTTGGCTTTGGGGCACTTGGGACAAAAACTTCCGACAGGCCCGAAAATGGGACAAATTCGGAGGTTTCGGCCGATCGGAGAACAGAAGACACTTTCGTACTTGGGACAGATGGGACAAAAAGTTCCGACAGGCCCGAAAATCACACAAAACGACCCAGAACACAGATTTTTTCGATTTCACGACTTAGGCACCTCAGAGAAAAACACTTAAGACTCAAAATTTTGAAATTTTACTCTTATCAGAGCGGGGAATTTTGAGTGGACAACAGCTGGCTCCTTCTGGGGATGACTTGGTATAAATTCATGGAATGAGACAAGGCAAGAACTTAGATAACTCGGTGAAGCAGACCAGTGCCTTATCCATTGGGCAAAGGAGTCAAAAACAAACCAATACAGAGGGCAACACACACAACCGAAGGGAAACACACCAAAAGCAGGAAAAGCAAAAACACTGTACAGAATATACAAAGGGGCTCCCTAGTCACCTAGGACTTGAACGACTTCAAATACTGCCCACTATAAGGAAGTGGGAGGGGAGAACCATCCATGTAATCAAGATAGAAAGAGTCCTTACCAGCAAAGTGTCTTATCTTGAAAGGACCAAGCCACAGAGAATCAAATTTTCCATGGCTACCACGAGGTTCATGTCTTTTGTCCCACAACAGCACGGTATCACCAACTTGGAACTCTCTGCTCCTAGCTTTCTTATCAAACAGAATCTTCACCTTCTGCTGGTGGGCAGATATTCTGTCAGCAACCTCCAATCTATCCTCGTTCAGTTTGTGCAGGTACATGATCCTTTTGTCCAGAGCATCACTGAAACTAGTGTCTTCAATGGCCTTCATCAGGTGCAAGGCTGGTAGTTCCACTGTCACTGGCAATTGAGCCTCTACTCCATACACTACTTGAAAGGGGGACATTCCAATGGCTCTTTTAGGTGTGATCCTGTCTGCCCAAAGAGCATCATAAAGCTTCTTATGCCAGTTTCTCTGAGATTCGTTGACCAACTTCCTTATGATAGTCACCAGATTCTTGTTGGTAGATTCTGCTTGTCCATTTCCCTGGGGATAATAATCTGAAGAATGAGCCAGAGAGATGCCATACCCGTAGCAGAAATCCATTATCTCAGTTGAGGAGAAGTTTGAGGCATTATCTGTTACAATCTTGTTAGGTACACCATACCTAACCAAGATGTTCTCTTTGATGAAGTTGCATACTACTTCAGAAGTGGTGCTCTTGACTGGAATAGCTTCCACCCATTTGGTGAAGTAGTCAGTGGCAGTTAGCACATGAGTGTGTCCCGCACTAGAAACAGGGTTGAGTGTACCAATGAAGTCTAGACCCCACTGTTGAAATGGTTCCTCGATCACAACTGGCTTGAGAGGCAAAGCGGCCAGTTTGGGTCTTCCCACAAAAGTCTGACAGGCCTCACATTTATCCACCCACTTGGATGCATCTTTGAACAAGGAAGGCCAGTAATACCCTCCACGGAGTATCTTATGAGCTGTGACTGTAGATGAATAGTGCCCTCCACATGCCTGATCATGAAAAGCTGAGAGCAACTTTCTCTGTTGTTCCTTGTCTACACACTTCAGAAATCTCCCGTCCAAACCACGCTTGAACAAGGCATTTTCCCACAATACATATTGTGCTGATCTCAATTTAACAGTCCTCTTTTCTTTAGCAGTTAAATGAGAGGGGCATTCCCCGTAGGTGAGAAAATGGGCGATGTCAGCATACCATTCATCAACTGAACTCAGGAATAGAACAGTAGGAAGGTCAGCTTTCTTCTCCAATAACTCATGTTGGGCTCCTTCAGCAATGAGCTCGCAAAGACCTTTTCCCCGAACCAGCTTGGTTGGCTTGATATCAAGGTCATACTCCTGGACCTTAGCCACCCAGTTTCCCCTCTTGGATCCAAATTCTTGTTGCGTGAGAATTGACTTTACAGTCGTATCTGGGACCAGCACCGTAGAGTGAGAGTTGAGGATATAGAAACGGAACTGCTTGACAGCTTTGACTACTGCAAAGGCATGCTTCTCCATCATGGTGTACTTTAGCTCATGGTTCTTCAGGATATAGCTCATGAAGGCAATTGGTAGCTCATGTTTATCAGGATCTTCACAGGTTAAAGCAAGGCAATGCAGTACTATCTGTAGCGTAGCAATAGATAATGAAATCCTTGCTGAAATCAGGGCAGGCCAAAACTGGAGTTTTAGCAATAGCTTTCTTGATACCCTCAAAGGATTCCTTTCCTTCAGAAGACCAACCAAATGCTTGCTTTCCTTTCATCATCTGAGAAATATTCAAAGTTAATTCAGCAAAATCAGGGATGAATCTTCTTAGAAAATTGATCTTACCGAAAAAGGAATGCACGCCCTTTTTACTAGTAGGGAGAGGAATCTGTTGGATGGCTTGAACTCGTTCAGGATCAATCTTGATGCCATCCTTTGAGACAATGTGTCCTAATAGCTTTCCCTCTGTAACACAGAAGACAGATTTTTTAGGATTCAGGGAGATTCCATGCTCTCTACATCTCTGCAGAACTGTTTCCAGGTGATCGAAATGATCTGCTCTTGTCTTTGAAAACACTGTCAGGTCATCAAGGTATATGACAATACATTTCCCTTTCAAGCTCCCAAAAGCCAGATCCATAGCTCTCTGGAAAGTGGCACCGGCATTAATCAGCCCAAAAGGCATTCTCTTGTACGCGAAGGTACCCCAAGGAGTTGTGAAGGCTGTCTTATGTTGATCAGCAGTATCAACCTCTACCTGATTGTATCCAGAAAAACCATCAAGCATAGATAACATCTCAGAGCCTGTTACCGCTTGCAAAATCTGATCCATCATAGGCAGAGGGTAGTTATCTTTCAGAGAGGCCTGATTCAGGTTCCTGAAATCAACACAGATGCGGATCTCACCATTCTTCTTCCTAACAGGTACAATGTTTGCAATCCAAGTCGAATGGTGAATGGGAAAGATGATTTTAGCCTTCAGCAGTTTTTGAATCTCCTGAAATATGGTGTCAGCTATCTTTGGGTTGTACTGCCTCTGCTTCTGCTTGAAAGGCTTGATTCCTGGCTTGAGAGGGATAGAGTGCTGCATTTCTTTTGGCTTGAAGGCTTTTAGATCTTCGTAAGAATAAGCAAGCACATCCTTATATTTCCTTAGAAGGTCAATTGCTCTTCTCCTTTCATCTGATGTGCAACACTTCCCGATATTTACCAGCTTCGGGCCATCAGAACTTCCAATATCAATCTTATCATACTCAGCTGATTGCTGAGGTCCAGTGGAAGCTTTAGATCTCACGTATCTGTCATGTTTATCAAACAACTCCTCCAAACTCACTAAACCTTTGGGAATCTTATTTCCTTTGAGCTTAATGCACCCTTCCTGATCAGTTTCTTCTCCTTGGGTGACGGCTTGGTCAGAAGACACGCTCTCACGAGGCAGGTTGTCACTTCCTTCGAAATACAGTTGTTCAAAATTGCCCTTGAGCTCCAGGAAGGAAAGCAAATGCTGGTCGTCGTTGAAGACTTGCCAGTTATTAGTATTGTCAGGGACACTAGGTCGGTGGACCATCTCAATAGTGAACTTATCCTGAGAAAATTCAGGATGAGGAATCAACAGTGACCCTGAGACAGCCAGTGAATCAGCTCTGCTGTTCTTTTCTCTGGGAATTGCTTCAATGGAGAAGGCATCAAGGAATTCAATTGAATCCCAAACCTGATTCCGATAATGCTTCAGCCTCCCGTTCTTTACCTGAAACAGGCTTCTGACTTGCTTCACAATCAGCTCTGCATCACCACGAGCCAAAAGATTTTTAACACCTCGTTCTTTGGCCACTTGCAGTCCAAGGATGAGAGCCTCATACTCTGCTGTGTTGTTAGTGTTCTCAAACTGCAATTTAAATGAAAAGGGGTGCAGGCAGCCTTCAGGTGATATTAGCAGAACACCAGCTCCAGAGCCAGCTGAGGAACAACTGCCATCGAATTCTAAAATCCAGACACCATTGGGATCTTTAGGTGATATTTTGCAGGGTCGGATTTCATCAGGGGATAAAATCATGTAATTACCATGGCCCCTGTCCTCATAGAGTATTTGTGCCTTGGGATCATCTGTCTTCTGCACAATGTACTCGGACTGCTTCTCAGGTAGTAACTTCTTCATTTGTCCATGGACAGGTATGAGTGCGTGTGACCAATCCATTTGAATCTCTCCACCCACATCTTTACAGAAGTTCCTACTTAGCAACATTCCATAGGAAGGAGGAATGTCTGCTACTAGGATGGTAGCCAAGACCTTCTTCTCAGGTAAAGCAGCAAAAGCCACTTGTGCATCTTTAATCCTTCCAACTAAAGGTACTTCCTTACTTTCCATGGAGTAGCAAGATCCATAAGTGCGAGTAAGGGTCAAGCCTAAAGCATGAGCTACCTTAGCAGGCATCACATTATCTGAGGCTCCGGAATCTATGACACAGTTACTGAGCCTATGGCCAGCTATAAGGAGTGTTACATAAAAAGGCTTGATTTTGTCTCCAGGTGAGGTGACAGCAGCTACCAGGCTAGGTTGTGGTGCAGAAGGAGGTGTGGGCAAAAGGCCTTTAGAGGTGGTCTTGGAATGGGAATTTACAAATTGGATCATCTTGGAAAAAGCTTTAGGGTGGGTTTGGTAGTATTCAGCTTCTGAAATTTGAACTTTAGTCCTTTTAAGGTGATCAACAATATCAAAGGATCCAGAGGTGGATGGGCCATCATCATTTGAAATTCTAGGCTTATCAACTTTGGGAGAAAAAGAAGAAGAAGAAGCAACTTTGGGAGCAGGATTGACAGTACTTACCTTTGGTGCAGATGAGGTAGGGATAGGAGATCCTCTTCTGGCAATTACAGGGATAGTTGCCGGCTGCTCCTTAGATTTCTTTAGGGGCTGTGTCACCTTCTCCTTCTGCCTTGTCTGTTCTCGAGTCATGACAGCAAATGATTCACTGTTCATGTCTGCTACCACTTCATCATAGTCATCTCCATCATCAATGCCTTCAGTGGTAAAGAAATTGACTCGAGATCCTTCGAGTTCTTCTGCCTCATCATCGAATTCCTCCAGGAACTCCTCACAAGCTTCATTATCATCTTCTGGCTCTTCAACCTCACAAGTTGCATTCACCGGAACTTTGACAGGAGGTCCTTCAAGTGCCAGTCTTGTGTGGGGAGCTGGCAAACGGTTTCTGGGTTGAAAATTTCTTCTCGGAACGTCTGCATATGGTGCATGCTGGGCTAATTGTTTCTTTATAGCCACTAGATCATTTGCAAGTTTCTGGACTAATGGATCAGTATTGGGTCCAGAGGTGGAAGAGGAAGAAGCAGTAGATTTAGATTTAGGAGGATCTCTTCTCAACTTCCCTGACATGATCAGGTCATCCTCGACACTAACAGCCAGTTCTTGATCTAGAATTAACGTTCCGAGATTAGCCCTTCTTAGAGCATAACTGACTTTAGGCGTTTGGGCATTCAAAAAGAAACATTTCTGAATTTGATCAACCGGTCGAGTATTTACAGGAATTTTGTTGATCAATCTGTTGAACCGAGCCACAAATTCTCTCATAGGTTCTGATGGATCTTTCTTTATCTGAGAAATCTGGGCAAGCAGGGCATGCACATCTTCTGCCGGCTTGAAACGGCTTTCAAATTGAGTTCTCATTGTATTCCAGTCGGTGATGGCACCAGCCGGAAGGTGATAGAACCAGTCAGCAGCATTATCCTGTAACGTCTCAACGAACAGTCTTACTGAGACGTCTTCATGTTCAACCCCCAAGACTCCACAGGCAACTATGAATGCTGCAATATGTTCATCAGGGTGAATTTTGCCATCTCCTTTAAATTTTGGGAAGTTCTTTCGGTTACCTCTAGGTAACTCATGCAAAGGCTGCGCAAGAGCCAGGGGCCCGACACGTTGACCCCATGGTAATTGTGCCATTCTTGGAAATACGGCTTGGAGGGGAACTGTAACACCGGCAAGGATCAAAGCTCGTAGATTAGGACTAGCAGGCTCTGAAGGAATACCACCCGCAGGACTTCTATCTTGGACAGGTGGAGTGCTCGTCGAACGAGTTCTTCTATTGGAAGGGAAAGGAAAACCCTGTTGCTCCAAAAGCTGAAACTGAGAATCTTCGATACCAAGGGCCCTTCTCCCTCTAGTGAAACGTGGAGTCGCCAGATCAAAGGATGATCGAAAAATTGCAGTACTGGAATGCGATTTTCCCCAGCGGAGCTGGAATGCAAATTTCCTCCCCAGCGGAGTCGCCAAAAACTGTTGGTCGTCAAATAGGACTTTTTAGAGAGCAACAGACAGGGGACGAAAAGTCCCTCCTCTTTAATGGGAGAGGTTCCCTTATTCTGAAACGAACTTATTTACAAATATACAGAACATTATTTTATGGTTAAACTTGGATATTACGAAAGTGCTTTTCACCAGGATCATCAGCTACGCAAGGACTGAGGAAAAAGAATAAGAAGATGAGCAGAACAGCAACATTCAGAATTATAGATAGCAGAATAATTCTTCGTGTATGCGAAGCTTCAAAAGATTTAAGACAAGATCATTTGAATGAGATTAAATTTAAAGACACAAAGTTCCATAAATAACCTTCTTCGGATTTATTAGTCAAGGACACAAAGTTCCTTCTTGGTTGTACAAGATCGTTGTATTTGCAAAACTGGACAGTATGCAATCAGAGAGACCAAACGAGTTAAGAACAAAATGATCTTCACAATATTAAAGGAAAACACAGAGACAACAAGAATCAGATAGACAAAGAACGGAAAGCCCTTTTGTATTGATTTCTTTTAAGGTCTATTTACACTTTCAGCAAATATCCAAGTTCTTCCTCTTCGTAAAATGGCGTGGAAAGGCCATTATATAGATTACAAATCCGTTACTCCTCGTAACCGTTTCTTTTAACTAAAGAATAGTTAAGGACCGCCGCTTGAGTTTTCTTCCACGTCTCAGCCACGTCTTTGCCACGAGGGACACACCAGACGTTTCATCTTGAAGATGTCAATGGATATCCTTGAAAACTGATGTAACCGACGTCTTGAAAGTTTCGTCCTTCGTAACTGCTTCTTGAAATTTGATCTTCGGATTGATAGCATCAGAGCCGCAACTTAAATTTATTTTTTGAAAAACAGCATATTCGGGTCGAGCGGGAAAAACTAAGTGTGAATGACACTTGGTACGCTTGGGACAGGTGAGACGCGAATGCGCGAAACACGCGGCTCGGGCGAAACAGGGAGAAGACGCACAAATGTATTTGGGACAAATGGGACGAAAATGCGCGAAGGACGCGGTTCGGGTGTTTCGGCCGAAATTGGAACAGCGGGCCCGTTTGGACTTGGGACATTCGGGACAAAATGTTCCGAAGTACGCGACTCGATCGGCTCGGCCGAAATAGGGAAAGCTCGCACTTTTTTAAATGGGGCAGTTGGGACAAAATTGCGCGAAGGACGCGATCCGGGCGAACCGGCCGGAAATGGAACAGAGCAATTTGGAACTCGGGACAGAATCGGGTGAATCGGCCGAAAATGGAACAGCGGGCCCGTTTGGACTTGGGACATTCGGGACGAAAAGTTCCGGAGTACGCGGTTCGGCCGGTTCGGGCGAAAATGGAACGACTCGCACTTTTTACTTGGGACATTCGGGACAGGAAAGTGCGAAGTACGCGGGAAGGATGATTCGGCCGAAATGGAACAGTTTGCATTTTTGGCTTTGGGGCACTTGGGACAAAAACTTCCGACAGGCCCGAAAATGGGACAAATTCGGAGGTTTCGGCCGATCGGAGAACAGAAGACACTTTCGTACTTGGGACAGATGGGACAAAAAGTTCCGACAGGCCCGAAAATCACACAAAACGACCCAGAACACAGATTTTTTCGAATTCACGACTTAGGCACCTCAGAGAAAAACACTTAAGACTCGAAATTTTGAAATTTTACTCTTATCAGAGCGGGGAATTTTGAGTGGACAACACACTTTGAACTTGATATTGCAAGGATTTATTGTTATTTTTTATTTTTTTATTTTATACAATGAACTCATGACTTATAATAGTTATTGGATTCTACCCATACATTAGGGATTTTTCACTTTCATTTAATACAATGGGCTCATGAATTATAATAGTTAGCAGCCACTAACCTTACATTAAGGATTTTGTAATTTCAAAGTGCAAGGAAAGTGCTAGCATCACCTTTTCAAATTGTGAGGCTTTCACTTTGAACTTGCTTTTACAGGAAGTTATTATTAGTTTTTATTTTTATTAATCCAACGGGCTCATGCCTTATAATAGTTAGAGTCTGTCAAGGCTGAGATATTAAATAAATATAACAACAAATGTTTACACATATTATAAACAACTTTATAAACATGAAATAAAGTAAATAACATTATAACACAATGACACAAAATTTAACATGGAAAACCCCTATATGGGTAAAAACCACAAAAGATTAATCCACTATAAAAAAACTTCTACAAAATCAATCCAAGTAACTCCTTCCTCACTTCTACTCCATGTTTTTACCCGAAATCCATTGATTCACGTGATTATACTGAGAATATGACCTATAACCATATTTAAATAACCCGAAGGGTTATAACCTTATTAAGTGATGGGGAACACCTCCGTGATTTAATTAGTTGATTAAATAATTTAACAAACCGCTTATATAAAGTTTATATTTAAAATATATGAATATACTTTATTCTATATTATTTAAATATAAACTATATATTATGATGCACTTAATATTTTAGTTCTAACACTCAATATTAAGTGGGATCCATATGCCAACATTACCTATTTGTAAAACAAGATTTAAAAATCCATAGAGCCTAAAGATTTAGACTAGCACATGTATTTTTGAAGGAATTATAACACATTCATCATGCTAAAATTACCTTTTGGTAGAAAAAGGATGTGGAATCCATAAATCAGACATATGATTTAGGTTAAGCATGATTTATGAGGTTAAATCTCACCATTTCTAATGGAAATATTCTTATACCGAATATTTAGGAGCCTTTTATAACATAAGGTTCTCCTTTACAAATAGATGCACACTGGTCCGTATTTTTCCCATAAACTCTATCGAGTTTACTTTAGATTATACAATATCTTTTACAACGATTTTAAACCAGATTAAAAGTATAGAGGAGGAGTCAATCAACCAACCAACCATTAGGAGGTTTCATTTCCATGTACAATCCCCTATATGAAAAATATGAAAGGACAAGCATTGAATTGAACTCGAACTTCACAACCCACAATGGCTTTGTGAACAAGTCTGCTACTTGATATTGATCGGGTAGTACTAGATATCTATATCACCACCGAGAACCTTCTCGTAAACAAAGTGCATATGTATTTTGATATGTTTCGTTATTTGATGTTGAAATGTATTCTTAGCAATGAAATAAAACTCGGCTATCACATAGAAGAGGAGTACTTCCTTTACCTTCTATGTGCATCTCTTACAACAACCTTTTTAGTCACATGGCTTCTTTTGTAATGCCTCTAGCATTAATGGTATCTAGAAGAATTCTGTTAAGGAAGGTTCAAATTTTGATAGGTGATTTTGTCTTAAGATGGTGTACTCTTATGACCTATGAAATCATGTTTGCAGTAGGTAATATTTTAAATGTGGAAATAGGTACATTCGGCATGTTTTTGCTTAATTTAAAATGAAGCAATCCATCTCTTTTTGTGTAGAATAATTCACTACTTGGGATTGAGAAATTGAGTTTCAATTTTCATAATTCATGGGATTTAGAACAACATTACCTTGGATCAATTTCATATGCTTCTAATTTTCAAACATTGTTATCATAATGTCCAATTTGGACAGATGAAAGGTTGTTGGACCTTGAATGTGCAAAGGCCATGAATGATCTGATCTCCTTGGCTCTCTGCTTCGTATTTGAAATAGGGTAACAATCTAGTTCCTCTTTTCTATTTAAGTAAAATGTAATTTTTAAATAAGAAACTTGGAACCTATTTACACTATGTTCCTTAAATTAGGAACCTTATCCTAAAAAGAGTGACCTAACCTAAGTTACTAAGTTCATTGTTATTTTGGATGATTAATGGACCTAAGACTAAAGACTTATACCTATAGACCTATGTTGGTTCCTAAACTAATGTTGAACCTAACCTAATGTGTGTGGCTAACCAAAAAGGGGCCTATGGAATGACATGGGGAGGGGGTAAGTTGGTGGCAATGAATCCTAGGAATTTATGGTGAGTTAATGAGTCCTTATCTCTTTTTAACTACCAAATTTGGCAAGGGCATAGGGAAACTTGGAGGAATGAGTTGAAATCTCTGCCAAAGTTTTGGATGCATGTAATTTCGAACTTAGTCTTCACCAGAATTAGAGGTGGCGGTGGCGGGAAGATTGGGAGGACTGATAGTCCTACTTTGCATTTAATATTTTTGAATTTGGTGAAAACTTCCTAGGAAGAAGATATAGGGGTTTGGTTTTGTTGTTCATTTGGTTTTGAGCTTGAGCTCTGCATGTGATTGTTTTTATTCTTCAAACCTCTAGTTTGATTCTTACATTAAATTTATCTCCGACTTGCATGGCATTGAAGGAATAATTTGGCACTTAAAAGCTATAAGGAAGTGAAAGAGGAATTTTGGAGGGTTGTTGGTGTTTTGAAGGAAGAATTGAATCTCTGCTTGGATATTTTCTAAAACAAAGAAGGTGAAGCACTATTAGGAATGATAGGACCTATCTATTAAGTTTTATGCTTTTACTTAAATGATCATAAAAACAACTCCACTCTTAAGGAATAATCTGGTTTTGTTCTTATGATTAGATTTATTTTGCTTCTTGATATTGTGTTGTTTTTCAGAATGCATTATCGATTTTTTTGAAATGTGGAAAGTGTGTTCTGGGTTTGTGGTTTTCATAATTATGGGTAGCTATATTTTTCTTTAATCTTCCTACATAGGATTTAAAACAAATATGAGATCTGTAGGTGATCATAGTTAAAAGTTTATCTAACCTTGTAGGTAACTTGGTTTGCTTAATCGGGAATCTTGTTCTAAATGAACTTGTTTCATCTCCATCAAAAAACTTCATCGGTGGAAACTATTTAGAATATCTTGACTATTGCTAGGATCTTGCATGATTCTTTTGGGAAGATAGATTCTGTGACTCTTGCTTAAACGTTTCCTTTTTGGGTGCTGATGGAAGGCTCTAAACTGGAGAACTTGTCTAAAATCTTATCGCTATCTATGATTTTTTTGTTATGGTTATTTCGGTTATTCCTTTGTGTTTCAGACTTTCTGCCCCTCATTATTCTTGTTGGATAATTAATTTATCATAGGAATTTACATGTTGAATGTTAGTATCGATATTTGAACTTTCATGACCTCTTTCTACTATCGTTAAAAGAACTGTGATGGAAATATTATACGAGACCTCATAGGAAGAATAATTCATGGCATGGAAGTCTGATTGTTGAGAAATGTATGTGGGAAACATTATTATGTTTCCATTCTTCAAGGGCTTGAAATAATCAAAGAATTATTCACTTCGTGCTAAGTAGGGAAACTCTTTTGGGTATCGGTTAGTTGTTTTCTCATTTATTGCTGATACACAAGACTTCATAACAACTTTTGTTGACCTTGTTCTATTGTTTATTGTCTTGGCATGTTTTCTAGATCCCTTGGGCCTATAAAATTAGTACCAGTCTTTTGGGATAGAGGAAAATGTTTTGTATGGTTTTGAATGCTTGCTCTTATTTTGATAATGTTGGAATGCTTACTTGTGTTCCTTTTAAGGGTTTTGAGTTTATTGGAAGTCTGTTTTAGACTAATCCTACTATTCTACTTTTCCTTTCTTCTCTAAGCCTTTTGGGAAATGGATTACTTGTTTATCCTTGTCGAGAATCAAGTCTATCAAACCCATCTCCATTGAATGAAAATAGGTAATGGATATATTTTCTCTATATTCCTTTTCCTTTCTCCTGGAATTTTGGTGTTCATAAAATTCGATACGGGTAAATATCTGATTGGATTTTGGTTTGGGTCATATGTGATCTGACCTTTTTCAATGTATTTTTCTTGGTTATTTAATGTTTACTCTTATTCTTAAGAGTTAAGAAGACTATAATCTTCCACCTACTCTCTCTTTAATCTTTCTAACAGGATATTGTACTTGGTGAAGTTGTTGTCCCTCCTCTAGTCTATTATGGTTATGTCACTTCTTGACCATTTGATAGGACTGAGTGCAATAATGTTCTTAGGGCAGCAGAGTAGAAGTTTTGAAAATACTTGGAAGAAGTATTAAGTCTTGTATAAGTTCTGAACTTAACCCAATCTTCTCTTTTAATTAATGCTAGCAATGGTGTATCTTATTTGGGATTTGAATGTTAGCTTATTTTCTTGTTAGAAGTAACCTTACATTTTTGGATGAGGTCTGATTTTGCTGTTTTTGACTTCTAACTTGAATTGGTTCCTAATTATGAGCTTGAGTATTAGGATGCTACAATCAAGGTCACATTAATTGTTATGATGATTTGGATTATCCTTACTTATTCTTATGATCTTATTTATGATTGATGACATCTCATAATTTAGGATGAATTTGTGATAATGAAATAATTAGATGGAAAGTAATGTTTATGAATGTTCTATTGTTGAGTTATGCCTAAAAGATAGTTTTAGGTAGTTTATCTTCTTCTATTAAATAGGTTTAATTGAGTGAGGAAACTTAAATGGATTACATGAAAGTAATAGTAAGGTTCAGATGAAATGTTTATTCCTCTTAACTTATTGTTTAAATTCTTTATGATAAAGGGAATTTAGGATGGAAAGTTAAGGTTGTTAGATTACATGACCTAACTTTTCTTTTGATTTGAAGTATATCTCTTTTTATCTCTCTCTCTCTCTCTTATATGGGATTGTACTCTTTTTCATTGAGCCTTTACAATTTTTCTTTTAGTCTTGTTTCATAACAAAGAGAGTTCTTTTTATGAAATAGTTAGCTAAAAGAACATCGTTTTAATGATTTAGTGTTTATCATGTTCAGTTCAATGAGTGACTGTGTTAACAATTTTTTAGATGGACTACGTAAAAGATGAAAGGAGAAAGACTTGTTAAAAAATTTATTTATTTTATTAAAGAGACTAAATCTTTATTACGATAAAAAATGGCTTCATTATTGAGATGTACTTGATGAAAAATAAAGTTGTAATGAGAAATGATTAGGTGATGTTGTTTTGACATTTTGTGATATCTGAAATGTTTGGACTTAGTAAATGTATAAATCCTCCTTGATGAATAAAATATGTGTGAATTCTTGTTAATACTTGTAGTAATACTTTCTTGGCATGAATTGGGCTGAAATGATAAGTATTACTCTAATTAAGGAAGGTAGTTCACATACTTAAATATTATGGAATGGTTGGGGTAGGAATCTGAGTTGTTGGTTGAATAAGTTTCTCTAGGAGAGATGCAACTTATAAAGTTAATAATCTTATGATACTCTATCATTACAAAAAGGGATTGTAATTAAATTACATGGATGTATGTGTATTAAACCATGATTATAATTTTACATTATGTAATTTGACTATATATGGAACATATGAATTTTGTTTTCATTAATGGGCATTATCCCATGACATAGGAAAAGGGGAAAATTCCCTTGAGGGTATACATTAAGATTTAAATTATGAACTTTCTTAAATGATAATGAACAAAAGGGTGAATGGATGCATATGTGCTTCCTTATGCAGATTTCCTTAATCTTAAACTGGAAAATTAATTAGCTCAATCACCTTTATATCTAAAAGTGACTTAATGTCCCTTTCTGTTGCAAGTTGTATCAGTTAAATGATAAACTAAAGCATGAAAATAAATAGGTTAGGAAGCATATTTTATTTGCATACCTACCACAGATGCAGTTATAACTTGTAACCCATTAAGGTTTAAGAACCTGATTTGAATCAGTAAAGATGTCATTATTAATTTATAATGAAGAGTTTAATATAACATTAACTTTCACTCTAAGTTATGTTCATCCAGATGAGGAAACCTAGTTGGATGTTGACACATGCCAACTACAATGAAGTACCTTCATAACTATAGGAGTCATTACGAGGATACTACATTGCAGTTGACATGTCTCAATACCCTTCAAAGTTTGTTCAACATGACTAACATAAGTTCTTGACTGGATCACAGTTCTGCCCTATGTAGGGATAGGGACATGATCTAGTGTCGGGGTCAACTCACGTTGACTTAGGATAACTAGACACACCCAATCGATGTAAGTTGATTGATTATGTATATGTACCATTAGTCACCATGAGAAGTCCTCCACAGAAGGAATGTTGCTAAGCTTGTCTAGAGTTATAGTTTTTAATCGAGTAAATCTGAAAGAGGTCAGTGAAGACCAATCTAGATAACATATCAAGTGTGGTGAAGGAATTATTCCATTTGACAAGTATGCCATATAGGAATGCAAACATGATAAACATGTGTAAATATTTGGCCAAAGTATCGCAAGATACTAGTTGCGTTGTCCTATGTCACCTAGTTTAAGAAGTAGGATTTCAGATGAATATCGGTAACAAATATTCAGATAGGCTCTTAAATAGAACACTTGATTACCCCTAATAGGGTAAAGAAACTAAGTATACTTCATATACACATTACTGAATAACATGAGAGATCGGTTTTGCGCCAAGTCATGAAATGAGAGATCGGTGTTTCACCAAGTCATTACAACTGCATATGGTTTTCTGTTATGAGATAGTTTGGCATTTGAATGTGTGTTCTAAATTATGATTTAGAATAGAGAACATTGTGTTAAAAACACTTTTAAAAAATCGTTTCTAACGTCTTAAAATGGGAATGTTACATCTGCTGCTACTTCCATTGTACTTCTATATTCTTCTTCAAGAGAAGAAATACAAATTGTCACTACATTTCTTGCTCCAAGTAATGGCACTTGAAACCAACTTGAATATATATCAAGTTATAGATTTACGATCTATCACATTACCAACATGGTCAAAATCACAATATCCATGTAAATATGCATTATTAGATGAGATGTAGTGTAAACCATATTTAATAGTGCCCTTGATATAACAAAAATTCTTCTTGCTAAATTCTAGTGATCTTGATAAGGTTTCGCATAAATCTTGATGCAATCCCTACTTTGCATAAGAAATATCAGGTCTAGTAATAGTTAGATAAATCAAATGGCCTACAAGTTGCTGTATAAAGGGGGATTAAAATTTTACATGCATGTTTAGGATCAATTTTACATCCGACTTCTATAGGAATTGAAATTGGTTTACAATCACACATATTAAATATTTTAAGAAATTAGTTGTATATTGTGATTGAGATACTACAATAGAATTTTTATCTTGAAATATATCCATGCCTAAAAATGATGCAATAATCCTAAATATTTCATCTCAAAATATTGCATTAACTTTCCTTTAATTTTCATAATTAAAGTGTTAGAATTACTAGTGATAAGTAAATCATCAACATACAATACAATGAGAATAATAACATTTTCTTCAATTTTAACAAATAAATCATTATCAGATGCACAGTTAGAAAAACCAATTTCATTGAAAAAACTATTAATTTTAGAATACCAAACTTTAATATCTTGTATTAAACCATACAAATATTTTTTCAATTTATAAACATACATTTATTTTCCTAGTTCTTCAAAGCCTTTAGGTTGGGTCATATAAATTTCTTCTTTTAAATCACCATTCAAAACAAAAAAATTTCATCCATTTGATTGATTTCCTAACCATACTAAGCAACTAAGGAAATCAAAATCCTTACTGTGCTCTTTTTTACAACCAAAGTGCAAATGCTTCAACGTAGTCGATACTAGTTTTTGAGTAAACCCTCGAGCTCCAAGTCTATCTTTGAATATATCTATACTTGCATTTTCTTTATATTTGATCTTGTATAGCCATCTAGATCCGAATATACTTTGTTTTTCAGGAGGTATTGATTACCATGTTTTATTTTTAATTAGATAAATTTACTCAAATTTCATAGCAACCATCTTTCTTCATAAAAAGATTCTTTGAAAGATTGGATTTCAGTTCATACAAGGTCATCAAAGCAGGATATGTATGATGACTCCTGGCCATTTTATGAAGGTTTATTGAGTTAGAGTCTTGAATAATAGACTCAACCATTCTAGGTATTTTAGTTACTGAGAGGAACTAGGAACAAAAATATAGGTTCAACATAAGTTTCTTCATTACATACATCATTTTAACAATTTTTAAATTCAAATTCATTTTCATTTTCATTTAAAACATCATAAATAACAGAAGATGATGAAGCAGAAGAACAAAAAGGTTTTCCAAGATTTTAACATTCCTATTTTCTATAACTTCTCTTTTTATGGATCAAATATCCTAAGACCTTTAGTTTTTATACCATATCCTACAAAGATACATGGAAAGGAGGTCTGATCAAGCTTCTTCCATTTTGATTTTGGAATAAAGAGAGAAGTTGGGCTACCAAATATTCTTAAATGAGATATACTAGGTTTTTGGTTTGACCACTTTTCCAAAGGAGTTGAATTTACCAAGGATTTAGTGGGAACTCTGTTCAAGATAAGAACAATTTTCATAGCTTCTACCCAAAGGAACTTAGGAACTTGAGCAGAATGCATCATGGTCCTAGCCATTTCCAGAATAGTGTGGTTTTTCCTTTCTGCAATCCCATTCTACTGAGGGGAATAGGGAGTAGTTAATTCCCTTTGAATGCCACATTCAACACAAAATGAGTCAAAATATTGACTCACATATTCTCCCCATTTTCATTTCTAAGCCTCTTAATTTTATACTTAGAAGAGTTTTTGACTAAAGCTTTAAATTATTTAAATTTTGATAAGACATTTGATTTCTTTTTAATGAAATATGACCAAATCATACGAGATAAATCATCAATGAAAGTGACAAAATATAGAGAACCATTATGAGAATGAAATTATAGATGTCCTCTAACATCACTATGGACAAGATTTAAAGTTTCAAAAGAGTTATCATTAGGATGACTGTGAAAAGGATTAACAAATTGCTTACCACGTAAGCATCCTTCACAAGTTTTATGATGTTGGGAAATAGGTGGCAGACCTGTTACTAGGTTTAGTCAAGATATGTCATACATGCTTCTAAAATGGACATGAGCTAGCCTCTCATGCCAAAAATTCAAGTCATATATTTGATTTTTCAAACAAGAAGAAGAAGGAAAACTAGAAAAAACATACAATCCATCTCTTTGAATGCCTTCAACTATAGTAACATTATCTTCATTTTTAATAAACCATTTATTTGTTAACAATGTAACACTAAAAATATTTTGATTTGATTGAGAAAAGGAAAGAAAACTCATTTTTAGTTTAGGTACTAACAACACATTGTTAATAAAACCATTTGCTACTTTTTCTTTTCCTTGACCCTGAATGTTGAGAATGGAATGATCACCCAAGTAGATTTGTTCATTACATTCACTAAGTTCAGATAGGATATCAGATCTAAAATTCATGTTCCTAGAAGCACCACTATCTAATATCCATTCATTTTCTTTGCAGTGAAAAAAGCGACATACAAAGAAATTACATTTGATTTTTGGTTATTTTTCTGATTCTTGTTTTGATTTTGATTTTGATTTTGGTCTTGAACATATTTGTTACCCTTTTGAAATTTAGGATTTGTTTTATTTTTAAATTTGCAATCCTCTTTCTTATGTCCAAATTTACCACAATGATGACATTTTCCATCAAAGATAACTCTTAGATTTCTAGGTTTCTTATCCTTGTTAGGAGGTTTAAAATTTTTCTTTGTGTTTTTGTTGAATCTAGAGGTTTTACCTTTTGATTTCTAAGTGAGAAGTTCCTATGTGGCATTCTCCTTAGAATAAAAATTTGACATTACTTGTTCTTCTTGTATAAGAAGAGAACTAAGGGTTTGCAAATCTAGAATGTCTTGTTTTGTTTGATATTTAGAATTCAAAATTGAAATGAAATTTCTAAATTTTTCATGAATATTTAATTGGATAATAAAATAGAGAAATTTATCATGAATCAAATTACTGCCACATCCATCTACCGTAATTTAATATTTTTTATTTTTGCTAAATAATTAATAAATTTTTCATCTCCCTTCATGAGATTTTTCATAAGCTCGAAAACTAATTTAATAATTTTTGATAAACACGTAAATTTGTGCATCAACTCAAATTGTGTCCAAGATTCACTAGGACTCTCTAGATTTTTGATATGAAGTAGAAAGTCATCATGTATGCTCTGCAAGATAATAGACATCACCTCTTGTACATTATGTTGATATGTGGCGACATTATTAATAGTTGCATGTCTTTTGGTAGGATCTCTATCTATTCCATTTACTGTTGCCCATAATCTGCGATTCATAAATTCTTCTTTCAATCAAATCTTCCCAATGTTTCATTTGTTTCCATTCAACATCTAAGATTTATCAATTGAGAAATGATTAGACCCCATTTTTGCATAAAATATAGATAAATAAATTATTAACAAACAAGGATTAGAATAAGAGTTTTATAAAAATTCCCCTATTATATTTTAATCCTTGTAATCGATCATGATCAATTTTATGCCACAAAAGGAGGTCCTATTAATTAAATAGTCTATACAAAAAAAATTTAGAACGATATCAAAAATTAAATTGAAATGTGAGTGATTTTTTAATATTTGTAACAAATTGATGATGAAAAAAGCTTATCGTTGTATGAGTATATATCATTAAAAAATGATAATTTTACTATTTCACAATTTTTTTATAATTTGTCTATATTTAAAAAAAATAAACAAATTATTTTCCCATAATTTCTAATTTTTTTATATATCTATATAAAAAAATTAGGGGCTCTTTCCCTTTTGATTAGATAATCAACTCGGTGAGCCATGTAACTATCAACTCGGCAAGCCATTATATTCCACAAACTAACTCGGCGAGCCATATAACTATTGACTCGGTGAGCTATTATATATTGCAAACCATATTACCAAATGCCAATGCTAAACCGAATGCTAATGTCAATGCCAAACCAACCAATATGCACACGATCCCACGGCCAAGCCACTTAAATAAACTAAGCACCGTGCCCGCGAAGGGCTTAACACAAAGGGGGTGGTGTGACCTAAGTCACACCACCTGAAACATTGTGGGAAGGATTTTAAATCCTTCCCCACTACCATGTTGTCCCCATGTGGGACTAAACCCATGCGTAGGAGAAAGGGGGTTGCGGGTGACGGGGTCGTAAGCGGCGGAGAGGGCTGCGAGAGACGCGTGGAAGGTGCATAGTGGGGCGTACATTGTGTGAGCAGTGATTTCTATTTGGTACCAAGTGGGAGGAGGTGGTATAGAGGGGCCTCCCCATTAAGGTTTAATTATATATATAAAACTATACATATATTTTTATAACTCAAATTTTGTTTATAAATATAAAAAATATACATATATATAAATTGTATTTTTTATAAAATAAAAAATATTTAAAAAACCATTCAACTATTATAGTTGAATTAAACTATAGAGAGAAAACAAATCTCAGGGGCCCTATTCAGGACATGAATAAGGGTTTTGAAAAACAAATGTAAAAAAATGTATTACAGGGGACAAGAAATTTACTTGGCCAATGAAAAAATAGAAAAGCCTATTTTCTCGAATCTTGTCTCCCCCTGTAAACTCAAATTTAACTTGGATTTTTTTACTTCCCTTTTTATTTCCTTGAATCCCTACAAAACTATATAAAACTATATACAAAATTTTCAAAGATTTACAATCCTTACCTTAGTTTCAGGGTCCGGTAATTCTTGAAGTAGAATTCTTTCCATGTAGTTGAAAATCCAAAATATATTTTCACCTGTGCAATAATCATCTAACCAACTATGTAAAATGGGAAGGGGGGATTAAATAATATTTCAAATATTTCAACTACCTTCCCAACCATTATGTCCTTAGGTTACATTAGGATTATATTTAATAAATTAATCTTGCTCTGGTACCATGTTAGGGCCAAGATATTAAATTAATATAACAACCAATGTTTACACATATATTATAAACAACTTTATAAACATGAAATAAATGAAATAAAGTAAAGAACATTATAACACAATGACATAAAATTTAATGTGGAAAACCCTAAATGGGTAAAAACCACGAGAAGAATAATCCACTATAGAAAAACTTTTACAACATTAGTCCAGTAACTCCTTCCTCACTTCTACTCCATGTTTTTACCCAGAATCCATTGATTCACATGATTATATCGAATATGACCTATAACCATATTTAAATAACCCGAAGGGTTATAACCTTATTAAGTGATGGGGCACACCTCCTCGATTTAATTAGTTGATTAAATAATTTAACCAACCCCTAATATAAAGTTTATATTTAAATAATATGAATATAGTTTATTATATATTATTTAAATATAAACTATATATTATAATGCACTTAATATTGTAGTTATAACAATGTCCACTAACCTTACATAATCCCAACATGAAAATCTAAAAAACAATGAAATTGGAATCCAATAATAGTGAAATTAGAATCCAATAATAGTGAAATTGGGATCCAATTATAGCGACATTGGAATCCAATAATACTAGAATTAGAATCCAATATTGTTACTAATGGAATCCAATAATAGTAATAATGGAATCTAGTATAGACAAAAATGGAATCTAATATAGGAAAAAATGGTGATAGATTTCTTCCAAAACATGTAATACAAGACTTGATTCATAGGAATATGTCCATATTTAGTGAAATAAGTGTTGTATGGTCGGTGTTACGGAGATTTCTTAGAAGAATAGACTTAAGACCACAAGCTCTATTTTCACTTCGAATAAATGGGTAGGCTAAAAAAATATTACAGATTTAGGTAGAGTGAAAGTGGTATTTTGGGCTATTTGGTTTAGAACTGGAATAATTCTCAATTAAATGGGAATCGCCAAAAATAGAAGAATGGATATTATAACGTTTCAAACTCGACCTCTTATTAGATTCCAAAATTTATTTCTTTCATTTTGTAAAGCCTTTAACTTAGGAAGAAGTTTCTTAGTAGGGTTTGATTTGAAAGACATCCTTAGTCTTTCCATATTTGTAAATGCAAGACCACCACCAACATAACACAATAATATAACACTAGTATGACCTAGAAATTATGATGGATTCACCACTAGAGACTTACACTCTAAAAATGATAAATCAACTTTAATACCTTGAGGATAAAAACATATAATAATTTATAAACCATTATGAAACCTTGCATTGAAATATCCACGAGTCATTTAGAAATGGTTCTATTGATAAAGAAAGCAGGTCATTTAAGAACCATTGAAATCATAAAATTTGGGGAATATTATGTAAAACCTTGATGCTTTCAGATAGACCTTAATTTTATGATTCAATTCCCCAACAATGGTGAAAGAAACATGTTGATGGGTAAATAGAACACATAAAACAACCATCAATTAATATGATTTGAATATTTCATGATACAAAACCTTAACAACAGTCTCAATTTTTTTAGAGACTTAAGTTAGAAAATTTGGGGAATATTAAGTAAAACCTTGATGCTTTCAGACAAACATTAGATAAACCTAAATTTTATGAATCAAGTCCCCAACAATGGTGAAAGAAACATGTTGAAGGGTAAATAGAACACTCAAAACAACCATTAAGCGATATGATTTTAGGATTTCATGATCAAAACCTTGACAAAGGTCTAAATTATTTTTATAGACTTAAGTACCTAAAAATGGTACCATAACAAAGTGTTGGTTCTGAATCAAACACCCCATACAAGTAAAATAATGAGGCGGGAGTTAAGGAGAAAATATAGAACTCTATGTGTGTCATTTTGTAGAAAAGGATGAGCCTATTTTTATATCTTAACCATTTCTTGTGGGAATGATAGGGAGACATGTGACTAAGGATGTGGATGTTATCATACTATTTTAAGGCTCTTCTTGAACCAAGGTCAGAGAACCTAAGGGGTGGCTTGGGATAATGATGGAGATATTATGTTTCAAACCCTCAGACTTATTATAACCTCAATTTGAGATAAAGTGCAACTAATAAATGTAAAGTTTATTCAAAATAATGGTCACACAAACATTGCATGTGCTTAATACATCACACACAAGCCACTGAAGATAGATGAAATGTGATATGAGTCATCATATCTGAAGAAAAAAATGACAACTTGGAATATGATCATGGTTGAATCCTAAAATTTATAGATCATCAAAAATACACTATAAATATACAAGATAGGTGTAATTTGTAGGAAAAAAAAAAAACTAGAATAGCCAAAGGTAATGTGATTTGTAGGGGTAGGATGATATGAAACTTAGTTAAATGAAGTGGGTGGTAGTGAATCTAATGGGGAGGGGTATTATGACTTTTCATCTTAGCTTGTTGCATCTTGAATCCCAAGAGAAGAAAAAATATCAAAACAACATAATCTCCAAAGGCACACCTACATTTATTGATACCAAGCTCATGCAAGCATAATGCAATAACCTCTAAAGTCTTAAAAAACACTTAGTGCATGAAACTTAAAAATATATATGAAATAAATTCCATAAAACCTAAGATAAAATAAAATGATGTAAACATTCACCTCCGAGTCAATATTGCAGAAAGGAGTTTTATAACCAAACATACATTGTAAGGTAACACTACAATTTTTTTGTGAAGTAACTAATCATATGAAATAACCAAAAGGGAATGCTTAATATTTCATTGATTTAGTAGATTAAAAAATTACATTACTTAAGAATGTTCTTAATTACAACCCATAATGAATGAATAAAACATGGAAAATGCTTTTGCATACTCGATTTAGACAAGGGAGATATATACATGATTCTCTCAATTCTGATAAGGACTATAAAGTGTGATCACATTGGAAAAAACCTAATACTAGAACTATACATTCCACAAAAATAAGAACCAATACCCCTAGAATGAATACACACATTCACTCTTTTATGAAATTTCCTTGAAAGTGAATATACCTAGATGCACCGCCAAGAAACCCCTAAAATTCAAAATAACCCAAGATGTTAATCCTTGATCTTACAAAAGAAATGGTACAAATACTCTAACTAAACAAGATTACATATTAATTTCCCAAGATGGAGCAGTTCTAGATCATGATTGAGCCCGTGGATAAGTTGAGAATATTCCTTATATAAACAAACTCCTTTTTGTCTCTTTCTTCCTTGTCAACATCATCCATGCATTCCCAAGGAGAGTTTATTAATCATTTAAATCATCTAATATGATTATTTCATTTGGAATAGTGATGTATAAGAAAGAATAAATAGTGAGGATGAATAAAGCGTTCAATAATGGTTGAGATATATTTGTTCACTCTCTTCCTTCTTTTATAGTTTATTCCTATATATATCAAAGTTCAAACATCCCCAAAATGGGGTCTTCATCTGGCCCCATATGATAGAGAAATATTATTTCCTATTTGGATACAACACTATCTATTTCAGTCGAAATAAATTTCTTCTTGACTCTCTTGGCCAATTTATTGATGTAACTCTCTAAATGAAAAAAATTATTGATAAAAGAATAATCAAAATACTTTTGGAGATTCTAACTTACCTACAACATGTTTCCTTATAATTTCAATCATATTTTCTACATATGTAGTTCCTGGAGTTCATGAAACTATGAGGCAAAGGCATTTTCTCAATTTTTGACTCAATATCATCAACATATTCTCTTTCCTTCTCCCTCATGTTCTAGAGATTTCTTATGCCATCTTTAAGAGTCTCAATTCGTAGTTTCATAGCTTCCTCATACTCATAATTCCTTCCTTTGAAGTTTGAGGTTTCTCTTACTTCCTTTTCTACCACCTCATCATCCATGGAAGTGATGGCCTCAAGCTTAGGCAGCAAGCCATCCCAATACTCAACCTCATCCTGATATTTTTCAATTAATGCTTTACCTGCCTCCATTTTCTTAGAGATTTGGTTGTAACATTCAATCACTTCCTTGAGGACTTGGCTACCTCTGCTTACCAACTCCTCTTCCCATTTCTTAGTGGTATCTCCTCTATTCTTCAAATCCACAACATTATTCATCATTTTTGATGTGATAACAGTGTAAATTTCTTGAATTTACATGGGATATTACAACCATTTCTATATATAAGTTGACAAGTTGTAGAATTTTTCCCATAGTTGTTTTTGGTTTCTTTGTCTTTATCCATTTTTTAGAAAAGACCTCACATTTCCATTGTAACCTCATAATTAATACCTTATTTGGTTGGTTTACCCAATGGGACCCTTGTAATATGGTAGTTATAAGGGGATGATTCATCCCTTAAGACATTATTTTGTGTCATGGAAACTTCCACAAACCTTTCTCCTTGAGGACCCACCATTATTATTGATAGAATCGTTGCTTTCTTTAGAGTTTTAAATGGTCTCAAACATTTTATGGTATTTAGGTCAACATATTATACCTACGCTCTCACTTTTATTTTTATTTGGAGTGGTGCTCCCAACCATCCTTCACCTAGAGTTCTTCCCTCCTTGTGTTTTTACTTGGAAGTACTTGGCAAAATCATAAGTTATTGCAATTCTTAGAGTTTGAGGCTAGAGTTATGAAACTAGATTTTTGGTGTTTCCACACTTCTAGTTAATTGTATCTAGAATTCCTACTCCTATGTCCCTTTATATTTCACTTCTTTTTCATTCTCCATTGAAGGGTGTGATTCACTTGAATTTGTTGGTTAAACCATTTCAACTCCAACTCCCTCCTCCCTTAGTGGAGAAGATTATTTGATTGGATCAAAAAAATTCCTTGAACTTGAGCCTCTATTTCAAAAATTTCACCTTGTTGTCATGCTAAATGTAAAACATGAAAAATTGAACTTTTTGGTCATGAAAAATAATCCAACACTAAAAATCCTTCAACTGGGTAATGTAAACCTACCCTTTGGGTAATTTATGACTATGTAAACCCCATCATGGATGAGAGGGATGTTTTAACTAGATTTTTCAATTGTTTTTCATGTGCAGGTAAGCTAGTAGAAATCAATTCATGGATTCATTTTGATCCACTTTGAAGGAATTGCTCCCAGAGGCCCAAAAAGGCCTATTTTTTAGGGTTTTTACACATGGTAAGCATCCTCGGGAATGAAAAACAAGATATTAATCATCTAGTAAGTGTGTTGTAGAGATATGAGATCACCATAGGTAGTCTAGGAAATATTTGTAAGAAAAATCAAGTTTAGGAACAAACTATGCAACATCGGGCTACTTATAACATGGTGCAAGGAAATGAAAGTAGTAAAAATATAGTGGTCTTGTTATGAATGTTTTACGAGCCTCTATACATTTTATAAAGTTATTAGATACTCATATTAATGATAATAAGGAATACTTCATGTTACAAAAAGTTTCAGGATATTCTACCCTCTAAATTTTTAGATATTGGCCCAACAAGGTAGATGAAGATCCTTGATCCTAGTGTGGATTAAAATGAGAATTATAGAAGTTCTATGGAGAGTTAAGGAATGATTAAAATAATAAGGTGACCTATGTAATTCCCTCTTCACTCAAAATGGGTTCGTTTTCATTGTCATCATCATACTTTCTTTTGGAAGTCCCTTTCCACAGCTTGAGATGCTTAAACATAATACAAAAGGGGGATAAATTTTAAATTTCATGTAGAATTGGATCCTTAAAGTTGTGGGAATGATCTCAGTAGAAATTTTATATTAAAAATTATAAGTTTTCCTAGGTAACTATTAGGGAATCCTAGGGAAAAAAATCACTCTCGATGTCTATTTGTAGTAGTTATTAGTGAATGTGAGGTTTGAAAAGTGTGCATGGTGAATTTTCACATATGTGATGTGATTTTCACATTTTCAATCGTATGCACTCACAAGTTAATTTATCAAGTTTTTTCACCTCATGAACATCCAATTGAAAAGGTGAAAAAGTGCATCACCATTTAGCAACCCCTAACTCATCCTCAACCCAGGTTAAGAAAGAAGTGCTAAAAGTGGGTCAAGGGGTGGGTTTTCATAACTTGAGTTAAGGGGTGACTATTTAAAACATAATCATCCAATTTTTGAATCTCTCCTCCCTCCATTTTTGTAACTAGATGATGCCAAAATTTATCCAAGAAACCCATAAAATTACTCATAACTCACCCATTTTGATATGTTTTCTCTCAAATTTTTCATGTGCACTCTAATTGTGAACACCTTTAAGATAATCCAAACCTCACATCCATTGATGATATGGATTTTTTATAGAACATACCTAAATATTTCAGCTAAAAAAGTTACCTTTTCAGATTTAGAGAAATCCAGAGGATTAAAAACCTAAAAATTGGAGCAAGAGATCACATTGAAATTCCTAATCCAATGAGACCATTTTCATCCCATTTGGATAACTAGAAGACATAGTTATATTCTAATTATGTTGGCATCTAAGCCTTACTAAGAATAATAAGTTTGATGATGAATAAGAAATCATCTTAAACCCTATGTGCAATCCGCAAGTCCGAGACTCACAAAAATGAAAATTGTGAATATTGGATAAATTTATAAATTAAGGGTAAGGTATGACTTGCTAAAAATAGTAAGTAATCGTATCACATCAAAATTTCACAAAAACTTCATCTCCTCATTCCTTCACTATTCCTAATAACCATGAAGATTAAATACATTAGGTATGATCCAATTTCAACCCTATCTATGGAATATCCACTTGTGGGAGATAGTGATGTATCCCACCTAGATCTAGAAGAGATTAGAAATCTGATTCCAAATGAAGTAAGAGAGACAACAGAGGAAAATATATTTTTCGGTTGGATTTTTAGATCAAGAGGCCACCAAATTTTAGTCTAGAGAAATGAGTTGGTCTTGGCTTGTGCCAACCATTATGACCCATTTTAAGTTTCCTACAAATTCCAACTCAAAGAAACATGGTGATATTCACAAAGGAATTTGCAACCAAACATTGGCTCAAGAAATACTCCTATTTTAAGGTGATTACAGTTATCTCATGGTTGAAACCTGAATGGAAACCATAAATTCTACTAAAGTCACTATCGACGAGTGAGTTTCATGAAGCTTAGTTAGATACCATTGTCTTACTCATTACAATAATGGGCAAGGAACACACCATGAAATTCTAGGATAGGATGGCCAAGTTTATGATGACAATCATGGATGGAACTCAAATAATAGATTAGAGCTAGATCATCATTAAAAATATTGACCAAAAGATGTGTTGGTACCCAAATTTATTCTCCCTTTAAAGTCAAGCAACATCAACACATTGAGAGAGATTCTTAGAGAAATATAAATTAGAATCTGAGTTGTTTTGTGTTGGGGAGGGATTTGGTGACTTGTTTTCACTTTGGATCTTGGAGAAATTAGGTAGCAACATGTAATGGGTTTGACCTACCCTCATTACTTTTGGTTGTGCCTTCTAGTAGGGTGAGAGGACCCATTTTGTAACCTGTATTTGTGAGAAATATAAATGGATCAGATATAATGGACTTTCCCTCTATGATATTTGAAAGAAAACCTTAAGAAGACATGGTCAATGCAACATAATATAACTCTCACGAGTTATCACTCTAGAGAATGGAGATGTCTTATAAAAAGGTTCAAGTTACTAAAGACAACAATAAGACCCGATTGCTCCTACATGTTTTGAATAAAGGATGGGTAAATTCAACAAATTTCCTTAACATTTATGGAAAAACAATGTAAGAAGGGGTAATTCATGTAGGATTTATCATTTATAGATGAATTTTTTTGGGGAATTAAGCAAGATAAAGTTGATTATACCAAATTCTTAAGAAATTTCAACAAATTTTGGAAAATTTTCCAAACAAGAAGATAAAAAAACTTCAAATGGTCAAAACAAACCTTCAACCAGAAGATGCACACCCATGGAAGCCCAAAGATGCATGGTTTCACACATTATTTGAGAAATTGACATAAAATCTCATGTAAAAGACTCAACTAAACATTAGAGATTCCTGGTTCATCACGCCTAAGATGCACTCATAAGCTAACAAACAATATGTATCAACAGAATGGAAGTAAAGTAAATTTAAATTGTTTATTGTGCAGTAAACTGAAATCTCTTCTCACAACACAATTGTAAATGCCACAATATTACCACAAGGACAAGATCTTCTATTATTCAGAGGAATTCCTAATATAATGTTGCAATAGGAATATGAATAACTACTTAAAAACATCTCAAAATGAAAGAAGACACAATGATGCTCATGATTAACACAATTAAATCAAGGTTCATCAAATTTATCAGTAAAGGAAAGCTTTATTTACAGTATCAAAGATTGTTAATGAATAGAAACTTGCAACCATCTTGACATGATTAAATTTGAAAACACAAAGGAAATAACATGTATCTTAGATAATCTCTTGGAAAATGATTTTTTACTTAGCTCTATCTTTTCTTTAAACAATTCTCAGAAAAATTTTAACCCCACTTTTTGTGTGATTATCTTACGCCCTTATACCATTCAATTCACTCACTAACCTTTAAATTCCCCCAAATATGAATATTCAAAGGAACATTACCCTTTACAATATCAATTTTAAAACATGCCACTCTTTTGAAAAAACTTCACTTCATACTACCAGGTGTACAGAATGTGAATCTTTTCAAATGGTTCCATTTGTGCTTGACTGGGATATCAGGTCATCACTTTTGTTAGACTATTTTAATCATTATTTCCACATATTGATTGGATAATCAATTTTAATGACCTTTTAGCTCTTCTAGGTGATTTTGATATGACATGTATCCCCATCTACTTCCCCAGAATCCGTTTCGGGTGCTACGTACTTCATTTCATGCCTTATTGGCTAAATCAACCCACATGGTTCTTGTCAAATCTAGTTAATTCATCAATCATGTTTGGTCCTGATTCACTTCAACCATTAAATTCTCCTCATGCGAGCTGGGAAAGATCTTCCTTTATCAAGTGTGAATGATCTCTTTCAATTCAATCAATTTGTGCCACTTATACTATAAAACCCAGTTTCATCCCATCACCAGGATGCATTAATTTTCTTATCCTGTAAGTGGGGAATTTTTCACAACCTCCTACTAGTGACATGATAAGATTACTTATGGAAAATAGTTTGAAATAAATTTCTTCATAATATTTGAATCAAATCTTCAATCTGAGTGGCCCTAATGAGGATTTCGTTAGGACCTTATTTGACATAAAGTGTGTAGGGGACACTAGAGGGCCCTTGACTTATCATTAGGTCTTTATTTCACTTCTTAAAAGGATGATTAGGATCAATCTTCTATTTTCATCCTTTCAATGTATGTACTTTCATCTCTTTCGATGGGAACATCTAAAAACTCCTGAAAACTTAAAGAAATTCTGGATTGAGAGGAGGCCCCAAGTGTCTGGGCAAACCAACTTTCAGTGTCCATTCTTATGTGATGAAGAGTTTGCATTAAAGGAGATTCCCAAGGAATCATATGTGTTATATGAAAAATCCTCCATTGACACCATGCCTGCCATCTCTCACAAGGTGGATGAATTAGAGTGGAGGATCATCTCTCTGGAGAAAGGACAAACATAAATTGTACCCTCACAACCAAGTTCAATGCCAACATCATCTTTGAGCAAGAGATGGGGAGAATAAAGTCCTCATCCCCCAATCATTATCTCATATGAAAAATAGGAGCTTTTCATATCTACTTTGGACAACAGCGGTATATTTTCCATTCGTTCATCCACTTGTTCCGTACATCATGCTCCTAATTGAGCATGAATTTTAGGACCTCGACCAGTTCCTTCTTCTAGAGAGTGTCTACCCCACACAAGGAAATGGGATGCTAGGTCAAGCTCAGGACCTTGTAACTTTCCCGGTCTACAAGTTGAAATTATTTCCATTCCAATTACCATGGACATCCCCTTTCAATATGCTCTTATAAGTCAATCCTTCTCATAAGGGGAAGGGGAAAACAACCTTCTTCACATGTAGTTTAGATCTTTTGGATTGGGTATCCTCCCATCAAAATAAAATTGAGAGGGAAAATATTATGGATAGTCCTAGAATGAATCTCGAGTCATTGATGGACATGGGGATTTCCGAGATCTAGTAGGGTCCATCATATATTTCCAAATGGCACGGGGCTGATGTGAATTCATGCTAAGGAAGAATAAGTTGTTTAAAAAAATTCCTCCATTAGGGGAAGTTTTGAAGAGGGAATAAAATACGTCTCAACATTGTTTTTTCCTTCTTGTTGTTTTTTTTTTTTACATGTATACAATCCTTTTTTAACATGGGTAGGGGTCCCTATGGAACCCCATTTTTTCCTTTTTCAACATGCAAGAAGTAAAAATATCTCAATAGTTTATATACTTGTACAAATATATAGAAAATTTCATCCAAGCCATATAAAACTAATGTATTGTACAATTTTACATTTGATATAAGACAACAATGAATTTCAGAGTAACAATTATCCTTAATGAAACAAAAATATCAGCTAAAACATTATCTTAGAAATGAAGTATGGGAAGAAAATAAAGTTGTAAGAACAACAAGCTTAAGCTTCATCATTTCTTATTTATGCATCCTTTTCTTCTTCAATTTTGACTCCTACATCCTGTTCTTCTAGTATTCCTGCCATGTATGCATCATATATCTGGAAAAGCTCATTTATTTCATCCTTGTCTAGCCCAGTGTGCTGTTGAAATGTTAATGTTTGTTTAGCTATTGCATCCATACAATGACCCATATTATTCTTATATTCCAGTGGGCTAGCTTTCAACTCTGTCATTTTGTTTTCAATTTTTCTCATTGTTTTAATTACTTCATAAGAGAATTCATCTTTTGAATATTCCTCCCAAAAGAGTTGAACACGAAATCAATCTTCAAATCACCATAACTCTTTTTGAAGTTTTCAAAAACCATGTCTTCCAGTTTCAAATCAACGGCATCAAGAGTATCATCAACCCAATTTCTTTTAACTTCGAGTTTTTATTTTATCCCATTCAAAGTTTCCACTCTAATTTTTGCTAGTTCCTCCATGGAATGCTTAATTCCTCATAATTATATTAGCAAAATCCTTTCATGTTCAACCAATTCATCACTAAGCTGAGTTATGTAGTCTAATTTGGGAAAAATTCCCTCAAAGTAAAATATTTCATTGTCACATTGCTCGGTTATCTTATCAATCTCATTAAGCCTGCTTTTGAGTTCTTCATATTTTTCCCTGGATTTCTCAATTGCTTCTTTTCCCTTCCTTGTTAGCTTCTCAATCCCTGTGTCTATAACTTGAACCTTCTTGACAACTTTATCAATATTTTTCAATCCTCAGGATATTTACAAAGGTATCTTCTTGAGTATGGCTAGGTTGCCCAATTAGTTGTTGCATACTAGAACTCGTAACGCCACGTGCTTTCCTTCTTTGTTGTCAAAGTAATGATAGGAAAAATGATTTTATCCTATGTTGTTGGCACCCTTGGTATCAAAAATTAAATGGAAGCTTGATGTGAACACGTAATCACAATATCATGAATAAGCTAAGGATGATCTCCTTATATGAGAGCCCGCTGTCTGGGACTATCTTATTGATGAAATTTTTTTCTAAGGTGACATTATGTCATCTATAATGTTGTATGTCATAAAATCCTTGGTGTAAATTTAAGCCTCAAAAATGATTTGCGATGTTGTTGCTTATCTCTATTAAATTGTTAACATTATAGCTTTTATAACTAAGTAATGTTAAGGCTTTGAAAATTTTGATAGTTCACTTAACGACTTAATTTGAAATGTGATCAAGACTTCCTATTGGTTTATAATAGGTCTTAAACCAATCATCTGATAGTCTACCCATTTGATGACTAATGCCATCATGATCGTATTTCCAGGGATAAAGGGGCTATAGTTGTTAGTCAAGGACTTAATTATTCAGAATTAAGGGCATCAACCCCTACGAGTATGCATGAACAACTTTCTTGATCAACGCTAACATTATAACATCTATATATATACATGTGAATATATATATATATATATATATATATATATTGCAAAAAGGAAAGACAATCTAATCCTAGTGGTATAGTTCTAAACCTAACATGCAAACCTGTTACTTGTGAAGCTAGATGTGAACATAACTTTAGCTATTTGAAAAGGGTGTGTAAAAATATTTAGTTTTGTGAAGCCTTAAGGCATATAATGGAATGGCATCTGGATTTTCTATGGCATAAGATATTATTGGGTCTCTTAAAAATATTATAAACTCTATAGTTGTCAAAAATGGATAAAGAGGTGAGTGGCACCCCACCACCTAAATATATGTACCGACAATTATTTTATTGTTTTATTCAATATTCCCACCAACCGTGCATTCTAAGGAAGGTATGTCAGGTTAACTAGACTTAAAGTGCGTTGCATGGTATGAATAGTAACTTCACTAAAATTGAATAGTTGGTTTGATAAACTTGGTGGCCAACTCCAATTACTCCTGTGATTAATGTCATTTATTGTGCATTAAACACCCACCTTCCTTAGGAAGTGCATGAATGGTTTGGGGGAAAAAAAGTTTGGTTTTGGTATTGAATCGCTTCATTACATGAAACTCATAGAAGATCTGCATGCAAAAGTGGAACTATGTGTTTTTGTGAGTTGCATGGAGAAAACATCAGTTGAGTAGATGAAAAGCAAGAAGTTCCCAGACTCATTAAAACATCATGGAAAATTTGTGATCTATTGACTAAAGGAATTCATTTCAAAGGTTTGGGGATTTTCCTAAGTAATCATGAAAGTTTTGCAAGGAAAGAAAACACCACCGTAAATGGCATGATACTCTCTAAATTTTTCATAATTTCTTGCTCTGTTTAGTAATTTTATAGAAATAAGCTTGCCTTGAATGAAATTTGTGTTTATAATTTCAGAGATGTAGAATCATTTTATACTTGCTTTGTAGAGTATGAATTACTATGGCTTCGTGATGTATGTTGTTAAAAGTGATTAACTAAGTACAGGCTTCAATGAGGGTTATTATCATTAAAAAAATATACTCTTGAGATGTTTGAGGATTGCTACTATAATGATTAAGGGGTTTGTTTTGATACGCCAATATTGTTGAAATATTCTTGTAGCTGTGAATTGACATCTACCCATACTGTAGAAAACTTGTTTAATTTGTTACCCATCTCTTCAAGGATATGAATAAATATGGCAAGGTAGTGTGGTATTCTGGAAATTGTTCTATGTGAGTTTTTATTATAGATGTCTTTCCTTGACCGGTGTTTTTGGATTTATGCAACTAGGTTTAATTCTTTAAAGAAATCTACGCTTGTAGGAGGCATCGTTGGTGCTTATAATCAACTTGGTTTTATTTAAAATAAGTATGTGTACTAAAGAAAAACAACTGAATTTAATATTATCATCGAGTTGTAGATAATAAGGACAGTTGTAATATTTTCAAGCCTACCCTTCGACCCTTGAATGGGTAGTTTTGAATGGCATGTTTGGTCTACTCTAGAGCCACTATGATGGCTCACAGCTGAATAGTTGAGTTTCCTAATAGTTAACTGTTGTATCTTGTTTACAATTTAAGATTGTATAAGTTCTAGATACTTCATTCTATTATTTCATGTTGATCTCCTTGTTGCTTTGTTAATAACTCTAGAACTATTCTGACTTCTTTGGGGTTTAAATCTGGTTATGGAAAGCTTATATTGAGATTTGATTACTGTGATGGTTAAGACCAACTTGTTAAAATATCATCACTTATGTTCCATTTTAGCCTCTATAATGGAGGATGGACATTCTCTTGTAAAACCTTGTATGTTACTTAGTGGGCTAATTTATTCACTATTATTACTAAAGCTTGGTTTTTCTTGCAATTCTTGCTGAGTTTGAAAGTGATGTTGACTTCAACTAAGAATATCCTTCCTCTTGTAAGAGATATAGTTCACTGTTGACCATTAGGAAACCATCCTAAAAAGTGAGCTGATAATCTAGAAGTTTATGCATTAGATTTTATAGTTGAAAAGTTGTTAAACAATTCCTTTTATTAGGTACGCCTCATCTCAATGTATGAGCTGGTAACGATAGTTGAGTTTGATTTCTTTGACCCTTACACTCTTATCTGTGCTTGTTGGGTTTATTGATTACCTGTTTAAAGATCTAAACCTATAATAAAGGTTTGATGATTAATTATCATTAGTATGACCCACCATTTAATCAGTTGTTAGAAGGTTTAAGGGAAATACCTTGAGCTATCCCTTGAGTTTTGATGATCCCTTTCTATGGGTTGATCATTTTATCGGAAGCTGAGTTTATGTTCTAAATGTTGGAAATTGAGTCATTAAGTAAGGCTAGGGATTAAAGTTGTCCCAAAATAGGAAGACTCTTGGCTTCAGGGTTGTAAATTTGGTGGTATTACCCTCTATAGTAATTAACATGGTACAAGTTTGTTGATCACATTGTCATACTATGTGTTCTATTAAGAAATTGGAGGCATCGATTTTGTATGGTAACCCATTCTGGGAAAAAATGGTAAGCTATATACTCCTACTCTTATAATAGATGATAACTAGATTCATCCTTTAACTGAGTCCGTGAGATGTGATAGATCCTCTCTGGGTGTAATGATTCTAATTTGAATTATGTGGTATCTCAGAAACCCGGAAGTGACTCTTTCTCTTATAGAAAATTGTACTCGGTTTCATTTATTAAATACGGGGTTTCCTTGATGTTTTGAAAGTTCCTTATTGACCTTTCCTAGTTGTGTCATGAATTTAGTTTAGTATGATCTAACCTTGTTCAAGTAGAATGGGTTAGGAGATCATTCTTAAATTCAAAGTCATGTGAAGTCTTGACTTACGCAGGAAAAAGTGGTTTGCTAGAAGTTGAATTTTGTGTTGAGAAAACTCATGGGATATTAAATGTCCAGATGAAATTTTTGGGTTAAGTAACAATTATATTATCTCATCAACTCATGGTGCCTACTCTCTTCCATACTTTTAAAGACCTTAGTATTTATTAGGTCTTGATATGATGAAACATATCTGAAGAAGGAATTGTGTACTCTTTTCTATTCTTGGAATGCTCATATAAGTGCTTAAGTTGAGGTAAGTTTTATATGTAGCATATTACTCAAGTTATACTTGATTGCTATATGGCAGGATGCCATGAATGTTCTCTCCCTCTTATCCTCGAGGTTAAATGCTCTAATATCATATTTTGTTAACCAAGTACAGTTGATGTTTTGGTATTATTGCCTGAACCATTAGCAGTCCTTATGGGTGTATGAAATCCTTGTTAGATATGTTGTGAATATTTGAGAGATTTCTTGAATGTGTTCTTGATATTTATATGGTTACTTAATTGTTGAGTAAAATGATTTCAGGCATGCAAGTATGGGATTGCATGAGTGAAATCTTGATACTCTTATATGGTAGTCTTTGAATACTTATAATTCTCATGTATCTTATGAATTGTATGACTGTTTCTGAGTGACTGAAGTAGTTGTATGGAAAAGTAAGTCTGAAATTGATTTCTTCCATGGTTCATTAAATTTCTTTCTTGTCATGTTATTGAGAGAATTTTTATCTACTTAAGCTTTGCAATATTGATTCATAAAAATAATATGGGTTATTTCTATGAAATAATTAAGTAGAGTATGTCATTATGGTAAGTTGGTGCTTATCATGCTCAGTTCTTGTGAACTGACTCGTGCTAACAATTTTGTAGATAAACACAGAGAAGGAAGGGTGAAGTATTTAGTTTTGTATATTATTTTGATTGAGGAAAGTTTGAAGATATGACTGACTTGAATGTTCTTAAATGAAATACATCTTCTTGGAAACGGGAAAGGCTTTGCTACTGAATATAACTGTTTTATTCATTTAAAAGAAATATTTTGGTCATGCTTAAAGGCATGAGTTGTATTTATCTCATAAATGTAATTAAGACAGATTTCTTGCTGATATATATATTGTTTTGTAAGTGGTTGATTGTCGATTGATGAGTTATGAGTCGTAAATCTATCAAGTTAAGAAATCAACATCTACAATACTATTGTATTAATCATTAGTATCAAGCATGTAGTAAGTACTATACACATCTTATGTGTGAGATTCTAAGGATCATATAAGGGACTATTGGAGGAACGTTGCCTAAAAATATCTTGTTCTAAGTAATTATATGTTAAGCATACTTGGAAATAGTTGAGGTTGTTAATGGATAACTGTCTCATTAGAAAGTGCAATTTTATCAGCCTACTTGTAAAGTTGTGTTAAGTTCTCCAAAGGTTTTCTATAGAATGTACCCAACCAATAAAATATATCTAGAAGTAAGATTGTCTAATCTTAATGGCCACTGCTAAGAAAGTAGTTGGATTATCATGAAACCATGGAAAGGTTATGATAATCACGTACTTCTGTGCTATGGCTATTTTATAAACTTAGGTTATACTAACTCCTATCAAAGATATAATAATTTAATATTGATTTCTAAGTGAAATCAACTCTAAGTCCTATACAAGGACGATACACATGAACAATAAGAGAAAAGGGGATTTTGGTAATCTAACATGAAAATATATTGAATATGGTTTCATTATTCAGGAATTCCATAACTGTGATAAATTATGTTATGAAATATTTTTCTCAAGGAGATGGAATGTTTTTAATTAGGGGTTGTCCCATGATGCATCATTATGAGCACCTAAGCATGTCGGATACAATGGAAGTAATATGGTACATGCTTACTAAGTTAAAAGAACATAGCATTTGAATCTCATCCCTAGTCAATGTTGTAATTATCTCTAAAGAGAATTAGAGAGTGATATTTTAAAGGATATGATAGGGAAAAGATAAATGGGAAAGTGGTTCATCAAATCTACCATATCGGATACCCCAGATATATCTTACTTGTTGGAGATAGTAAAATAAATGAATGCTCTTTACAAAGATGCAATTAAGAAAAGTGATGTGCTTAAACTGAAAAGAGGGTTGGCATTGATAGCCTATGGAACTTGATTCAAGGAATGAGTCAAACCTAAATACTTAGCTTTATATAAGTACATATCCCTAGAATATGATATAAGGAGTATTCCCCTAAATGTTAAAGCTGGGGCAGTTTTTGAAACTATAATAATGGTCATATACATTGATAGTATTGTTTCTATCAATGGTTAACATCGGTATGACATATTGAAAGGTAATTAAAATGTTATAGAGATTAGGGTCCTGAGATCAACTCAAGCTAGACCCTAGGTACGACACATTCATAGAGAAGGTGTTGTAAGTCCTAGGCTGTTCTATAATGATTACTTTGAAAACATTAAATGCCATGCACCAATATATGATTCTAAACAGGTGAACTCACTGCATATACTACACATTCGTATCCCTATGGTTCCGATTGTCACCATTAGGATACTATCATTTAGCATCTATAATGAGTTGTCTCATCAAGAGACTAGATTGTAGTATGGTGTTATCCTAAGTACAAACCTTGATAGAGTTACAAGACATATTGGACCTCCTAGGTATGCACCCTTATATCAACCTATGATGGCTACAGGAAGAGATGTGGGTGAGTAATAAGGTGAATTGTTATGAGAACACTTTCTTTCCCATAGGCATCACATGATGACATAGAGGTACGTCTTTGTGTAGGTTAAATTGGTTTGTACCTCATTCAAGGCTTGTAGTTGTTTACAACATTAACATTTGTGAATCCATATAACTGAACAAGTGAATAAGGTGAGATGACAAGATTCCAATGGCGAGTGTGCCATCATAGAATCGAGCATGGCATACATGACTCAGAAACTTTGTGTAAAGTGGTGTAAGCTACTGATTACACTGTCAAGATTTCACCATTATCTAAGATGTGAGATGCCTGTGGATTTCATAGGTGGAACCTAGGTACACACTTAGGGGTTTTCACTTATATATCATATCCTGTTAAAGGGGAACCAAAGGGATACATTTTATGTATGGCTCGTATAGAGCATTGAGGGAGAATGAGTAGGTTCAACATTCTCTCATACAACTGCACATGGTTCATGACAGTTATTAGAAATGGATTGCTTTAAGGTTTATGTAGATTTAAATATATGGGTATTTAAATCAACTGCATAAAGTTATAAAAAATTAATAAATAAATAAATTCTAGAGATGAAGTGACAAAAAGTGGATGTTACCAACTCAAATCTTTGACCTATTCTTTTAATTTATTTATTTTTATCCTATCTTCATCTAAATTTTGCAACAAGGTCATTTACCAGCTACGATGTTCCATTTTTAGTTGATATCTTAAGGGTTTTCATAAAGGAATGAGATGAACATTGTAGTCACTAGCTGTTACATTGCCTCTGGTTTTACCTTCATAAGGGATTGATATTTCTAGAGTTTTGGACCCCAATGAATCAGTATGAGTCTTGGTAATAACCCTATCCCTTTTGGAGGTTCTTACCATCTTTGGAAAGGATAATGTAGTAATATCTATGGCATGAACAGGAAGAAATTCTCTTTCCTCATTTGAAATCAATTCACCAATCCATCCCTTTGCAAGACTTGTCCCAACTTTTTCTTCTTGTAATTCTTGTTGGGGTTTCTTGGGGACAACCACCAATTGCTTAGATATTCCTTATTCATCCTAGGCTAATGGTTTTACCTATTTTTCACCATCCCTTTTAATAGTCATCTCCTGCTCTCATCCCGTATTGATAATTTCTTCAATTGTCTTTCTTCTTGTTCTAGATATTGGGATTGATCATCCTCCTTTTGATTTATGCCAATAGTTAGAATATATTATTTTCTTATCTCTCCAATTTATGCCACATTAGATTCAATTTTTTCCTTGAGGTTTTCTTGAACCAATAACTAGCTTATAGATTCCTCCTTCCCATCACGTAGCTCTACCTTCTTTGAATATTGTTGTGTTGGAATCTTACTATCCTCATGTTCTAATGATTCCTTAGGTCGTGCCATGGTAGACTGTTCACCTAGTGTAAACTCCCTATTCCCATCTAGAGATTACATATCTATATCAATAATAATTTCCTCTCTAGCACTTGCATCTTGTGCAACTTCTATTGTCTTTTCAAAGATAGATTTACCTTCTTTACAATACTCATCATTGTTAGTGGTTTTGACACAATGGGAAGCATCCTCTTCCACTAATATCTCTAGCCCCTTTGACTCGAAGCCACTTGACATGTAAAATAAGCTTATGTTGTTTGGATCTTGATTCCATCATTGGCACATGAGTAACTTCTTTTTTTTTTGCATTTATTTGAAGATTATTTATTGGTTTTACTATTTTTTCATCAATAGATACATCAAGTGAATATAATGTGGAAAATTCTTCAGGAATGTCAACATCTATCACATATGCTCAAGCCTTTGCATATTCCTACAATGTTTCAAACAAAGGTATATTCACATCCTCAGCAGGTAGGGTTTCAGATGTTCTTGTGCCTAGACTTAGAATTTTTCTATCTACCGGATTAGATGAAGCATTGAATTGGGTCATTTTTTCCCTAGTGCTTCCCATTGTCACTTATTTTAAAGAAAAATATGAGGAGAAAGGAACTGATTGTTCCACCTGTGGTATTGGTGCAACAAGTTATGTCTAGAGAAACATCATTCCTCTCATGTTCAGGGGGATCAATCACCACATCTCTATGCTTATGTTTCTTATGTGTATGGTCAACCTCTCTTACCATAATTTTCTCATAGATAAACTTGTGTCCCTTGTGTGACCTATCAAAAAAATTGAGGTCTGGTGTTGCTTTTTCATTCCTCTTTACGTGGCCTAGATTGAGAATAGCCACTTGCTATAGCCCCACTCATTAATTTTTCAGCACTATGAGGTTTTTAAAAATACCTGAATGAACCAAATGAGATGCCAAACCTTTCCCTTTTCCTTTAATTTTTGTTGCAAAAGTAATAGGAGCATTCTCTATAGATTTCAAGAGCATTTCCTTATTCTTTTTCCTTGAAGAGGATATAGAAGCACCGGTCCCACTAGTGGCTGAAGTCCATTCATCTATAAGTTCAAAAATGGGCCTCTTTAAGGGTAAATGAGGATATTTTCCTTCCAAAGGATCAATTCTATTAGCCCCTTCTCTCAGGGTAGGGATATCATCTTTTAAGTTTCCTAAATCCCTGAAGTTTAGGATTATTGTTTATTGGACTGATAAATCAATATTATTTTGAGCCAACCAATTTACAGTTATCCTCATCACATCAGTTATTTGAATATAAGAATCATTTGATTGTGTTTCACTCCAGTTTAGAGGGGATATATGTTGTTCCTCTACCTTTTGATCAAGATAATACTTACTCACTTTGTGTGTGGATAATCCACAATTCCCTCAAGGATAATCTGTAACCTTTAAGTCTATGATTTGTGCAAGGGTCATTCTAGACAAATTTCTCACCCCGAATTCTTCCTCATCCCTACAATTTATCCAATAGTCTTCAAAATGAGGCTCATGCTTAGAAGTTTTCTTAATATTATTGAACACCCACCGATATCATAGTTAGTTCTTGCCTCAAACTTTACCATCTCAAACCTTTTCAATTCATCCTCAATTAATATTTCCTTTATAATTGAATGGCATGAGTACCTTCCAATTTTGATGGGGAACTTAATATTTGTCTTATATTTCCTAGCAATCAATTTGTGAACCGATGTTAATTTCATTGCAAGTTCACACAAAGCCATTTTATCATCTAAGTATTTGGGCAATTTACAATGTTTACCTTCAAAACAAATAACTCATATATATGGAATTTTATTATACTTGAATGAAATAACATGCATATTCCATAATCACTTGCCTAGCCTACTCAAGAATCCTATCTTGCCCATATTATGGTTTGAAAAGATATATAATTGGTGCAAAGAAAGTTTCAATGACCCATCTTACATTTCGACTCAAATTAACCAGCTACAATTTGTGAAAACTCTCATGTATTTGAAATTTATTAAAATCAACATGTGGCAGAAGGCCAGAGAAACATATATGTCCTACAACATTGTAAATCAGGTAGGTCATCATGTAAAATTCCAACTCTGAGGTATCACCCATCTCAATTTTTTTGCCAAGGTAACCATGTGGCTATGAAGTGCTTTCACAATAAAAGTAGCCCAACAGATGTTCCCCTTCCTTTCCAAAATTATCCACATATAGGTGCACATCCATTCCTTGAACTCATTTGTAGTTTCCAATGCATCCATTCAAGCTAACAATACAATAACATCTTCAGCTTCTTCTAAAAATTGTGCCCTAACTAGTATTTTAGGGATTCAATTTGTTTCCTCTTTCTCTACTAGGAGCCATGTTGTATTTATGAGCTTAGCATAATATTTTTTCTTTTCCTCATAATCTCGTAAAGCTAGCCTGATACCCAAGGTTATTGGATTTGTCATCACAGGTAACTTGAGCATTATCCTATTAATAATAGGCATCAATGTCAACATTGCAACACCACTTCCATCTACCACTTCCCTTTTTCTAGGTCTTAATTCATAGTGCAATGCCAAACCAATTTTGGGAAATGAAATGATGGTGGAATAGCACCAGCTAAAGTGATGCGGTTATCATGAATTTATTTCATGGACTCACTCTTATTAGGGCTACTCAATCTATGAAGAAAATATTTTAATTCAACATTCATTAAGTCTGTGTCTGTAATTTTATCTAAATCACTTGTGATTCTAGATGCAACTGAGAACAAGGATTGCATGGTTTTCATCTTTAAAAACCCTAGATTTTATTCAAATTTCTTACCAATAAAATAAAAACACTAGAGTTATTTAGTTATTACTGGTTTTCCCATGAATGTCTAAGCAATTCAACCTTGATTCGAAAGATTTTCAAACTTTTAGTTCCCAATTCAAGCTCCACGGTCAAATTCACAATATTCCTCAATGAAAAATACTAACGATGGCAACCAAATCTCGACGATTGATAATAAAAGGATCAAGGAATTTGAAAACTTTTAAATCATCCTTGATTTATGTATAATACATTAATGGTGGTAGAAATTAATGTGTTCCATTTTGGATGTTCATTCTGCTTTTCCCAATTTTTAAAGTGAGTCATCAATGTGGAAAAGTCTTGTGTCGATGCGAGCTCAAGGAGATTCTTTGCATTTTTTCCATGTTTTAAAACACACACACTTTTAGTCATTTGACCCAACCTGCTGCTTTTGAATTTAAAATTAAGCTTAAAACATGGTCATACCTAAATGATAGCAAAGGTACGGGACCTTTATGAAACTTTATTCCCTTTTCACTTTAAACCAAAAGTATAAATTTGATTTGATGACCCGCTTCCCCGCTCCTTGCATAAGAAAGAGCCAAGTTTCTTTTTCGAGCATCGGGAGCTTATTTGCACTTTTAGACCATATTACCTTAGTACAAAAATATACAACTATGCCCCAATCCTCGCATCCATCCCACTTGTGACAAGTGTACACCTTCGGAGGGAAAAATAAATTTCTATTTATACACTTTTTTATTGTAAATATTCGAGGAATATTCGTCGGGCCGTGGGACCTAATTTTCATATTGTGAATGTTATAGAAAGTTATAAGTTTACAACTTAAACCCGCCATACTGCATCCAATTGGGAAGTGCCACATACCAATGGGCGGCAAAACAAAATATGAAATTATTGACATGATCAAGGAACACCTCACACAAGTAATTTTTTTGATTTTTAGACCCGATTCATGATTGATTTTTTTTAAGGGTTTTCAAAAATAATACATATCCAAACATGATCCTCAACCAAAAAAGGAAAAAAAAAAAAAACCCATAGGAGACTCAAAAGAATTTATTCAATGAACTTAACCTTTCAAACTCGTACCCTCACAGGAAAATAGAAGACACAACAAACATTGAAGGAAAATTTCAAACAAAAAGGGACAAGATTAATTCAAGCACTAACAAGTTGATGCAACTGTTCACCACCAATAGTGAGGATTGTCCACTACCCAAAATGTTCCTCAAAGGGCCCCTACCTTCGAAGCCACAAACAAATAACCTTAAGGGAAAGTAATATTTATTTCACATGGGTGAATGATGCATTCACCATATTCATCATCCGGCTCCTCAAAGGAGATCCTGAAATAAGAATCTCTCCTCAGGAAGTGGAGTTTATTAAAAAGTATGGGTTCTATTTCACATAGTTTCATACCTTCACATACATTAGGATGAGTGGCTTTGACCTTTCTCCTCTTAGATTACCCAATTATCCTAGTGATAAGATAATATTTTTGGAGATCTACAGGTAAATTTCTCAAGAAAATCTCAAATGTAAGGGTTTGAAGAAGAAAGGTATCTCATTCCCTATCTCACTTATCGCGTTCTCATGTAAGAGTGAAACAAATTCCAAAAACATTGATGCCTCCCTAACTACATTTCATATGTTCATATATGTCCCTATGCCCAACTTTGACTTATAGAAAGATCTTGAGTATTTCCATGATCCTGAATTATATAACATTCCACAATTGGAATAATATTATGAAAATTGTGTGGATGACAATGAGGTCAAGAAAGAGGACTACATGAGTTTGACCATGGAATAGATGGGAGCATTTGGGTTTTAAAAGTTAAGCTGGAGGATTTCAATAAGATGGTTATGAGTTGTTTCATCTAGAGTACTAGGTAGTGAGATCATCCCCCTCCATCCTCCCTCATGGAACATTTATGAAAATGGAGATATCAAGGAGTACACTAAAGTGGTGATCCAAAGATAGAGGGAATGGTTTAGAAGAAATAAGGCCTCAAGTAGGGACAAAGGCACCACTTGAAACCTAGCTAGATAACTATCACACTCACCATCTCTTATTGAACATGAGAAAGCTATGAGTTAATTGCATTCTAGAAGACCTATAAGAGGAAGGAAATGGAAAAAATATTACTGAAGTTTCACCTCTTATGGATTCTCAGAAGAAAGATAAGGTGGGGAGGAACAAGGAGATAATGAACCCTTATAATCTCTTGTACATCAAACAAAACAAATTATCTCATATGAGGTAGTTAGGTTATCTCACAATGAGTAGACATTGATCCCGCAACAATCACTAGATATGCCTAACATATTTTCACATAATTGGATTCATTCCCATTGGTCTATGATTTTCTTGGAGGATAATCAAGAACAATGTAACAATTGGCTTCACTAAACTTCAAGGCTATCTCGATGTACATGCAATCCAAGAAGTCAATGAAATAACAAATAACTTCAAGATTCTACACTAAGGATTTCAGATCTCAATTTTTGGAAGTTGTAAGACACAAGGTGGATAATACTTTGGAGGAAATGACCCCCAATGACTATGAGATGATCAAAATATCACTTGGTCAGCCTACACATGAAGACAACACTTATCTTTTCAAATAGTGTTTGACTCAGATACTGGAGCCGAATGAATAATAAAAATGACCCATAGACCAATTGGATGAACATGTGAGGACCTTGCCTTCATTTTTGCATTTATTCCTAGAGATAGGATCATCATCCTTTCCTCTAGTTGAGGCAGTCTCCCCATTAGTAGTTTTGACCCACAAACCCTCAAAAAGCCTAAGGATTCAAAATACAAGGAGTGAATGAAAAGTGGGTGAGGAAGATCATTGAAAAGGGGAATGTTATTTTTCTTGAGGTCCTCTCCCTATTACAATTCATTCTAGGTACCATCTTAATAATTAAATACACTAGGAAGGAAGCGGAGAAAGAAAAGATGATATGGAATAGTTTTCTCCCATTGACCTCTGAAATGGGGAGTCTTGACTCCTCATTCTTGACAAGGAAAATGTGTTCATTTCTCTAACTAAGAAATTGTCCCCTATTTGGTTTCACACCATGTCCACAAGGTGTGATGTACTTGTGATGCTTTGATAGAGATCGAAGGGTGTGAGGAAAATTATTAGGGTGTTCTCAAAGATCTAAGAAAATGTGTAAAAAGTTGGGGCCCCTCTTATCTGTGGAAATACATATTTGGAAGAGATCATGACTTCTTTTCAAGAAATGGTTTAGAAATAAGCGGTGACCCCTTATCCTTCAATGAACACACCCTAGAGGAACTCACAAAAATCTATGGCTCTATTTCACACATTTCTCGGGATCACAAAATTTGGTTTATTAAGTGCAAGAGGATAAGCCATATTCTAGAGGCTAGGTCAACACCTAGGTGTATGTTATCATTCCTCAATCAAATAATATCAAACTGATAGTTGTACATTTTTTCAAAGAAGTGAAAGGGTTTGAGTTCAAACCGATTGAATTTCCATGAGATGTATCCGATATGGAATATTCATTATTGGAAGGGTCTTCATCAACAACTGATATAATTCATTTTTATCCATTCTATTTCCTGTTATTCTTTTCTCACTCTCCTTCTAATCCCTTTATTCTAATTCTTCATTGTTTGTAAGAATGAATTTTTTATTATTCATTAAAGTGACTATGTAATATTTGTGCAATGTAAAATTTCCTTTTGCAATTATAAAAGGGGACTTATTATGTATTTCCTAAGAACATTTGGAAATTCACTTGTAATGGGAATATGAAAATTCATGTGGAGGGTAGATTAAGAGATGAATTATATATCTATTAAAGGAGATGACCTCATCATTGTAAATGGATTGTTAATTCTTATCTACTAAATCCCATGATCTTTCTAGGAACAAGTTACTTCATTTACTCTATTTTCTTGTCTATTGAAATTTTGTGTCTGACCCAACTTATACTGCAAGGGCATTGTAAATTGTGCAAAAGATACAATAAAAAATTGTGTTTCTTGTTGATTGTTTGTCTTTTTATGTGAATGGTTTCTTCTGATTGATGCAAGTGAAATACTCTTATCTTAATGCAATAAACTCATCTATGCTATTTATTGGTTAAAATCTCACTCTTATTTCCCTTTCCTATCTCTCTCTCTAAGAAATTTTCATCCCTTGTATTCCATACAAGAAGTTACCACAAGTTTATGGAAGCATTCCTATGTGATCCACATGATCTACCGACAACCCCATAAATTAGTTAAGTTTATATTCGTTTCCTATCTTTCAATAGATAGAGCTTCCCCATTTAAGTACATGGAGCTAGTCCCTGGGGCATTCATGAAATTCCATAATTTTACCTTTAAAAAAATTATTTCACGACCTTATGGGGGATATTTTTATCTCTGTGAACAACATCAAAAACCACAAAAATCCATAAAAAGTAAAATACACAAAAATACAAAAATTTAGATATCTAAAAACCCATTTTTCTTTTGAAATTTGAAATTCGATTGAGCCTTATGCCTTCCACTAATTGTTATTCCTTGTCATCCCCTAGTCCTAATACCTAAACTTTTTTCCATACCTAAGAAGATGTTACATCGGACTTGAGGGAGGCCATTTGGTATAATAGAGTAAATTTATTCTATTACCACATAACTACAAGAATTTTGAATTCCGAAAAAGAACATGAAGAATCTTTGGATAGAGAAAGAAATGATCAAATTAAATAAATGAGAGATTGATTAAATCTATTAAATTGGTTTACAATAGGTACACAAGATCTAGTCGAGCTAGTAGAATCACAGATCTAACCTTTGAGTAGAAACAAGGAGCAAATTTAAGACTTTCCCTTGATCGAATAAGGAGGCAAAATGATCAATAATATATTACATATTTTGATCCTGATTTTCCCTTATTGAAACAAAAAAAGAACGATTAAACTTATCTCCTCCAAGTGAAGGAGACCAAGAAGAACCACTAAAAATATTTGGGGAAGAATTTATAGAAGAAGAAGAATAAGAAGAACCAAAAATGACTCAACAGCACACTACCTTGGAGGAAAAGCTGAGGACCACTAGCTCTCAACCCTCCTTTACATGATTTATCGAGAGTTGTTGTCCATTTTCCCCATGGGTAAAAAATGAATGAGGGTCTACGGGATAAATTTTCCAAGTTGGTGTATAAAATTTTCCGGGGTTATTCTATAATTTCATGATGCCTCGGAAGGGTCATCAAACACATGGGAAGAAGGATTTTCCAACATAGCTCAATTGGGCCCAAATCAACATATAAGTGCATTAATGCAAATTAAAATCATTTTATTAGGCTTGTGTTGAATTAGGTAAATTATTACAGGATCTTGAGCTCAAAATTGGATCATCGGGTTTGTGAGGTTTGGGGACTAGCTCGGGCCCTCATGATAAGTCTCTTCTAGGAATAGCTTGGTCAAGATAGGAATGAGCTCGACAAGTCTTAGATATGTCGGTGAGGTAACCATAATCGAGCTCAAGTGAGTTGATCAAGGATCAATGCAAAAGAATGAGCTCAAATGCAAACCCAACTTAGAGGCCAACTCGAGCTCAACTCAGTTGCCACTCGAACATGTGAGCTCGATATCATATAGGAGGGTTGAGTTATTGTATTAGCTTGGGTAAGATGCATGTGTTGTAGACCGAGCTCTTCAAATGGCTTGGGTTGAGTCATGGTGAGCTCGCAGTAGGGTGAGATCGAAGCCCATGAAGTGGAAGTCAAGCCAACATCAGCTCGAGCATGAAATGGATGCAAACTCGATAAGTCACAAGGATTTAGAGGTATCTAGTTGATCTTGGACCTGTTATAGGAGAGTTTAGAGCTTGTCCATATTAGAGATCAAGGAGTGTCACAGGGGGTGAGTTGATCAAGCCTTTGGATGAGCTCACCGAAGGATTGCAGACATAGCGAAGGAGCTCGTAGAGACTCGTTCGGAGGCTCAAGTTTAGAGGATAATTCGAGCTTGGTTGGAGCTCTTTTGGGAGATGCCAAGAAACTCATTACAGAGTTATCGGGTTATAAGTAAAAAAAGTTAGGTAAGGATAATGCCACAACGAGTGAATGTAGACTGTATGAAGATCAAGAGAGTGAGTTCAAAGCAATATAGAGTTGAGGTGCTCAAAATAAGGTCATCATCATGAATGTGGAGGAAACATTTTAAAGTCCGACTTGGTCATTATGGTACAAAGGTGATTGATGAACAACCATGACATTGGATTAGCTCAATACATGAGCTTAAAGTATGTAATGGCTCATCAATGCAAACAAGAGATCAAGAGAAATGTTCAAGCAGATGCATCAATGCAGAATTCGGTGAATTTATTCATAACATAGAAGTGGAGTGAGTTGAGCTTGGGAGTGAGGCAAGCTGAGTTGAGTCAAGATTTTGGATTTTTATTTTGGAAAATATTTTTAGAAAATTCTGTTTTAGAATTTCAGAGATTTTGGGGGCAGAAACGTTGAACAATTCAGATATTTACGAAGCCCAAAAATCCAAAACTCCAAAATTTAGAGTTTTGGGTTTTTAGGATTCAGAAGTGTGTGGGTTCGAGAGGTTCAAGGTGATCGAGAGCTTGGCAAGTGGGAAGTTCAATCTTCAAAACCAAAAGCTAAGCTCGGTTGGTCTTTAGAGGAGAGTCAATGGAGCAAATCCCGATGCGTTAGTCGGTGATCACGGAGATGGTTGGAGGTTGTAGTAGGAAGCGACGACATGGTGGAGTGGTTACCATTTAACTTAATGAAGCTTAGTCAAAGGAGAAATCGTCGGGTTCCATGATTGAGGTCCCACAAAATTAGGTAGGGATCACTCAAGGAAGATACTGTCGGATCGAGCTGTAGTTACATTAGGGTGAAACTCGAATGCTTACCACATAAGCACAAGGAGGAGATCGTTGATAGCTGTGGAAAGTTATGTCTTTAGAGCATCAGTCAGGGAAGCAAGAACTCATAATATGTAGTGAGGCTGAACCATAGGGTAGGGAGGAAATTAGGGAATGTGTCATTAGAAGACTCAGCTAATTTGTAGGCAATAACGAATATCAGGTTCAACATGAATGGAGTGGAGTCAGCTGAGACAAACTGACACAACTGAAGAAGAGGGATCATCATTGTGGTGGAGCTCAGTGACTTCAGTAAGATGATGAATCTTAGCACAAAATTATTCTCGACACGAGCTCATTGGGAACACCACTCGGTTGGTGGTGAGATCACTTTGTGAGCTCGATGCGGTAATCTTGGCTACAGTGTATTCATGGGTCGATGTAAATTAGGAAGTAAAGGAAGTAAGAAAAAGCTCAAGTCAATGATGGAGATCATCCAAGATGGTGGAAGGATCTCGTCTCTTCAAATGAAACAAAAAATGTGAGGTGGCCTAAGTACTAGGCAAGTGGTGGTGAGCTCAATGTTGACATAGATTGATCGATGGATAGTTCAACGGGTCCTAGTCATGAAGATCTCAAACGAATAGATGCATTGAGCTCGGTCATTGCACTCAAATAATGAAGTTATCTCATGGAATGATGAGCTGATGATGAACTCGCAATGCGATGAATGATGGAGCTTGAACCCAACTTGATGAATTGGCTCAACGATCCAACCACCGAGTTAGGCTTATTTTCAATCTTTTTGGACCCCTCCCTCCTCATCATGAACTCGGTCAACAAGGGCAAACAAAAATTCAATTAATTTAATATTTTTATTTAAATATTTTTAATAATAATATTTATTATTATTTAAATATTATTTAAATTAATTGAGAAGACTATGTCAACAGGCATTAATGATGCATGATGGAACCTTTTCAAGTGGTTCAACCGAATGTAATAAGTGATACATCATGTACCTTCAATTTAGGGAGGAAATTTATGACTCCTCTCCTCTATCTCAATTTCTTCTATGAATGTAAGTTGGAAGTTGATTTCAAAGGGTTCCAACAGTTCATACAAGCTAGACAAGTTAGATACTTTCCAAGCTTTCCCTTCTCTTCACAAGTTGTGAAATTGTAGGATCTCAAGCCTTTCTTCTCAAATTGTAATGGAATCCTATGCCTTTTCATTGATGTAATGATGCACTATGCAAGTGTTTGAAGTAATGAGAATTATGCTTTGTGATTATTTATATGTCCTTTCATGATTTTGTTTCTTCTATTTTCCTCTCTCATGTTTTCAGGTGAATTGTGCAACGAAGGTATCTTTTGCAAGTTTTGAAGGTCATTGTGCTTATCAAGGAGTGAATTACTATAAGTAAAACTCAGTTTGTAATGAATTTCTTTCTTCCTCATGATTATCTATCTTCATTGGCATGTCGTAAATTTGTCTAGCAACACCCTTCCTTGGTGCATCACCACTTCTAGTATAGGTTTTATTTCCTTAAAAATCTCTCCCTAATCCCTTGAAATGTTAGCATAGATCTAGTTATCCGTTTTTATTGCATTAGGAGTAGTGTAGCACTTAGTTAGGAAGCGAAGCCAGCTTTCTCCGAAGGTTCACCTCGATCCCAAGTCCCACAACTTAAGAGGTGATCCCATGTGTCCCAATCACACCGAATGTCGTGATTCATTTTCAGGCCATTAGGGGGTGTAGTGATTTGGAGACAACAGTTTTTGGCATGCCCGGTGGGACAAGAGGCACATATTTCATAGGTGTGTGTATTGTGTTCATTTCATTTCATTAATTTGTTGTGCTCTTAGTGAAATTTCATCCTTAGGAGGTATACCCAAGCACAACTGGTGAATCCATTGGTCTAAGTACCCTACTCTTTGTGTTGCAAACTTTCATTTTATCTATTTTCCATATATTTTGATTTTTTTCCCATTCATGAAGTTGTGTAATCATGGCTTCATTTCAATAATGGCATTCCCACTTCCAACAACAACACTTTCTATCTTTAAGCTATTTTAATCCACCTCCAGCTTCATTCTATAATGAGAATCAATAGTATGCATATCCCTCTGAGAAAAGTCATGATAATTTTGGTTTTTCACCTAACTATGCATATTTTAAAGGTCGGAACATGCATATGATGGAGGCTATCCTACAGATGAAGATGTAAGGTTATAACTTAAAATATAGAAACTAGAGGTAGTGTGGTACAATCCAGAGCCACATCTCAAATGAGAGCATTCAAGAATGGTTTCAAGATAGCTTGTCCATGGGTTGGCCCTATGCCAAGTTTTTACAACTTGTAGGAAAATATTGATTTTATGACTGAAATGTTGCCTCACCTTGAGGGTTGGATCGAAGAAATAGAGGCCTATGAGTTCGATGTAATGCAATCCTATCAATGGGTTGATTTTGCACTACCACCACCTCAGGGTTCTCTTTCTATTTCTCATCCAAGGTCATTTAAGTCCAAACCTCAAATTACAAGCTTTTCACCATCAACACATGCTGAGAATTCCTTTCCTTCATCACCAATTTCTTCTTTCCATTGTGAATCTTCCATGCCTCATCCTTCTAAAGTTCCCTCTTTTCTACAAGAACCATCAAGACAAGAGAATGAATCTCTTCCTCAAACAGTGAGGGAATCAGTTAAATCCCAACCCACCCCTCCTCTTATAGTCCCAAATCCATTTTGGGAAGAGCATTGTCAAGAAATGAGAAAAAAAGAGGAGTATATGGTTGAAGAGAATAGAAAAGGAGAGCATGCAGATAATCCAAAGAAATGGGCTGCAAAACTTAACATCAAGAAAACTTTGTTCCTGACTAAACCTTCTATAGAAGTTGAGACTCAAGAACAAGTGGAACAAACTAGTTTTGTACCAGAAACAAATCTAGAGTTGAACAAGGAGGACCAACAGTCTACTTATTCATAATGTAGTATTCATATTGGCTCAATTCCATTAGAGGAGTTTGAATCACCAAAGGTGGCAGAGTCTATTGGAGAAGAGAATGTGCAAGCTGAAGAAGAAAGACTCTTAAGTGTACAAGCTGATTATTATGAGTGTAATGATCCTACTTGTCAAGCATGTCAAGAAATTACATCACTTTTGGAGAATTGTAGTGAATTTCCAACATCGTCATCGAATACTAAAAATAATCATAGTAGGATTCTTTCCATGATGGATTCAAAAATTTCAAGTATAGATTATACCATGCAGGAAGTTTCAGATTCTTCCCCTTCTTCATCTTTTCAAAACTCTGTTTTCTTAGATGAATTTGATCTTAAAAATTTTATGTTTTAATACAAGGAAGGTCATGGGGAATAAATTTCTAATTTAGGAAACACCATAAGGGAGGTTGAACCCTTTGCACATTTGGAGAACAAAGAAGCAGATTTTCTATCAAATTCAGAGGATTATTTGGATGCATAAGAGCCTATAGAAATACCCACTTCTAGAACACCTGTAGTTTCAAGTTATCTCCTTGAATGGGAAGACTTGGATCATCTGCAATATTCATTGAATGAAGAAAGAGAGGAGCATGTGGGAGAAACTAAGTCAACTTTGAAGGTTTTGGGTGAAGATGATATTATTGAGAGTTTCTTACTCTCAATTATGGGGCCAAATTTGTTTGATGAAAAAGTGATGGTGGAAGAAAACTAAGGAAGTTGTGCTTCCCTTAATTGTCTTGAAAAAACAGGTGAAAGGATTTGATCTTGTAGGTTTCATGTGGGATGAAGAGTTTAGAGTTGCTAAACAACTTTACCTGCAAATGAAATTGGAACTCCTATATGATCAGTATGCTTCGAACACTTGCAGTGACTTTCCAATAACTTCATTTAAGGTTGTAAGTGGTCCAAAGAGGTTGCATGTCATTGAGGAAATCCTTGTTGTTAAACAAGGGAAAATAAATGGATAGGACATCACCTTCATACCATTCACACATGTGAAAGATAAGTTGTTTCTAAATGAGAAACAAGAGGGAAATCAGGTCGTGGATAACCATCTTTTTTGAGAATGTCTTCAGCAATACTTTCTTGTTAAAATTGAAGTACAAATAAGAAGGAATATTCAATGGGTTAGACCATGTCCTATTAGGTACCTAGCTTCATTGAAGCCAGAAGAGAAGCCAGAACTAGTCATATTCATTTTATAATGTGAGGATGAGTTTCAAAATTATGAGGATTAGTTGTAATGTCTCTACGAAACAAATGTAGAGCAACTAAAATAAGGATACTTGCTCTTTACAATTGATGCCTTGGAAAGTTAGGTGGAAAGTTGGATTTATGTCAGTATTTCACTATTAATTCCATCCATGTCCATTATCACATCATCTTCATGGAAATCCATTGTGAGAAAAGGGAGCTATTTTGCACAACCAGTTGTAGGGTTTGTTTAGCTCACCTGTGCTCCTAGTTAGTGTAGGGTAGTATAGGTTTGCTTTCAGTAGAATAAGTGCAATGCAAAACCTACATGTTCCACTTGGGGTATGTATGGCTTTTAGTTGTTTCAGTGTGGTTTGTTTTCATTGTTGTTGCTCTTGTGTTGTTCTCGCATACTTGTGCATCATTCGAGGGTGTCAAGGAAAAGGAAGGTTCAAATTTTTTGTAAGAGTTTCATGATCTACTTCATTAAAAGTTCCAAATGTCAAGTGTTCATCAGATTCAAAGTATTCTTCATGCTAAGCATTCAAGGGAGGTCCAAGATCAGAAATTATTAAGGGGATTTCAAGATGTATCACAGAGGATCGAATTGGTTTTCAGATTTACAAATATTGACTTCATGCCCATTGGATGACTTAAGGCCACTTTGGAATCATGATTAGCAGAAAATCATTCTTTGAGAGGTCACAAAAAAAATGTCCATTTTTACCCCCTGGGTAAAAATGAACAACGAGGGTCTATAGGCTAAAATTATCAAAGCTGGTGTATAAAATTTTCTAGGGTTCTTCTATACTTTCATGATGCCTTAGAAGGGTCAACAAACACATGGGAAGAAGGATTTTCCAACATATCTCAATTTGTTCCAAATCAATATATAAGTGCATTAATACAAATTAAAATCATTTTATTGGGTTTGTGTTGAATTAGGTAAATTATTATAAGCTCTCGAGCTTGAAATTGGAACATCATGTTTGACAAGGATGGGGGATAGCTCAGTCCCTCATGATAAGTCACTTCTAGGAATAGCTCGATTGAGATAAGAATGATCTCGATGATTCTTAGATATATCAGTGAGGTAACCATAATCGAGCTCGATTGAGTTGATCAAGGATCAATGCAAAAGAACAAGCTCAAATACAAACCCAACTCGGAGGCCAACTCAAGCTCAACTCAATTGCCACTCAGACATGTGAGCTTGATATCAGACAAGAGGGTCGAGTTATTTTATTAGCTCTGGGTAAGATGCATGTGTTGTAGATTGAGCTCTTCAAATAGCTTGGGTTGAGTCATGGTGAGCTCGCATCGCAGGGTGAGATCGAAGCCCATGATATCAAAGTCAAGCCAACATCAGCTCGAGCATGAAATGGATGCAAAATCGGTAAGTCACAAAGATTTGGAGGTATCTAGTTGAGCTTGGATGTGTTGTAGGTGAGTTTAGAGCTCATCCATATCAAAGATCAAGGAGTGTCACGGGGATAAAGTTGATCAGCCTTCAAATGAACTCAATAGAAAGATTGTAGACATACCGAAGGAGCTCATAGAGACTCATTCGGAGGCTCAAGTTTAGAGGATAATCTAAGACAGTTGGAGCTCACCGGGAGAGGTAAAGACACTCATTGCAGAGTGGTCAGGTTATGAGTAAACAAAGCTAGGTAAGAATAATGCCACAGGGAGTGAATGTAGACTGTATGAACATTAGGAGAGTGAGTTCAACACAATGTAGAGTCAAGGTGCTCAAAATGAGCTCATCATCATGAATGCGGAGGAAAAATTTTGAAGTCCGACTTGGTCACTATGGTACAGAGGTGATCGATGAACAACCATGGCATTGGATTAGCTCGATACATGAGCTCAAAGTATGGAACCGCTCATCAATGCAAATGGGAGATCAAGAGAAATGTTTGAGCAAATCGCTTGGTATGGAATTTGGTGAATTGAGTCATAACAGAGAAGTAGAGCAAGTTGAGCTTGGGAGTGAGGCGAGGCCGAGTTGAGTCGAATTTGTCGGATTTTTATTTTGGAAAATATTTTTGGAAAAGTATGTTTTAGAATTTCAGATATTTCCGAAGCCTAAAAAAAATTAAACTCTAAAATTCAGAGTTTTAGGTATTCAGGATTTGGAAGTGTGTGGGTTTAGAGATTCGGGGTGATTGAAGCTAGCGAGCGGGAAGTTCAATCTTTGGAACCCGAAAGGTGATTTCAGTCGGTCTTCGGAGGTGATTCAATGGAGCGCAAAGCCTAGTGAGTCAATCGATGATTACAAAGATGGTTAGAGCTCAGAGTAGGAAGTGGTGACATGCTGGAGTGGTCTCCATTTAACTCGGTCAAGATCAGTCAAAGGAGAACTCATCGGGTTCCATGGTGGAGGTCACAAGAAACTTAGCAGGGATCACTCAAGGAAGATAGAGTTTTGTTGATTCGTAGTTGCATTAAGGTGAAACTTGAATTCCTACAGCGTAAGCACAAGGAAGAGCTTTTCAGAAGCTACAGATATTTGTGTCTTTGGAGTGTCAATCAAGGTAGTAAGAACTTGTAATATGTGGCAAGGCTGAACCATGTGGTGGGGAGGAAATTAGGGAATGTGTCATGAGAAGACTCAGTTGATTCGTAGGCAATAACAAAGATCAGGATCTTCGTGAATGGAGTGGAGTCGGCTAATACAAACTGACACAAATGAAGAAGAGGACTCGGTGTCATGGTGGAGCTTGGTGAATTTGGTAAGATGATGAAGCTCGGTAAGAAGTTTTCTTAGCATAGAGCTCATTGGGAATACTACTCGGTTGGTGGATATCTCTCTTTGTGAGCTCAACGTGGTAAGCTTGGCTACGGTGTATTCATGGGTTGATGTAAATTACAAAGTAAGAACGAAGCTCAAGTCAATGATGGAGATCAGCCAAGATGGTGGAGGGAGCTCATCTCTTCAAACAAAACAAGGAAGGTGAGGTGGCCCGAGTACTAGGCAAGCCGGTGGTGAGCTCAATGTTGACACAAATCGATCAATGGATGGTTTAGCGGGTCTTATTCATGAAGATCTCAAAGGAAAAGACACGTTGACCTCGGTATTTAAAGTCGAGAAGAGAAAAGTAGCTCGTGGAATGGTGAGTTGAAGATGAACTTGATGATGTGATGAATGATGGAGCTTGGACATAACTCGCAGAGTTTTCTTGGTGAGCCAAGCACCGAGTTAGGCTTATTTTTAGTCTTTTGGACTCCTCCCTCCTCATCACGATTCATCAACAAGAGGCCAACCAAAATTCAATTAATTTAATATTTTTATTTAAATATTTTTAATAATAATATTTATTATTATTATTTAAATATTATTTTAATTAATTGAGAAGACTATGTCAACAAGCATTAATGATTCATAGTGGAACCTTTTTAAGTGGTTCAATCAAATGTAATAAGTGATATGTCATGTACCTTCAATCTAGGGAGGAAATTTATTAATCCTTCTCTCCTCTCTCTCAATTCCTTCTATAAATGTAAGTTGGAAGTTCATTTCAAAGGGTTCCAACAAGTAGGTTCCAACAGGTCATACAAGTTGGACAAGTTAGACACTTTCCAAGCTTTCCCCTCTCTTCACAAGCCGTGAACCCGTAGGATCTCACGCCTTTCTTCTCGAATTGTAATGGCATCCTATACCTTTTCATTGATGTAATGAGGCCTGTTCAATTGTTTGACGTAATGAGAATTATGCTTTGTGACTAGTTATATGTCCTTTCATGAATTCATTGCTTCTATTTGTCTCTCTCATGTTTTCAGTGAATTGTGCAACCGGGGTCTCTTTTGCAAGTTTTGAAGGTCATTGTACTTATCAAGGAGTGAAGTATTATATGTAAAAGTGGGTTTGTAATGCATGTATTTCTTCCTCGTGATCATCTCTCTTCGTTGGCAGGTCGGAAAGTTGTCTAGCAACACCCTTTCTTGGTTCATCACCAATTCTAGTCTAGGTTTTATTTCATTACAAATCTCTCTCCATATTCCCTTAAAATGTTAGCATATGTCTAGTTAGCCATTTTTTTATTGCATTAGGAGTAGTGTAGCACTTATTTAGGAATAGGAAGTCGGCCTTCTCTAGAGGTTCACCTTGAACCCAAGTTCCACAAAGCATGAGAGGTGATAACATGTGTCCCAATCACAGTGAATGTTGTGATTCATTTTCAGGCCATTCGGGGTGCGGTGAATTTGGAGACAATAAGAGGGTCACTAAGGAAATTGACCAAGTTATACGGTGATGTGAAGAAACACCCAAATGAACACATTTTATATTTCATCACTATTTGTGGAGTGATAGGAGTAGGATATGAAGTTGTGTTAGTTCGTCTATTTTTTTAATCTTTACAATATGTGGCCATGGACTGGTTCTACAATTTCATGAGTAGGTATATAATTAACTAGAGTGCTACGAAGACAAATTTTCAAACTAGATTCAAGCCTACCAAATGTTCCAACACCCTTTTCGCTCAATGGTATTAATCAAGAAATATCCTTTCAAACCAACAAGGAGTCTGTAATAAATTGTAACAAAAATATCTCTAAAATCCCCAAAGCTTCCCGACCTATGGAGGACAACAAGTTAATATTATTCATGAATTCTTAGCTTCTTGAGGTTAGATTTATGTTGAGAATGTCTCAACCAACTAATGTGGATGAGGAAAAAAATCTTGTAATCAAGGTCGAAGATGACTTGATCATGTTAGCAAAGATAAAAAAAGATCTGAGAAAGGAAAAAGGAAAAAGTTATGATTCCACCTCCATGGACCCCTAGTTTAGAAACAAATTAGAACATTATCGATTACACTTAAAAAATTACTAGAACAAACTAATTTTAGATATGTTCCAAGGAAGAGTAATTTTTAGAATAGAAAAAGAATTACAACACCTCTTTAAAGACTTGATCTAGAGGCTCCCCTATCAACGCAGCTTGTGATACACCAGATGATGAAAAAGAAGATATTGTAGATCTAGATGATGATGAAGAAGAAGAGAATGGGATTGAAATTGAAGAAGTTGATGATGCCAAGGATTGGTAATTCAAATACTCATATGGGTATGATAGTGAAGAGGATGATGCACAAATTTTTTCTTGTGTGGTGTTTACTTGCTCTCAATCCCCCCAAAAAAAAATCCACTTCTGATCCAAAGAAGAAGAAAGATGAAGATCCTCCTCCAGAGACTTTTCCTAACAAAATATTCAATAGAGGAGTAACAATTTTACCTTCTAAGGACTATACTAAATAAAATCTAGATCTCATGGCATCCAAGAAGACCTTAGCTGAAACAAGAATGCCTCCCAAGCCTACCTCTATTAAAGCTTCTTCTTCTAATCCTTCTAATGCTACTTCTAACCTAGTGAATGTTTCGAGCAAGAATTATGCGGTATCTAATAAGCCCGTTGTAGCTTTCAAGCATACCTCTATTTCTGAAGTAACCCCTTCTTCTAAAGTAGTGTCTCCTCTACTCCTTAAAGCTTCCATAACCTCAAAGTCATCTACTTCCTCCTATTTTGATATCATAGACCATGTCAAATGGTCTAAGGTCCAAATTTTTGAGTTTGAATATTTACAAACCCATCTAGAACAATTTGATAAACTAGTCCAGTTTATTAAAGGTAGTAACCAAAAGCTCAATACTATCACACCCTATTCTAAAGTATTACTACCAACTACTCCATCCACTTCATCTCAAAAACATACTAGCATTAAGTGCATCTGAGTTTGACAAGATTGAACCATTATATATTTCTCTTCTCATTAGAGGCTACCAATTGAACAATTGTATCATAAAATTTGGTGCTTATGACAATTTGATTCCCATTAAAATAGATGATTCCATTGGTCTCACCCTAACATTAGATAAAGGATGGTTTTATAATATGGAGACTAAAGAGGTACCATTTGTGGGAAGACTAAAAATCCCCAAGTTAATTTAGTTGATTTTTGGCAAGAAAGTCTTAATGACTATCTTAGTGGCAGCCATTACATGGCGTCATACAAGATGTTTTTGGGTATAATTTTCTGTAGAAAAATGGGAGGATAAATTCAAATGGACTGATCTTCAACAAATATTCTAGTCAAGGGCCAAATGAAAAAGTTTTTTCTAGTGAGAAAGATGAAGCATATAATACAAAAATCGAGAAGATTCAAGAGCTGATATTCTTTATCAGGACAATGGTCATAGGAACTACTTAATGACTTCTAAAGGATATGATGATGTGCCTATTATCTTGAAGGAATATGAGGAAATTTTCTAGAATATGGAGTTCGATGGAAGATATTTTAGTACATGTTCTTGAGATGATTTTGTTTTGATTTCCCCATCAGGTGAATTATTTCCTTTTTCTTTTAATATTCAATTTGTGAATAGCAACAATACTAAAAAATATGAAGATATTATCTTATGCATGGACATAAATGAGTACATGGGAATTAAGAAATTTAAATTCTTGGGAGATGTAGAAGTAATCATGAAAAAAGTCTGAAATCAATACCAAGTGAAAAACCCATGGCTTAGAAATTATAGGAACAAAGTGTGGGATTTCATTGAATCCTTTGATGCTTTCTCTATACAATTTTTTTCCCATGAAATGAAAAATTTGATTCTCTTGTTGTTTCATCTTCTCTATTAATACCACACCCTTCCTTTGATAAAGAAAAATATTCTATTGAGATGATTTGTAGGCCAAGTGTGTCTGATAATGCCAACCATTGGAAAGTGTTCAATGATGATAACCATATCCTCTCTTTCCTTGATCAACGAGATAATTTTAACAACCTTTTCTTTGAAGGAAGTAATTCTTCATCCCATGATTCAAGTTCAGAGGAAGGAAAAGGTAAAGCTGAAGAGGCTGATTCGATGGAGAGATCACGCTAAAATGTAATAAGATACCGAAAAGCCTAGTCTCACTTAAATAAGTGTTTGATAGAAATGATAGATTTGTGAAATATAGAGCTAAGGAATCTCTTAGGATCACTACTGATTTTGAGAAGGTAAATATTGGAATGGAGAAGCAACCTTAGTTCGTGAATATAGGAAAGTGTTTATTACAGGAGGAAAATATGAAATTTGATTTGTTATTGAAAAATTATCCAAATGTGTTGGCATATTCATATGATGAGCTGAAATATTTTAAACCGAAATAGATGCAACACTCTATACCTCACAAGCCTAAAACAAAGGTAATACAATCCCAATATTTCTCGAACAATATGAGAGGAATTTTTAAAAATTTTGAATGCAAGAATCATTTTCCTGATCCAATACCCTATGTGAATGGAAAGAATTTTCCCCGTTTAGAAGAAAAATGAAGAAATACAGATTTATGTAGACTTCCATAATTTTAACCAAGATTCTCTAAAGGACAATTATCCACTCCCGATCATGGATTAGATCCTACAAGAATTCACTAGTTTAGAAATTCTTTCTACATTGGATGGATTCTTTGGCTACATTCAAATTGAAGGTTCCTAAAGAAGATAAATATAAGATTTATTTCAAAACTCCATGGGGAACATTTTCCTATAGTCAAATTCCATTTGATATCATCAATTTTGGGGCCAATTTTTAGAGAGAAATGGACTTGGATTTTAAGGATTTGAAGAAAAAATGTATTGTCATTTATCTTGATGATCTCATAGTATTCTCTAATAAGAGGAGAGAACATTTGATACACCTTGAGAAAGTCTTGCTAAGGTGTCAAGAACATGGCATATCATTGAATCTGAAGAAGTAAATATTTGGAGTGAATTAAGGAAAGATCCTTGAACATGTTGTGAATAAATAAAAAAATATTGACCTAGAAAGAGTGCATTCCATTCGAAACTCTCCTTACCCACAAACAAGAAAGGAGTTCATTCCTTCTTTTGTAAGGTCAAATTTCTCTACTGTTTTCTTCCACATTTTTCTGATTTGACCAAACATATCATAAATATCCCAAAGATATTTTAAAATGGAGGATGGAGGGAAAATAAATTTTGAGAATATCAATTAGGCCATAGCTAAATCCCCAACCCTGGTATGTCATGACTTCAATAAAGATTTCATTGTGTATTTTTATGCATCTAAGCACACTATTTCAATGATTTTAATTCATAATAATGAAGAGGGGATCAATGCCCCTATTTCCTTCATGATATTTCCATTAAATAATCACAATCTTAGATACTCTATCATGGAGAAGCATGTTTATGTTGTGGTTAAGGTAGTCAATAATTTCATATTTTACATCCTAAACTCTCACACCATTGTGATGGTTTTGGGATCAACTATAAAATCTATCTTGAATCAACAAGACCTCAGAGAAAAAAGAGGTAATTCGGCATAAAAAATTCAAGAGTATGACCTTGAGATAAGGCCATATAATTTAGTTATAGGAAATGGATTATGCAGGCTAATAGTTGAAGATGAATCTATTATGAGCCAAAAGGAAAAATATGAATTCCAATGCTTCAAGTGCTTAAGTGAAGATTTTCCTAAGGAACCCTTTGTGAATACCACTAATGAGTGGTACATTGATATTTCTTATTTTCTCACCTATGGTAATTTTCTGAAACACATGGATAACAATAAATGGAGACCAATCAAGCTCAAAGATGCAAGGTATGTGATTTAGAACCATGTACTATATGAGAGAGAACTTCATGAATGTTTCTTAAGGTGTGTTTAAAAGAGAAACATGAGAGGTTGCTAAAGGCCTATCATGATCAAGATTATGGTGGAAATTTCTCTTCCATGGTACTACTAGCCTACTCTCTTTCAATATGCTCAACAATGGGTATCTAAGTGTGATCCTTGCCAATAGTTTTTGGTAAGAACACAAATTTTTATTTTTGGGCCTTAGGATATTAAATAATTCCCAAAGCACACGTGTGTACGAGGGACCAGTGAAGAGGATGGGTGCACAGGGAAAAGTGCATGAGTATGATATGGACATCCAAACCACAAAGTTGGTAAGAGGTTTGGGTCTTGCTAAGCTCATGGCTAAGAGTAACTTGTAGACTGTGGAAGTGAATGAGGTAGAGGAAGAAAGGGCAGATGTTCTTGGGAAATTGGTAAGTTATGAGTGGTACAAGGACATAATATTTTACCTTAGACACCTTTGTTGTCCTGATCATTTAAATAAAAATTAGAAAATATCCCTCAAGTTGGCTTCTCAAAAATACATCATCACTGACTTTGGGTTGGCTTGGAAGAACCTTGAAGGTGTCCTCTTGAAATGGGTAACTAAAGATGAAGCTCCCAAATTAATTACTGATTTCCATGGGGGAGTTTTTGGAAGACACTTTGTTGGAAGGTATACAACACAAAAAGTTTTGAGAGTTGGTTATTGGTGGCCTAATCTCTTTAAAGATGAAACCATGCTGATTAGAAAATGTGAAAGCTGCTAGCATTTCTCTGGAAGAATGAAAGATTCAAGCTCCCTTCCTTTGCATCCTGTATCAATCGAAGCTCCTTTCAAATAGTGGGGAATGGACTTCATTGGTGAGATTTCAGATCCTTCTAGTGCTGGCCATAAGTGGATTCTTATAGCCACTGATTATTTTACAAAGTGGGTAGAGGCAATCCCCACCAAGAAAGAAACACACCAAGTTGTTATGGACTTCTTGTTGAATAATATCATATGTAGATTTGGTGTGCTAGTCAAGATTGTTGTTGATAATGCCATGTGTTTCAAAGCTAAACCTTTGATGGAAATGTGTAAGGAGTATGGAACCAATCTGACTTATTCTTCAAACTATAATCCCCAAGGAAATGGATAAGTTGAGTCCAGTAATAAGAATTTTTGAAGATCATTAGAAGGACCTTGGAGTTGAACAAGAGAAAATGGGGTGAACAACTGAAATTTACAATTTGGGCCAATAGAATCATTGCCAAGAGAGCTACTGGTAAGAGCCCATTTGAGTTGGTGTATGGAACTCAATCTATGCTACCCTTACATCTACATTTATCTTCATTTTAGTTTGTTCAACACCTTAAGGATCAAGAGGTCAGTCTATATGAAACAAGGATCAATCAGATTATGGAGCTAAATGAAGAGAGAAGAGCATCCCATCAGAGGCATATAAGATTTAGAGAGAAGTTGAAAAGATTGTTTGACAAGAAGGTCACTCCTAGGGCCTTCAATATTGTAGATCTATTTTTGTTATGGGATAGCTGAAATGAAGATAAGGAAAACATGGAAAACTTGATGCATTATGGATGGGACCCTACTCCATTGATATCATAATTGGTGTGAATACCTTTTTTCTCAAAGATTTAGATGGGGAATTGCTTGAACTACTTGTTAATGGTAGGCATCTGAAGCATTTCTTGGATTAATCCTCAAATTTGAGGTATGCACCAGCTTGTACAATGTATAGTGTTTGGTTTTTCACTCTATTTTTTGGTGTTTTGTCAGTTTGTGGTTTTCCTTGCTATGTGGTAGCCATTTTTTGTCGGGTTCTCAGCTAGTTTTTGGTGATTTTTGGCTCATGAATCCATTTTCCCAATGGATTATTTTTGCACTTGGTCTACGTTGTTCTTGTGGCACTCACTGGGAGTACCCATCCCCGAGTAGGAGCTGATGTTGGTGTCCATTTTGATCCTCTATGATTTTTCCCTAATTTTCCTTTCACTGCACTTCTTGAAACATTTTCTATAGTTTTAATGGGTGAAATGAAGTTGTTTCCTCTATTTCCATGCCTTAATTCATTTGAAAAATCATTTTCCATGCCTCATTTGTGAAGAAACACCCATGCATGCCTTGTTTGTGCCCTATTTTTCCAAATCTACAAAGCTATGCTATGTTTTCCCTCTTGCACGATTGTGAAAAATCAAATGTTTTTGTTTCATGCATATGTGCCTTCAAAACCCTTCCCCATGGCGAAACTTGCATAAAATCAACTTCCCTTGTTTTTAAGAAAAAATCCATCACCCACGAAGAGAAAATTGAATTCGGGCATCTCAGTAAACTCTATGTTTTTGATGGTCATACGGGTGTCATTTGACCATAAAAATTAAGCTCAAAATTCTCCTCATACGTGGCCACGGTTAGACAAGGATCGGTGGTTTTCTCTAAAAACTTAGTCATTTTTGGGCTTCGGGAAAAATTCAAAATTCCCCCACAACTCCATGGGAGGACACGTGTCATGTTCTTATGTGAAGGTGGAGTGGGAAGCTAGCGGGGAACTTAGGCATTTTTTCCTTTTTGGTGAAGGGGAAAAACGATGAGGAAAAGCCCGCGGGTCTGAATTGAAGCAGGGGGTGGACACGTGGCGGGATGGTGGAAAAGTGGGGAAGTGCGGGCCATGGAAGGAAAACGGAACTTTTCCCTTTTGGTCATAAAGGCCTAAGGTGAAATTTTGAAGCACGGCCCTATGGCCAATCACAGGTGGACGTGTGTTCATAAAGAATCAGAGGGAAGTGCGGGCCACGGAAGAAAATGGGGAATTTTTCCCTGTTTGTGAAAAAGAACTATGACAAAGAATTAAGCCACGGGCCCACGAATGAGCCATAGGGAGACACGTGGCAGACAGAGCGGGTCGGTGGACCAACAAAAGAAAAATGGAAAATTTTCCTTTGGCTACAAAAGGGAGTTAACATGAGAATTGAGCCCACAGATTTTAACGATAGAGAAAGTGACACTTGGTAAGGGAGAAATCGAGGTGCAGCCCTGAAGGAAAATTGAAAATTTTTCCTTGGCAAAAAAAGGGGTCAAAACATGACATAAGCTCGCAGAATTTTAGCAAGAGAAAGCATGAAACATGTCAAGGACAAAGGTGGAGATACGTACCCACAAAGTCAAAAGGTGAAAAATTTCCAATTTTCCAAAAAGGGTCAAAATGTGTAGAATTGAGCCACGATCCCAATGGGACCCACCATGTGCCACATGTCATCACCAAAATGCAAGGGCGAAGGGGTAGATAAAAATTCAAATTTTTTCCATTTTTCCAAAATATATGGAAAAGTAAAAATGATCCCTATTTCATTCCCAATTGTTGTTAGAGTAGGTATTTACCTTAGCTCATGTTCACCTAGGTACTTTATTTACCTTTATTGTATTTATCCTCACCCACTTATGTGTGTGGATATTTCTTTTATCTTATTTAGATATTAAGAGATATTATCTAGTTGTTAGGTATAATTCTTTACTTGATCCATGGTATTGACTAGTTCTTTCCTTGATCGATGGTATTGACTAGATCCTTGATGTCTAGTTCTCTCCTAAATCTATGGTCTTGAATAGTTCTTTGATGACTAGTTATTTCCTTGATTTATGGCTTGATCTATGACCTTGACTCATTCTTAGATTGTTATTCCTTACTGTTTAAGCAAGGCCCATTCTCAATGTATTGCATTGTGTTCCATAATAATATATGATATTGTTTCTCATTTATTTGCAAAGTTTTTATGTAAAGTTATTCGACGAATTGATTTAATCTTATAGATCATGGTGTTTGATTAGCATCTGTGTTCTTGGCTTGGTATGACTTGGTAATCCTTCTTTTCAATTGTATTTTGACACGTGGAGGGCCCAAATTGAAGGTGAAAAAGCAAATCAAGGGCAATCGTACATTTTCATTTTTAGCCGCCATTTTTCTCCATGAAGCTTGGAATTGTGAATTTTGCATCAAATTTCATCAAATTTTTGGCAATTCCATGTCTTTTTATCCTTCTAAGATCATTGGAGTGGTTTCATGACTCAATTTGTAGATTTGAGGTGTTTTTGAGATAAATTTTACTCATGCCCATGTAAAACGTGAAATGTCAAATTATAAAGTTGTAGAACCAAATTGGAAAAGGATAAGATGAAATGATGAGAGGATGAGGGGCCTGCATGCCTTGAGGATGAAAAATGTGCCTCCACAAAGGATAATGATCCAAATATTTGTAATGATTCAGTCTTTTTAAACACCGAGCAACTCTCGTTACAAATTTGTTAAATGTCAGTTTTAGTGAATCATGAGAAATTGTTGTAACGAACTTGATCCCTTGGCATATTATTTTCTTGGGAAATAAGGATCAAATGTGGCAAGAGATATATAATGCATTTTTAGAAATGCAAAGAGTCGGGAAGTTGAAAATCACGAGAAATTTTTGAGAGAAAGCTCATTTTCTAAGAAACCCACCAAAGAACTAGGTTAATTTATTCTATGTTGGATCTTCATGTATGTGAGTTGGTTACAAGTGTATAGCCATCACACAGCTCTGATATTGTTCATGAAACTCTCCCACGATGATGAATATAACAAGATTTTGAGTTAATCTGTGTTTTTCTGGGAAATATGGTGTTTGTTATCATTTTTAAATGCCTACAAATAGTTTTCATATTTCTTGTTGTAATCTTGCATTGAAAGTCTTTAGAAATCACACAAAATCTCCATTTCTTGTTGATAGTTTAGTGGCATTTTCAATCTCATATTTAGAAGAGCCTTCATTTGATAAAGAGATAAACAAATTTAAAATCACTTTACCTTCCTTGACTGTAGAGGTTACTTGTAAACCTTTGGGGGTACCGTGATTTGATCAAGGATTTTGTGTTTAATTGGATTCTTTACTTCAAGAATTTGTGGTGAGTTCTCAAAGATTATGTGAAGAGTGTAACTTGGGATTCCATTTATGCATCTTGGTTGAAAGAATATCCTAATTATTTGAAGCATTTTATCGATAGTTGTTCAAGTATTGTAGAGGTTGTTAAAGATCTGATATATCCAAGTTTGCCTTGTGAATGCCCCACCAAAAATTAATTCAAACAAACTAATCCTACCCATACTACCCCCTGCATTGCATTGTGTGTCAACAAAAGAATCTAACCCATCTACAAAAATGTACAAGGAAAATTAGGATTATAGAATGTCTTGATAACCCTTTCCTTGCATTGAAAATATGTCCATAATCCGGGAGTGACAACTTGTGAAAGTCATATTTGGAGTGTTGATCATATTTTCCAAAGGCATTTTCATACTATGTGCTTAAATTGAGGGGTTTATTCATCCCCTTCACCATTTGGGGTTTACAATTTAGGTTCTTTTACCTTGGTTGAAAGGCACAACCTAAAATAGCGAGGGTCGATCAAATCCTTTCAAAGTGTTATCCATCTCTCCACAAATATGAGTGCTAGTTAGATCACATCCCTGGCTACAAAACAACATATATCAAGATCTATCTACCTTCAAGCTTCATGCCATATTTCTGATGTTGCTCAGACTGAAAAGGAGAACAAATTTGGGTACCAACAACACCCATGACATGGTTGGTGACATATATATATATATATATATATATATATATATATATATATATATATATATATATATATATATATATATATATATATATATATATATATATATATATATATATATATATAGATAAAATATCTCCCCCTCCCATGGAGGGTTGAGCACAAATAGTGATAAGAGGTATTGTTTGAGTTCTTCAAATTCCTTTTGTGATTGTGATCCCACTTGAAATGGAAATCATTTCAAAGTAGATGATGAAAAGTTTGATAGTGGTTTGAAAGTTGAGAAATGAAGCAACAGACTGATTAGATTCTACCTTAGATACTATGATACTTTCTTATATTATAAGGAGTGGGAATCTCGATGATTGATTTGATTTTTACATGATCTACTTCAATGCCCCCAATGGATATGATAAATCCTACAATATTTGTTGTGTGAACATAGAATTTACATTTGGTAGGAGTTAAGGTAGAGGAAGTATTGAATAAGGCAGAAAAATATGATTTCAAGGATGATGAGGTGGTCCTTTAGGTTCTTATATTTAGCTAAAAGATCGTCAACTTAGTCTTCCATAGTTTTATGGATTAGGTCGTGTAATATCTAAGTCATAATGCATTGATAAGTGGCCCATGTGTTCTTGGACCAAAGGGCATAAAATGGTAGTAAAAGGTCCCCAAGGGGTAATGAAATATGTCTTATGTTGGTCATAATTCAAGATATGGATTCTATTATAACTAGAAAAACCATCCATAATAGATAGAATTTCATGTCCTATTGTGAGTTTGACAATCTGATCAATATCGGGAAGAGGGAAGTCATCTTTAGGATAAGTGAGATTGAGATCTCGGAAGTCTATGCGAGATGCGTAAATTTCAGAGGATACGGTTATGGGTAACCCACTACAAATAATTAATGTGTAAGATGAAGTTATTAGAGATATTTTAACTCTTCTTTTATAAGTAGGGATATGAAAGGGTACATTCTACATAGTTTTTGTTTAACAAGTTTGGCATTAGGAATTGTGATGATGTTTTGGAAAATAGTGTTAGGGTCATTACATAACATGTCAATGTTTGACCATGTAAAGGCCTAATTGTTATTTGAAAGGAATATTGTGAAATCCTTTAATTCTTTAAAATCTAAAGACTGGATAACTTTGACTATGTGAGGTTCTTATGAAATTCCTATGTTGATGTTGATAGTGGATTTTTAAGGAGTGTGGACATGTTGGGAGATAAATTATTTTTAGTATAATTGTCCTTTTTCCCACATGTAGGATAGGGTGGATTCATCATTGTGTAACTAAATAATTTCGATTGTAAGGGAGTCTTCCTCTACCATCTTAGTTAATACAAGTGGAAGGGTATTAGTACCATCATTGGTTTGATACGTAAGTTAGATTCTATGGTGATCACATTGATTAACAATGTTAGGAGGAATGGATATGGTTTCCTCTGTTTGGTGGATTCATCATGTGAAGATGATGGCCCTAATTTTTCTACTGATTTTGAGAAGGTAAATATTGGAATGGAGAAGCAACCTTAGTTCGTGAATATAGGAAAGTGTTTATTACGGGAGGAAAATATGAAATTTGATTTGTTATTGAAAAATTATCCAAATGTGTTGGCATATTCATATGATGAGCTGAAATATTTTAAACCGAAATAGATGCAACACTCTATACCTCACAAGCCTAAAACAAAGGTAATACAATCCCAATATTTCTCGAACAATATGAGAGGAATTTTTAAAAATTTTGAATGCAAGAATCATTTTCCGATCCAATACCCTATGTGAATGGAAAGAATTTTCCCGTTTAGAAGAAAAATGAAGAAATACTGATTTATGTAGACTTCCATAATTTTAACCAAGATTCTCTAAAGGACAATTATCCACTCCCGATCATGGATTAGATCCTACAAGAATTCACTAGTTTAGAAATTCTTTCTACATTGGATGGATTCTTTGGCTACATTCAAATTGAAGGTTCCTAAAGAAGATAAATATAAGATTTATTTCAAAACTCCATGGGGAACATTTTCCTATAGTCAAATTCCATTTGATATCATCAATTTTGGGGCCAAGTTTTAGAGAGAAATGAACTTGGATTTTAAGGATTTAAAGAAAAAATGTATTGTCATTTATCTTGACGATCTCACAGTCTTATCTTAGAAGAGGAGAGAACATTTGATACACCTTGAGAAAGTATTGCTAAGGTGTCAAGAACATGGTATATCATTGAATCTGAAGAAGTAAATATTTAGAGTGAATTAAGGAAAGATCCTTGAACATGTTGTGAATAAATAAAAAAAATATTGACCTAGAAAGAGTGCATTCCATTCAGAAACTCTCCTTACCCACAAACAAGAAGGGAGTTCATTCCTTCTTTTATAAGGTCAAATTTCTCTACTGTTTTCTTCCACATTTTTCTGATTTGACCAAACATATCATAAATATCCCAAAGATATTTTAAAATGGAGGATGGAGGGAAAATAAATTTTGAGAATATCAATTAGGCCATAGCTAAATCCCCAACCCTGGTATGTCATGACTTCAATAAAGATTTCATTGTGTATTTTTATGCATCTAAGCACACTATTTCAATGATTTTAATTCATAATAATGAAGAGGGATCAATGCCCCTATTTCCTTCATGATATTTCCATTAAATAATCACAATCTTAGATACTCTATCATGGAGAAGCATGATTATGTTGTGGTTAAGGTAGTCAATAATTTCAGGGTTTACATCCTAAACTCTCACACCATTGTGATGGTTTTGGGATCATCTATAAAATCTATCTTAAATCAACAAGACCTTAGAGTAAAAAGAGGTAATTCGGCATAAAAAATTCAAGAGTATAACCTTGAGATAAGGCCATATAATTTAGTTATAGGAAATGGATTATGTAGGTTAATATTTGAAGATGAATCTAATATGAGCCAAAAGTAAAAATATGAACTCCAATGTTTCCAGTGCTTAAGTGAAGATTTTCCTAAGGAACCCTTTGTGAATACCACTAGTGATTAATGAGTGGTACATTGATATTTCTTATTTTCTCACCTATGGTAATTTTTCGAAACACATGGATAACAATAAATGGAGACCAATCAAGCTCAAAGATGCAAGGTATGTGATTTAGAACCATGTACTATATGAGAGAGAACTTCATGAATGTTTCTTAAGGTGTGTTTAAAAGAGAAACATGAGAGGTTGCTAAAGGCCTATCATGATCAAGATTATGGTGGAAATTTCTCTTCCATGGTACTACTAGCCTACTCTCTTTCAATATGCTCAACAATGGGTATCTAAGTGTGATCCTTGCCAATAGTTTTGGTAAGAACACAAATTTTTATTTTGGGCCTTAGAATATTAAATAATTCCCAAAGCACACGTGTGTACGAGGGACCAGTGAAGAGGATGGGTGCACAGGAAAAGTGCATAGAACTAGGGTTTTAGAAGGGTTTAATAGAAACCACGACGTACATGTAAGGAAGAGTAAAGGATTATAGGACTTAGTTATATTTTTCTTTCCAAGAGACACTTGAGGAAAAACATGACCCGAATAGGCGTGCTGAGTGATAAGGCAAAAATATGTATCATTAATGTGTAATAAATGATCTTATTTTACTCTCCTTTTTATCAAGTTTGGCTACATTTTATGAATTTTGTTTGATCTAGTATAATTTAGGATGTAAGTTTCCATCTTTTTTTGGATTTAGTTCTAACATCTAAAAAATATGTAATTCCTAACAAAGTGTATGGAAATTCAGTTTTTGTAATAAAACAGGTCACAATCAGTCGGGAGAACAAAGTATGAAGTAGTCAACACATTTTTGGGAGCATTGGCTTCAATACGACTTAGTTTTAGAACCTCCAGACTTAGTTCTTGAACTCCATCCCATAACTAAGGAGCTCTATTGATTAGTTACGGAACCTTCAGACTTAGTTTCAGAAATCCAACACTTAGTTCCGGAACTATTGCACATATCTTCGAAAATTTTGTAGTTAGTTCTAGAATAGTTTCCTTTGGTTCTGAAACTTCTCCAAAGTTCTGAAATCAATGGGGATCTATTTATTTTGACAAAATCTGATCTTAGAGCAATTAATGGGCCTTCCAATTAGGAGTAGATCAACAAATTGTTGATTCTTCATACTCCAGATCCAGAGATAACTTATCAGATAGTTGTACGTCCAAAGCAAGGTTTCTAAATTCCACATCTATTTTGGGCACTATTCGGTTCCATTTGAATCGGTAGAACAACTATGGTTGTAAATGCATCTTTGGATGATGAAATATACATAAAGACTTGTAGATAGATTTAATACATATATATAGAGATAGATAGAAAGAGATAGAGGATATATATATATATATATATATATATATATATATATATATGATATAGATACAGTGAAGTTTTGTAAGACAAAACATTTTAGTAATAAAATAGCCACTTTGTTTTGAGAGAATCATACTTTGTCAAATCCTGATTCAAGGTGGAGCAAGGGCCCACTCCTCTAAGAACCAGGATCCTTGTTTTATTGGTATTTATATTTCTAAGCAAATTGTGTAGATCTGTTAATTCTGTAAATACTTTTGATTCTTTAGTTGAATTCTATTATGTACTTATCACTATAGGTATTATAGACTAGACTCTTATTTCATTGCAATAATTTTCACAACATTTTCAAACATTTGTTTATATCCAACAATTTATTTCATTATGCAATGTGTGTTTATTTCCAACAATTTATTCCAGTAATGAATGTTTATTTTAGATTTTTTTGTATCATAGATATAATAAGGATTTGGCCATGGAATTATAAGGACACTATTAAAAACCACAGAAAATAAAATAACAAATACCTACAGTCAATTACTAGATCACTAGGACTCTTCTTTTTTATATAGCTTCAGACACACCCCTAGTTTGAATATAAAACCAACTAAGAGTTTATTAAATTAAGGGTATAAAAACACCCATCATTTTTGACACCATTTCTAGGGATGCACTAGTTAGAATTGTCTAATTAGGTTTCAACAAGAGCAATAATCACACATATAGTAATTGAAAATCTTTCCTACGTTATCATAAAATTTATGAGTAGACCAAGAGACTCAAAGGGTATATTTATCCCAAAATATATCAACAAGAATTATTAGAATCCTCTAGTTAAAATAAAGAATTTGACCAAGAATCGAAGCACCATTGTCTCTGTTAGACAAGAAGCATAACTTCCACCTTTGGAATTCTTAGAACAGCCACCACGAAGGAAGTATAATTTTAGAAGAAGGATTATCTCCCAAGACCTGTTTAGAGAAAGTTTTGATTCTTAGTTGAGTATTCAACCTCCCGACTTCTCACCTTCCAAAATCAGATCACATACCACATTGATTGGGAGAAAAATATAGAAAGTACCTGCAGATATTTCATGAGAAGTTGAAAGAAAACATGATAGGACCTTTACTTATCCAATTGAATTTGATGATGATGATACACCTATGAAGAATATCTCACCTACACATTTACCCACATTTAGAGGGATTTAATCTAAAGATCCTAACCAATTTCTCTTTAAATTTAAAGTATTGTGTTAGACTTATGATTACAAAATAGATAATCAAAATCTCAAGTTGTTTCCATCTACTCTAAAGGAGGTAAAAATGAGGTGGTTTATGGGATTAACATCCAATTATATTACCACTTGGGCACAAATGGAAACTTCCTTCCTAGACAAATATCAAAACTACTGTAGAGGGAGAAACGTGAAGGAAGAATTTTTCAAAATCAAGCAGGAGGAGGATGAGAATATGGAAGATTATTTGGACATATTCCTCTTTGTAAGTAAAAGGTGTGGATTTGTAATTCAAGAAGAATTGAGAAAAAAAAAAAATTCTTAATGGTATGGATGATGAATCTAGGGAAGCCCTTAATTTAATAGGAGGTGGAAACATTTATCAATTGAGAATGAATGATATTAAAGACATTTATAGAATCTATTCAAGAACAAGGGTTGGACCTAGGAAAGGAAATATAGTGAAAAGTTTGAATCTAGATATGAACAAACTAATGTATGAACTTGAAAACTTTAAAATAGACATTCTAGTTCAATTAAACTCTACCATGGATGGATTGCAAGCTAAAGAAAATGCTAAAATTGAACCATTAGCTATGTATTGTCCTAGATTTAGGAAAAAAATGCAATAAGAGATTATCCTCTAGATAAAATAGAAATGTGTCTTATCTCGTGAATCTAGAGACCATGAGATTAATGCTTGTTCTCTTATTCCATTTATAAAAAATAAGATTAAATAAACAAGCACTCCATCCACAACATAAGAAGTAACATTTTTCTAGAGAAAACCTAGCCAAGGTTAGTTCATGCCAAGGTTAGTTCCCTAATCCATGGATGATTCCATGGGTGGCTTAGACAATACCAAAAATTGGGGTCAACCACCTTGAGCCCTCAACCAACATGGAGTCCCTATGATATGGCGGGACAATCTTGGTATGCTCAAGGACACCAATAACAATGGTTTGGTTGAGGTAACCCAAATTCTTGGTCACAACCTAGGTGGAGCCCTAATAACTACGCTCAAGGGAAGACATCTCCCAATCAAAATCCACAAGCCATAATGGTTTTCCCAAAGACAAAGTTAATAGACTAAAAATGTTGTTCAAACACAAATACCAACACAACAAGTGGCGAATCCCAGAAACAAAATAACAACTCATGTCTATTGGGTAAAACAAGAAAAACTAGTTGATCTTAATGTCATGGATTGTAAGGATATTCAAACTAGATCTAGAAAAATAATTAGCATTCCACCTAATATAATTACTGAAATGACAGAAGAAACTGAAACCCCTAGTTTGGTTGTTCCTAAGAAGGATGAAAAATAAAAAGATAAGGAGCCAGATAAAAATCTACTGAAACTCCATTTCTAAAGAGATTTAAAGAAGTCATAGAGACCAAGGAATCTGAGTTGGTGTAGGAATTAATGAAATTGAATATTGAAATACCATTGTTGCAAGAAATCAAGGATCTGAGTTAAATAAGTTAATCAAAATGCTATGTTTAAAAAGACCTGGAAGAAAGAAGTAGTACCCTAGGACTATTAAAGTAGATGGGAAACTTGTTGATTTATTAGCAGGAAAACTCTTACTTCCCAAATATGGAGATCTTAAAATCCATGTTATTTATTTATATATAGGGAATAAAGATATACATGATGTTTTGTTTGATTTGGGAGTGTTGGTATCCAAATTCATTCTCCTTTTCAAGCTGAGCAACAACACAGATTCTATAGGGATTTTAAAGGAAGATAGATCATAGTGTGTGTCATTTTGTAGTTGGAGATGAGATATGACTAGCCCTTTGTTAATCATATTTTTAGAGAGATAGATAACACCTTTAAGAGGATTTGACCTTTCCTCACTACTTTTAGGTCATGCCTCTTTGACAGGGTGAGAGGACCCTTAATGTAGCCTCTGTTTGATGAAAGAGATGATGATATCCTTCCTTTGCAAAAATTCTATGAAGAGAACCTCGGGAAAATACAGTCAATGCTCCATGATTTAAATCTTAAGAGTTGTCACTTCTAAATGATGGAGATATTTTCAACACAAGGCTAAGGTTACTCAAGCCATTATAAATCCTAATTGTTCTGCATATTTTTGCAAGTAAATTTTGTTCCTTTGTTGATACATAGGGAAAACATGGGTATTTCAGGGTGGATCAATGGTTTTTAAATGATTTTGGTGGGAGATGAAGCAGGATAAAGTTGATTATACCAGATCTTTGGAGGGACTTCACAACAATGAACAACTTCAACAACAGAAAGCTTCAGAATAGTTAAGATGTTCCTTTAACCAGAAGGTGTGCTTTAATGGAGGCCCAGATCAACACATTTTCACATAATATTTGAGACTCCAACACAAAGGCTTGAATTGAAAGACTCAATTAAACACTAAAGTCTCTGATTAATCATGCCTAAGGTACACCTGAAGACTTACATACAATCTTTATCAATAAATGATAGTGAATTGATTTTAAATTTGTTTATCTCATCCAAGATGAAGGATCTTCTTGAAATGAAATTGCAAATACCATTAAATCATCACGGGGATGATATCTCGTGTGATTTCACAAAGATTTCAATATAAGATTGGAATGGGAATGGCATAAACTATTTGTAGGCATTCTCGAAACAAAGAAGACATAAGTTGCTAGAGGTTAGACAAAAATTAATTCTAAAATTGCTTAGATTCATTAGCAAAGGAAAGCTTCAAGAGTAATCTCGGTGATTTTCAATGGCTATACATCTGCAACCAACTTGACACAATTGAAAATATAACACAAAATAAAATAATAGGTTATCTCGGCTTTGGTCTCTTGAGAAGATGGGTTTCTAAAATATTTTCTCAAGAATTAAAATTCCAACCATTTGCAAGAGCATTCTCATTTCATTAATACATTTTTCTCACTTAATTTCCCCAAAAGAGAAGAATATTTGAGGGACCTTTGCTTGTTACCAATTTGTTTCAGATAGTGATGTTAAATAAATTCAGATCTAAAATCTACCAAGTGGACCAATTGTGAACTGATCATGTTTCTTGGGCTCTCGACTAATGACTAGGATGTCATACCACAATGTTTTAGGAGTCCTTGTAATCATTCTAATTTTTTCATTCAAGAAATTCCTTTTTTAATCATTTTTCGGAGCCTCTACAGAGATGGACATGACAGGTCATCCATTTTTTCTCTTGAGGCAATGCCTTTTTCACCTTTTATACCTACACTTTCATCATTTCATCCTTTTTCCCTTTTCTTTTCTCTACAATTTCTTCCCTGCATCCATTTCCTCTGGTAATTCCCACTTTTTTGCATACCCGAATAATTCCAACTTCAAAATATAAGCCTTAATGATCCTTGGACTCACAATTTAGGTTTTGAATCCATTCAAAATCATCTTACTGATAGAGACGAAAAATAATTTCATCAAAGAATGCTGAAAAATAATGCATATTCGCATCTCCAAGAGTCTTGGAGAAAAAATGGTGGAAAAATAGGTGAAATGCATAGCAACCATTGATCCTACCCCTTTTCCACTTTATATCATAGTCGTCCACATGTTTCCTTGGTGTAAATACAAAGGAGAAGCACAGAGGAAAGTCTTAAACAAGCACGAGCCTTCCACGTACTCGGGCCCAAGAAAAACACCTTTTGGCCTTTGAAAAGTCTCGGTGAAAAAGGAGCCAGCGGAAGCCTCCATATGTCTCAATGGCACATTTTGAGATGGTCCCCAAAAGCAAAGACCTCAAACAATCACAGGCTCAACACGTGTCTCAATCTGTTAAAAATTTGAAGTTTTAGTAGAAGGCGCCATGTGTTTAGGGTCTGAGACATTTTCTTTGGCCATTGAAAAGTCCAAGAAAAAGGGCAGAGTGAGTGGAAGCCTCCAAGTTTCCTCTTGGCGCTTCTTCAAAATAAAACTTAGGGGCCAATCCCCAAATAGGCACGGTCCCTCCACGTGTCCCAGACCTCTAGAAAGTTGCTTGAAAAGTCTAAGTATGGGAAGACCCGACATAAACCTCCATGTGTCTTCATGGCGCAAATTCAAGATGGTGCCCAAGAGTGAAGACCCTAAACAAGCATGGGCTCACCATGTGTCCCAGGCCTTAGAAAATTGTTTTGAAAATTTTAAGTACAAAGCAGAGCCAATAGAAGCCTCCACATGTCTCCTTGTCACAATTATTAAGGTGGGACCCTAAGGTGGATCCTCAAATGAGCACCAGCCCTCCACATGTCAATGGCCCACCAAAATTGTATCGAGTTGCATGAAAAATTTGTCTAAGTCTAGGAAAATTAGTGGAAACCTCCATGTGTCCTGCCAGTGCAAATCCAAGGGCAAACCAAAAGGTGAATTTTCAAACAAGTGTTGTTCCTCCACGTGGAAAAGTTTTAGGTTGAAGTGAGGCATAGAGTTTTTAAAGTGCCTCACTGAGCTGCATCCAACAAAAAGGTCCATGTTTCCACCGATGTTGAGATATAAATTTGACCAGGAAAATTACACCCATTAAACTGTAAAATGCAATAAAAACATCATTTAAGCCTGAAAATGAATCTTTCCTCAAGGATAGAGAATTTAGAAATGTTATAAGGATCGAATATGATCCTATGAACTACATCTAGTCATGTTTCTTCAGGTATTTGGGACAAAAATTACAGGGACAAAAAAATGTGACTACGGAAAATGGAAGGAAAGGAACAACCTGATTTTTACGCCCAATTTCTGAGACTCCTTGATTGATAGAGAAATGAAAAACAAATTATGGACCTTTAAGTGATCCTCGACCAAGGAAGGGACTGATCATGGCAACCAAATGGAGGAAAGATTCTTCAAGCACCAATACGGGAGATATAAAACATGACAGAGGCCAAAAACTAAGGAATTTCAATGAAAATGGGGTGAGACTAATTTGAGCACCAACATCAGCTCTAACTCAGGGATGGGCACTCCCTGTGAGTGCCACAAGAACAAATAGTAGACCAAGTGCCAAAAATAGACCATTGGGAAATGAATTCAAAGAATAATCTTGTAGAGCAGAACAACCATAACCATCCTCCAAAAATGAACCGAGAAACCAGCAAAACCAGGTCACCCAGGACCAGAATGAACAAAAACACAAAAGTAGAATGAAAACAAAGAACTATACACTGTACAATGGAGAGCATCCTGATTCAAAGAAAACAATCAAGGAAAAACTTCAAGTGCCTGCCATTCTAGATATGACCATGCTAAGTAGTTCTGATATGTTTTTAATAATTGGTCATATGATTGCCTCTCTTTTCCATCCAAGTCGCTATCTGACCACATTTCTTTAGGCTTATCCTTTGTGCCTAGGTCAATTTTTCTAACATCTTTCAAGGCTACATCAAACATCAAATTCTTAGGAAAATCATCCTGCTCATGATACCTACATTGATCAATTTCATATTCCTTGAAAACAACATAACTCACAAAGTTATCAATATCAATATCTGCATGCAATACTTCATAAGAAGCATTGTTGGGGTCCTCAATAAGATATAACATCCTCTTTTCACCAGGTAACTTCATAAGGTTTCCCTCAATTGGGATGGTGGCATAATACATGTCCATCTCGAACATTTCCACCAAAACTTATAGCCCACTTTCTTGATAAGAACATGCCCTATTTGGCGGGGCAATCAATGACAATAACATCAAGTTTCAAGTTCTTACCCGAATAAGTGTAAGTTGTATGACAAAACCTTTTACACATCCTACAATACGAACCTCTCTAGAATCCATTACAGTACACTTGCCATAATCTAGTATCACTTTAATGTTAAATTCCTTCATGACTTCCAGAGGCATAACATTGCATGATGATCTGGAATCAAACATACAATTTCAGCAATTTGTCTTTAATAATTAGTGTTGTAAAAAATGGATCAACATTTAATTGAGACTCAACCAAAGATGTTCCCAAGTAAACTTCAGGTGGTTCACCTGGTTCCTCCAGTACTTGGGGTTTTTTCAACTCTGAAATGGTAGGAGGAGTCTCAACATTTCTGCCTTGGGTGACTTTTTCTTCTCTAAACCCCAAATATTTGAATTCTCTATTCCTATGCTCAGGGATTCTAAGAAATTCAAAAATAGGAACATAAATCTTGATCTGACTCAAGATTTGGGCTATGTCATAAGGAACATATTTGGGTAATGTAGTGTTAGGAGGAAGGTTTACAAATTCATCTGATGGCACAAGATTTTTTATAGTCTGAGCATAGGGAGGGACACAAGTTCTACTTGAGACAACAAGGCCTTTTCCAGATGTATCTTTCTTTGGAGTCTCTTTTGGGATACTGGTAAGCACTGGAATTTTTGGTTTGGCCTGAGGCCCTACCCCTTTGGCAACCCTACTCCTGGTATTATATTATTTTTCATGGCCAACCACAACATTCATTAACAACTTCCTATCCTCCTCAGAAGGTATCCCTCCATCATACTTCTCAATCATTAGAGCTCTTAGGTACTCAAAATAATTATTAGGAAGTTCAAAAGCTTGCACCATATCAATTTCAGAAGTATGAGTGGGAGGAAGAGGTAATACCTAGTGAATGCAATCCTAGAAATCTTTAGTAGTTCTAGAACTCATCAACTCAGTTGAGGTTTCTCCCTATTGTGAACTCGTAGAGGAATCCATCATGCATGCATCATCATCAATGTTATCATCATCAGCTTCTTTAACTTTCTAATTTACTTCACATGACGGGTGGGGTAAGAAGCATTTTCATAAAAATTCATTTGATTTGTCTCTTTAACAACAACAAAAACTCTAGCATTTAGAAGATCAAGCACTACTCTATTCTCCCTAGCTTGTGGTTTTCTAGCTCTCATGGGTCCTCTACCTCTGTCATCATACCTCTAATCATTTCTAGGATGATTCACAAGTCTTTCTTGTCCCTGTTGCCTATGCTAACCATGAGAACCTTTTCCAATTCCTTTTTCTACCCCGGATAACTTGTAAGAGATTTTTTGAAAACCCCGACCAAACTCCTTACAACTTCCTCAAAATCCACTTGCCTTACTTGATTGAGGCTTCTCAGGGTTGATCATTTTAACACCCTCCCTCTTAGGAGGTTTTCTAACTACTTTGATGTTGTTCTCAATTTGCAGAGCCATGGTAAAGGCCTGCCTCAAAGTCACAAGGTTCTTATCCCTCAAATAGTAAGCAACTTTCTTATAAAATGCATCTCGAATACTTTATCGACATGATTCATCACATGGCCTCAAATTAACGGGAAAACTTCTTAATGTTTTGTTAAATATAGTGTTGAAATCATGCCTTTGATTCATTAGGACTCTTTTTTATATTTTCAAACTCGAAAAAAAGAAACCTAGGGTCTATTTTATAACCGTACTACATTCTAAAGGAATTCTTGATCTTTTCCAGAGTCAATGGAATTATCTGGTAGAGATTTATACCAGTCCCTTGCATCTTCTTCTAGAGTATGAATAAATAATTTAATGTATACATCTTCAAACTCTATTTCAAAATCCTCCATCATATTGACAAAGAGTTTCAAGTTCGATAACCAATTATTGCATTATTTCCTTGAAACTTAGGCAATCTGTTTCTTACATCCTGTGGCACAACATTTGGATAGCCTGACCATACCTCTAAAATTGATGGGACAAAAAGTATTAATGACAAATGGAGGTCTAGGTGGAGGCTGAGCCATATTATTATGAGGAGGTGATCTCATAAGAGAAACAAAATGATGAGGAGTGAGGGTGTCATGTGTGGTACAGGATACAATTTTCAGAATGAATGCCCTCTAAAGGCTTTGTCTCTTGGAAAAATCTATTCAATTTTGAAAATGAAGGAGAAAATTGAGAAGTAAATGTTTCAATTACAGATGATGGACCCTCTCCAGATGGAGAAGTTAATTTAACAAAGAGGCTACCTAATTGAGAAGTACTTGAGGAAGTACTACAATCCTTAATCACAAAGCTAATCGGTTTCACCAATGGAGATCTCCCTTCTTGATGCCCGATCTCCAACAAACCTTCCAAATTCTTCGCCTTCTAAATTGGAATTTCCCACTCTTGAAACAACCTTCTACTAGGGTCCTTGGCAAGGAAATATCTTCTTCTTTCTAGAATTGCAGATATTAGTGACAAATCTTACTTGATATATGTTTAAGACACTGGTATTTATAAAAAGATTGAACAACATAGAGTCACCACGAAGTATTTTCACCTTAGTTTGTGCAAATGCACTATGAAATACCTATCAAATGTTTGTCAATACTAGATTCATGCAAAGCTTAAAAGATCTACTCTTCTTTTACCCAAATTTATCAATGATGATAAAAATCTTAGTGCAATAACTATATAAGATGGAAATATTACACTCAGAACTTACAAATTTGAATAATTTTTACAAATCTAAACAAATAATGATGTTTCAGTAATGTATTTGTATAATAAAATCTGTAAAAACGTATTACTGTGGTCTATATGTACTGTATTTGCAAAATAATTTAAAGATTCCTTGAAAATGGTGCCACGAGTGTTGTTGATGGGCCAAATGGATACAGATTGGAAACAAATCAACAAATCAGTCTCAACAATGTAAATCAGTTCCCTTGCAATGGTGCCATAAGTTTTGGTATCCAAATTCATTTTCCTTTTCAAGCCGAGTATTAACACAGATTTGACAGGGAGCTTAGAGGAAAATATATCATAGTGTTTTTCATTTTATATCCAGGATGAGATCTAACTGACCCTTTGTTACTCATATTTATGGAGATATGGATAACACCTTTAAGAGGATTTGACCTTTCCTCACTACTTTTAGGTCGTGCCTCTTCAACCAGGGTGAGAGGACCCTTAATGTAGCCTTTGTTTGATGAAAGAAATGGAGATATCCTTCCTTTGCACAAATTCTATGAAGAGAACCTTTGGAAAACATGGTCAATGCTCCATGATTTAACTCTTAAGAGTTGTCACTTCTAAACGATGGAGATATTTTCAACACAAGGCTAAGGTTACTAAAGACATTAAGAAATCCTAATTGTTCTCGCATATTTTTGTAAGTAGATTTTTTTCCTTTCATGATGCACATGGAAAACAAGGGTAGTTCAAGGTAAATCAATGGTTTTAAATGATTTTGGTGGGAGATGAAGGAGGATAAAGTTGATTATACCATATATTTTGAGGGAATTCACAACAATGAACAACTTCAATAACAGAAAACTTCAGAATAGTTAAGACGTTCCTTTAACTAGAAGGTGTGCTTTAATGGAGGCCTAGATCAGTATGTTTTCACATAATCTTTGAGAATCCACCATGAAGGCTTGAATTGAAAGACTCAATTAAACACTAAAGTCTCTGATTAATCACACCTAAGGTAAATCTGAAGACTTACAGACAATCTTTATCAAAAAATGACAGTGAATTGATTTTTAATTTGTTTATCTCATCTAAGATGAAGGCTCTTCTTGAAATAAAATTGCAAATACCTTTAAACTATCACATGGAAAATATCTTGTGTGATTTCACAAATATTTCAATATAATATTGCAATGGGAACAACAAAAAAATATTTACTGAGACATTCTTAAACAAAGAAGACATAAATTGATAGCAATTAGACACAAATTAATTCTAAAATTGTTTAGATTCATCAGCAAGGGAAATCTTCCAGAGTAATTTCAATGCTTGTCAATGGTTATACATCTACAACCAAGTGTACATGAGATATAATTTAACACAAGAAAAAAATAGGTTATCTCCACTTTGGTCTCTCGGGAAGATAACTTTCTCAAAAAAATTCTCAAGAGTTCAAACTCTGACCATTTGCAAAAGTATTCTCAATGCATGTATACATTTTTCTCACTCAATTTTCCCCCCAAAAGAGAAGAATATTTAAGGGACCTTTTCTTGTTACCAATTTGTTTCAGACAACAAAATTTAACAAATTTAGATCGAAAATATTCTAGGTGGACCAATTATGAACTAATCATATTTCTTGGGCTCTTGACTAATGACTAAGATGCCATGCCACATATTTTTAGGAGTCCTTTTAATCATTCTGGTTCTGTCATGCAAGAAATCCCCCTTTTAATAATTTTTGAGCCTCGCATAGTCAGTACTTGATAGGTCATCCCTTTTTACTCTCTAGGTAATGCCTTTTTCACCTTTTGCGCCTACACTTTCATCATTTCATCCTTTTCCCCTTTTTTTTCTCTACAATTTCTTCCCCGCATCCATTTCCTCTAGTAATTCCCACTTTTTTGAGTGCCTGAGTAATTCCCACTTCAAAATATCAGCCTTAACAATCCCTGGATTCACAATTTAATTTTTGAATCCATTCAAAGGAACCTTATTGATGAGAGACAAAAAATAATTTCATAAAAAAACAATGAAAAATAGTGCGTATTCGGGTATCCAAGGGTCTTAGAGAAAAAATGGTAGAAAAACAGGTGAAATGCACAACAACCATTGATCCTTCCCCTTTTCCACTTTATATCACATCCTTCCACATGTTTCCTTGCGTAACTACAAAGGAGAAGCTTAGAGGCAAGTCTCAAACAAATGCAAGCCTTCGATGTACCTTGGGCCCAAGAAAAAAAACTTTTGGCCTTTAAAAAGTCTTAGTGAAAAAGGATCCATGGAAGCTTCCTAGTGTCTCAATGGCACATTTTGAGATGGTCCCCAAAAGTAGAGACCCCAAAAAGTGCGGGCTCAACACGTGTTTTAGTCTCATAAAAAGTTGAAGGTTTAGTGGAAGGTGCCATGTGTCTAGGGTGTAAGACATTTTCTTTGGCCATTGAAAATTCCAAGCAAAAGGGCAGAGTGAGTGGAAGCCTCCAAGTGTCCTCTAGTGCTTCTTCAAAATAAAAATTAGGGCTGGTCCCCAAATAGGCATGATCCCTCCATGTCTTAGGCCTCTAGAACATAGGTTGAAAATTCTAAGTATGGGAAGACCCGGTGGAAACCTCCATGTGTCTTCATGGCCTAACTTCAAGATAGTGCCCAAGAGTGGAGACCCTGAACAAGTTCCAACTCACCACGTGTCCCAGGTCTTAGAAAATTGTTTTGAAAAGTTTAAGTACAAAGAAGAGCTGGTGGAAGCCTCCACATGTCTCCTGTCACAATTGTTAAGGTGGGACCTTGAGGTGGATCCTCAAATGAGCGCCAACCCTCCACATGTCCATGTCCCGCCAAAATTGTACCGACTACATGAAAACTTTTTCTAAGTTTGGCAAAAGCAGCGGAAATCTCCACGTGTCCCCCTGGCTGAATTCTAAGGCCAAACCAAAAAATGAATTTTCAAATAAGCACCGTTCCTCCATGTCTACAAGTTTTGGGTTGATGTGAGCCAAAGATTTTTGAAAGTTCCCCATTGAGCCACATCTAACCAACAAGGGCCATGTTTCCACTGATGTTGAGATATAAATTTGACCAGGAAAATTACACTCATCAAACCATAAAATGTAATAATATCACCATTTGAGCTCGAAATGAATCTTTCCTCAAGGATAGAGAATTTGGAAATGTTATAAGGCTCAAATATGATCCTGCGAAATATATCCAATCATGTTTCCTTAGGTATTTGGGACAGAAATAATCGGGACAACAAAACATGACTACATAAAATGGAAGGAAAGGAACAAACTAACTTTTACGCCCAATTTACACACTCCTTCAGATGGACAGATAAATGAAAAAGAAAATCTATACCTTTAAGTGATCCTCGACCAAGGAAGGGACTGATCATGGCAACCAAATGGAGGACAGAGTCTTCAAGCACCAATATAGGGAGACAAAAACATGATAGAGGCCACAAACTAAGGAATTTCAATGACAAATGGGGTGAGACTAATTTGAGCACCAACAAGGAGCAGCTATAAATGTGATGATAGTCGACACTTTAAAAGCATTACAATTAATAGGTATATAACCTACTAGCACCATATTGCAGATGATAGATCACCATAAAAACCGAAGGAGTTGTTGAAGATGTTTCAGTTATGGTGGATTCATGGGAATATCTAGTGGACTTCCTTATATTACGGCCAAAAGGTAAAACACTTGGCTATCCCATTATTTTGGGTAGACCATGGTTAGCTACACTTGTTACCTTAATTGATTGTAGATTAGGTGATATGAATATCTCAAATGGTAAGAATTCTAATAAAATTCCTTATATCCTTCTACATGACCTTTTATTGATAATCAAGAACAATTATGGGTGGATGATCCTGATACTAATAAGTAAAACATGTCTTCTTTGGATATGATAACATTATAGGATCATGTACAAGAGGTGGAAGATATGATTAATCAACCATTAAATGAACACCAATTATCCTTGGAGTGATCGGGGATAGTTCTAGAACCTATGAACTTAGTTTTAGAACCATCAAATTTAGTTCTTGAACATTCACACTTATCTTTGGAACCACACAAACAAAAGTTACCCGTGAATGTAAAAATGTTGATCCAAAGGAATGAGATTTCTATTGGTGAGGGGAATAAAAATCTATGGAATCAAGTATCTTGATCCCAAATATGTTAGGAAATGGTGAGGAATTTTTGGAAAGCAACAGTGATGAGGAGTTTGACTGACAACAAGATAAGTATCATAACTCTGCCTACTATCCTTTTTCCAGTATTCTTTCTCAAGGGAATTTTGGAGATATTTCTACATATCATATGTTATTACCACATTCATGTCCACTAAACACCCTAATGGAACCCTTTCAACAAATTAGTTCATCACACACTGGAACCAAACATGTTGAGATTCAACCGAGTAAAATTTTGAACATTAATAGTTGGTTGAAGAATGATGAAGAAGATAAATTATTTGATGTTCTTAAAGATCATACTAGAGATCTTTCTTGGGAATATAAATACATGAAATGAAACCATCTAATTATTTTCACCCATCACATCTATACTAAAAACATTAAACTAGTTAGACAACCTCAGAGAAGGATTAATCCATCCTTAAGGGACACAGTTAAGCAAGAACTTGAAAAACTATTACAAGTAGGTTTTATCTACCCTATCTCCGATAGTCAGTGAGTGTCTCCTCTTGTAATTGTTTCTAAAAAGAACATAAAATGGAGAATTTGGGTTGATTATAGGGAGTTTAACAAAGCCACAATGAGAGATTATTTTCCCTTACCATTCATAGATCAAGTTTTGGAAAACCTTGCAGGTAAATAATACTTTTCCTTCTTAGATGGCTTTAGTGGATATAATCAAATCAGGGTTATTACTGAGGATCAGGACAAACCTACCTTTAATTTTCCATAAGGTACATTTTCCTATAGGGTATTTCCATTTGGACTATTTAATTCTCCAACAACCTTCCAAAGAGCTGTATTAGCAATTTTTGCAGACCTAATGGACGATTGTGTAGAGGTATACATGTACAAATTTAGTTTACATGGAGACACATTTGATGATGCTTTGAAGAATTTGGACAAAGTACTAACAAGATGTGAGAAACACCATTTATCTCTTAGTCATGAGAAATGTTTAATGATGGTTGATGAGGGGATTGTATTAGGACACCACGTTTCAAAAAGAGGAATTCAAGTTGAGTAAAAAAATTAGGATTAATTTAGACTTACCTATTCCTCAAACCCCACAAATATCAATTCATTCTTAGGGTATGTTGGATACTATAGGAATTTTATCAAGGATTTTAGTAAAATTTTTGCCCCCATGTTTAGTTTACTTACCAAGGATTGTGAATTTTGTTGGGATGAAAAGTGTCAACATGATTTTGAAGAAATTAAAGAAAAATTAATCACTGCCCCAATATTGAGAGGACCTAATTGGGAGAAACCTTTTCACATCCAAATAGATGCCTCAAATAACTCAATTGGTGTAGTTTTGGGACAGAAATATGAAGAAGGGAAAATGTATGCTATTTACTACCTTAGAAAAAATCTTACTCCCACTGAAAGAAATTACACCACCATTGAAAATAATTTCTTGCAGTGATTTATGTAATTAATAAATTCAAACATTATATTACAGGGTAAAAATATTTGTACATATAGATCACTTAGCAATTAGATACTTAATGAACAAAACAGTGTTTGGAGGTAGGATAATTAGATGGTTATCACTTTTACAAGAATTTGATATTACCATTGTGGATAATCTAGGAAAATTTAATGTGGTAGCTGATTTCTTGTCAAGATTAACAACTATGGGGAGCAACATCCAGCTTAAGGAAAACTTTCTAGATGAACAATTATCTGCTATTTTAGTTAATACACCATGGTTTGTTGATATGGAAAATTATCTTGCAACAGGAAGTTTCCTCCTTCTTTTACTAAGAAACAAATGAAGAAGTTAATCAAAACTAGTGCTCAATTTAAATGGTTAAATGAAATGTTATTTAAATATGGTCCCAATTTTTTTTACGCAGATGTGTGAGAGAAGATGAAATATTTGACATACTTAGGGAATTTCATGATGAACCAAGTAGATGACACTTTTCAAAGTGAAAAGAACAAAAAAAACTTGGCACTAGCTATTATTGGCCATCTCTGTATAAAGATGTGAAGAAATACATCAAGTAGTGTGATCCTTGCCAAAGGTTGGGACAACCATCTTTCACCAATGAAATGTCTCTGTAATCTCAAGTAGTAATTGAACCATTTGAAAGGTGGTGGATGTATTTTATTGGTCCCTTTAGTCCTCCTTCACAAGGAAAGGAGAACATTCTTGTGTGTATTGATTATGTGACAAAGTGGGCAGAGGTGCAGGCTTTAACAAATACTCATCAAGAAGCAATTGATGATTTCCTTGAAGACAAAATTATGATGAAGTTTGGTTTCTAATATGATCCAAAACTTCAAAATGTACTATCAGATCAATCATAGGAATTCATCTCCCTATCACCCACAATCAAATGGACAAGTAGAAGTAACAAATAGAGAATTGGAAAACATCCTTACCAAAACAAAGTGGAAGATTGTAGAAAATATTGGGTAAAGAGACTACCTGAGGTTGTCTGGGCTTATAATACAACTTGGAATACTACAACAAGGTTCTCACCATATGAGTTAGTCTATGGGAAAAATCCCTTGTTACCTATTGAATTTGAACTACAAACATTGAGAACAACAGCTAAAATGGGTATTGAATTGGATGCAACACAAAAGGAAAGAATTTTGCAACTCAATGAATTAGATGAGCTGAGATTGGAAGCACTTCATCAGAAAGAGATAATCCAAGACCAAAGGAAGCAAAGTGGCATGATACACATATCAAGGAAAGGAAATTTAAGATAGGATATTGGGCATTACTGTTTGATTCCAAGTACCAACAATTCAAAGGCAAGTTGAGAACGGATGGTTACGAATTCTATCGATTGAGAAGATATTTGACAATGAATCTATTCAACTACTTCCCATTGATGGCATCGGAAGGAAATATTTGGTCAATGGACACAAGTTAAAACTTTATAGGAAGCCTCCTACTAGGGATGAATTCTTGAAGCAGATTGAAGCAGACAAAGAATTTGATCATATGGAAGAACTGATTTCTTCCAAAAAGATCAAATAATTAGATGCATGAATCCCAAATAAAAGGAAGAGAATGAAAACAAACAAATGGCAATCTCTTCCCAAAACAAAACAAGAAAAATAAAAAAGGAAGGAATGAATAATAGTAAATTACATTCTCTTCCCCAAAAATAAAAATAAATCTCTCAAAAGACCAATTGAAAAACCAAAAATGGTGGTTGGTCTCTTCAATAAATGGCTAATGTAAAATAAAAGGAATTTCTTTGGAATTTCAACTGTCTTTTCTAACCATTTTTCCTTTTTCAAATTTTGGAATGATGAGTCATCAAGGTGGAGGGATTACATCAACAAGGATGGTAATTATGTCTTGATCTTATTAAAGGTTAAATTAAAAGTTTGCATGTGTGATTAGACTTGATTTAAGAAGTCAGTATGATGAGTCATTTATTATACATTATGATTAAAAGAAAGTAATCATGAGGGTGATGTTGATGGAATAAGAAAGTGGTGGTGTATTTGTAATGAGCTATCATTTGGGTGGAATAAATGAAGTTGAGAAGAAAGTGCAAAAGAAATTTAAGGAAGAAGCAGTAAGAACCGTATTTTAATTCCGTAGCTAAACCCGGTAGTTCCGCAGCTAAAACTAATAGTTCCACAACTAAATCAAGAGTAAGAATTTTAAGAAGGAATAATTTAAATCATCATCTTTGTCATGGGGATTAAAAAGAAATCAGAGCGAGGATGATACACAACTTCTCACAGATGGAGAAGTGGCCACCATTTTTAAACAAGCTGAGTGGCTGGAGTTTCAGAAAAAGTTCTTGAGGTATAATGACGAATTGGTAAGGGAATTTTTGTAAATTTAGAAGAATCTATAACTAAAGTTAAAAGCATTGTAATTCCTTTTACTGTCAATACAATGAGTAATGTATCAGGGGTACCAATTGTACATGTTCCTAATCCTATAAAAGGGAACCTCAAAGAACTAGTGGAAACCTTGATACAAGAGGGGGAATCTGAAACCCAATATATTTATAACACTTATAAAATCATAAAGTGCGTCGGAAGAGCCACTTTTCCCCAAACCCTTTGTGGTAGCATTTTGGGTAGTTAAGTACCTAACTTGTGATGGCCAATTTGGTGCATCGTGGCAAGAGAGGTCCTTAAGATGTTAATATATCTTAGGTATGGGGCTGCAAAACCATAATATATAGTAAACCTTATAGGATTCCTTTTTGAATCCATCCAGATAATGGATCAGAGGTATTCTTAGGGAGTTGGAATAATTAGACATCATGGATTAGTCCATCTGGTTTGTCAGCACCATTTTCTTTCAAAGAAAAATGGAGAAGAAGCATGGGAAAATTTCCTTAACAAATTCAAACAAATCCCTAATATTATTAGGAGGGGAATACCAACCCATTTCTCCCTAAAATTAATTTGGAGATTGATCCCCCTGAAGAGAAAAATAAGGAAATAGGAGGGGTTAATGTACCAAAGAGGAGGAGATATGAAAGAATGATTAAAACTACAAAACCTATTATGCCTTCAAAAGAAACCCCTTCCTATGCAGTAATAATAAAAGAACTAATATCTATCTTTGATATTGACAATTCACCTAAGCTAGATCATGAAGTGAAAATAAGAAGAAGCTCTAGGAGGAAACCCACTTTAGGACATTTTGAAGCTCCTCAAAGAAGAAGAGTTCATATTGAAGAACATGATGGTTTGGAGAAAGAAGATGATGATATTTTGGGTAGCATGGTAATGAATCATCCTAGAAAAATTCAAACTGAGATGGAAAAATAAGAGGAGAGATTTAAAGAACAAGATTTTCAAGAGATGAGTGAATCAACAGTGTAGTCACATGAAGAAGAGGAATTAAAATCTTAGAAATGAAAATGGAAATCCCCTTCGGTATAAGATGAATGCTCATTTCCCAAGGAGCTTTCAGAAAATGAGGAAAAACAACACTTAAAAAGACTCTATTCTTGTCAGAGCGTAACTTATTATCACGGAGAAAGATGAGGAATTAAATTTCCTCAAACTCAAATCGAACAGAGGGAAATGCTCATTGAGCAACTAAAAACTCATCTCACAAATAAGATCAAGAATTGACATTAGTCAAACAAAAATGGTATAAAATGAGAAAGAATGTCAATTGGATAGTAAACAAAATGATATGTTAAAGATATCTTCAATGAATCAAAGTTGTAGAAATTAAATTGACTTATCGCCACTTAAGCGGTTTTGGGATGATACATGTAAAGAACTTAATGAATTTAAAACATCAAATGAGGAATTAAGAAGCAAGATGGAAGAGGAGAAGGAAGCAAGGAAAGAATGGGAAAAAAATTTTCACAAAGGGAAAGAATACAAATTTAAATGTCTAGTAAAGATACAAATGGTTTGCATAATGAGTGAAAAATTACTCACATGCAAGAGACCTTCTCCTGCATACAACATCTTTTTGGAAGAACAATTTAGTCACTGGAAGCTATCAATAATTACATATGGTATTCCATATGAAATAGAAGATGAATCGAGTTCATGATATCATATTCCTTAGCCGGCTGAAGGCAGTAATGTAAAAATATTCACTATGAATTCTATCTCTGTAATTTTATGCTGGAAAAGAATACAGGCTTCATGATCAATTTATATGTAGGGGAAATCTAGCTGAATGCATTTGTTTCTGTACTTCAAAATCATATTGCATGGAAAGAGAGGGATTCTGAGCATCTAGTAAAATCTAGTTCATCTTGCATCTACATGAGGGCTCACTATGTAAAACCATCTGCCTTTGTTATACATTTCAAATCCCATGCCTTTGATAGTCGGTTCAAGGCACATTATCTGTAAGTTTATAGAAAATTATTGATTCCTTTACCACTTATTACGAGGAAAATTTTGAAGATATTTATGATGGATGTTTAAAAATATGTGATATTCTTACAATTTCATTGAGAATAAGAGAAGTGATATCTCCCACAAACTTAATATGGAGTCTCAGTAAATAGCTAAAACTTTGTGTACAATAATCCCTCAAGTCAATGAAAACGTAGGGGCATATGGATGGGAATGAGAACAAGGCCTCTTCTCCTTCTCACCCCTATCTCTCCATATAAAAATAGAGAGCCTCAAGATCCCACTCACTTTGAGGAGTGGCTGAGGAAGATAGAATCGGATTAGGGTATAGTACTTCAACTAAAACACTGGGATATTTAGTTTCAACCATTTGAACCGAGTAGTCAATTGGAATGCATAATCCAAAACTCGAAGATTTGAAGAGTAAATTTTGTAAGGGGAATTATAAACAAGTATTTATGGGGAAGATGATAAGGCCAAAATATGTCTCTTTAATGTGCAATAAATGATCTTATTTTACTCTCCTTTTTATCAAGTTTGACTACATTTTGTGACTTTTGTTTGATCTAGTATAAGTTAGGGTGTAACTTTATATATTTTGTTGGATTTAGTTCTAACGTCTAAAAACTTTTTAGTTCATAAAAAAAGTGCGTAGAAATTTAATTTTTATTATAAAATAGGTCACAATCAGTCAGAAGAATGAAGTATGAATCAATCGACATGTTTTTGGGAACATTGGCTTCAATATGGCTTAGTTCCAGAACCTCTATATTTAGTTCTAGAATTCCATCACATAGCTAAGGAGATCTATCACTTAGTTCCTAAACTTTTGGACTTACTTCCAGAACTCCAGCACTTAGTTTCGGAACCCCAACACTTAGTTCCGGAACTATTGTGCATAGCTCTGGAACTTTCACAGTTAGTTCTGTAATAGTTTCCTTTGGTTTCAAAACTTCTCCAAAGTTCTGGAATTAACGAAGATCTCGTTTAATTTTGACAAAATCCAATCTTAGAGAAATCAATGTGCCTTCCAATTAGGAGTAGATCAATATATTGTCGATTCTTCATACTCTAGATCCAGAGATAACTTATCAGACAACTTGTATGTCTAGCAAGGTTTCTAAATTCCACATCTATTTTGGGCACTATTCGGTTCCATTTGAATCGGTAGAACATATATGGTTTTAAATGCATCTTTGGATGATGAAATATACATAAAGACATGTAGATAGATTTAATACATATATATAGAGATAGACATAAAGAGATAAAGGATATATATATGATATAGATACAGTGAAGTTTTGTAAGACATAAAATTTTAGTAATAAAATAGCCACTTCATTTTGAGAGAATCATACTTTGTCAAATCCTAATTCAAGGTGGAGCAAGGGACCACTCCTCTAAGAACCAGGATCCTTTTTTATTGGTATTTATATTTCTAAGCAAATCATGTAGATCTATTAATTTTGTAAATGCTTTTGATTCTTTAGTTGAATTCTATTATGTACTTGTCACTGTAGGTGTTATAGACTAGAATCTTATTTCCTTGCAAGAATTTTCACAACATTTTTAAACGTGTGTTTATTTCCAACAGCTTTATTCGAGCAATGAGATTTTATTTAAACAAGTTTCTTGTACCATAGATATAATAAGGCTTTGGCCATGGAATCCTAAGGACACCGCAAAACCCCATAAAATAAAATAACAAATAGCTACAGAAATTACTATATCAATAGGATTCTTCTTGTTGCATATAGCTTTAGACACACTCCTGGTTTGAATATGAAAACAACTAAGAGTTTATTAAATGAAGGGAATAAAGAAACCCATCACCGAGTGGATAAGGTGCCATCTTGGTGACTTGGTGGTCAAGGAAATAATATTCCATGCATGGAACATTACCAAAGACATCATTGTAGAACGTGGGGATCTCAGGTAAGAAGAAACCTACTCCATTGGAGAACCACCATGACACTTGGCAACCGTCTGCTACTTCGGGAAGGTATGGCAATGGGTTTTAAACCTATTTATAGAGATGCTTGGGTAAAATAAAGAGAGCATCATCGAGACATCCAGAGGGTAAGAGGGTCATGGTGAGATAAACCATAATAGAGTAGGCGAGCTCTACATAAATAGTAGAAGATTCTAGGGGTTGGGGTTCTCATTAGAATAATATAGTAATCTTATCATATCTAGGGGAATGGGTCTACTAAATTTTTGTAATAAGGAAGAATAGATAGAACTTATGATGCGTGAGTCATGATATATTGGTCTTTGATATGACCCTTTTGGATGTAATGTGGTTACTGAACTATGATCAATATGAATATATGGTTTTGTTCTAAATATATTGTTCATGGGTGTAAACCCTAGTGCCTTTTTCTTTATGTTATGGATCAAATCTACTATCTATATGATGTTTCTCTTATTATCTGAATGAGTTTTTTGGTATAATAACTCATCCTATGCTTTCAAAATGTATGCATGATCATTTAATTTTATGCACTTAATCATCATCAATGAAAACATCTTCTCATAATGCTGACATAAAGGAGGGGCTCATCACCTACGCACACCTTGATTGAGTTACCAAAGTGCCCGTGGGGTTATAGGTCGGTGTGCATGGGATTAGAAGGTTATTATAAGGGAACAAAAATGGCTACATCTTGGTTCCATTATCGAGAACTCTTTTAAAGTTGTTGTGAGAAATGACTACATCTTGGTTCCTTTGACGCATGATGACAAAGTGCTTAACCTTGGAAAGTGTTAAAGCATGGTTTAAGAGCATGGAGGATGAGTTTTCTCAAATATTTAGTACTAGACCTGAGTTTGATGCACATAGATGGGTAGAAGAACACCTATATCATGAGTTATATGAGACATTATTTTGTTGTTTTCTTCAAAGAGAATTGTATGAATGGATTTTAGCATATGAATCTAGTTCGAGATGCTATTATAGATCACACATGTTGACCTAAGATTATTACCAAAGGCTACAAGATGCGAGATATGACTTAGACACATGTTTTTATCACTGGTGGGTGTTGGTACCCAAATTTAATATCCTTCACAACTTGAGCAACATCATGGATTTTAGAAGACACTTAGAGACAGATAAATTATTTATATGTTGTTTTATAGCCGGGGAAGCAATTTATCTAACTTATTAGCACTCAGGCTTTGAAGAAGTGGGTAGTACCTTGAAAGGATTTGATCTTATCCTCACTATTTTAGGTTGTGTCTCTCAACTAAGGTAAGATAACCCATTTTATAACCTATGTTATTAAAGGAGATGTAGATACCTTTATTTTGCACAAATTTTATAGATAAAACCTTGGGGAAAATATGATCAACACACCAAATTCTGACTCTCATGAGTTGTCACTTACATATTATGGAGATATTTTCAAACAAAAGGCTAAGTTTATCAAGACATTTGGAATCCTTATTTTTATGCATACTTTAACAAATGGATTTTTTTCTGCTATGGATATACCGAGAAAAATAGGGTAGTTTAGGGTAGGATTGGTTATTTGAATAAATTTTTTGTGGGAGATCAAGAAGATAGATTGGAATTTTCCAAATCCTTGAGAAACTTCACAACAATCAGAGAACTCAATAAGAAAACTTAAAATATTTAAAACATTACTTCAACCGAGTAAGGTCTTCACCAATGGAGGCCTAGAAATGCACATTTTTCATGCAATATTTGAGATTCTAGCCCAAAGGCTCGAGTTAGAAGACCCAATAAAACATCAAAATCTAAGATCAGTCCCTACTGAGGTACACCCAAAGGCTTATAAACAATATTTGTCAATAAATGATAGAAAATTGATTTTAAATCATTTATTTCATTCCTAGATGAAAGATCTTCGAAAAATGAAATTGCAGATGCCACTAAACTATCACAAGGATTGATATCGTGTGATTCAAAGAGATTTTGATATAATATTGTAATTGGAACAAGAAAACTAGTTACGACATTCTGAAAGTGAAAGATATAATATTGTAATTTGCAAAAGTATTCTCAATGCATTTATACATTTTTCTCACTCAATTTTCCCCCAAAAGAGAAGAATATTTAAGGGACCTTTTCTTGTTACCAATTTGTTTTGAATAATAAAATTTAACAAATTTAGATCTAAAATATTCTAGGTGGACCAATTATGAACTAATCATATTTCTTGGGCTCTTGACTAATGACTAAGATGCCATGCCATATATTTTTAGGAGTCCTTTTAATCATTTACGGTTCTCATGCAAGAAATCCCCTTTTAATAATTTTTGAGCCTCTGCGCATTGGACTTGATAGGTCATCCCTTTTTACTCTCTAGGTAATGCCTTTTTCACCTTTTGCGCCTACACTTTCATCATTTCATCCTTTTCCCTTTTCTTTTCTCTACAATTTCTTCCCGCATCCATTTTCTCTAGTAATTCTCACTTTTTTGAGTGCTTGAGTGATTCTCACTTCAAAATATCAGCCTTAACAATCCTGGATTCACAATTTAATTTTTGAATCCATTCAAAGGAACCTTACCGATGAGACAAAAATAATGTCATAAAAAAACGATGAAAAATAGTGCGTATTCGGGTATCCAAGGGTCTTAGAGAAAAAATGGTAGAAAACAGTGAAATGCACAACAACCATTGATCCTTCCCCTTTTCCACTTTATATCACATCCTTCCACATGTTTCCTTGCGTAACTACAAAGGAGAAGCTTAGAGGCAAGTCTCAAACAAATGCAAGCCTTCGATGTACCTTGGGCCCAAGAAAAAAACTTTTGGCCTTTAAAAGTCTTAGTGAAAAAGGATCCATGGAAGCTTCCTAGTGTCTCAATGGTACATTTTGAGATGGTCCCCAAAAGTAGAGACCCCAAAAAAGTGCGGGCTCAACACGTGTTTTAGTCTGTTAAAAAAGTTGAAGGTTTAGTGGAAGGTGCCATGTGTCTAGGGTCTAAGACATTTTTCTTTGGCCATTGAAAATTCTAAGCAAAAGGGTAGAGTGAGTGGAAGCCTCCAAGTGTCCTCTAGTGCTTCTTCAAAATAAAAATTAGGGGCTGGTCCCCAAATAGGCATGATCCCTCCACATGTCTTAGGCCTCTAGAACATAGGTTGAAAATTCTAAGTATGGGAAGACCCGGTGGAAACCTCCATGTGTCTTCATGGCCTAACTTCAAGATAGTGCCCAAGAGTGGAGACCACGAACAAGTTCCAACTCACCACGTGTCCCTGTGTCTTAGAAAATTGTTTTGAAAAGTTTAAGTACAAAGAAGAGCTGGTGGAAGCCTCCACATGTCTCCCTGTCACAATTGTTAAGGTGGGACCTTGAGGTGGATCCTCAAATGAGCGCCAACCCTCCACATGTCCATGTCCCGCCAAAATTGTACCGACTACATGAAAACTTTTTCTAAGTTTGGCAAAAAAAATGAAATCTCCACGTGTCCCCCTACTGAATTCTAAGGCCAAACCAAAAATGAATTTTCAAATAAGCACCGTTCCTCCATGTCTACAAGTTTTGGGTTGAAGTGAGCCAAAGATTTTTGAAAGTTCCCTATTGAGCCACATCTAACCAACAAGGGCCATGTTTCCATTGATGTTGAGATATAAATTTGACCAGGAAAATTACACTCATCAAACCATAAAATGTAAGAATATCACCATTTGAGCTCGGAAATGAATCTTTCCTCAAGGATAGAGAATTTGGAAATGCTATAAGGCTCAAATATGATCCTGCAAACTATATCCAATCATGTTTCCTTAGGTATTTGGGACAGAAATAATAGGGACAACAAAACATTACTACATAAAATGGAAGGAAAGGAACTACCTAACTTTTACGCCCAATTTACACACTCCTTCAGATGGACAGATAAATGAAAAAAAAATAATATACCTTTAAGTGATCCTTGACCAAGGAAGGGACTAATCATGGCAACCAAATGGAGGACAGAGTCTTCAAGCACCAATACACAGGAGATAAAAACATGATAGAGGCCACAAACTAAGGAATTTCAATGACAAATGGGGTGAGACTAATTTGAGCACCAACAAGGAGCAGCTATAAATGTGATGACAAAGTGGACACTTTAAAAACATTACAATTAATAGGTATATAACCTACTAGCACCATATTGCAGATGATAGATCGAGTCTATAAAAAAACCGAAGGAGTTGTTGAAGATGTTTCAGATTATGATGGATTCATGGGAATATCTAGTGGACTTCCTTATATTACGGCCAAAAGGTAAAACACTTGGTTATCCCATTATTTTGGGTAGACCATGGTTAGCTACAGTTGTTACCTTAATTGATTGTAGATTAGGTGATATGACTATCTCAAATGGTAAGAATTCTAAGAAAAATTCCTTATATCCTTCTACATGACCTTTTATTGATAATCAAGAACAATTATGGGTTGATGATCCTGATACTAATAAGCAAAACATGTCTTCTTTGGATATGATAACATTATAGGATCATGTACAAGAGGTGGAAGATATGATTAATCAACCATTAAATGAACACCAATTATCCTTGGAGTGATCGGGGATAGTTCTAGAACCTATGAACTTAGTTTTAGAACCATCAAATTTAGTTCTTGAACATTCACACTTATCTCTGGAACCACACAAACAGAAGTTACCTGTGAATGTAAAAAATATTGATCCAAAGGAATGACATTTCTATTGGTGAGGGAATAAAAATCTATGGAATCAATATCTTCAGTCCCAAATATATTAGGAAATGGTGAGGAATTTTTGGAAAGCAGCAGTGATGAGGAGTTTTATTGACAACAAGATAAGTATCATAACTCTTCCTACTATCCTTTTTCCAGTATTCTTTCTCAAGGGAATTTTGGAGATATTTCTACATATCATATGTTATTACCACATTCATGTCCACTAAAAACCATAATGGAACCCTTTCAACAAATTAGTTTCAGCACACACTGGAACCAAACATGTTGAGATTCAACCGAGTAAAATTTTGAACATTAATAGTTTGTTGAAGAATGAGGAAGAAGATAAATTATTTGATGTTCTTAAAAATCATACTAGAGATCCTTCTTGGGAATATAAATACATGAAATGAATCCATCTAATTATTTTCACCCATCACATCTATACTAAAAACATTAAACTAGTTAGACAACCTCGAGAAGGATTAATCCATCCTTAAGGGACACATTAAGCAAGAACTTGAAAAACTATTACAAGTAGGTTTTATCTACCCTATCTCCGATAGTCGGTGAGTGTCTCCTCTTGTAATTGTGTCTAAAAAGAACGTAAAATGGAGAATTTGGGTTGATTATAGGGAGTTTAACAAAGCCACAATGAGAGATTATTTTCCCTTACCATTCATAGATCAAGTTTTGGACAACCTTGCAGAGTAAATAATACTTTTCCTTCTTAGATGGCTTTAGTGGATATAATCAAATCGGGGTTATTCTTGAGGATCGGGACAAACCTACCTTTAATTTTCCATAAGGTACATTTTCCTATAGGGTATTTCCATTTGGACTATTTAATGCTCCAACAACCTTCCAAAGAGTGTATTAGCAATTTTTGCAGACCTAATGAATGATTGTGTAGAGGTATACATGTACAAATTTAGTTTACATGGAGACACATTTGATGATGCTTTGAAGAATTTGGACAAAGTACTAACAAGATGTGAGAAACACCATTTATCTCTTAGTCATGAGAAATGTTTAATGATGGTTGATGAGGGGATTGTATTAGGACACCACATTTCAAAAAGAGGAATTCAAGTTGACTAAAAAAATTAGGATTAATTCAGACTTACCTATTCCTCAAACCCCCACAAATATCAAGTCATTCTTAGGGTATGTTGGATACTATAGGAATTTTATCAAGGATTTTAGTAAAATTTTTGCCCCCATGTTTAGTTTACTTACCAAGGATTGTGAATTTTGTTGGAATGAAAAGTGTCAACATGATTTTGAAGAAATTAAAGAAAAATTAATCACTGCCCCAATATTGAGAGGACATAATTGGGAGAAATCTTTTCACATCCAAATAGATGCCTCAAATAACTCAATTGGTGTAGTTTTGGGACAGAAATATGAAGAAGGGAAAATGTATGCTATTTACTACCTTAGTAAAAATCTTACTCCCACTGAAAGAAATTACACCACCATTGAAAAATAATTTCTTGCTGTAATTTATGTAATTAATAAATTCAAACATTATATTACAGGGTACAAAATATTTGTACATATAGATCACTTAGCAATTAGATACTTAATGAACAAAATAGTGGTTGGAGGTAGGATAATTAGATGGTTATTACTTTTACAAGAATTTGATATTACCATTGTGGATAATCTAGGAAAATTTAATGTGGTAGCTGATTTCTTGTCAAGATTAACAACTACGGGGAGCAACATCCGATTAAGGAAAACTTTCTAGATGAACAATTATCTGCTATATTAGTTAATACACCATGGTTTGCTGATATGGAAAATTATCTTGCAACAGGGAAGTTTCCTCCTTCTTTTACTAAGAAACAAATGAAGAAGTTAATCAAAACTAGTGCTCAATTTAAATGGTTAAATGAAATGTTATTTAAATATGGTCCCAATTTTTTTTACGCAGATGTGTGAGAGAAGATGAAATATTTGACATACTTAGGGAATTTCATGATGAACCAAGTAGATGACACTTTTCAGTGAAAATAACAACAAAAAACTTGGCACTAGCTATTATTGGCCATCTCGTATAAAGATGTGAAGAAATACATCAAGTAGTGTGATCCTTGCCAAAGGTTGGGACAACCATCTTTCACCAATGAAATGTCTCGTAACCTCAAGTAGTAATTGAACCATTTGAAAGGTGGTGGATGTATTTTATTGGTCCCTTTAGTCATCCTTCACAAGGAAAGGAGAACATTCTTGTGTGTATTGATTATGTGACAAAGTGGGCAAAGGTGCGAGGCTTTAACAAATACTCTCTGAAGAACCAGTTGATGATTTCCTTTAGCACAAAATTATGATGATGAAGTTTGGTTTCTAATATGATCCAAAACTTCAAAATGTAATATCAGATCAATCATAGGAATTCATCTCCCTATCACCCACAATCAAATGGACAAGTAGAAGTAACAAATAGAGAATTGGAAAACATCCTTACCAAAACAGTGGAAGATTGTAGAAAATATTGGGTAAAGAGACTACCTGAGGCTATCTGGGATTATAATACAACTTGGAATACTACAACAAGGTTCTCACCATATGAGTTAGTCTATGGGAAAAATACCTTGTTACCTATTGAATTTGAACTACAAACATTGAGAACATCAGCTAAACTGGGTATTGAATTGGATGTAACACAAAAGGAAAGAATTTTGCAACTCAATGAATTGGATGAGATGAGATTGGAAGCACTTCATCAGAAAGAGATAATCCAAGACCAAAGGAAGCAGTGGCATGATACACATATCAAGGAAAGGAAATTTAAGATATGATATTGGGCATTATTGTTTGATTCCAAGTACCAACAATTCAAAGGCAAGTTGAGAACCAGATGGTTACGACCCTATCAGATTGAGAAGATATTTGACAATGAATCTATTCAACTACTTCCCATTGATGGCATCGGAAGGAAATATTTGGTCAATGGACACAAGTTACAAATTTATAGGAAGCCTCTTACTAGGGATGAATTCTTGAAGCAGATTGAAGTAGACAAAGAATTTGATCATATGGAAGAACTGATTTCTTCCAAAAGATCAAATAATTAGATGCATGAATCCCAAATAAAAGGAAGAGAATGAAAAAAACAAATGGCAATCTCTTCCCAAAACAAAACAAGAAAAATAAAAAAGGAAGGAATGAATACTAGTAAATTACATTCTCTTCCCCAAAAATAAAAATAAATCTCTCAAAAGACCAATTGAAAAACCAAAAATGGTGGTTGGTCTCTTCAATAAATGGCTAATGTAAAATATAAGGATTTTTTGGAATTTCAGCTGTCTTTTCTAACTATTTTTCCTTTTCACTTTTAGGAATGATGAGTCATCAAGGCGGAGGGATTACATCAGCAAGGGTGGTAATTATGTCTTGATCTTATTAAAGGTTAAATTAAAAGTTTGCATGTGTGATTAGACTTGATTTAAGAAGTCGTATGATGAGTCATTTATTATACATTATGATTAAAAGAAAATAATAATGAGGGTGATCTTTATGGAATAAGAAATTGGTGGTGTATTTGTAATGAGCTATCATTTGGGTGGAATAAATGAAGTTGAGAAGAAAGTGCAAAAGAAATTTAAGGAAGAAGAAGAAGAAGCGTATTTTAATTCCGTAGCTAAACCCAAAGTAGTTCCGAAGCTAAAACTAATAGTTCCACAACTAAATCAAGAGTAAGAATTTTAAGAAGGAATAATTTAAATCATCATCTTTGTCATGGGGATTAAAAAGAAATCAGAGCGAGGATGATACACAACTTCTCACAGATGGAGAAGTGGCCACCATTTTTAAACAAGCCGAGTGGTGGAGTTTGAAAAAGTTCTTGAGGTATAATGACGAATTGGTAAGGGAATTTTTGTAAATTTAGAAGAATCTATAACTAAAGTTAAAATCATTGTAATTCCTTTTTTACTTGTCAATACAATGAGTAATGTATCGGGGGTACCAATTGTACATGTTCCAAATCCTATAAAAGGGACCCTCAAAGAACTAGTGGAAACCTTGATACAAGAGGGGGAATCTGAACCCCAATATATTTATAACACTAATAAAATCATAAAGGGGGTCAGAAGAGCCAGCTTTCCCAAACCCTTTGACAGGGTAGCATTTTGGGTAGTTAAGTACCTAACTTGTGATGGCCAATTTGGGACTGTGGGAAGAGAGGTCCTTAAGATGTTAATATATCTTAGGTATGGGGTTAAAACCAGAATATATAGTAAACCTTATAGGGTTCCTTTTTGAATCCATCCAGATAATGGATCAGAGGTATTCTTAGGGAGTTAGAATAATTAGACATCATGGATTAGTCCATCTGGTCTGTTAGCACCATTTTCTTTCAAAGAAAAATGGAGAAGAAGCATGGGAAAAGTTCCTTAACAAATTCAAACAAATCCCTAATATTATCAGGAGGGGAATACCAACCCATTTCTCCCCTAAAATTAATTTGGAGATTGATCCCCTTGAAGAGAAAAATAAGGAAATAGGAGGGGTTAATGTACCAAAGAGGAGGAGATATGAAAGAATGATTAAAACTACAAAACCTATTATGCCTTCAAAAGAAACCCCTTCCTCTGCAGTAATAATAGAAGAACTAATATCTATCTCTGATAGTGACAATTCACCTAAGCTAGATCATGAAGTGAAAATTAGAAGAAGCTCTAGGAGGAAACCCACTTCAGGACATTTTGAAGCTCCTCAAAGAAGAAGAGTTCATATTGAAGAACATGATGGTTTGGAGAAAGAAGCTGCTGATATTTTGGGTAGCATGGCAATGAATCCTCCTCGAACAATTCAAACTGAGGTGGAAAAATAAGAGGAGAGATTTGAAGAACAAGATTTTCAAGAGATGAGTGAATCAACAAAGTGCAGTCACATGAAGAAGAGGAATTGACATCTTGGAAATGAAAAGGGAAATCCCCTTTGGTAGAAGAGGAATGCTCATTTCCCAAGGAACTTTCAGAAAAGGAGGAAAAACAACACTTAAAACAGACTCTGTTCTTGTCTAGAGCAGAACTTATCATCAGGGAGAAAGATGAGGAATTAAATTTCCTCAAACTCAAATTGGAACAGAGGGAAATGCTCATTGAGCAACTAAAAACTCATCTCACAGATAAGACTGAAGAATTGACATTAGTCAAACAAAAAATGGTATAAAAAGAGAAAGAATGTCAATTGGATAGTAAACAAAATGATATGTCAAAGATATCTTCAATGAATCAAGGTTGTACAAATTAAATTGACTTACTGGCCACTTAAGCAGTTGTGGGATGATACCTGTAGGGAACTTAATGAATTTAAAACATCAAATGAGGAATTAAGAAGCAAGATGGAAGAGGAGAAGAAGGCAAGGAAGGAATGGGAAGAAAAATTTTACAAAGAGGAAGAAGACAAATTTAAATGTCTAGTAAAGATACAAATGGTTTGCATAATGAGTGAAAAATTACTCACATGCAGGAGACCTTCTCCTGCATACAACATCTTTCTGGAAGAACAATTTATTCACTGGAAGCTATCAATAATTACATGTGGTCTTCCACATGAAATAAAAGATGAATCTGAGTTCATGACAACATATTCCTTAGCCAGTGCTGATAAGAAAAATATTCTCTATGAATTCTATCTCTGTAATTTTATGCTGGAAAAGAATACAGGCTTCATGATCAATTTGTATGTAGGGGAAATCTAGCTGAATGCATTTGTTTCTGTACTTCAAAATCAGATTGCATGGAAAGAGAGGGATTCTGAGCATCTATTAAAAGCTAGTTCATCTGGCATCTACATGAGGGCTCACTATGGAAAACCATCTGCCTTTGTTATACATTTCAAATCCCATGCCTTTGATAGTCGATTCAAGGCACATTATCTTGTAAGTTTATAGAAAATTATTGATTCCTTTACCACTTATTACGAGGAAAATTTTGAAGATATTTATGATGGATGTTTAAAAATATGTGATATTCTTACAATTTCATTGAGAATAAGAGAAGTGATATCTCCACAAACTTAATATGGAGTCCGTAAATAGCTAAAACTTTGTGTACAATAATCCCTCAAGTCAATGAAAAACGTAGGGGCATATGGATGGGAATGAGAACAAGGCCTCCTCTCCTTCTCACCCCTATCTCTCCATATAAAAATAGAGAGCCTCAAGATCCCACTCACTTTGAGGAGTGGTGAGGAAGATAGAATCAGGATTAGGGTATAGTACTTACGAACTAAAACACTTTGGGATATTTAGTTTCAACCATTTGAACCGAGTAGTCAATTGGAATGCATAATCCACAACTGAAGATTTGAAGAGTAAATTTTGTAAGGGGAATTATAAACAAGTATTTATGGGGGAGATGATAAGGCCAAAATATGTCTCTTTAATGTGCGATAAATGATCTTATTTTACCCTCCTTTTTATCAAGTTTGACTACATTTTGTGACTTTTGTTTGATCTAGTATAAGTTAGGGTGTAAATTTATATATTTTGTTGGATTTAGTTCTAACGTCTAAAAACTTTTTAGTTCATAAAAAAGTGCGTGGAAATTTAATTTTTGTAATAAAATAGGTCACAATCGATCGGGAAGAATGAAGTATGAAGCAATCAACATGTTTTTGGGAGCATTGGCTTCAATATGGCTTAGTTCTAGAACCTCCAGACTTAGTTCTAGAACTCCATCACATAGCTAAGGAGCTCTATCACTTAGTTCCTAAACTTTTGGACTTACTTCGAACTCCAGCACTTAGTTTGAACCCGACACTTAGTTAGGAACTATTGCGCATAGCTCTGGAACTTTCACAGTTAGTTCTGGAATAGTTCCCTTTGGTTTCAGAACTTCTCCAAAGTTCTGGAATCAATGAGGATCTGTTTATTTTGACAAAATCCAATCTTAGAGAAATCAATGGGCCTTCCAATTAGGAGTAGATAAATATATTGTCGATTCTTCATACTCCAAATCCAGAGATAACTTATCAGACAGTTGTATGTCTAGCAAGGTTTCTAAATTCCACTTCTATTTTGTGCACTATTCGGTTCCATTTGAATCGGTAGAAAAACTATGGTTTTAAATGCATCTTTGGATGATGAAATATACATAAAGACATGTAGATAGATTTAATACATATATATAGAGATAGACATAAAGAGATAAAGGATATATATATGATATAGATCTTTGTGAAGTTTTGTAAGACATGAAATTTTAGTAATAAAATAGCCACTTCATTTGAGAGAATCATACTTTGTCAAATCATAATTCAAGGTGGCGCAAGGAAAACTCCTCTAAGAACCAGGATCCTTTTTTATTGGTATTTATATTTCTAAGCGAATCATGTAGATCTATTAATTTTGTAAATGCTTTTGATTCTTTAGTTGAATTCTATTATGTACTTCTCACTGTAGTTATTATAGACTAGAATCTTATTTCCTTGCAAGAATTTTCATAACATTTTTAAACGTGTGTTTATTTCCAAGAAAGTGTGTTTATTTCTGTAGCACGTGTTTATTTCCAACAATTTATTTCACTATGTAATGTGTGTTTATTTCCAACAGTTTATTCGAGCAATGAGATTTTATTTAAACAAGTTTCTTGTACCATAGATATAATAAGGCTTTGGCCATGGAATCCTAAGGACACTGCAAAAACCCCATAAAATAAAATAACAAATAGCTACAGTAAATTACTATATCAATAGGATTCTTCTTGTTGCATATAGCTTTAGACACACTCCTGCTTTGAATATGAAATCAACTAAGAGTTTATTAAATGAAGGGAATAAAGAAACCCATCACCGAGTGGATAAGGTGCCATCTTGGTGACTTGGTGGTCAAGGAAATAATATTCCATGCATGGAACATTACCAAAGACATCATTGTAGAAAGTGGGGATCTCGGGTAAGAAGAAACCTACTCCATTGGAGAACCACCGTGACACTTGGCAACCGTCTCTGCTACTTTAGGAAGGTATGGCAATGGATTTTAAACCTATTTATAGAGATGCTTGGGTAAAATAAAGAGAGCATCATCGAGACATCCAGAGGGTAAGAGGGTCATGGTGAGATAAACCATAATAGAGTAAAGTGAGCTCTACATAAATAGTGGAAGATTCTAGGGGTTGGGGTTCTCATTAGAATAATATAGTAATCTTATCATATCTAGGAAATGGGTCTACTAAATTTTTGTACTAAGGAAGAATAGATAGAACTTATGATGCGTGAGTCTTGATATATTGGTCTGATATGACCCTTTTGGATGTAATGTGGTTCTTGAACTATGATCAATATGAATATATGGTTTTGTTCTAAATATATTGTTCATGGGTGTAAACCCTAGTGCCTTTTGCATTATTTTATGGATAAAATATACTATCTATGTGATGTTTCTCTTATTATCTGAATGATTTTTTTGGTATAATAACTCATCCTATGCTTTTAAAATGTATGCATGATCATTTAATTTTCTGCACTTAATCTATCATCAATGAAAACATCTTCTCATAATGCTTACATAAAGGAGGGGCTCATCACCTACGCACACCTTGATTGAGTTACCATTTCCCGCGGGGTTATAGGTCAGTGTGCATGGGATTTGAAGGTTATTATAAGGAAACAAAAATGGCTACATCTTGGTTCCATTATCGAGAACTCTTTTTAAAGTTGTTGTGAGAAATGACTAAATCTTGGTTCCTTTGACGCATGATGATAGAGTGCTTAACCTTGGAAAGTGTTAAAGCATGGTTTAAGAGCACGGAGGATACGTTTGCTCAAATATTTAGTACTAGACCTGAGTTTGATGTAAAGAGATGGGTAGAAAAACACCTATATCATGACTTATATGAGACATTCTTTTGTTGTTTTCAAAGAGAATTGTATGAATGGATTTTAGCATATGAATCTAGTTCGAGATGCTATTATAGATCACATGTGTTGACCTAAGATTATTACCAAAGGCTACAAGATGCGAGATATGACTTAGACACATGTTTTTTATCACTGGTGGGTGTTGGTACCCAAATTTAATATCCTTCACAACTTGAGCAACATCATGGATTTTAGAAGACACTTAGAGACCGATAAATTATTTATATGTTGTTTTGTAGCCGGGAAGCAATTTATCTAACTTATTAGCACTCGGGCTTGAAGAAGTGGGTAGTACCTTGAAAGGATTTGATCTTATCCTCACTATTTTAGGTTGTGTCTCTCAACTAAGGTAAGATAACCCATTTTATAACCTATGTTATTAAAGGAGATGTAGATACCTTTATTTTGCACAAATTTTATAGATAAAATCTTGGGGAAAATATGATCAACACACCAAATTCTGACTCTCATGAGTTGTCACTTACATATTATGGAGATATTTTCAAACAAAAGGCTAAGTTTATCTGAAGACATTTGGAATCCTTATTTTTATGCATACTTTAACAAATGGATTTTTTTCTCGCTATGGATATCTTGAGAAAAATAGGGTAGTTTAGGGTAGGATTGGTTATTTGAATAAATTTTTTGTGGGAGATCAAGAAGATAGATTGGAATTTTCCAAAACCTTGAGAAACTTCACAACAATCGGAGAACTCAATAATGAGAAAACTTAAAAATATTTAAAACATTACTTCAACCAGAAGGTCTTCACCAATGGAGGCCCGAAATGCACATTTTTCATGCAATATTTGAGATTCTAGCCCAAAGGCTCGAGTTAGAAGACCCAATAAAACATCAAAATCTAAGATCGATCACGCTGAGGTACACCCAAAGGCTTATAAACAATATTTGTCAATAAATGATAGAAAAGTGATTTTAAATCATTTATTTCATTCCTAGATGAAAGATCTTCTGAAAAATGAAATTGCAGATGCCACTAAACTATCACAAGGATTGAGATCTGTGTGATTCAAAGAGATTTTGATATAAAATTGTAATTGGAACAAGAAAAACTACTTACGAGACATTCCGAAAGTGAAATAAAAATTTTTTTCCAAATATTTGACACAAATTAACTCAAAATTCATCATATTCATCAGTAGGGGAGAGTTATAAAAACAATCTTAGAGCTTGTTTATGGCTATACACTTGTAACCAACTCAACATAAATGAAAATCCAACAAAGAGGAAGATAACTGGTTTCTCATAAAGTTTTCTCGAGAGGACAACCTTTTCTCAAAATTTTCTCATGAAAATGAACCCCAGACCATTTGCATAACAAATTCATGCAATATATATCTTTACTCACTCACTCACTTTGCCTCTCAAATCTTCCCTCAAAAAGTGGAATATTCGGAGCACCTTTGGTTTGCAATATTTTTGGAAACTGACATTTAACAAACTCGCAAAAAGTTTCAGTTTTTCTTTCAAAAGGTGAATCATTACAAAAATTTCATCATTCTTCAAAGTGGAAGCACATTTTTCATTTCCTATGCATGTAGATCCCTTTCATTTCATCATTTCAACTTTTCCCTTCCCAATTTTTTACTCGCAACTGACTTTGTATATGGTAATTCACATTTTTCAAGAACCGAGTAAAATTCATTTGAAAAATGCCTTGGATTCACAAATTGAACCCCAAATTGATTAATTCAGACCCTGTAAGCCAAGAGAACATGAATTGGTAAAAATTGATGAAGATTGATGCAAAAAATGTATCTCCAAACTTCCAGGAGCTCAAATGGTGGCCAAATTGGTGAAATACATAGCTACCATCGATCTTTTCCTCAACTTAAAATTTGATCCCTCCACGTTGTAGATCCAGGTAAAAATGGGCCTCAGGATGTCTTTTTACCTTTTTAATACTTTTGGAAAATTTGTGTAATTCTTGATTTCCTCCGCCACTCTGCCGATGAGATTTGGGCCTGACATGTGGTGCAATATGACTGGATATGGAATCATGAATCAATTTTACATATTTTGCATCTTTATGGAAAAAGGAAAAGTTTTCATTTTTCCTCAACGGCTCCGACCTCCCATAGGACATGTGTCCTCATATGATTGGCTGAGGGGCAACACTCTCATTCCATATTTTAATCATATTTCACAAAAGAAAATTTTTAACATTTTCCGCCATGACCTTCTCCTTCGTCATTGACCGGGGAAAAACATTGACTATTTCCCTTAGGTCCTTGGGATTTTTTGATACTTTGAGTCATTTAAATACAAGAGGAAAAATTTCCAAGTTACGCAATGGTCGCCTCCCTGTGTCTTTAACTAGAAACATATTTTGAATTTTTCCTCCATCAGTCTTGCAGGCCACTTTTGATATTTTAACCTCTATGAGGAAATGAGGAAAAAAGTTTAAGTTACCTCGATGACCTTCCTTCCCACCCCTTATGACTTTTCAAATTTCCACGTGTCATAATGGCACACCTTGAACCCCTCTGAGGCGTGGGCTCACCACATGTCCTATTTCGGTGAGATTTGTCCGAATTCTTAAAGCTCAGTGGAATGCACCACATGTCATGTCACTACGAGGTAGTCTCCTTTTGGCTATTGAAAAGTCTAAGTAAAATACAAAGCAAGCGGAGGCCTCCACATGTCATCCTGGTGCTTCTTTAAGATGGTGCCAAAAGCGGAGACTCGAATGAGCATGAGCTTGCCACATGTCCTATTCCACCAAACTACTCCAACTGCATAAAATATTTTTCCAAGTCCGGGACAAAGCAAAGAAAAGCCTCCATGTGTTCTCCTGGCACTACTCTAAGGCCAAACCAAAAATTAAATCTTCAAACGAGTGTCATTCACCCACGTGGATAGATTTTTGAGTTGAGGCTTTTATAGAATTTTTGAAGTATTTAGTTGAGCCGCATCCAACCAAAAGGTGCCACATCCCCTATAGATGCAAGGATGCAAATTTGACTAGGAGAAATGCCTGTTAAACCTGTAAAATATAGAAAAATGACCATTTGAGCCTGGAAATGAAATTTCCTTCAAGGACAGAGAGTTTAGAAAGTTACAAGGCTCAAATATGTTCCTCAGGGACATATCAACTCATTCTTCTTCAAGTATTTAAGGTAGAAATGACAAGAACAAAAATTTGACTGTGGCAATAGAGGGAATGGGAAAATGTGAGTTTTGAAAGGACAGAGCATGGGGGACTCAAAATATAGACCCTTCCATAGGAACAAAGAAAATAGGAGATAAATATGGACCCATACATGATCTTTGACCTAGGGGTAGACTAAAAATGGCAACAAAGACTAGCCAAGCACAACATGGGGAAGGATAAAATGACAGAGGCCATAAATCAATAAATTTCCAAGGGCACAAATGGGGTGAGACAATTTTGAGCACCAACACAGGCTCGACTCGGGGATGGGCACTCCCTGTGAGTGTCAAAATAACAAAAGTAGACTAATTGCCAAAATATCCATTGGGAAAATAGAGTCACAAGCCAAAACACCCAAAAACAGCTGATAAACTGACCAAAACAATAAAAAACAGAGCAGAAAACAAACAATTGTACACTATACAAGTGATATGCAAACCTCAGTTTTGGGGATCAATCCAAAAATGCTTCAAATGTCTACCATTAATAGGAAGCTCAAGCAATTCCCCATCCAGTTCCTTGAGGAAAAAGGTATTTTCATGAATTCTTATGTCAATGTAATATGGGCCCATCCATAAAGCATAAAATTTACCATGCTTGCCCTTATCTTCATGCTTGTTATCCCATAATAGCACAAGATCTCCAATACTAAAAGATTTTGGAGTTACCTTCTTATCAAATAGCTTCTTCATTCTCTCTCTAAATTTTACATGCCTCTGATGGGATGCTCTTCTTGCTTCATCAAGCTTGAAAATCTGATTAATTCTTACTTCATATGGACTAATTTCTTGGTCTTCAAGTTGTTGAACAAACTAAAATGAAGACAATTGCAGATGTAAGGGTAGCAAAGCTTGTGTTCCATATACCAATTCAAATGGGCTTTTACCAGTAGCTCTTTTGGCAGTGATCTGTTAGCCAAAAAAACAAAAATTAGTTTCTCACCCCACTTCTTCTTGTTCAATTCCAAGGTCCTTTTAATGATCTTCAACAAGTTTTTATTGCTGGACTCAGCCTATCCATTTCCTTGTGGATTGTAGTTAGAAGCATATGTCAACTTTATCCCATACTCTTTGCACATTGCCACTAAAGGTCCAACTCTGAAACTCATGGCATTATCAATAATAATCTTGACTGGCACTCCAAATCTGTAGATGATATGATTCAATATGAATTCCATTACAACTTGGTGTGTTGCCTTCCTAGTGGGGATTGCTTCCACCCATTTTGTGAAAAAATCAGTAGCTACCAAAATCCATTTGTGTCTAGCACTTGATGAATAAGATATTTCACCAATAAAGTCTAGCCCCCATTGTTTGAAAGGAGCTTCAATTGATATAGGCTACAAAGGAAGGGATCCTGAAGCTTTCAATCTTCCAGAGAAACGCTAACAACTCTCACATCTTCTAATCAACTGAGTTGCATCCTTGAAAAGAGTTGGCCACCAATAACTAGCCCTCAGAATTTTGTGTGCAGTAACTCTTCCAGCAAAATGTCCTCCACAAACTCCCCCATGGAAATCAGCAATTATTTTGGGAGCTTCATCTTCAGTCACACATCTCAAGAGGATTCCTTCAGGGTTCTTCCAAGCCAACCCAAAGCTTGTAATGATATATTTTTGAGAAGCCAGCTTGAGGGATCTTTTCTAATTTTTATTCAAATGCCCAGGAAGCATAAGTTTCTGAGATAAAAGATTACATCCTTGTACCATTCAGAACTCAACAATTTCTCAAGAACATATGTCCTTTCTTCTTCTACCTCATTTACTTCAGCATTCTGCAGATTGCTTTCAGCCATGAGCTTGGCAAGACCCAAACCTCTTACTAGCTTTGTGGTTTGGATGTCCATATCATACTCCTATAATTTTTGACCCATCTACACCTTTTCTTGAGATCTCCATCTCTGATAAGATGTCTTTCACCATTGTGTGAGGAACATAAGCAACAATTTTGGAACTCAAAATATAAGGCCTAAAAACTTTTGTTGCTTTTACCAAGGCAAATGCCTGCTTCTCCATGATTGTGTATCTCAACTCAGCTACTTGCAATGCCTTAATAAAGAAGGAAATAGGTCTTTCATCTCCATCATCATCCATTTGCAACAAAATAGATGAAATGGTGTACTTAGAAGCAAAGGAGAAGATTTAGAAAGGTTTCTTGTAATTTGGAGTGACAGAACAAGATCATGCTTCAATACATCCTTGATTCCATCAAAAGATTTAAGGGAAGCCCCTTCTCACTTGATATTATAGTCCTTATTCAACATGCAAGTAATGGGGAGAGTTAACTCAGCAAAATTATACACAAACCTTCTAATGAAATTGATTTGACCAAAGAACGATTGGATTCCTTTCTTAGTTTTTGGAACTGGGATCTTGTTGATAGCTTCTATCCTTTGTGGATCAATCATAACTCCTTCTTTAGGAACAATGTGACCAAGTAGTTTTTCTCTTTGCACTCCAAAATGGCACTTCTTTGGATTGTGTGAAATGACATATTCTCTACATATTATCAACATTCTTTCCAAATGTTGCAAGTGGTCAATTCTTTTTCTAGAAAAAAAAGTAACATCATCTTGATAAAAAAAAATAAAAACATTGATATAGCCAATGAAAGCAATGTCCATGGCCCTTTGAAAAGTAGCTCCAGCATTCATTAAACCAAAGGGCATCCTGACAAACACATATGTTCCCCATGGAGTAGTAAAGGTAGTTTTAATCCTCTCTGATTCTTTGACAACAACTTGGTTATAACCGGAGAAACCATCCAAAGTAGAAAGCATTTCAGAACCAATCACTAATTGCAACATGTTTTCCATGTTTGGTAGAGGATAGTTGTCTTTCATTGATGCTCTATTTAGGTTTATAAAATCCATGAAAAGTCTGATAACTCCATTTTCTTTCGAGTCACCAAGTTTGCAACCTAGGAAGAATACCTTGTGGGTTGAATGATTCCTCCATCTCTCAACTTTTTCAATTCCTCTTGCATTTTGAGAGAAAGGAGTGGGTTAATTTTCCTTTTCTTCTATCTGAATGGTTTGGCATATTTCTCAAGAGGGATTTCATGTTGGAACAAGTCTTCTCTATATGCTTTTAGCTCAGAATAAGACCAATCCAAATAGTCCTGATATTGTTTCAATAATTGGATATAGGACTATTTTTCTTCCTTATTTAAACCACTCCCTAACCAAATATTCCTTGGTTTCTCCTTTGTTCCCAAGTCATTCTCTTCAACATATCTATATGCAAACATGTTCCTATTGATTATACAATAAACATTGTTAAAAATTGAATTAAGAGCAACCAACCCTCTAGGGATGGTGTTAGTCTTCAATTGAATGATATCCCTACCAAACAAGGTTTCTTTTCTATAAACATTACAAACCAATGGTTCCAAATCAATATGATGATCCATAAACTCACCTTGGTTCTGAAAAAACCTTTGAACCTGATCATCATCATAATATACTTGCCAATGTTTGATGTTATTAGGAATTGCAGGCCTAGTGAGGATTTCTACATATTCACAATATGGAGAAAGAGTAAAATTGTCAAATATTGACCCCAACACTACTAGCCTATCTACAATCATATTTAAAATTTTGTCATGATGAACAATGTTGAAGGAATCAAACATCTCAATCAGATCCCAAACTGCATGTTTGTATTGTTTCATTTGCCGATTGTTTTTTTCATACAATTTTCTAACTTGTTTAACAACCAACTCAGAATATCCCTTTATAATGACATCCTTTACGCCATACTTGAAGTAGTCCTCAGCCCTAACAATAATGCCTCATACTCAGCTATGCTATTAGTGCATTTATAGTTAAGTTTGAAAGGAAAAAACAAATTCCTCTTTGCTTGGAGAGATCAAAACAACACTAGTACCATTAAAAAAATTGGAGCAAGATCCATCAAATAACAAATTCCATGCAGAGCCTACTTCTTCAAGACACTTAGACTGATCCATCTTGTGATCCTTACACTCAGCAAACCCAATAAAATTATGAACATCAACATTAGCAAATAATACTTCATAAGAATCATTGTTTGGATCCTCAAATAGATGCAACATCTTCTTCTATCCATATAATTGTAAAAGGCTACCTTCAATGGGAATGGTGGAAAAATACATATCCATTTTGAAACTCCCTCCAACACTTGTAGCCCACTTTCTTGACAATAACATACCCCATTTGGCAAGGCAATTGACAATTACAACATCAATTTTCAAATTCTTACCTAGATAGGCTGCAAGTTACACCACCAAACCTTTGACACATCAAACAATTGACACTTCCCTAGAATCCATGGTAGTACACTTGCCATATGCTGATGTTACTTTGATATCTAACTCATTCATAACTTATGAAGGCATGAAATTACATGATGCCCCAGAGTCAAACATACAATTATGTAGCAACCTGTCCTTGATGATCAAAGTTGTGAAGAAAGGGTCAACACTTAGCTGAGAATCAACCAAGGATGTTCCCAAATATACCTCTAGTGGATCACAAAATTCTTCCAATGCTTATGTCTTCCCTACCTCTACAATAGCAAGTGGAGCTTCTACAACATTCACATTCCTTTTCATGGCAGCCTTTTCCTCCTTCAATCCCAAGTACTCAGGTGCTCTCTTCTTGTGCTTAGGGATTCTAAGCAGCTCAAAAATTAGAACATTGACCTTGATTTGGCTCAAAACTTGAGCAATGTCATAGGGAATGTGTTTAGGAAAAACAATAGTAGAAGGAAGGCTGAAAATTTCATTAGATGGCACAAGGTTTTAACATTTTGAGTATGGGGTGAAGCATAACTTTTCTTGGGAATGTAGGGCTCTTAGCAGATGTCTCTTTCTTAGGAACCTCTTTTCGGATATTAGAAAGTAATGGGGTTTATTTTTTCCCTAAGGCCTAGCTCCCTTGAAATCCTTACTTCTTGTGTTATAGTCCTCTTGGGCCACCACAACATTCATAAGCGATTTGCCTATCCTCTTCCGCGGGTATACCTCCATCGTACTTCTTGATCATTAACGCCCTCAATTATTCAAAATCATTATTGGGCAGCTCAAAGGTTTGTACATTATCAATTTCTAAAACATGAGGAGGAAAAAGATGTACCTGTTTGATGCAATCCCAAAAGCTAGCAGAAATCCTTGCACTTATCACTTCAGTGGATGTTGCTCCTTGACATGAGTTTGTAGGTCATTCCATCATGCAAGCATCATCATCCGTATTACAATCATCATCTTCCTCTTCAATTTTCTGATCTGTTCCACATGGAGGATGGGGTAATAAACATCTATCACACCAGTCAATCTGATTTGCATCATCAACAGTAGCCACTCTAGCATTTAATGGATCAAGCACTACCTTACTTTCCTTGGCCTGAGATTTCCTATTTCCAAATCCAATAGGCCCTTTACCTTTGTCATAAAATCTCTTCTCATTCCTATGGTAATTTCTGAATCTATCTTGTGTTTGTTGCCTAGGCTGACCTTGTGAAGTTTGTCCAATTCCCTTCTCAGCTCTTGCTAACTTGTAGGAAATCTCTTTGACAGCCCCTGCCAAAGTTTTCACCACTTCCTCCAAGTCTACACTCTTTCTTTCTTGAGGATTCTCATGGTTTACCAATTTAACTCCATCTCGATTAGGAGGTTTCCCAATAGCCTTGTTATTATTCTCAATTTGAAGTGCCATGGTGAAGGCCTACCTTAAATTGTTAGGGTTATTGTCCCTCAAGTAATATGCAGCCTTTTTATCAAATGAATTAGAATATTTTATTAAACAAGATTCATCACATGGTCTTAAATTCACTGAAAATCTCCTCAAAGTTTTATTGAACCTTGTGTTGAAGTCATGGACTGATTCATTTGGGTTCTTCTTGATATTCTCAAACTCTGATAAAAGGAACTTGGGATCAGTCTTGTCACCATATTGCAGCCTGAATGCATTTTACATTTCAGCCCATGAATCAATAAAATTATCTGGAAAGGACTTGTACCAATCCCTAGCATCCTCCTCTAAAGCGTGGACAAACAATTTAATGTACACATCCTCAAATCCAATTTAAAAATACTCCATCATATTAATAAAGAGTTTCAAATGTTGATCACCTATTATGGAATTGTTCACTTAGAACTTTGGCAATCTACTTCTAACATCCTGAGGCACAACATTAGGATAACCAGCCATTCCCCTAAAATTTATTGGGCCAAAGGTATTGACCACAAATGGAGGCCTAGGTGGAGGCTGAACCATGTTTTCTAGTGGAGGTGATCTTGGGGGTGACACTGGTGATGAGGAGTGTGACGTCTTTGGGGCTCAAGAATGTGGTTCACAAGATTGGTATTATCTAGGTACTGATTGTCTTGGAAATTTTTATTAGAATTGAAACACATAGGAGCAGATTGAAGAAGGAACTCACCAGGTACAACAAAAAGACCTTCACTAGTTGAAGTAAACAAGTTTATAAGAAGATTGCTTGAATCAGAATCACTGGAAGAAGAGTGATAATCCTCTATCAAAGGCTGATCTCTCTCACTAATGGATATTCCTTTGCTTGATGTCTGACCTTCAACAACCTTCCAAACTTTTCTTTCCTCTAAAACTGTCTTTCCCAATTCTTGAAATAATTTTCTACTTGGGTCTCTCCTGAAGAAAGATCTTCTTCCTTCCAGGTTTGCATATTTTATGTGACAAACTTCACTTAATGTATGATAAGGTACTAGTATTTATCAAAAATATAATAGCAAGGAGTTGCCACTAAGGAATTTCACCCTAGTTTGTGCAAATGCACTATGAAGATCTATCAAATGACTGCAAATATCAGCACTATGCAAAGCTTTAATAGATCTGATCTTCTTTCATTCAATTTTTCAACTATGGTGCAAAGTTTGAAACAACAAATTGGAGACACTTGAAAATATTAAACTCAAAACTATACTCTTCATTCCAACCTTATAAATCTGACTAGAAAATGATGCTCAATAATGTAGTTGCACATAAATCATATAAAACATATTACCAGGGCTTTGAAATACTAAAATAATCCCCGAAGATGGTACCATAAGTGTGTTGGTACCCATTTAATCTCCTTCACAACTTGAGCAGCATCATGGATTTTACAAGACAATCAGAGGTAGATAAATGATTTATATGTCATTTTGTAGTCGGGAAGCAATTTATCTGACTTATTAGCACTCAGGATTTGAAGAAGTGGGTAGCACCTTGAAAGGATTTGATCTTATCCTCACTATTTTAGGTTGTGCCTCTCAACCAAGGTAAGAGAACCTATTTTTTAACCTTTCTTATTGAAGGAGAAGTAGACACCCTTCTTTTGCATAAATTTTATAGAGAATACCTTGGGGAAAATATGATCAACACACCAAATCTGACTCTCACGAGTTGTCACTTCTAGATTATGGAGATATTTTCAAACACAAGGCTAAGGTTACTGAAGACATTTGGAATCTTGATCTATTTTGCATACTTTAACAAATGGATTTTGTTATTCTATGGATATATAGAGAAAAAAAATGGTAGTTCAGGGTATGATTGGTTATTTAAATTATTTTTTGGTGGGAGATCAAGAAGATAGATTGTAATTTTCCAGATCCTTGAGAAACTTCCCAAAAAAAAGAGAACTCAATAACAGAAAACTTAAAAATAGTTAAAACATTCCTTTAACTAGAAGGTGTGCACCAATGTAGGCCCAAACATGCACTTTTTCACATAATCTTTGAGATTATAGCACAAAGGCTTGAGTTAGAAGACCTAATAAAAAATCAAAATCTAAGATCAGTCATGCATGAGGTACACCCAGAGGCTTACAAGAAATATCATGTCAATGATGATAGAAAATTGATTTTAAATCATTTATTTCATTCCCAGATGAAATCTCTTCTAAAAATGAAATTGTAGATGCCACTAAACTATCACAAGGATTGAGATTTGTGTGATTCAAAGAGATTTTGATACAAGATTGTAATAGGAACAAGAAAAACTACTTGCAGACATTCTAAAAGTGAAATAAACACAAAATTTTCCAAAGATTTGACACAAATTAACTCAAAATTCATCAGATTCATCAGTAGGGGAGAGTTATTTAAACAATCTCAGAGCTTGTTGATGGCTATACACTTGTAACCAACTCAACATGAATGAAAATATAACATAGAGGAAGTTAACTTGGTTTCTTAGAGGATGAGATTTTCTCAAAATTTTCTCATGAAAATGAACCCTAACCATTTGCATGAAAAATTCATGCAATATATACCTTTTACTCACTCACTCACTTTTCCCCTCAAATCTTCCCTCCAAAAGTGGAATATTCAAAGCACCTTTGCTTTGCAATATTTCTAGAAAATGACATTTAACAAACTCACAAAAAGTTTCAGTTGTTCTTTCAAAAGGTGAATCATTACAAAAATTTCATCATTCTTCAAAGTGGAAGCATGTTTTTCATTTCCCACACATGTAGATCCCTTTCATTTCATCATTTCAACTTTTCCCTTCCCAAATTTTTACTCTGCAACTTTAGATATGGTAATTCACGTTTTTCACGAACCAGAGTAAAAATTCATTTTAAAAATGCCTTACATTCACAAATTGAACCCCAAAATTTATTAATTTGGACCCTGTAGGCCAAGATGACATGAATTGGTAAAAAATTCAATGATGATTGATGTAAAAAATGTGTCTCTAAACTTCCTAGAGATCAAATGGTGGCCAAATTGGTGAAATGCATAGCTATCATCGATATGTTCCTCAACTTCAAATTTGAGCCCTCCACATGGTAGATCTAGGTAAAAATAGGCCTCGGGATGTCTTTTTACCTTTTTACTACTTTTGAAAAATTTGCACAATTTCTTGATTTCCTCCGCCGCTCCACCGATGAGATTTGGGCCTGACACATGGCACAATATGACTAGATACAGATTGAAGCTCAATTTTACACATTTTGCATCTTTCTGGAAAAAGGAAAATTTTCATTTTTCCTCTGCGGCTCTGCCCTCCCATAGGACACATGTCCTCATATGATTGGCTAAGGGCAGTGCTCTGATTTCATATTTTAATCATATTTTTCAAAATAAAAACATTTCCTCCACCAAAGATGCACCTTGGGCCACATTGACTGGGGTAAAAATTAACTATTTCCCTCTCCCTCAGGCCCTCGGGATTTTTTGATACTTTGAGTCATTTGAATACAAGAGGAAAAATTTCCAAGTTTCCCTCGATGGTCTACCTCCCGCCTCTTTGACTAGAAACATATTTTGACTTTTTCCTCCATTAGGCTTATGGGCCACTTTTGATATTTTAACCTTTATGAGGCAAAGAGGAAAAAAGTTTAAGTTGCCTCCAATAGACCACCTCCCCACCCCTTATGAATTTTAAAATTTCCATGTGTCATAATGGCACACCTTGAGGCGGTCCTAAAAATTTGATACCTTGAATGAGCGCGGGCGAGCCACATGTCCTGTTCTGGAAAGATTTGTCTAAATTCTTGAAGTTCAGTGGGAGGCACCACATGTCATACTCTGAGGTAGTCTACTTCTGGTCATTGAAAAGTCTAAGTGAAATGCAAAGCAAGTGAAGGCCTCCACATGTCATCCACGTGCTTCTTTAAGATGGTGCCCAAAGCGAAGACCCTGAATGAACCTGAGCTCGCCATGTGTCCTATTATGTCAAACTTCTCCAAGTACATAAAAAATTTGTCCAAGTCTAGACCAAGCAACCGAAGTCTCCACGTGTCCTCCCGATGCTACTCCAAGGCCAAACCAAAAATTAAATCTTCAAACGAGCACCGTTACCCACATGGACAAATTTCTAAGTTGAGGCTTTTTATATAATTTTTTAAGTGTTTAGTCGAGCCGCATCTAACCAAAAGATGCCACGTTCCTTGTAGATGCAAGGATGTAAATTTGACTAGAGAAATACTGTCAAACCGTAAAATACAGAAAAATGACCATTTGAACCTGGAAATGAAATTTCCTTCAAGAAGAGAGTTTAGAAAGTTAGAAGGCTCAAATACGTTCCTCAGGGACATATCAACTCATTCTTCTTCAAGTATTTAAGGTAGAAATGAAAAGAATGACAAATTTTGACTGTGGCAATAGAGGGAACTGGAAACAGTGAGTTTTTGAAAGGACAAAGCATGGGGACTCAAAATATAGACCCTTCCAGAGGAACAAAGAAACTAGGAGACAAATATGGACCCATACATGATGTTTGACCGGGCGAGACTAAAAATGGCAACAAAGACTAGCCAAGCACAACATGGGGAAGGATAAAATGACAGAGGCCATAAATCAATAAATTTCCAAGGGAAAAAATGGGGTGAGAAATTTTTGAGAACCAACAGTAGGGAAGAGTGCTAACCATTTATACCTTGGAGTACACCATTTGTACATATTCCTATCTAGATTTTGTTGAGTTTGAGTTCCTGAGGAAACCTAGAGGATTGTTTTTGTGATCTATCTCATTGGCTATGAAGATCTTGATCATTATGCTAAGTTTGGAGGCATTCCCTATGGCCGACTAAGATTCTCTAAGTGTTGGGAGAGGAAACTAGAGTGGAGGAAGATGACAAACCTTGTGGTAGAAAAAGAGAGGGAAGAGAGACGACTCAAGTATAATGAAGCAACCTGAAAGTAAGTTGGCTAGAAAATGCAAGGTTTTTGGAGTCATGAATATATGGAGGAAGACATTGCGGGGAAGGAATTGAGGTTTACGTGAAGGATGTGGAACTGATAAGTTTGTGCTACCCCATCTTGGAAAGTATAGGAGAGAAACCCCTTCAACCTCGATGAGAGTTCATTACATGGAAAAAGGAGAGCCATCACTACGCATCTAAACCCCCTTGGTGACCAAACCCCAAAGTGCTTAGTTTTCCAAGTCAACAAACAAATATTGCTAACCTAGTTGGTATCAGTAGAAGTGACCAATCTACACTTAGGAGGTATAATTTATCGTTTGGGACATCTATGACCACAAAAACAATTCCTATGTTTAGAGGTATTTTTCGGTAAATTACGAGTATACGAGTTTCAAAGATCACATCCGGGAGTGGTGCAGATACACATCTAGAAACATAACAGTATCACAAACCATTAGCATGTAGTTTAGTGTGATGTTGGGAACACTAGACGTGATTGCTTTAGGCCCGTTATGAGCTACGGGAGGTGGACCTAGTAGATTTGGTGGATCTAGAGGTGGATCTAGTGGATCATGAGGCATATGACCTAGTGGATCTAGTGGTTGAGCGAACACCAGAGGGAATCAAGGTTCATGATCGGGTGGGAAAGGGCCTCACCCACCCCCCGCAAGTATTTTTTGAGATGCATCTACATCTACCAGATTAGAAGGTTGTTGAGGATGCTATAGAGAATGTAAACAAGTGTGAATTGTTATGGGATGTAAAGGGGATAACTACCCCAAAGTGAAAGGTAATTTATTTTACAATGATCTTTGCAGGGGTGCACGATTAGTTGCTACCAAAATTATGACCCCCATCCGATGGTGGTAGATTACACCACACTATAGAATGCCTTTTTATCTGAATTCCATATCCATGAGTTTGACTAGAAGAGAATTAGCACCTTGAAAGAGATTTAGGAGGGAATGGTAGAGATTGTGTGAGAATATGATGCATGGTTTAAAAATCTCTTATTAAAACTATCTTATGCTATTCATCCTTGTCATCATGCTCAATCGTTTTTTTGAGGATTGATAACACCATTTAGAAGAGTGCTTTTCCAAATGGCATTCACGGACCCGTGTGAGGCCTTGGAGGCTGCCCTACGTGCTGAGGCTATTGAAAGTGTAGATGCTAGTGTTAGCCCTTTCCTTGAGGATCAAATTACTATAATGGCCAAGAAATTCTTCGAACTCAGCACATGAGGCTCGCAGTGGTCTATGGTGCAAAAATTGTGAATTGGAAGAGCATACCAAGGACAGTTCTCCTTGGAGGTTGGTACGTGTCATGACAGTAGATTGTGAAATTTTCAACAAAGATCACGATGCAAGTAGGTTTCCACTACTACAAATGCACCGACAAGTGTCACTATTTCTCATACTTTAACCAATTTTAATATGTCAATCCGAGGTGGTGACTAATGGATGTTTGTAACAAAGGAAATAGTAGGAACACAAACTCAGTATAGATTTCTATCCTAAACTAAATTATTTTAACTGATATAAAATAACATGCATAAAGTTACTATACTAAATTCAAAACAAAAACAAAGATTTAACTTTAATATGCAATACAAGATTAAATTTTGAAAGAGACAGTAATCGATAACAATACTTTAAAGAAAAAAGTAATGAAAAGAAAATGAATCTCCCTTTCGTTGGGTAGGAGTGGCCCTTTCTCCTTCCCTTTGATCAGGATTATAATGAGACCCTTTGCAAGATAAATTCTCCTAAATTTAGTTGTTATCCAATTCCCAAAATTCTGCTATGTATGAAATAACTAGCTTTAGTGATTACATTATTCCTCTTTTTATATCAGTCTCCTATGGAGATCTAATTATTAAAAACAAACCAATTCTAAATCTAACTAGATATTTTAATTCCATAATTTCCTTGATCCTTGGAAATATTTTACGACGAGAATAACTCGTGGGTGATTGGTCATGCCCTTTTGAATCATGGAAGAAGAGGTTTGTGATTGACTCATAGAATGAGTCAATCACTCCCGGAAGATTCCCAAATTCCTAGTTGATTGATGAAGCTAAAGTGGTGATGGAAGTTCAATTATTGCTACTGAACTTTATGTTGATTGATAGATGTTCTAGTCACCGATGACAACTGGACTTCCAGGATTTCCTTGCTCATATGCATGCAAATGCCACTTGTGGTTTGAGAGGTTTGATGAGCTGGCATTTCAAAGACACTATCCTCAGATTTTACTGATAAGGAAGAGATTTATGCACCATATCACGTAATGCATTCCTACACCTCCATATATCAAGAGTCCGTGGTCATTATAACTTCCCAAAACATGCTTTTATCACAAGGATTAGCATTTATTTCCATCATATTCAAGTCATTCATATACAAAAATTAACAAGATGAGATATAAAAATACACATAATAATTCGCCATAAACATTTCAAGGTAGTAAATATAAAGTATGTATTTTTTCCATCATGTATAATAATATTGAAAATAATACGAGTTCTATCATGGCTTAGACATCATTGCATAAGGTTTGACTAGACAAAAATGGGGCTCATCACTCCCCCAGACTAAAGATTTAGCATGTCCCTCTGTTACCCATTAAGTTTTTCTACGATCCTAGAACAATTGTATTCATGTATAAATGTCATCCATGTTTCTTCAGTTGTTGTATCAGAAAACCCAAATTGATCCACCACATTCTTTCACTAAGTAGTATAATTTTTCACTGACTATTCATTAGTTTCATTCCATTGTGGTACTTGTGTGAGGAGAAGAGGTGGCCTATACCACATCCCAATCCATTGTTCTTTAAGTGCCAAGATGATTTTGCATACATCCTTGGCCCTTTTCAAGGACCATCTTAGGTTGGTTGGTGAAATTAATTCCTTCCTTTTATATTGATTTGCTAACAACTTATAGAAAAATTGCGATGCAAGAAAGTTAACATTGAAGGTAGGGGTTACTTGTTCCCTGAAATCTTTGACACAAGTTTGAAGAGTATCAGTTTACTTGTCTACCAAACCGAGACAATACGCTTGTGATCATAACTTGTTGAAAAACCTAAGGGGTGCTGGAAAATCATGCCTCATAAGGAGGCCCACTGTTGATTCAAAATGCACAAATATTTCCCATTGATCCCTCCATTCACCTTGATGCCTTAGGGTTGAAATAAATGATCTCAACTGAACTTCACCCACATATAAATTTATTGGTATTTCCACCTACTCTGGAAGTAAAAATTTATGCACATAGAACTCACATAATAAATTCTTCTCAAAATCATTGGGGGAAGTGTCTACCCCTACAAAGTGATGATCATTTTCAAACTCAATGTCCAACATTTCCCTTGCTCTACTGATTTTCCATTTGAAGAATTGTTCTTTTAAGAACATGGCATAAAAATTGGAAGGAGGCCTGCAAGAGAGCACTTGGTCATATAATTGACTAACATGACCAACATTTTGTTTGAGCAATTGAATTTCTTCTTTTAACTTAGTATTTTCCTCCTCAACTTTTCATAACCGATAGCACTCTTCCATCCATTTTTTCATCCCTTTCAATATGATAATTTGAGGGAAGTATTTTTCTTGTTCTGTCTGTAATTGAGCCAAGGATATTTCCAATTTTGATTTAGCTACATTTAATACATATATTTGTTGCTCTTTTTCCTCTACTGTCTATTGTAATTGTAAGGTTTCCTTTGCTTGGTGGGCAACCTAGGTCTGCAGTTCCTGAATTTTTTTCTCTTGAGAGGAAAATTGCTGAAAAAGTTGGCATCTTTGGCTTCTAACAGGCTTGCAATTTATCAGCCCTTTCCTTGGCTATTTGGAGGTCAAACTATAATTTAGAAAGGGACATCACATTGGGAAAAAGAGTATCAGGGTTTAAGGGAGAAATAGGTTCACCCTCTTCCATGGGTTCTTTCCTTTATCTTTAATTGACCCTACCTCAGGAATGGTTGGAAACACTAACTCAGGTAGAGTGTTAACCAGGGTTTGAATGGTTGCAGCTGCTTCTTGTTCTTCCTTGGTTAACAGTTATTCTGCTGGTGGTTGGGAACTAATGGGGTTTGCAAGAGAAGTATGAAGACATTTTCTTGGTCTTCTAGAAGTGGATGAGGGAGAGTATGCTTGTTGAAACTTGATCCATCTTCTCATGCCATTCCTTTTTCAAAAACTTATGCTTGCAAATTAAGTGTATGAGACCCTAGAACTTGAGATAAGTTGCCCCCCATCCAAAATTTTTGTGGCCACACAAATAGCCTCATAGAAAAATTGAGGAAGATTAACTTTATTGGGGTTTTTCCTTGCCATGGCGTAAATGTATGAGAATTCTCAGTACTGGTCCTAACACAACTTCATACTGACCCTCACAAGTAAAATATTTTATCAACCATTTTTCTATGCTTGCCCAGGGTTCTGGTATGCTCAATATTTTAATCCCTTTTTCCTTTCCCTTACTATCAACTACTAATTACAAATTTTCTTTCCTTCCTACTGCAAATATTTTAATTAATTCATGGTACAATGTTCTTTCAGTAATAGCTAACCCATCATTTGGAACCTATTAGTGTAATTTATGGGTTTGCACACTTTACTCTAATTCTCCATGTTCCATTTTTACTCCAAAACATCCTTGTGGCTCGAGCTGAAGATCTGTAACTCATTTTTTCAGTTGGATGCTTTCAAATACCCTTATTGTTGTTATTCTACCCTAATTGTAGTAAAATCCAAGTTCCTCCCCCATTCATGCCCTAATTTATTCATTTTCACGGCTGTACCATTTTCTCCTTTTCCAAATCATGATAGAGCTCGAAATTGATCAAATCATGAATTTGTGCAAGTGTTTCCCCAATCCCAAGGTCGCAAATGATGTCAAGAGATGATTCAGTTTGTTTAAAATGAAGAATTTTGCCTTCCCTGTCAAAAAATTTGGTTTCTAGGGCATTCCCTGAATTTTTCATGTTTTGACGTGCTCTCAGGCCATCAAATTTATCATTGTAAACTCTATGCTGACGTGGCAGGTTTCTATTGGCCGAGGATGTGCGGAAAAAATGTTATAACTTGTCAAATTTTCAAATTTTGGTGAAGGGAAAATTTTCTCCACTCTTGCCCCATATTTGCCTATTGTGCCTATGTGGCATGCTTTGATTGGACAGATGGAGCATCGAGTGGCGGAGGTAACTTAGGAAAATTTTCCTCCATTTTGGAAAATTTTCTCAAAATTAAATTTTTTCCCGAAGGCCCGTAGTGAATGGCATGATGACACGTGTCAGGAGGGCCAGGCAGATGGTGAAGGACTTGGAAAAGTTTTGTGTTTATTGGCTCACGATGTTAGGGGAAATTTTTTTCCCATGAGCCCGTAACCATTGGAAAGGTGACGCGTGTCAGGAGATAGACCGAGAATAGAGGGAACTCAAAATAATTTGAAAATTTTTGGTTTCAAAATGCAAAATGAAAAAATTTACCTGGGGGTCCGCATCCAATACGAGGTGGACACATGTCCAGAAAGGTGGCAAAGATGGGTAGAATTTATGGAAATTTTGAAGTCTTTTAACTTCAAAATTTTAAGGTTACAATTTGGCCTGGAGACCCGCGCCCAATGGAAGGGTGACACATGGCATAAGGATGTCAAGCAGGGGAGCGAAGAGTTGAAATTGTTTCAAAATTTTGGCTCAAAACCTCAAAGAAAAAGTTGGACCTGATGGCCCGCACCAATGAACAATGGACACGTGTTCGACTTTTGATGGAAATTCGGAGCGTGGAGGAAAGATGGAAAATTTTCCAAATTTTAGCGAAAAATCTCAAAGAGAAAAATAAACCCGCGGAAAAATTTGGAGTTTCGGCTCCGCATCCAATAGGACAGTGACACGTGGCATTTTTCAAATGTCAAAAGAGAGATGTCGGGCCCACATGGAGTTTTGATGCTTGCAGAGGAATGAAGGCAAATGTGATGAGTCGGCTCTGCCTCCAATGGGATATCGACACGTGGCAGAGAAACAGTGGGTGTTCGGGCCCGCAGGAATTTTGAGAAAATTTTCCTTTTTGTGAAAAAGTGGCAAAATGCATCAAATCGGCCCACGGTTTTGGTAAAGGCCCACAGGAGGACACGTGGCGCATCCAGGGGCCCGCGGAAATTTTCAAAAATTTTCCAAAATTCAAAAGGGGTTTAAAATGCTTTTTAAGGATTGGGGGCCCGCCCCAATCATGTTTGGACACATGTCCCACCTTGTGTAAAGGAAAAAAGGTAATTTTGGTGCTTTTAGAGAGGATTTGGATCTGCCACGTGGAGGGTGGCATTTAAAGTTGATTTTAATCAACGGCAGCTATGCATTTTCATTTTTTGGGCGCCATTGGAGCTCCAAGAAGTGTGGAATCATCATTTTTGCACCAAAACACATGAAATTTTATATGAATCCACATCCCTTCAGCATTCTGAATGCAATGGCATCATTTATTTGAGCTAATTTGGTGTCCTATAGTCTTTTTGTGAGATATTTTTCTCAGCCCGTGAAAAACACGAGAAATGTAAAAATGAAAAGTTGTAGAGTTAAAAATGATGAGGGAAAAAGGTGAAAAATGATTACAAATGCATGTTGGCATGGTGGAATGCCAAAAATGTGACCTTGTGATGGATAAGGATCCAAGTTCATGTAATATTTTAAAATATTTGTGCATCTCTGGCATTTGGGGAGCTGTTTCACAGTTTTATATCATTTTTCATCAAATGGATAGGGTTTTGTAACAAATTTGATCCCTTTGGCATATTCTTTGCTTGGGATGTAAGGATCCAGGATGGCATAGGGTATATGATGTAGTTTTGGAAACATTTTAGAGGTCTGTTAAGAATTTTGGAGAAAGAGAGAAAAAATTCACAGGAAAAGACTGGAAGAAGTCCATTTCCCTTTTGAGAAACTTCCTAAGAGCCATTTTGATTCCAGTTTGCATCAAATGTTCATCATGTTGAGTTGGTTTCAGCTATAAATCCATTAAAAAGCTTTGATATTTTCTAAATAACTTTCCCTTGCTGATATATTTGATCAAATTCTTAGATTAAATTGTTTTATCTCTTGGAAAAGCTTGCATGCACTTGTATTTCAGTATGTTTTCAATTTGTGTTTCATGCTCATGTTGCAATCTTGTGTTTGGGATCTTTATTGGTCATACATGGTCTCATTTCTTGTAGAGGGTTTGAAGGCATCTGTAATCTTCCATTCAGAAGAGCATTCATTTGAGTGGAGATAAACATATTTAAATCCATCTTACCTTCCTTGTAAATTGAGGGTATTTACAAACCTTTGGGTGTACCTTAGGACATGATCTAACAAGGGGTTCTAAATGCTTTATTGATATTTTTCTTCAAGCCTTTGTGGTAGGATATCAAAGTTTGTATGGAATAGTGCAGATTTGGGCATCCATTGTGCACACATCCTGGTTGAAAGAGCACTTCAAATTCATTGAAACATTTCTGCTATTTAGGTGTTGTAATTCTTTTGCAAGGTTTCCCAAAGAAGGTGATGATTTCTAGCTACTCTTGTTCCAAGGTCTCTCATTAGAATTTCATTTTAAACTAACTCATCCTACCTACAATACCTCCTACATCTGCATCATGTGTCCACAAAATAATTCAATCCTTTCACAAAAATGCACAAGGTTGATCAGGGTTTTATCATGTCTTTACCAGCTCTAGCTTTGTTTTGAGAACATTTCCATCATTCATAGAGTGACTCTTTTGATTTTGGATAATGGATGTTTGATCATGTTTTCACAAAGCCTCCTCCACACCATATGAAAAACACAAGATTATCTTCATCTCCTTACCATATAGGGGCTGCAATATAGGTTCTCTTGCCTTGGTTGATAGGAACAACCTAAAATAGTGAGGGTTAGATAAAAACCCTTATGAAGGTGCTATCCACTACCTCAATTATTGAATGCAAAAATAAGATAGGTGTGATCCCGGCTACAAATTACATACAAAACATCTATCTATCCTTGAGTGTCTTGTGCAGATTCATGATGTTGTTCAAGTTGTGAAGGAGATTAAATCGGATACCAATGAGAAACCCCGATAATTGATTGATTACAATGGGATAGAAGGGTATTTCCTTACCATTTATTGTTGAGTATCCCTCCTCCATGTTCCTTGCAAAATACTATGTCATCATAATGTTGAACGCTTCATATGCCAATAAGAAATCCAGCCACCCTGCCTCGTCAAAAACTTCCATAGAATTGACATCCATCATAAGCTCTGTGGGAACCTGGTAGGCTCATGTCTAATTCGAGTTCCCATTTAGTTTTGAGAAGTCATAGAACTTAGTAGACATGAATTGAGGGGATATAGTGCGTAAGACGTGTAATGCAGTCTAAGAAAAACCCAATGGTGAGCACAAGCATCAAACATCTCTATTTTTGTACCTATTTGTGTCAAATTTAGGCCAAAATCTTGAGGTGATGGGATAAGTCCCTTGAAGCGTGTGAGGCATTATGATTTTTAATGGTGAAGGATTTGGAGGGGATTTTAGGATGTGTGACATGGTTCTTGGAAAAGGTGGCCAATTAATATGCATGATGGGACAAATTAACTTTAAATTTAAAACCTTGTAATGATAAGGGTTAGTAATTGTGCATACCTTGATATTAAATCTTGTTGTCCTTTGCCGTCATTTGCAAATATGAAGTGTGAATTTCTTCCGCCACCTTTCATGACATCATGCTTCATGCATTTGTTGTACTATATCGATATTACCAAAAAAATTTAAGTCATTTTTTTGGAGAGAGAAAATTACCATTGCTGGTTTTCAATTTCCTTCTTTATTATTTTTATTTTATTTTAATTTATTTTTTTCATGAAACATTAGGCACCATTTCTAGTTTTCACCCAATTTTACAAGGGAAGATGATTTCCATTTCTTGTTTTCAATCATCTCCCTGTTATTTTTGGATAGTCTGGTTCAGGTCTACATTTTGATGGGAAAGTAAGCCTTACCTACATAATGGAGGTCTGAATTTTCTTGTATTTTCTTCTGAAATTCATGTCGAGATATTAGTTTATGATATATCCTCAATTGGTGGCCATTAACCAACATGAATTTTCTTTCACCATCAATTGGAATCAATTGGACGATACCATTATCATATACTTCAGCAATTTGATAAGGACCCATCCATCTCATCTGAACTTCCCTTTGAAATCTTTGTACTTTGAATTGAAGAGTAAAGCCCAGTCTCCTTTTTGAAATTTCTTTGGCTTGATTTTCTTGTCATGCCATAGTTTCCTTTGTTGTTGAATGATCTATGTCTGATGCAATGTTTAAAGCCTGATCTCGTCCAGTTCATTCAATTGAATGATTCTTGCTTGCTGAACTTTGGTTAATTAAATTCCCACCTCAGATTTTTTCCTCAGTGTCTGGATTTCAAACTCTATTAGCATGATAGGTTTCTTACCATAAACTAGTTTGTATGGTGTAAACCATGTTGTCACCTTATATGTAGTATTATACACCCATATTGTTTTCGGTAGTTTTCGTGCACATTTTTCCTTGAGATTTCCACCATCTTTATGAGTATGTTTTCCAGCTCTCTGTTAGTCACTTCCACTTTCCCATTTGATTGTGGATGGTAGGGAGATGATTTCTTATGTCGGAGTTGGTATGTCTCTATAAAAGAGTTGATCACCTTTGACATAAATTATGGCCCTTGGTCTGATACAATTGATCTAGTACAACAAATATTTGAAAATTTTGTTAATATAGAAAATATGTGACCTTCTCATCCCTCGCGTGTGATAGTTCTTACACTTCATCCCATTTGGTAACATAGTCAGTACAAACCAATATATATTCCTTACCTTGTGAAGTTGGGTCAAATGGCCCAATGAAATCTAGTCCCCACTTCTCAAATGGCTCTAGAAAAACTTGTGGTTGTAGTGGCATCTCTGATGTGAATGTTGGATTTCCTATTCGCTAATATTTATCACACCTCCATACATATTTCTTGACATATTTGAATAAGGAAGGCCAGTAGTATCTTGATCCAAAGATTTTATGAATGGTTCTTTGCACCGAGTAGTGGCCTCCTAATGGTTCATCATGGCATGCCCTTAGGATGTCAACTATTTCATTTTCTGTAACACACTGCGTAACACATAATTATGACCACATTTAAACAATATACCATTTAACCAAGTATACATCACACTCTGCTTAATTAATTACTTCTTTTTCTTAGGTGTAAAATATTTTGGAAACTTCCCTATGGCTAGATAATTGGCCATGTCTACATACCAGGGAGAAACCATAGATAGTGAAAACAAATTTTCATCTGGGAAGTCATCACTGACTTGTTCATCTTCTTCGAAAGTTGTAAGCCTGGAGAGAAAATCAACCACAACATTGGACTTCCTTGGCTTATCAATAATTTTAATATTGAATTCTTACAGTAGCAATAACCACCTAAAAATTCTACCATGTACCAAAGGTTTATTCATGAGATAATTTATGGTAGAGTGGTCAAGTATGTATAAGCACTTCATATCCCGTGATATAATGTTTGAACTTGTTGATTGCATAGACCATAATTAAGAATTATTTTTCTATGGTTATATAGTTTGTCTCCATGGGAGAAATATTTTTACTAATATAGTAAATGACATGCATATGTTTCCCTTCCTCATGTTGTCCTAGAACAACACCAATTGCTTCATTGGAGGCATCTGTTTAGATGTGAAATGGTAATTCCCAATTAAAACCTCTCAACACTAGAGTGCTGATAAGTTTGTCCTTAATTGCATCAAAGGCTTCCTGGCATGCTTTTGTCCATTCAAACTCAGAATCTTTAGTTAGTAAAGAAAATAATGGAGAAGAAATTTTACTAAAATTTGGTATAAACCTACGGTAATAACCAACATGACCCAGAAAACTTCGTACTTCCATTTGATTGGTGGGTGAGGGAAACTTCACTATGATTTTTACCTTATCTAGGTCAAATTTAATCCCTTCAATTGAAACGTGATGACCTAAGACAATACCTTGTTCCATTAGAAACAAACATTTCTCATGATTTAATGAGAGTTGATGTTTTTCACAGTGAGAAAGAACTTTATCTAGATTGTTGATTACTTCCTTGAAAATTTCTCCATAAACTGTAAAATCATCCATGTAAATTTCTACACAATCATGAGTAAGGTCTGAGAAGATAGCTAACATAGATCTCTGGAAAGTGAAGGTCCCCAAGGGGAGGTGAATGTTGTTTTGTCCTAGTCTTCTAGATGCTATAGTTATCTGATTGTACCCACTAAATCCATCTAGAAATGAGAAGTATCTTTTACCTGATAGATTATCTAGGACTTGATCAATAAATGGTAATGGAAAATAGTCCCTATGAGTGGCCTTGTTCAATTCCCTATAGTCTACACACACTCTCCATTTCCCATTCTTTTTAGGTACTATGACTAAAGGAGAAACCCATTGACTGTCTGAAATTGGGTAAATGAACCCCACATTTAAGAGCTTTTCAATTTCATTCTTAACAATGTCCCTAAGTTTCGATTTATCCTTCATTGAGTTTTCTGACTAGTTTTATGTTAGTAGTGTAAATGTGATGTGTATAGATGCTAGGATGTATACCCTTCATATCACTGTATTCCCAAGAAAAAGCTTGAGGATGAGAGCAGAGGAGTTTAAACAATGTGTTTTCCTCTTCATCTTTCAACTAGTTATTTATTGTCAGAGTTCTTCCAGGAAGTACATACAGTTATTTTGTATCAGGTTGGATTGAATTAATGTCTGGATAACTTCTTAGAAGTACATTTAGTGGGAATTTATGTGGTAGGATTTTGTGCACTGAGGTTATGTTCTGGAATATGCACTCTGTTACATCGATGTTCCTCACAAATGGACAAATAATAGGATGGTTATTCTCATCTATGAAGTCATTTTTGATCTCATTAAGTTGTAATGTTGGACTAACACAAGAATAATTAATTGACCAAGAGAAAGACTCAAGTACATGGGAATAGAAATGGGTCTAGCGCAGGACTCAAGTGTAAGACTCAGATTACGTACTAAATTGTTGTCATGGTAATTGCTTTGAATCTGATCTAAGTGTTCTCAAATGATTACCATGGAAAGAGAGGAAATGATATCCTCTAAACCATAAAAGTCGTTATTAGTCCAATGTTTGTTTTCTATGGAAAATGGCTTAGTTGTAGGGTAGAGTGATAGCTTCTTAGAATGTTGACCATTGGTAATGACCATATTTCCCATCCTACAGTCAATAAGAGTAGCAACAGTGGCTAACCAAGGATGTCCCAAGATTATGGGGTACCCAATCTTCCTATTCTTTGTTTTGATTATCATGAAATCTACCACATAGTCCCAAGATTCGATTGTAATAGTAACATCTTCTATGATCCCTTTTGGTTTATTTACTGATTGATCTTCCATCTACAAGACAATGTGTGTTGTCTGAGGTTCAGGGAGTGCTAATGTAGAAAGAGTATCTATAGTCATAACATTTATGATATCTCCTAAATCAATTAGGACACTACGAATTTATAAGTTTCCTATTCTAACAAATGGACAATAGGACGACTAGGATCCCCACACTTAGGAGGAGGACTAGTTCCTTCTAAAATGCTAGCAAGTTTTCCATCAACGTGGATGGTTTTTGGTTGATTCTTCCTTCTCCTTGGAGCCTTGAAACAAAGATCTTTAATAGTTTTATTTAATTTAGGAATGTCCTTAAGAGCATGTAACAAAGGAATGCCAATACTTAACTTCCTCAATCCTTGAATTAATTCAGACTCTAGATTCTCGAGTACCACGACTGGTGCCGTTTCGAGAAAATCTAGAGGGGAAAGGAATGTTAATGTTTGATTGAGGATTTTCTTCTATATCTTCAAGTGTGATTCTTTTGATTCTTCATTATCTTTAGGAATATATTTAATTATAGGGTAAGGAGGTTTATACATAACCTTTCTTGAATGTAGCATTATGTTATTGAAATCTAAAGAGTTTAATACAAAATTATTTTTAGATTCTACGGTATATGCTGAATTTACTTGCCTCATATTTTTAGGGTTTGGCAGTACGGTCGAGCAGGATCCGTGGTTGGGAAGGTTGATCAAGTTGGGAAGAATTACTTGGTCCATCCAAAAGAGCTTGTTGGCATTTTTATATTCATTTATTTTAATATTATTGTCAGGACCCTTGTGGTGCATTCCACTATTGTTGATAATGAGGATTATATGGTGAATATTGTGGAATGTTTGGATGTGAAGCCCATGGTTGTTGATAAAAATTTGGTTGTGCATATTGTGAGCTCCACTCTGTGAAACTTGTTGAGCCCAAGGAGGTGGATATGACCATGGTCCATTCCATTGGTTTGGACCCCATTGCACTTTTTGGTTGTAGTTTTGATGTTGGTTGGACTGAAAATTTCCTCCCGATTTTGACCCATATAGTTTAACTTGGTTTCTTCATGATTGTTTTGTTTTAAATGGTTTTTGAGAAGGGGAAGCATACCACACTGATTAGTGGCATGCTTTCATTTTCAGATGAGACAAATTTATGTCTTGTCTAATGGACAATCCTTTAATCCATGTTTCTCCCTACACCTTGGGTAATAAATGAACAAGGGCTCTGTATTTCTATCCTTCTCCCTATCCATAGTAGTGTTGAGTTGAATTAAGAGATCAATTTTTAAGTTTGTAATTTCTTCCCTTAATTTGGATAGGTCTCCACTAGCCATTTTTCCTTTTTTCTTCATAAAATTTCAGTGAGTTCTGGAGTAATTTTAGTAGAGTTCAATGATATATATGAATTGTAACTTGTTCATATCTCCTTTCCCCATTAGGTTGAATGCTTCTTGAGTGTCATCATCTAATCCTTTGAGAAATAAAGTTTTAATTAGGTTAATGTTGAGGCCATCTCCACACCTTCTATGAAGAAACAAGAACCTATCTAAGTAGTCTTATGCACTTTCATCCTCCTTGTGTTGAATTTAGAAGAGTTCTCTTTTCTTATCCCTTACTCAACAATAGTCCTAGTATTTATCTAGGAATTATTTTTCCATCTCTTCCCATGTATGGATGGAATCTAGGGTCAATCCCATAAACCATATCATAGCTACTTCTTTTAAAGTAGAGGGAAATTTTTTAAGTTTTTGGCCATCAGCAGTGTAGTCATAAGTTTGACAAAAACTTTAAATTCAAAAAGGAATTGATCGAGTCTTCTTAAACTAGCCCCCAAAAGTTTGGCAAGATTTAAGGGGATATATTTTTCATAGGAGCCTCATCATCTAGGATCCACCAGATATGATATGTAAATGTTCGGACTGGTGGATTTTCTACACCATTATCTCCATCATTGAGGTCAGCCATCCTGACTTGATCAAAAGGGTGTTCCACATGTTGATTTTGTGGGGTGTTTGGAAGGTCTGTTCTAATAAATCGTCATCTATGGTCTCTAGGTCTAAACAAAAATCAAAACATACTATAAATTGTTCCCTAATTATAGAAACTGGGTTGGGTTGTGTGTGTTCCACATACTCACATCAGGGATTTTTTTGTTTTTTTTAATAATATGAAAATAGAGAGAGTTATGGAAATAAAATTTCTAAATGGAAACTTACCACACACCCATGTAATACCTTCTAACTAGCACCTTATCATTTGATGACACCTTGATCACTGAAAATGGCACCAAAAAGTGATGAGTGCCATTATTGGTTGTACTTTAATCAATTTTAATATGTCAATCTGAGGTGGTGTTTAATGGCTATTTCAACAAAAGAAAAAGTAGGAACACAAACTCAAAGTATAGATTTCTATCCTCAATTAAATTATTTTAATTGATATAAAATAACATGCATAAAGTTACTATACTAAATTCAAAACAAAAACAAAGATTTAAATTTAATATGCAATACGGGATTAGATAATGAAAGAGACAGTAATCGATAACAATACTTTAAAGAACAAAGTAATGCAAAGAAAATGCATCTCCCTTTCATTGGGTAGGAGTGGCCCTTCCTCCTTCCCTTCAATTAGGATTATACTAAGACCCTTAGCAAGATAAATTCTCTTGAATTTGATTGTTATTCAATTCCCAAAATGCTGCTATGTACAAAAAAATCTAACTTGTTTTTATTACATTATTCTTGTTTTTATATCAGTCTCCTATGGAGATCTAATTATTAAAAACAAACCAATTCTAAATCTAACTAGATAATTTAATTCCAAAATTTACTTGATCCTTGGAAATATTTTATGGTGAGAATAACTTGTGGGTGATTTTCATATCCTTTTGAATCACGGGAGAAGAGTATATGATTGACTCATAGAATGAGTCAATTGCTCATGGAAGATTCCAAAATTCCTAGTTGATTAATGAAGATAAAGTGGTGATGGAAGTTCAGTTATTGTTATTGAAGTTTATGTTGATTGATAGATGTTCTAGTTGCCGATGACAGCTAGACTTCTAGGATTTCCTTTCTCATATGCATGCAAATACCACTTGTGGTTTGAGAGGTTTGACGAGATAGCATTTAGAAGACACTATCCTCTAGCTTTTATTGACAAGGAAGAGAGTCATGCGCCATATCACATAATAGATTCTTGTGCCACCATATATCTAGAGTCCTGCACTCATTAAAAATTCCCAAAACAGGCCTTTTTCACAAGGATTAGAATTTATTTCCATCATATTAGAGTCATTCACGAACAAGAATTAACAAGATGAAACATAAAAAATACACACAATAATTCCCCATAAACATTTCAAAGTAGTAAATATAAAGTATGTATTTTGTCCATCATGCATAATAATATTGAAAATAATATGAGTTCTATCATGGGTTAGACATCATTGCATAAGGGTTGACTAGACAAAAATGGGGCTCATCACGCATGACCCATAATAATGAGCCTTGTTAGTACAATGATTGTACTTCTACCACCCATAACACTAAGGATTATAGGCTAATTGACCAGATACATGATGCCATTAATCTTGGTGTGAATCATACTAGCCTTGAAAGTATTTCCAAGGATGATGATTACTTCTATGAAGGGTTCACAGATGGAGGAGTGCATGGAAGATGTTTTTGTGGAGGATTTCCTCGTCATAGAAACCCTGGAGGAAGAGGTGAGTTCCTATGAGGACCATGTTCTAATTTTGGGTCTACAGAGCATTACAAGCATGAGTGTCTTGATATTTTGCAATGCTCGTGGTGTGGAAAGAAACATAAGTATGAGTAATCCCTTGAGATTTTGGACCACATGAGCAAACAACACTTTGGAAAGATAAAGGTGATGGCATGGTAATAAAAAAGAAGGCCAACTCAAAATGGATTGCAAGAGTGGCATGTGAGTAGGGACTAAAACCTATACTAGTAACAATGTGAGTGGAGGCCACGCATGTTAGGGATATACCAAGACAAATAACACTGGTTACAAGATAAGAAGTGGCACATGGAAAGTATCTAGACCCTACTCATAAGAAAGAGGTGTATCAAGAGACTATGGATGTGATTCGGAGTCTACAAGGAGAGATCTAGTGTTTGAAGGAGTAGTCAAAGTAGTCAGAGAAAAGGAAGAATGTTGAGGCTCGCAGAAGGATTTGGATGAGGTTAAGGAAGTATGCAAGATGTTAAGGTAAGAGAATATCATTCCCTTACTAAGAGAATGGTTATGGGAGAAGGTACCATGTGTTGGAAAAGAGCACAAGAGGAAGGTTCTGCATGCTAACCTTCCTCCCATGACCTTAACTATGAAAAAGAGATAAATTTGAATGTTGTTGTAGATGGATGGCTTCTAAGCAATATTATGATCGATATGGGTGCAAAAGTCAATGTTCTCAGCTTGGATGCATGACATTAGATGGGAAGGAATGTCGACACTAAAATTTTCCTCCGTAATTTCTATTTCATTAATGTATGTATTAGGAATAGGATGTTGTTAAGTATAATTAGTAGTAGCGTCTGATAGAAGATAACAACGCCGTCAGTACGGTGCCGCCAATAATGTGGAGTACGGTAACAGTCAAAGTACAATAGGAATGTTGTAAAAAGTAAATATTTGTCGTAAGTGGTCCGGTAATGTTAAAATGTCAAAGTTTGGGTAATTAGAGAAGTAGGGTCTACATGATTAGGAATTAGAAATATTATATTGGTAATAAAGACAAGGAGTGAGGTCATAAATATTTTGTGTATTTTATTTGTAAAAAGTCTAAAAATGTGGAACCCATGTAAAATGATAAGGTTTATCTTATCTTAACAGATAAGCTTACATGTACAGATAAGAGTTAAGGTATGGAATATGATTCGTCAGAGTGGATTTCTTATCCTATCTTAGAGATAAGATGGATAAGCCTAGAAGTTCTATAAATAGAGAGGCCACCCCCCTCATTTAGCATAGAAGGAAGTAGTGAGAAATATTGTAGGAAGTGTGCAAAGGAAGCCATCAGTTTAAAGGTGTGTTGAAGAAGCCATTAAGAGGTGTAATTGTAAAGTTTCTCCCATAGTCTTGGTGAAAGGCAAGTGAAGTCAATAACACTTGAAGTACCTCATGGGTGAGATTGTAACAGTTTCATGTTAATATTATAATTTATTTTGATATTTCAGATTTGTCATCATTCTGTCTTATCATAGTCGATGGTATTCTTGTGTTATGTTGTTGTTTTGTTTCCAGATTACATCCACCAAACTAAAGGTTGTGCATTAGTAAATAATCATAGCATGAGGAGTTCCGGTGAAGAATTATCATAGTGCCGGATTGGTGATGACATTTTGGTTCCATTGCCGAGGACCATTCCTCGTTGGTGGATTTTTTGGAGAGATATTCCCACTTAGTCAAAAATCAATTAGAGGGTAACCTTGTTTTTACTGTGCATAGTAGTTACCATGGTAAAGTCATTTTTGCCATGAATAGTAGTTACCATGGTAAAGTCATTTTTGCTGGAATAGTATTTACCACAGTAAAGTCACTTTTTACCGTGAATAGTATTTACGCAAAGAACTTCACTTTATATCGTGAATAGTGTTTACAACAAGAAAGTCGCTTTTTACCGCAAAGTAAGTCAAGTTTTACCATAGTTTACCGTGGTCATTTCTATTTTTATGTAGAAAGGTGTAAAGTCACTTTCTAGTATAGTGATCTTAAAGTTTAGTGTTTATACAATCATTATTTTATTCAAGACTTTACACCTTTCTACAAGAAAGTAAAGATTATAATGATTGTTCCCTTCTAATGAAGTTTCTTCTTTCATTCAAGAGTTTAAGCGATCTTGTATTTGTAATGGCCTTATAAGAAGGGAACAATGGACTGAATTTTTTCCTACCTTTTTGGATGGTTCAGCACTTAGGTGGTTTGAAACACTAGGTGATAATGTGAAAAATTCATGGGATTTATTAACTGAAAGTTTTCTTGAAGAATTTGGTGAACAATAGAAATATGCAGATCTCATGATCGAGATCACAAAGCTATCCCAAGGAGAGAAGGAGAAGATAAGGGATTATCATGCTCGTGTTCTAGAGCTAAGGAGGAAGCTCGATGCCCAGATCCGGAAGGAAGGACTAGCAGATGGGTTGATGAATGGCGTGGATAATCTCCTCTACAAGCACTTCATTCTTGGGATGAAGCCAGAGATCAGACAATGAGTGAAGTATGACCACCCAGCTACCATTGAACAAGCAAAGGAGATTGCAAGAAGGAAAGAAGAAAGCATGGAAGAGGAGCCCAAAGAAATTGTTGTTAAAGTAGAGCCTACACCAGCACCTTTGGTCCTGAATCCACAACCACTCCCGGTGAGCACAAATATTTCTCCTAGTACATCTACTGAGTATGAAGATCTGCTCAAAAAGATGGGTCAGTTAACTATTAATCTTCTTCAAGGAAAGGAATTTAGTTCTCAGGGAGGAGATAGAGGTCCAAAAAGAAATATTTCTGAAGTTGTTTGTTATGGTTGTTATAAAAAGGGTCATTATAAGTATAATTGTCCAGATAGAGCTTCTACATCTGGTAAAGGAGATAATGATAAAGGAAAAGCACCTGTGAATTCTTTTGATGTAGTAGATAAGAGCAGTAAATAATGAAGTAGATGTGTTTGTAACAAAAAGAAAGAAAGAAAAAGATAATCAAGATGGAAATGATCCTAAGAAGATGAAAGAAGAAACTAGTAAGAAACATAGAGAAGAAAGTTGGGTGTACAGGATTTTCGATTTCACAGGGCAAGGACCATACTCCATCTTGGAAGATCTGTCCAAAAGGCCTGCAAATATTACATATGGTCAACTCTTGGCTATGTCTTCTGAGAAGAGGCGGGAGTTGCGAGGTGGACTCAATGCTCGAAGAAGGAAGGAGGTTGAGGTCCCTATTTTGGAGGTAGAGGTAGATCCCTATGCTCCATAAGCGAGGTATTATGTAATGGTATTTCAATTCATGATGTCTTAGTTGATGGAGGTGCTGCGATTAATGTAATGATAGAGTCGTAATGAATATGTTGGGTTTAAAATTGATCGCCCTTCAACACTTATGTTAAGGTCATTACATAAAGGAAAACTAAACCAGAAGGTGTAGTTTCAAATGTGGCAATATCTGTTATGGGTGTGGTATGTGTGGTAGACTTTCGGTGATGAAAAATGGTACTGTTGCATACCCAATGCTACTAGGAAGACCATGGCTAAGGAGAGTTCATGTAAGAAACTACTAGAATGAAGGTTTCATGACACTTGGACGTGGTAGAGAGAGGGTGAAGATAAATGTGATCCCTCGACATCATAAGGTAGAACCTGTGGATTCAAGTGATGAAACTGATGATTGGACATCCTCTGATTACTCTAGTACCAGTGAAGTGGACACTGAAGATGAAGAAAGTGAGGTGGATGTTTCAGTCATGGATATCCTTCTAGTCACACCAACTCATGACCCCATAAAATTATCTGAAGAAGAAGTTGATGATCATCTCCAACAAATAAATATTGGTGATGCTGTGATGGAGAGTGAGAAGGAATCCTACCTCCAGCTCTTTCGAAGGTACATACACCTATTCACTTTTGATTACAAGGAACTCCGTCAAGTAAGTTGGGTAGAACATTGTATTGAGCTGGTAGATGGTGCTAAGCCCATAAAGCAAATGCCATATAGAATGAATCCTAATTTTTCCAAGACTGTAAAAGAAGAAATAGATAAGTTGCTTGATGCAGGATTCATATTTGCTGTGGAGAATTCAGAATGGGTTTCTCCCATTGTGATCTCAATAAAAAAGAATGGGAAGCTACGCATTTGTGTTGATTACAGAAGCTCAATAAGGCAACAAAGAAGGATCATTACCCTCTTCCATTTTCAGATCAAATCTTGGATGAAGTAGCTGGCCAGGAGTGTTATAGTTTTGCTGATGGATATAGCGGCTATAACCAAGTTCGTATAGCAAAGAAAGATCAGCTGAAGACCACGTTCACCACTCCTTGGGGAACATTTGCTTATAGAGTTATGCCTTTTGGGTTGTGTAATGCTCCAGCAACATTCCAACGTTTGATGAATAGGGTGTTCGAACCCTACATTGGAACCTTCATCAGAGTATTTCTGGATGATTTTTGCATCTATGGGAGCAAGTTGGACCACCTGCACCAAATGGAGACAAAGCATTTCAAAGGTTAGATGAAGCACAAGCCTCACTAAACCCTACAAAGTGTGTCTTTGGATGTTCTAAAGGTGTTTTGTTAGGCATGTTGATCCAGAGATGGTATTGGCATCGATCCCGATAAAGTTTCAAAATCAAAGATTTACCATTTCCTCTTAATAGAAGTAAGTTGAGATCATTTTTAGGCCATGTGGGTTACTATAGAAGGTTCATCAAGAATTTCTCAAAGATTGCATAGCCACTAACCCAGTTCTTGAAGAAGGATGTTACTTATGAACCAGGAAATAAGGCACATGAAGCTTTTGGACAATTGAAGGAAGCCCTAGTGTCTTCACTGTTTTGAACAATCCAGATTGAGCAAGCCATTCATTGTGTACACTGATGCCTCAGATGCAGCACTAGGAATTACTTTGAGCCAAAAGGATGAAAATGGGAATGAACATCCAATTTACTTTGGGAGAAGACAAATGAGCAAAATTGAGGTAAATTATATCAGAATCGAAAAAGAGGCTCGCTATCATTTTTGTTGTAAAGAAGTTTAGAAATTACTTGCTAGGGCAAAAATTTCTAGTCAGAATGCATCATCGTGCTCTAAAATATATTGTAAATAAACCTAACCCATCAAGGAGGAGGATAGCAAGATGGATAATTTTGCTACAAGAATTTGAATTTGATATTATAGATAGGCCAGGAAAGAAGCATGTCAATGCAGATGCACTCTCTCGAGCCTATGATGGTTTAGGATCATCTTGTGATGATGACGATTTCCTCGATGCAACATTGTTATCCTCGACACAATCCCTAGTGAATACATAGATATTTGGAATTATCTCAATGAATTCAAGTTTCCGATGGTGCCAATGCAAAGACTAAGAGAAAGATTACTCAAGCTACCATCCATATTCTATTCTCGCATGGAGTATTATTTCGAATAGACCCGATGGATAAGACAAGAGGGTAGTTGGACGTGATCAAGGGAAGGAACTACTAGAAGAATTCCACCATGGTACATGTGGAGGGCACTTCTCCTGACAACTTACAAAGCAAGAAGGATCTTGGATGCAGTTATCACCGCCCACTCTTTTTAAAGATTGTTATAATTATTGTAAGACATGTGATATTTATCAAACACATGGTAACCGTAAGACTTCATCAGCTCCATTATGTCCTATTCTTCCCTGGTCCCTTTGAAAAGTGGGGAATAGACATTGTAGGTCCACTTCCAACTACATCACGCCAAAATAAGTATATTGTAGTTGTCACAGATTATTTAACCAAGTGGGTCAAGCTAGGCCATTGAAAACAACTTCCATGGATGAAGTGGCAAGGTTCATGTAGAACGCATTGTCACCGATTTGGTTTCCCATTAGAAATTGTAACAGATCAAGGAAGCCACTTCATTAATGAGGTGGTAGAAGCCCTAGTCAATAAGTTTTCTATTAAGCACAGGAAGGAAACAACATACAAGACAAGCACAAATGGACAAGTGGAACAAACAAATTTTGAGTTGTGTCAAATTCTAGAAAAATATGTAGCCTTGCAGTACATAAATGGGATGAAAGGATTCATGCAAAGATTGTGGGCATATAGGGCAACATTAAAGTCAGCAAAGGATACTCCCCATTTTCAATTGGCCTATGGCATTGATCCAGTTCTTGCTATTGAGTTTGATATTCCCACTGTGAGAGTTATGAAAAATGAAAGGATGGATGAAAGTGATTTAGTAAAAGAAAGGTTGGTACATCTTCATTTGCTGGAGGAAATGAGAGAAATAACAAAGGATACAAGCCATAAGAAGAAAATGAAGAAGAAGAAAATGAAGAAGAAGGAATACTTTGATCAAAATATCCGGTGGTCTCCATTTCATGTGAATGACTTGGTTCTAGTATATGATTCCAGATACAAAAAAAGAAGAAGAGAGAAAATTTCTTCCAAAATGGATGGGGCCCTACAAAATAGCAGCTGTGCATGAAAATGGTACGTACCGACTGGAGGAATTGGATGGCACTCCCATTACGAAATGGGTCAACCATGACAAGTTGAAGATTTTCCAAGCACCAGAATAGTCTACTCCGAGGATGGAGTAGAAGCTAGGAAGGGGGAAGATGTCGACACTAAAATTTTCCTCCGTAATTTCTATTTCATTAATGTATGTATTAGGAATAGGATGTTGTTAAGTATAATTAGTAGTAGCGTCTGATAGAAGATAACGGCGCCATCGAAGACAGTCTTGCCAATAATGTGGATTACAAGAATAGTCAAAGTACAATAGGAATGTTGTAAAAAGTAAATATTTGTCGTAAGTGGTCCGGTAATGTTAAAATGTCAAAGTTTGGGTAATTAGAGAAGTAGGGTCTACATGATTAGGAATTAGAAATATTATATTGGTAATAAAGACAAGGAGTGAGGCCAAAATATTTTGTGTATTTTATTTGTAAAAAGTCTAAAAATGTGGAACCCATGTAAAATGATAAGGTTTATCTTATCTTAATAGATAAGCTTACATGTACGAGATAAGAGTTAAGGTATGGAATATGATTCGTCAGAGTGGATTTCTTATCCTATCTTAGAGATAAGATGGATAAGCCCGGAAGTTCTATAAATAGAGAGGCCACCCCCTCATGTAGCATAGAAGGAAGTAGTGAGAAATATTGTAGGAAGTGTGTGAAGGAAGCCATCAATTTAAAGGTGTGTCAAGAAGCCATTAAGAGGTGTAATTGTAAAGTTTCTCCCATAGTCTTGGTGAAAGGCAAGTGAAGTCAATAACACTTGAAGTACCTCATGGGTGAGATCAGTAATAGATTTCATGTTAATATTATAATTTATTTTGATATTTCAGATTTGTCATCATTTCGTCTTATCATAGTCGATGGTATTCTTGTGTTATGTTGTTGTTTTGTTTCCAGTTTACATCCACCAAACTAAAGGTTGTGCATTAGTAAATAATCATAAAGACGAGGAGTTCCTTGGTGAAGAATTATCATAGTGCCGGATTGGTGATGATGACAGACCACATTACAACCCTCTTTGAATGTGTTTTATATGGAAAACAAGATGAAGGCAATGCCCATTGGTGTCTTCAAGGATTTAGTTATCACTATTCAAGGGGCCAACTTCACTAGAGACTTTGAGGTCTTGGCGCTAGCAAGTGGATAAAATTCTAGCATTGCTTGAGCACCCTTGATGTTACAAAAACAATTTGACCTACGGTTCGAAAAGGGGTATATCAGTTTTGTGAACAAGGAGGAATGGGTCATTATCCCTTGATAGATGAAAAATAAACAACCTATACCGAGTCCTTTGGAGAATAATTCCTTGACAAAATCTATGTGTACTCTATCGAGACCTTGAGATAATTCATCTCATGGAAGGAGTTATCCAGTTTGAATACGCTTAGTTTATGAGTTATACAACTAGTGTGACATGTGATAATTGGGCGCATGAGACTTTTGAATTAATTGGGAGAAAATTTAGAGGATCAATGATAAGGGTAAGAAAAGTGTGTGTGGTCAAGCACCTAGAGGAAAAATTTACCAAGTTACTCTGGAGGAGCTAACCCTGATGATTTATTACGAGAAATGGAGGCTCAGTGGAAAAATGATTGCGAAAGAAGAGGAATGCTCAGCTATAACCTTCTTGAGACCGAAACACATTGGTGGGTGACACATCATGAGAGCCTTATATAATGGCATGAGGTAAGAAACACATTCTTTATTAGGTTTTCTAGAAGAAATGTGCCCACTATCATACAAGACTACCATGGCAAAGAACCTACCTCGTGCAATATCCAATCATGTGAGAAGGCATGAATGGAAGACAAAGAATCTTTACCACCTCCTCTATGTGTACATAAGTTGTATTCCACTATACAAGATTGTGCATGTGCATGGTACATTCACTCGTAAATGCACCATCGACACAGGAGTTGGTAAGAGTTGGACTCGATATCATTCAAGATTTCGAGTATCAAAGTACAAATCCATCATTGGATTAGGCATTACAAATGGTCAAGTGCCTTACAATGGGAGATAGTGCTATGGTGGAAGATATGATACTTGAGCTATTAGGTGAACCTGGTTTAGAGACATGTTTTGATGAGGAAGAATCAGAAGAAACATAGGTTGAGTATGTTTATAAGGAGAAAAAGAAAAAGGAAAAATGGTCGATGTGATAGATGGTGAAGAAATAGAGATTTTGGATGTGAACCATTCTAAAGGTATGCGTGAAGTTAGGTATAGTGTTGATGAGAGAGTGCATGCCTTCCATGAGCCCTTGAAAACAAATAAGGTTAACATTGGTTCAGAGGTGGAACCTAAGGAAGCTATCATTGGGGATTATTGGTCAAAGAAAGAGGTTTCTAAGATCATTGACCTTTTACACTAGTTTCATGATTTTTTCCCATGTGGGTACGTAAACCACTCCTTGGGGAAATGAGGATCAAGTTGAAGGAAGGTTCACACCGATTCAGGAAGAAACCACATTAGATGAATCCAAACTTGCACGTATGGGTCAAGGATGAGATAGAAAATTTGATAGATCAGACATCATTAAGGTTGTGTAGGAATAATAATGGTTGATCCCAATGGTCATAAGCATTAAGAAGGATATAAGGATAAGAATTTATGTTCATTATAGGGACTTGAATGTAGTGTGTGTCATTGACCATTTTCCAACCCCCTTCATTGAAGAAATTCTAGGAGGATTATCTTGGCGTGAGGTCTATTCATTTACGGATGGGTTCTCAGGGTACCACCAAGTTAGAATTGCAAAGGAAGACCAGCAGAAGAAAACTTTCACCACTGAATGGGGAAGTTTTTTCTACATGGTCATGCCTTTTGGGCTGAATAATATGCCTACTATGTTCTCACACATCATGGTACAAGCATTTCAGGACTTCATCCATAAATTTCTTCAAGTATACTTAGATGAATGGACTATGTATGTGCTAGTCAAAGACCATTAGGAAAATTTGAGGCTGATGTTTGAGAGATGTTGACAATTCAGGATATCCCTCAACATTAATAAATGTGTCTTTGTTACTCCATTTGGAACCTTGTTGGGGCATATTATATGTTAGGAAGGCTTGCTAGTGGATCTTGCCAAATTTATAGTTATTTTAGGATTGGGGGATCCTACCAATCAAAGTGTTGTGTGCATATTCCTTGGGAATATGAGGTACTATAGGAAATTTATTAAGGGATATGTCAATATCGCCACACCCTTGGAGGAATTTCTTAAACATAAGAGTTCCTTTAATTGGGGAGAGGCAACAAAGAAAGCATTTGACACATTGAAGGATTTTGTTATCACTTTGTGCCCATATTACAATTTCCTTCTTGGGATAAGCCCTTCCATATACATTGTTGGGCCCCTAAAATATTGACTAAGTACGAAAAGGTGCATGGGCACACAAGGCCTAGGTTAAAGGGTGGGCATGCAAGAAGAAAGTGTGCAAGGTAGGGTTCGAGGAGGGTTTTAGAAGGACCATATTACACGTCGATAGAACGAGGTCTTGGGACTTAGCGATATTTGGCATATCGGGCATAACACAAGAAAATTGTAACCTGCCTATGCATGATGAATGTATAAGGTGCCATCCTAGCGAAAGGTTGACCTAGGAAGGAATATGCCCTACGATGGAAGCTTCTAAAAGACCATCATGGCAAGGAGTGGAGAGCTCAAGCTTGGAGGAGCATGCTCCCATGAAGGACCACATCTAGACACTTTTTGATGGATCTGAAGCCTCAGAGAGAAGAGTTGGTAGTTTAAGGGGCCTATTAGTACAAGTGACCATAGAATAATAGAGGGGGAGATCAATAGAGAGTGGAGCTCTATAGAAATGCCACAAGGAGTTGTATTGGGTTGGGTAGATAAAATATAGGAGAAGGATGCATCAAGGGGCTTGGGATTGTAAATTTTCTTTTTGAAAGCTAAGGAATGTAGATCCAGTTACGATGTATGACTTCATTCTACATTACTACGATGTTCTGTGATGAATCTAATGGATGTAATGAGGTTACCAACTTGTTTGAATATGATCACTAATTATTTTGGTCCATCCTTATATCTTCATAGTTTTGTTTCATGTGTTTTTATGAAATGTGTATGAATCCTTATGCATTTTCCTTTCTATTTTGATTTCATTCCTATTCTGTTAAAGTATCTTTCTGGTTAGAATGACTGCATTGGTCTAGAAGTTGTTTTGAGCTCTATGATGATTACATGTCTCATTTCCACTCACTCTCTTTAAATTCCTATCATAGATGATGTTTCCCATTAAACTCCCATAAAGGAGATACTCGACACCCGCACATGCCTCAAGTTAGCACCCAACACCCACTATGTGATAGGTTGACACACATGGGGTTCCCTTGTTCTTTGGTGGGTGTAAAAATGACTACATCTTGGTTCCATTACTAGGACATATTTTCAAAGTTGTAGTGGGAAATGACATACATCATGATCGGTGCAATGAGTGATGACATAGCATTTAACTTTGGAAAGTGTTGAATCATGGTTTAAGAGCATGAAGGATGAAATTTCTCGAGATTCAAAGATCTCTGGACCTAAGTTTGATGCACGTAGATGGGTAGAAGAGAACCTCTACCATGATTTATATGAAATGTTTTTCTATTTCTTCCTAGTAGAGATGTATGAATGGCTCTCGACATATCCATCTACATCAAGCTGGTATTATAGATCACACACGTGGACCTAAGAAGAGTAAAAAAGGCTGCAAGATGTAGATCGATGTGAATTCGTGATGTGGATCATTGGTGGAAAGGAGTGTTGACTAGCTACACCCTTAAATACACTATTTCCACATATTCTTATCCAGACATTGTTGAGTTTGAGTTTTTGTAGGATCCCAGAGGATCATTCCTATGTGTTATCCCTCTAAAAATGAATATCTTGGTTGTTACCTTGAGTTTAGAGGCATTTCGATGAGTAGCTAAACCATTCTCGAGTAATTGGATGAGGAATCTAGGGTGGAGGAAGATGGTAGATATTGTGAGTAAGAAAGAAAGGTACGATAGCTCATGTATAGTGAAGCGCATAAAAGGGAGATTAATATACAACACAAGGTTACAGGTGTGATGGATATATGGAGGTAGACGTTGCGGGAAGGATTTGAGGTTCATGTAGAGGATGTGGAACTTGAGAAGTCTATGCTACCCCATCTTGGCAAGTGCATAAGAGATACCCCTTTGACTTCGATGAGATTTCGTCATGCGGAGAGAGATGAGTCATTGGCACACATATGAACCCATATAGTGATCAAACCTTAGCACTTGGTTTTCTAGATCAAGGGAAAAATATTGTTAACCTAGATGCTATCAATGGAAGTGACTAATTTGCACCCAAGAGATATAATTTCTCATTTGGGACTTTCGTGGTGTACATACCATTCAAAGTGTTTGGATAAATTTTTGGGTAGAGTGGGAATACACAAGATTTTGGTCTCACATTTGGGAGTGGCGTGAGGTACACTATTGGTAGTGGGATGTTATCATAGATCATCAACGTGTAGTTTAGTGGAACTTTGGAGACCCTCAAGCATGATCGCTTTAGGCCCATTCGGCTACAGATCAATCTAGAGGTGGAACCAGTGGGATTAGGGGAGTAGGACATGATGGATCCAGTGGATCTGGTGGGTTAGGAGGCATAGGACCCAGCAGATCTAACGGATCTAATGGCGAAGGAAACAACCGGGAAACCAAGGCTCTAGCTTGGGAGGATAAGGACCCCAACCTCCCGTTAAGTATATTTCGATGTATTTTCACCTACCGGACTACAGGGGTATTAAATATGTTGTGGAGCATGTTCAAAAGTGTGAGTTGCTATGGCACACAAAGGGGATCATAACCCTAGAATGGAAGGCCAGTCATTTTGCAACAACATTAAAAGGCAGACGTAAATCTGGTATATGAATTATGACCCACATCAAATGGTGCTATATTACACCACATTGAAAAATTCCTTCCTATCAGAATTCCACATCCCTGAGTTTGAACAGAAGAGCATCAATGCCCTTAAGGAGATTTGGCAGGGAATGGCGAAGAGTGTGTGGGAGTATGACACATGGTTTAACAATCTCCTATCAAATTTATCCTATGACATTCACCCTTCACAAGATGCTAAATAGTTTTTGCAGGTTGATAACATTGTTTATAATTGAATTATTCCATAATAATTTTATAGACCGACGCAATGCGTTAGATGCTTCCTACACACCGAAGCTATTGGGAGCATTGATATTAGTGTTAGCCCATTTCTAGAAGCTCAAATCACTGCTATGGCTAAGCAGCTAGAAAAGTTGTCTATGAACTCAACTCATGAGACTTACAAAGTGGTATGTGGTGTACAAATTATGAAGGAGAAGTACATGTCAAGAATAGTTTACCCTGGAAGATAGTACACGCCGTAACAATAGACTGTGAAATTTTTCATGGGGACCATGATGCAAGTAGATTTCCTTGCTACAACACACAATTTGGAAGAATGTATCTTGCTACTATAAGATTTGCACCTCTATGACCCATGATACCAAGGATTGTTGGCTTATTGACCAGATCCATGAGGCCATTGACCATGGTGTGTGTTAAACTAGCATTACCAGTAGTTCTAAGTGTGATGATCTATGTTATGAGGAGTGCAGATGAAGGCATGCACGGAAGGGGATTTCATAGAGGATTCCATGGTTATGGTCACCACAGAGGAAGACATGAGTTCCCATGTGGAACCTATTTTAATTGTGGATCTATAGACCACTAGAAGTGAGATTACCAGACTTATTGTAGTGCTCATGGTGCGAGAAGAAGCAAAATATGAGGACTTCCCTAAGTTGTTTGAGCACATGAGTCAACAAAGACCGGAAAGACAAGGGCACCGCAATGGTAAGTGTTAATAAGTCTAACACATGATGGATGCCATAGGTGACACGTGATGTAGGCTTGGAACCTCGTTATGGTGAGAACAAGAGTAGAGGCCACATGTGGAAAGGAAATACCTAAAATGGTATAGACAGATTTGCAGATGAATATAATCAACTATATTTAATTCATATGGGATTGATTACATAATGAACAAGCTGCAAATATATAGGGAGATAGTTTCCTATTAAGTAGGAAACAACTCAACCACAAATCTATATATATGTGAGTTGTTATAACTCCCAAACAACTCACGTATATAATATACTAACCTGATATTATGAGTTTGTTTATTACAACTCATAATATATTACATAATATTTACTTCATATAATTACTCACGTAATTACTCACACTATAATGTAAGCACTAATATAATGATTCCTAACATTCCCCCTCTTAGTGCGAACATGGGAGAACAACAATTGCACTTCCTTCTGTAGCGTGCCACCCGTGTGTGCTCATGATCTGGATGGTTTTACAGGACAGCCAACAACCTCAACATGGATGGTTTTACAGGACAGCCAACAACCTCAACATGGATGGTTTTATAGGACAACCAACAACCTCAATATCATGATCTTGCTTTTCCTTGTGCTTTCATCTTTCCACAATGTTTTTCCTTCAGGGAATTATGTAGGAAATATCACTCACTGATTACGAATATGAAAAGAGAAAATGGAACATTGAGACCATGTTCCCCCCCTCAATGTGAACATTTCACTTATTCAAGCCATAACAGGAACACTGAGAAAAAATTACGCTGCACACAACTGGAATCAACTGCAACTTTGAAAAGAAAGCAAACTCACACACACACTATCACCACAGCTTCGTGTGGCCCCATCATTGGTGACTGACGAGAGGTCACTGAATGACCTCCAGCCTCCTGTGCCTCCATCCTCCAGTTATACATACCACTTAGGTCAGAGAAATGTGCTCAGACTTCTTTTCCGAACTTCTCATTTTTCGTAAAAGATGGTCTTTGTATTCTTTAGCTGTCAACCTTTTTCTTTTTAGAGATCTAGGTGGTTCAAATTCACTGTCACCTTCATATCCTTCTTCTAAATTTAGCATAGCTGAATTTTCTTGATCTTGTATATTTTTTATGTCTCTCTCCATGGTAATTGGTTCCATGAGAATACATTGTTTTCTTCTTTTCTTGACCATTGTGAGATAGGTGTCGGATACAACCGAAAATGCACCCTTTTTACAAAATTATTTACCTAGACAGACTGACAATAAATAACGACACTTTATTTTTTGTTTAACTTTGAGTGGGAACTACCACTTTACCATTAACATAGACCAAAATACTAAAAACTTGAACGTGGATTAAGTTATAAAAACTTATAACCATGAGGACTATAAAATGAATAAAGACTAACAATACACCTTATTTTGACTTGACACTGTGACCAAATTGACTTTACCTTCAATACAATATTTTGATGACTCAAATATTTAATTTTATGACTATGAAACCTAAATGAAATAAAGACCCGATAATACTTATATTAAAACACTAAACCATATTTTTGAATATGTATGGCATGGACAAAAATTAAAGTAAATATTGTCTCAAAATATAGACTTTTACTTCCTATATTCACACAACGATATGGAGGACTGACAAACATTTAGGTATTAAACCACACTATTTAATTGAAAAATATAATACAAATGGGACCAACTACTATTGAAAATAATATTTGGTACAATGAACAAAACATAAAGGCTAAATAAAACAATAACCGACTAATTACTCAAAAATGCTAATTGAAGGAAAATGGATAGATCTTTCCCTGAGATCATGGAATTCTTTTCGAGAATCAAGCATCTCAACATTTCAAAATGCAGTCTATGTTTATTGGAGTTTGTTGTTGAGAACACGTCCTCCTATATTTCTTCTAGTAACTATCATCTTTATCATGCAAGTCAACTCACCCTTTCATTTGACACGTCCATAACAGTTATTGATCACGAGTCCAAAAAATATAGTGATATTCTTGATGAAACACCATGATGCGCTGGGTAGAATGGACAATCAATACTTCTCAATACTCCGGGGAATGCGTGACCAGGACAGCGTATGCATATGATGAGAAGGCTTCACGACTTGAGAAAAAATAAATGAACAACAGAGAGAATGCATTATACAGTAGAAACCATCTAGAAACTTGAATGAAATCAAGTATAAAACCATTGAACAATACAGATTTGTATGCCACGTAGAGAAGACTTTTGATCCTATTGAATCAGATCTGACCACTATATCTCCATAGGATGCGCAGTAAAATACCACACAATACTACGGAAGAATATAGAACGTTGAATGCATGCGCATAATTTATCTCCCCATTCAAGACGCCAATGCAGAATGATGAGTATAAAATGGGTGGAACACTACTGCAAAAATATTGATACTACATTGTGTTGAATCCAGACAGATCTGGTCTGAATTGATTTTTAATCTACGTTGACAAGGAAATATAATGAACAAAGTGGCTTTAATTAACACCAATACAAGATGATCTGAAACCACTTCACCGTGCAGATCTTCACATACAGTCCACAGGAATATCAGGTTCTCCTACCAAAAAAAAATTCATACACGGGCCACCATGGATAGCATAGCAATGGATTTTCCCTGTAGATTATCTCAAGACTCCATTAATCACTCGATACCAAATAAAATGGTATAGACAGATTTACAGATGAATATAATCAACTATATTCAATTCATACGGGATTGATTACATAATGAACAAGCTGCAAATATATAGGGAGATAGTTTCCTATTAAGTAGGAAACAACTCAACCACAAATCTATATATATGTGAGTTGTTATAACTCCCAAACAACTCACGTATATAATATACTAACCTAATATTATGAGTTTTTTTATTACAACTCATAATATATTACATAATATTTACTTCATATAATTACTCACGTAATTACTCACACTATAATGTAAGCACTAACATAATGATTCCTAAAAATACCAAGGTAGAAGAACCTAGTTTTAAGGGAAGAAGTGGTATAAGGGAAGTACCTAGACCCTACACATCATAAGGAGGTATATCAAGAAACCATATATGTCATTTATATTTTACAAGGAGATATCTAGTGTCTAAAGGAGCAATCCAGAGGGAGTAGCAAAGAAGGAATATCGAGGCACCAAAGGATGACCTAGATGAGGTCAAGGAAGTATGTAAAATGCTAAGGCAAGAGAATATTATTCCCTTGCTAAGAGCATGGTTGAGAGAGAAGGTACCATGTGTCGGAGAAGAGCGTGAGAGGTAGGTCTTGCATGAAAACCTTCCCCTCACATCCTTGACTATGATAAGGAAATCATGTTAAATGTGGTCATGGATGGATGAATCCTTATTAATATCCTCATTGACATAGGCATGGAGATTAATGTTCTCACCTTGGATGCATGGCTTCAAATGGGAAGACCTACATTACAACCATCTTTGAATGTGATTTATATGGCCAAAAAAATGAAGGTAATGCCCATCGATGTCTTAAAGGATGTAGCTATCACCATTCAAGGGGCTAAGTTTACTAGGGACTTCAAAGTCTTGGTGTTCACCGAGGTAGATAATTTCCCAAAGATTACTTTGGTTCCCATGGTGCTATAAGAACAATGTGAAGCTTTGGTACAACAAGGGATACATAAGATTTGAGATTGAGGAGGAATGGGTCATCATACCCTGGTTGATGGAAAATCATCACCTTATACCGAAGCTTTTGGAGAAGAGGTCTTGGATAGAATATATGTGTGCTCAATCAAGGATCTAGAGGTAATCCATCCCAGAGAAGGAGTTATCTAGTTTGAGTATTCTCAGTCCCTAAGTGACACCACGAGTATAGTGTGAGATAATTGGGTGCATGGAACCTATGAGTTAATTGAACGACATTTGAGAGGATCGGTGAAAAAGGTGAAAAAGGTGTGTACGGTCTGGCACTTGGGAGGAAATAAGCTACCTAAGTATTTATGAGAAGCATTCCCTAAGATCTTTTTATAGGAGATGGAAGCTCAGTGGAAGATTGAGAACGAATGAAGAGGGATGTTAAGCTATGTCCTACTCGGAATTGCTACGCACTGGTGGGTAACACATTAGGATGACCTCTTAGAATGGCACAAGGTGAGAATTTCCTTTTCTATAAGGTTTTATAGGAGCAACACACCTATGGATATAAAGGACTACATGGTAAAGAGACCGCTTCCTTCCATATCTAAAGATGTGAGATAGCCATGATGGGAAGCACATAAGCATTTCCACCTTCATTATGGGTTCAAAAGTTGTATTCCACCCTATGAGGTTGTGTGTGTGCATGGTACATTCACATTGAGACACTCTGCCAGATAGGGAATTGGCAAGAGTTAGTGGTTGATCTCTTTCAAACATTCAAATATTCTAGTACAAAACCCTTAGTGGATAAGGCATTACAGGTTGTCAATTAGTTTACCATTTGGGATAGTGCCATGGTAGAAGATAGGCTACTAGACCTTATAGATGAACCTAGCCTAGAGGCGCGCCTTGAGGAAGAAGAAAAATAAGAGATACACTTTGAGCGTGTGTGTATAGAGAAAAAAACAGGAAAGATGGTTTATATAATTGATGGGGAAGATGTAGGAAACTTAAACATTGACCATTCTATAGGGATGAGCAAGGTGTTATATAGTTCGATGAATGGGCATGAACCTATCATGAACCTTTAAAGATAAAGAAGGTTAACATCGGCTCAAGAGTAGAGCCCAAGGAGGCAATCATTAGAGACTATTGGTTGGAGAAAGAAGTCTCTAAGATCATTGATATTTTATGAGAGTTTCAGGATTTATTCCTACGTGGGTATCATGAACTAAAAGGTGTTCACTATTCCTTATGGGAAATGAGAATTAAATTAAAGGAGGTTGTGCACCTAGTCTGGAAGAGACCATACCGAATGAATCCTAACCTATGCGTGAAGGTCAAGGAAGAAATAGACAAGATGATAGCATCAGACATCATTGAAGCTATTGAAGAGTCAGAGTGGATAAGTCCAATGGTAATTAGCATCAAGAAGGATGGAAGGTTAAGGATTTGTGTTGATTACAGGGACTAAAATTCATTTTTTATCATTCATCCTTTCCCAACCCCATTTATCAAAGAAATATTAGAGGGAGTGGCAGGACATGAGGTCTACTCTTTCACGAGATGAATTCTCGGATATCACTAGGTAAGAATTGTGAAGGAGTACCAAAGGAAGATAAATTTCACCACTGAGTGGGGAATTTTTTCTTATACATTCATGCCCTTTGGGTTGAATAATGTGCCTATTGTGTTCTCATGCATTGTGGTACAAGCTTTCGTGACTTCATCCATAAATTTCTTCAAGTCTACCTGGATGATTAGACAGTACATGGGCTAGTGAAGGACCATTGTGACAACTTAAGGTTAATGTTTGAAAGGTGTCAGAAGTTGAGGATATCCCTCAATATTAAGAAATGTGTCTTTGCTACCCCATTTGGAACATTATTGGGACACATCATATGTAAGGAAGGCCTACTAGTAGACCCCATAAAAGTTTTAGTAAATGTAAGATTAATAAGGAGCCTACTAGCCAAATTGTAGTGTGTGGATTTCTTGGGCATACGAGGTACTATAGGAAGTTCATCAAGGGATATGCTAAGATTATTACACCTTTAGAAGAGTTGCTTAAGCATAAAAGTTCCTTTCATTGGGGAGAGGCGCAACAGAAGGCATTTGACACTTTAAAGGATAGGCTTGTCACCACGCCCATACTATGATTCCCCTCTTGGGATAAGCCCTTCCATGTTCATGTTGATGCCTCAGGGACTACCATTAGAGCAAAGTAATTACACAGCTTGGTGAAGGGATTGTTGATCATCCTTTGTGCTTTACAAGTAGGAAGTTAACACTAGCAGAGTAGAATTATACTACAACTGAGCGCGAGGCATTTTCAATGATCTACGCACTTCACAAGTTTAGATAGTATTTGCTAGAAACTCCATTTATATTTTACACTGACCATATGGCATTGAAATACTTGGTGAATAAGCCCATTGTATAAGGGCACATATTTTGGTGGGTACTATTTTTCCAAGAATTCAAGTTCACAAAGTGGTTGTCAAACAAGGAAAAATTAATTCGGACATGATCATTTGTTTAGACTCGATTCAGGGAGGATGTGTAAAGCATTGAGGATACCAATCCAGATGCAAAACTATTTAGGTTGCGGTGCATGCCCTCAGACTTAGAAGACATTGCAGTATTTCTCAAGATAGGTGTAGTACCAGAAGGGATGAAGGAATTGGATAAAAAGTGGTTAGTTATACATTCCATGCCCTACATGTTGATTATTTGGGATCTATACAAACTAGGACGTCATGAAATTTTACATCGGTGTGTGCTAGAACATGAGTGCCTAGCCATAATAGAAGAAGCACATAGAGGTAGTGTAGGTGGACACTATGTAGGGGATGCCATTACACACAAGGTATTAATGGTTGGATTATGGTGGGAGACCCTATGTCAAGACTACAAGGAATATTATAAGGCGTGTGACCATTGTCAGCACATTGGGAAAAAGGGCAATGAGATTAAATTTATTTGCACCCAATTCCCAATCCCGATCCATTTGAAAAATGGGCTATAGACTTTGTAGGCCCCGTAGCATCATTCGCACATATGACTAGGTCACTATATATAATAACTTGCATGATTCCACCTAGTAAGGATTGTATAACAGCAAGGTTCCTATGGGAAAACATTATTAGAAGGTATGGATGCCCTTTGAGTTTGATAGTGACAGGGGTACACATTTTTTGAATGAGATAGTAAGGATTCTATTAGAAGATTTCATGGTGGCCCATCATAAGACTACACCTTACCATCCACAAGAAAATGGAACCGTGAATGTTTTTAACAAAATACTTAGTCACACATTGACTAAGATATATGATGTTGGAAGACAAGATTGGGATGAAAAATTATCATCCATTGTTTTGGCATATAGGAAAACCTACAAGAGGTTGAATAAGGCCACACCATTCCAATTGGTGTTTTCTTGTAGAGGCTGTCCTACCAATTGAATTCATGTTACCTTCTCTGCATATAATGTGCGTAAGAGGATTAGATGATGAACAAGCGTTGGAGGAAAGAATTGACAAATTAATGCATTTGGATGAGAGATGATCATTAGCCTAGGTGGATCTAGACAAATGAAAAAGAAAAACAAAAGGCATGGCATGATCGTCACATTAAGAACAAGAAGTTTCAGGTTGGGAAGATGGTCTTACTATATGATTCAAAGTTTCGTGCCATCTTGGGAAGTTAAAAGTCCATTAGTTGGGCCCCTACATCATCTCGTACATCCTTGATTTAGGTACGTTCTAGTTATAAGCACTGGATGGGACAAGATTTCCAAGACACTTTAATAGAATTAGTCGAAGCCCTACTATAAATAAGTCTTCTTGGTGTTTTTAAATAAGGTAGTATTGCCAGTTAGTTTAGGATTTCCCTTAATGCATTTTATTTTCTTGTGTTTCCCTTTCTCATTGTTTTTTTTTTGTGTTGTGCCTTGGGCACCGATAACCTCATTACTTTTTCAAAGGTTGTGAATGCGCAGAGGACCGCACATCATTTTAGTGTGGGGTAGAATAATGTGGAGGAAAGTGCAAAGTGTGAAGAACCAGGAAGGATTACGTTGGAAAGCCTAGTTGAATAGCCCTGGGATAGGAAGTGCATGGAAGGAAAGGTGAAAAAGGATGGTTAGTATCAGGGTAAGGCTACATTATGGATCCACATACAAAAGAGGAAGAAGTGTAAAAGCAACACGAGGTAGGCGAGAGAAAAAATCATGATAGAAGTACCTTCAAGTGCTAGTGACGCATGCACAAGAGTCTCCTGTCAAGATGGATTGGTTACACGCTAGAAGGTTGGGGGATTGTCCATGCAAGGTTGGGCACGTGAGTTAAAGTGCTAAAATTAGGGTTTTTGAAAAATCCACATTAAGTGTTGAAGTACGGTGGTAGGTAAGGTAGCATTTAATGTTGAAAAGTGGGAAAAACTATAAATAGAAGGTTGAACACTTCATTATTTACATTGCAAATATGAAGAAAGAAGAGCTTTTGCGAACTAGGGTTTCCAGATTTGATGCATGAGTAATTGATTTGGATCTACAAACTAGGAGGGAAATAGTTCACGGGCATAGAGAGAGTTATGGAAAAGCATCATCTTGTGAAGGGGATATTCTAGCATGAGGGTTTGACAGCTAGGGCATGGGTTGAAAAGGATTTTCTTCACAAGTTTGAGATCTAAGCTTGGAAAGGGTAGAGAAGCAGAGCAAGAGAAGTTGAAGTGCAAAGATAACCTACACAATGGCACCCAAGAAACCAGCTATAACACCTAAAAAGGGAAAAGGCAAGGGCAAGGGAAAACAACAAGAAACCACCACAAGTACCAATGAAGAATGGTATGCAGAAATGCAGTACCCAGATGGGGTTTTCTTGGAAAGGAGTGGGAGTCCCATTTAAGAAACATGATTGTAAGTGATTATAACCATCACATAAACACAATTGAAAAGGAAATGGCACTGGAGTTAGTGAACCTGAAAAACAAGAGGACACCGAAGGGTTACCCATTTATAGCGACTAAGTAAAAGTTAAGTTAGAGAAGGTGGTATTATTGCAATTCTATGAGTTCCCTACTTTGGGAAGCTTGAGCACCTCTATCAGTGGATGATGACACTTGTACATGATCACTTTCAATTCATGTGGCACAAGATGCACATAACCCCTTAGCTGATTTCAAAATTCATAGGTCTTATCTGTGAAGGAGAAAGTATAGAGGGTGACCTATGCGAAAAAGAATCCATAAAATAAATCATCGCCACATCTGCATATAAGAAGGGGTCAAGGTACTTTGATATTGTGGACATCCAAGACCCGGTGATGAGAATGGCCATGTTCATGGTAACAAAACTTAATGACCAAGAGAGGTGGATGCAAGTTACAAAATCAAGGCTCAATGTTTACAGAATGATATTGGAGGGCACCATCTATAACTTGTCGGCATACATCATAGATAAGATCATCAACAAAGCAAAAACAAAAAGGTGACAAGATACTTTTCGATAATGTCCTCTTACTTATTTTGTTTTTAGAGATTAGAGTGCCAGATGGGGAAAATAATTTTGTTTGGGAGTACCCATAAGAAGACCCCTACCCACAAAGATATTCAAAAAATACACTTGCAATAGCATGAAACCGTTCACGAGGCACATCTTGAGAAATGGTATACATGCTTGAGGAATGTGTTCGGGAAGAATGGAGGATCCTAGAGCAACTGCCAAAGCTCATAGAGGGAGAATGTAAATTTGTAGTATACCAACACTTCTACATTGGTATATTTAAGTTAGTTGATGAAAGCATGAGCCCATGGTGTAAAATTCCATTTTCCTTCACCGCTCAGTACTTCTAGGTGGGGGTAAACAAATTCAAGGAATCCAAGAAGCTGAATTTTGACCTTGGAAGTATGGATTAGGACCACAGGGAGATGTGCAGGACGTTGGTCTACCCCAACAAGCATGTGTACATGGAAAAGTATGTATCACATGAAGTTTAGATGATGAAACCCTTGACTCTACCTATTATAGGGAGGTCTATGGCACGTGTATACCTTTGCATAAGGCCCAAGTTTGAGAAGGGTGCTTATCTTGAGAACAAGATAGCTATACCTGAAGACCTAACAGGTAGAAAGAAGACTGTGCCCAAGAAAAAGGAGATGAAAGAGATAAAGAAAAAGGCACCAAGTGTCTAAGATACTCAAGCGGTGGGCACCCTAGAACAAGCACTAGAACAAGTACTTACACACGTAGGAAGAGGTCCCTAGTCAGAGAGGAGGCACCACCATAAGGAAAGATTCTGTAGAGGAGAAATCACTAGAGGAGGAAGAAGAGAAAGAAGAATATCCTATACTAGAATCCCTAGTTAGGAAGAAATAGAAGGTGATGGAGGAAGCTGATTCAAAGGAAATAGAGAGCTTGGAGAAATATAAGGGTGAGAGGGATGACGATGAAGAAGATGAACCTGAAGGAGACCAAGAACCACTTATTTTCAGTGTGCATGATTTAGAAGAAGAAGGTGAAGAGGAGAAGAATGACTATCATTTTATGTGAAGGAAGGGAAGCCAAGAGGAGGAGGGCACCAGGACATGGGAGGAGGTGAAGAGGTTAGCACAAAGAGTCAGAGGACTCCAAACCTCACATAGGAGTAGATAAACTAGGTGGCAGAAAGAGAAGCAACAAAAATCATTGAAGCCTTGGTAGAACAAGAGTTGGAGTGCAGCACTAAAATAGTGATGAATGAAGATAAGGAAGGAAGTGTAGGAAAATACCATGGTAGTGCGGGGAGGCCATAGTTTACAAGAACTATTCCAAAGGGCACGCATACAGTGGAAAGGGCATGAAGATCAAAATACCAAGAATGAGCTACATTGATGATCCAAGCAAGGTGTTGTACGCATGCTTCCAAAGCACAGTCCCAACAAATCAACTCTTGGCAATGAAGTCGTTTGATGAAGAAGGTGCATACCCTCGGATGAGGAAAATTATTTCATGGGAAATTGAGTCCCACATTGATGAACCAAAGTTTGAGGTAAGAATGGGGCACTAATGAATATGCATGAGTCAAAAGGAGACAACCCCTTGGTGAGCACTCAATAAATTTTAGATGAACAAGTATGCAATGCATTGAATAAGGTCTTAGTTGAGCTGGAAGCTAGGTTATTTAGAAGGAATGACAGTGTAAAATTTCTAGAAGTAGAGCTAGAAAAGTCAAAAGAAGAGCTGGAAGAGAGGACCAAAAACTTGAATCAGGAGAAACTAATTAGTGTGTAGCTAAAGCATGAACTAAGAGAAGAAAAGGAAAGGGTGTACGAGGTAAATAATAAGGTAGAATCCATCTCAAATTCCATTATTTTGAAGCATCCACACCTAGCACTTCCCTGAGAAAAGTATGGATCTTCCCTTGAGTGCCTCAAATACTTAACACACATCCTCACCATGAAAAGGAAACCTTTGGCCTTATAATCCATGGAAGAAGTAGCAGCACACCTAAATAAGGAGGAAAAATTGAAGGTTGTAGCAATCATTGCCGAGTACAATAAGGTTCTTGCTGATATAAAAATGAATACCCATCTCTTTGAGGCTACATATGACGATTACGTAGATAGAGATAAAGTGGTGAGTATCCTAGTCACCACTCATGAGGTATAGCTCAAGGAATTCCAAGAGAAGAATAAATGAAATAGAGAAGAGTGAGAGAGGATCCTACCCGAGGTCAAGAAGAAGTCAGAAGCTATTAAAACCTTACAAGTTTCAATTAAAATCCAGATCAACGAGTTGTACCCACATATTACAAGAAGGATGGATGTGCTTGAGGATGTGGGCAAGGAATTGGAAGGAATGGTTGAAACATTAAAAACTGAAGGAAATAGACTGGGTTTTGAGGACGTAAGTGTACGTACCCAAAATTGTAAGGTCTTATCTTTGCGGAGCGGTGTAACAAGTGCCCCAATGATGATACAGGTCTCCTCGCAAGGTGTTCGGGATCCGGAAAATCCCTCGGAGTATGCGTTAACATCCCGCATGCCCCGCTTAGCCCCAGTGCCCTTTGTTTTCCCCCTTTTCTTCTTTCCTTGGCCTTTTTCTCTTCAAAGTGACAAAACTACCGCCCCTACAGACGGCGGTCTCGTGATCGCCCCGCTCAGAGTGGCGGTCCTGTGCACATTTTCCAGAACGTTCTTTGACGTGACTCATGTGAAATATCATGATTCACCATCTTTCTTTGCCGACTTGAGCATGCATTTATGTTTTTGGTCCCCTGGAATAGTGTTTTTCCTTTGTTTATTGTTTAGGAGTTCCATTTGGTTTTGGTTTTTGGGTGATTGAATTCCTATAAATGCATGGTTTGTGCATAAGCAAAAGGGTCTACCCCTCATTCAATTTCATGCTCTGATTTTCATATTTCAGTCTTTTATTCTGTTTAGAAGCCATGGTGTTAATTCCTTCCATGTTTAGATAGTATTGTTCAGCGGTTAGTAAGCCACAGACCCATCTTGTGCAGAAAGTGCTATTATCTCATCCAAATCTAGTTAGAAGCTTGCCTCTGAGTTTCTCTTTGCTGTAGATTTGCTTTCATCGTATCTTGGTGTTCTTAGTTCAATTCATTATATGCCTGGTTAGCTTTATTCAGCTATTGGTAAGCCACATATCCAACTTGTGCAAGCAGTGTCTTTATTTTATCCAATCCATTGGAACGAATCACTTAGGAAGCCATTAAAGTTGCAGGTTTTGCTCTTCGTATAGGATAGTTACAGGTTCTGGTCGCTTCATGTTGCATGGCTCGTAGTAAAATCCCGCTAGGAATCACATAAGCCAAGCTCTGTACTCTTGCGCTATCCCTCTCCTACTCGCATTTTCGGTCTGCATTCTAAGCTATCCTTGTCCCAAAATCTACTCCTATCGGTGCTAGCATTACACGCTTTTCTGGATCCACGTGAACACGAAAGAACGAGGAGATCATACTGAGGGGACGAGATCACACACACCATCGGATTCGCCACTGTTCTGTGGAATCCAGGTTTTAAATTTCAAAGTTCTAGTTAGAATCATATCAAATAGAGTAGTTAATCACTTTATTTCAATAAATTCTATTCTCGATATTGCCAGGGAAGCTGTGGGGATTGATAGTTTCTGAGAAACTATGATTCACTCCTCACTTCTGAGGTAGGATCGAGAATCTTGCAGGTAGATTAGACAAGCTATTTTATTTATTTAGAGTAATTCTACAAAATCACACAGGCAAATAACTACACTCGGTTATCTTGTCTGTTTCAAATTATTGTTTAGTTATTATTTCTAGATACGCTTAAAATAGTTTGCTTTCCTTAAAATTATTAAAAGTTTTCTTAGAAGAATAAAAGTTATACAGTTAGATTTATTTCACATAGTTAGAATTTGTTTACATGGTTAGATTTGCATTTTGTTTCGTATGAAAATCACAGACCTCAAGAGCCCAGGGAATATATATTTGAGCCAATCGTGCCTCAACCAAACCTAGTCACAGCAATAGTTGACATAGACCAAAATCTCAGGATACAAGTATTCGAACAACCACAAATTTACAACTGATTAGTTCTCAGTTAAGAGGATTAAACATAGAAGATGACCAAGCACACACATTTTGGTCGAACCAACCAAACTATAGATTGCCCTAGGCAAAGCACTCACATGACTGTAGAAGGGCTCGAAAGAGAACAAACATTCAGGTGTGATCCTTTAGTTCCACAGCCAGACGCTGGAGACACCCTCGTAGATATAGATACCAGCTTAAGAATCCAGGTTGCGAGAACACCTATAAGGTATTCTGAGAAGATTACACAACTATTGGTTCTAAATATAGAAGCTGAGAAAGCATACAATTACTGGATACTAGGGATTAGAACTTGATCTTGCGTATGACCATAACAGGACCGCAACAACCGAGAGTCTATGGTTGTGATCCACAGATCCCATAGCCCAATGAGTCCACAAGTCAATTAGATATAGACACTAACCTACGCACCTTGGTATTCAGGTCCACTCCACTTCCACCTATCATCATCAAACAACTGTCCTTACTAGATATCGCGGCTAACGAAGCTAGGGAATTCTGGATTAGGCCAGAAAATCGTCTGTAGAGTCAAATTATATTCATCATCCATTATATGACCTTATCACGAGATATACACGAAACTATCCCGGGTCATTTTCCACGTATTCCGCAACCCATAGATCGAATCACGCCAGAGCTCGATATTGATTGGAGCCTTCGAGCAGTCATCCTTGCTGATCGATCTATCACACCAGTCCAAGTTAGAAGGGCGTTCTTTGCCTTAGATTTGCAAATTCCACTAGTGCGTGTCGAAGATATTAGACTGCCTAACTAGTTTGTCTGAATCCAACGTATATTCTACCCCCACCGGCTGTCTTGGCACTACCTCGAGAGGTTAGGTACGCGGAAGAGTCACTTGTAGATTCTCACACTCTTTGTCGCTTTTCTGGCGTACAAAATTGGTGAATCCGACGTGAAACAAACGAAATTAGTGAAGCTGACGTAAAACTTCCTACTTTCTCGTTCAGAGTCATAATATCACGTTTCCTTTCACAAATCACCTTCGCTCCTTCCCATTATTGCGGGTATTCATATACCCCGAATATGTCGAGGATTTGATGCATATGGCAGACCCCTCTTGGGTCTTGAGGCATACTACGCCCAACTGAATAGGCAATCATCACCCTCGCTCTCAGTATGGGGCGACAACTATTCAACTAATCAGTTGTCAACACAAACCCCAAGAATCAGATATAATTCATCTTTTCAAACTGAGGAGTTAGATCAACCCCCTCGAACGCAACAAACAGAGCCTTCAGGTTCAAACAATATGACGTTTACCGGAGAATCTGGTTCGTCTCCTCGGATGCTACTTAGATCACAAATCAGTAGACAGTCAGACCCATACCTGGTCTTAGATGATGGACAGTCAACACGTTATCCTAGGAGTGAACAACATTCTCGGGGTATGTACCCACCTATAGGAGGTTTACAAATACAACCCGAGATCTCTTTTCAAGAAAATACCTCTATGCCACTGCATATAGGAAATACTCTCAGAGAAACTTGGCAAGATAGCAATCAGTTCATGACAGGCTATCACATGCCTATACAACACCAGGGTATACAACAAACGCCACTCAGGCAAAGCACCGTGACTTCACCAAATGAAGTCATTTCAACGTTAGTAGAAAGAGTGAGAGGGTTAGAACTTGCTCAAGCAAGTCAAAATTCTCCGTTCATGCAAACAGGAAGTTCCAATCCTCCATACCACTCTGGCCAAGTAGATCTCCTCACAGGAGTAGGCACATTAGGCATGCCTCCTCACTATCCACAACAAACGCCAACAAGGCCCACCATCTCTAACACTATTCCTCCTCGGTCTAGTGTCAAACAATCCATTCCTTGACAATACCCCATCGTACTTAAACATGTACTCTAAATCACCACAAGGAGATATGTTCTCCTCTCCTGGCATGTTTCTCAAATGCAGGGACTTCCTTATGCCCCTGCTAATGCATACTCTGCACCATATCAACAACCTATCCCACCGTTACTCCCTCAGCAACCACCATCAATGGTCGAAAGCTATGCGATAGGGACTTATTCAGAATATCTAAAGGAACCCTTAGATTTCACCATACGAAGCGTCATGCTTCCAAGACCTCTTCCTGATTTACCCAAGTTCAAGGGTGAGGGAGATCCGAATGCACATATCAAAGCTTACGCTACAGCCATACGAGAATTACTCCCTTGGGATGGGGTTGTTGCTAAAATATTCCCTAAAACCTTGGAAGGTATTGCTCTCGACTGGTATTACAGAATACCTAAGGCTTCCATACATTCATTTAAACAACTCGTGTCAGAGTTCATCAAAGCCTTCGACATGAACAAACTATTGAGAACAGGAATCAGGGAATTCTTGCATATCAAACAAGAACACAACGAATCTGTCGCCCATTTCATCCAGAGGTGGCGTACAGTTCTTTATTCATCAGCAAGTGCTCCAAACATGGATCAGATGGAACTATGTGATTTATTCCTTCATTCTCTCAGTAGAGAAGTGAAGGAAGAAGTCCAGAAGTTCCCACTAAGGACTTATGATGAAGTACTTGAGAGCACTCTGCGAATAGATCAAGCAATGATAGATAGTGGTCGTAAGACATATGGAACAAACGGGAGGTTAATCACCTCCACTCAAAACACTACAACTATCACAAATGTCAATCAAGGACCCAAAATCCTTAACAAAAATCGTGGGGTAACAACGGATGGGGTAACTGACCAACCCAAGAGGGTAAATGTTGTTAATACTCCGTCACAAACAAACAGCCAACGAAACCACAACTTTACCCCAACGGTCAATACAGTGGATTTTAACCATCCACAACAACAACAACAACAACAACGGTGAAATCCCATACAAGGGCCAAGCCAAGACTCATTTGGTTATCAAAACCAAAGTCAAAACCAAAAACAACAATTCCCAAACTTTAATCCTAATAGACAACAGTTTGATCAGAACTTTAGGCCACAATACACACCAAACCAACAAAACGGGAATTACAATCCCAATTCTTATTGTGGTTTCCATAAATTTCGGGGTCATGACACTAGAACGTGTCGTGACTACAATAAATTTATGCAACGCTTGCCAGAAGAACAAAGACAGTTCTTCACAGACTTGTTTTTGGCAGATCCCGTCTCATCATCACCAAATACGCTCGCAGGGGCAGTTTCCCCTCAGAATGCTCCCCTTAAGATCTTTAACGATCCGCTCCCAAATCATGATGGCAATAGGCTGAATCCAACCGGAGCAAACAAAAGTGCAATGACGGAAACAATGATCATGAAGCCTCAACTTCATTAAATCCATCAGTTGCGCCACAGTTAGGAGCTCAACCGAGACCCAAGATAGTCAGTTTGGTAGAATTAGACGCTGAACTACCTATCGAAGCTATAACAAGAACACGAGAGTATTTCTCTCAACCGAGCCCAAGTCATCTGCCAGAGACAGATAAGAGTCAGCAAATAGTTGAAAAACCCATCGGTGCTTATGATTTAATTAGTGACCTAACAAAGACCTTCTCACACATTTCATTTTTGGACTTACTAAAGAACTCTCCCCCTCACAGAGCTGCTCTTTTAGAAGCATTAGGTCTAGGCCATCTAATTAACATCACTCCACCTCCCGAAACACAAGTAAATCACGTAGATTTTGATATCCACCCTCCGGGGCAGCCGGACAAGGATGTCGAATTCATCTTCGAAATAAGTAAAATGCCCACAGATGCTGAGATCGCACGCCGAGGTGACCCAGCCTTACACTTGCAAGTGTGGGTTTATAATAACTATGTAAAACGGGAAATGGTTGACGATGGGCCGCAGTTAACATAGTCCCTTTCTCTTTCCTCAAAAACTTGGATATGGAGAAACAAAACTGTTCCACTACACGAAATACCTTGAGAGGCTATGATAGCCTTAAAGCCACTTCGATAGGAACTATAATACTGCCGGTCACCTTAGGGCCCAAAACCATCTTGACTGAGTTTTATATTATAGATCGGGAAACTAACTATAATATGATCCTCGGCCGACCTTGGATACATCGAATGAAGGCAATCCCTTCTACTTTATTTCAAGAAGAAAAATTCTTGCATCTAGGAAAGGTTTTTGTAGCCAAAGGCGATCCAAAACCTTTCGATTTGCACCTAGCTGATTTAAAGAAAAGACCCGGGTGCACTTAATTTGAACTTCCAACCAACCAACTTAATAAACCCTCTGACCCAAAGCCAGAGGAAAATTTGGTACCTACGACAGATCTTGAAACTACCAGCATATCCAAAACAATTCCAACCCCTAAAGGTAAAACTAAAGAAACAGTATCATTAGGGACTACTGCAAAAATCGTTGAGTTGATAGAACAAGATTCACCAATGTTCTTACCATTCGATTCAGTAGGCATGGGATTTTCCCTAGGTGTTGGTTCCTTGCCAGCAGAGGATCTCTGTATGGTAGAAGTAGAGTGTGCAAACGCAGCAGATGCCCCAACATCTATACTCCCGGCTAAGTATTGGACTCTCCATTTCGATGGAGCTAAATGTCGTTATGGAGCGGGGGCAGGTATAATTCTTACTTCGCCCGAGGAGAAAGTCCTCCCATTCACTTTTAAATTAAACTTTGAATGTACAAACAACGGCGCTGAGTACGAAGCCCTCCTCCTTGGCCTTACCTTAGCCAAAAGAATTGGTGTTGATAACATCAGAGTCCTGGGAGACTCGCAATTAGTGACAAACCAAGTTTCTGAGGTATATGAAACTAAAGCTGAACATTTGCAACTCTACAAAAATGCTGTATTAGATTTAAGCAAGGCGTTTAACTTTATATCCATTAAAGCAATTCCCCGAGAGAAAAATCTTCTCACCGATTCAATAGCAACCTCAGCATCACGTTTTACTCCAAGCAATGAGCTAAAAGATACTCACTTCATAGTATCCATTCGTGACAAACCATTGATAAAAACAATGACAAATCCTCTTTCAAGCAGAAGTGAATCTACCGTCCTAGACCATGTTGGAAATGATGCGGCTACTTTGGATTACTTAAATGCCTATGCAGCACTACATCTCTCCTATCACATGCTAGATTTATCCCTGATTCCGCATTCGTCTTCCTACTTCGGAAATCCCGTAACGGATCTTCCCTCACAAACGGAACCTAGCATATACGCAATAGAAAATGGGGATGATCTAGATTTACCTCCAGCACCACCTGAGTTCGAAGAGGGTAACGCCTCTTTGATCGAAGAAACAATCGATGTCAACATCGGGACAGAAGATGAACCAAGAATATTGAAACTAGGTTCTTCATTAACCCCAGAAGAAGTGGAAATACATACTCAGATTCTCAAAGAACATCAGAAGGCATTTGCATTTAATTACAAGGAGATGACAGAGTCGCACCCCACATTGCGGTGCACAACCTTGTCACTAAATCAGACGCAAAGCCAATTAAACAAAAATCAAGACCCATGAAGCCCAAAGTAGCTCTCATGGTAAAAGAGGAGGTAATAAAACTCCTTCAGGTAGGATTCATCAAGCCAGTTGACTACTCCCAATGGGTATCCAACATCATTCCCGTTCTCAAGAAGAATGGAAAGATATGCATCTGCATAGATTTTCGAGATATCAACAAAGCGTGTCCTAAGGACGATTTCCCATTACCATCCATAGACGTTATCGTTGATGCAACGACTGGTTTTGAACTCTTGTCTCTCATGGATGGATTCTCGGGATATAATCAAATCAGAATATCTGAGCAAGATCAAGCTAAAACCATTTTTATAACTCCTTGGGAACCTATTTTACGTTGTTATGCCATTCGGTCTTAAGAACGCCAATTGCTACATGCATCAGCGGGCCATGACATACATATTTCATGATCTAATTCATAAAATCGTGGAATCTTACGTAGATGACTTAGTGGCTAAAGCCAAGAAGCGCTGTGACCATCCCGAAGTACTCCGCGTCATTCTTTCACGTCTAATAGAATACGGAGTCATGCTAAATCTAGAGAAATGCATCTTTAGTGTAACAGGAGGAAAGCTCCTAGGTTACATCATATCGTCACAAGGGATTGATGTTGATCCAACCAAAATTCAGGCTGTCCTCGAAATGGTCCCACCTTCGAGTGAATCTGGAATTAGATCATTTCTTGGAAAACTGGGTGCAATTCGGAGATTCATCCCGGACCTAAGCTTCGCCGTTCATCCAATCAACAATTTACTCAAGAAGGACTATAGCATTGATTGGACTGAATATTGCAATGAAGCTTTTGATGCAGTTAAGCATTTTCTGTTATCACCACCTACGCTAATGCCACCTAAGCTGGATCACTCGTTAATCCTATATTCACGAGCTACCAATGTCTCGCTGGCCTATATGTTGGCCCAAGAAGACGATAACAAGATAGAACGTGTGATTTATTTCATTAGCCGAACACTGCTCGACTATGAAACATGCTATACACAGGCAGAACGAGAATTCCTTGCCATAGTCTTTGCTACTAAACGCCTAAGACATTACATGCTAAATCAAGAAACGAAGGTCATGATAAAAACAGACCATTTACGGACTTTTCTCACACAAGGTTCTTTGTCTAAAAAGGCTAGACGTTTTATAACCTTAATGGGAGAGTTCGAATTAACATTTGTAAATCAGAAGTCGGTTAAAGGACAAATCATCGCAGATTGGTTAGCTGACAACCCATTAGACGGAGGCGATTTAGTAGATTTAGACTTTCCAGATGAATGCGTATACTACATCGAAACTCGACCTGCTATTTCTGAGTGCCCTTGGTACACTGATATCATTAATTATATCATGGACCATACATACCCGGAGGCTAGTTACACCGCAACAAAGAAGGTGGTTACACATAATCGTAGCTAAATACATCATTATAGAGCAGGTGCTCTATCGAAAAGCATTCGATGGAATGCTCCTAAGGTGTGTCGACACAGAAGAGTCCAAGAGGATTCTCCATGAATCCCATAGCGGTATATGTGGAGGCCACTTCGGTGGCCATGCCACCGCTCGAAAAATACATCGAATGGGCTATTTCTGGCCCACTCTAGAACATGACGCGATAGAGTTTGCACGCAGGTGTCATAAGTGCCAAGAATTCTCCCACGAGATCCACATGCCAGCACAAGCTCTACAACCAATCACAACTCCATGGCCCTTTTCTACATGGGGTCTAGACTTAATAGGGAAATTCTCTCCCTCATCCACAGATGGCCATAATTTTATAATCACGGCCACTGAATATTTTACCAAATGGGTGGAGGCCATGCCTCTTACTACTGTACCTAGTTCTGTGATTGCTAATTTTATTTTGAGCCAAATCATTTGTAGGTACGGTATCCCACAAATCATTATCTCTGATAATGGAACTTCTTTTAAAACTGAAGAAGTTCGCAACATATGCAGTAATTTTAAAATAAGCCATCATACAGCTTCCTTGTATTATCCCCAAGCAAACTGGACAGTGAAGCAATAAACAAAACACCGAAAGCCATTCTCCTTAAAATGGTGAAAGAAAACAAACGAGATTGGCACTTAAAGTTATATCCAGCCTTGTGGGCCCACCGAACTTCAATAAGAACACCAACGGGAGCAACTCCTTTCTCGTTGGTATTTGGGGCAAAAGCAGTTCTCCCACTTGAGGTCGAAATACCCAGTCTCCACATTTCACTACAAGGGATTCGGATGAAGACGCTTACAGAGAAACACGTCTTTCCCAATTAGAAAGCCTAGATGAAATTAGGTTAGATGTTGAGCGGTGGCATAGAGTTTATGCTAACCGAATGTGCCGGCAAAGATAACAAGAAGGTTTATGAACGCGATATATATGAAGGTGATCTAGTTTTAAGACTAGACAGTCGGATCGACAAGAAGACCGACGAAGGAAGGAAATTTCGCCCAAATGGTTGGGCCCATACCGAGTCATGAAGGACTACGGAAATGGTGCTTACCTCTTATGTACATTAGAAGGTGAGGAATTTGGTGAAAAATCAATTCCCCGCACCTCAAATGTTTTACGCATAGGCAGCTAACGCTACCTATATAACTATCTACATTACATCTTCATATAGATCTAGATCATTTTGTCCACTTGTTTCTTACATAAATTGTGATAAAGGAATCTATTCTCAAAGAAATTCATTACAAACTCGTGATGTTTCTGGCATAGAACTTTCTAATCATATCTCTCCATTTTCACGATATCATCAATCATCTTGGAATCTTTTATCAAATAAAATCAGACATGACGAAGTCTTAATGGTAACCATACCAAGATCTGCAAGTTTGTTCTCGCTTTGATTTCTTCTTAGGATAGGTGTCTTGCCTATGGTCTGTTCTAGAAGCTTCATGGTGTCACATCTATCCCATATACACATCTCTTTGGAAATAAGCATATACTGACATTTTACTCAAAAAGACAAGTCAAAAAGTGATTAAACAGAAAATTTTATTTTTACACATTTCCTTGCCCCACCAACCTTCGGTGATGAGCTTGCGTCTCTTACTAGTGACGTAGGGTTGGGAAAGGATGGAAATGCCCTCGCATATGCCTTGCCCATGGTGATAAATCCACGCTTCTTACTAGTAGCATGGGGCAAAGTGTAGGGGGTCCTCTTGACAAAGCAAACGTTAAAAGGTCATAAACAAACTATTCAAACTTTGAGTCAAAAACGAATGAATCAGATATTCAAAATTCCAAAAAGAGTTAAAAATCCTAAAAACCCAGATTTTGTCTACTATGTGGCCATCTACGGGTCTAAGTCTAGATAAACCGCAAAGCAAGTTGCATCCAAAACTATGAAGTCATTCAGGTAGAATAAGCTTGTAGTTTTCAATTTGGTTCCACCAAAGCTTTGTCTGTCTTTCATCACTATCATTTCACCATATTTCATAACTTGCACCCTTCTTGGCTCTTGGTGATGAGCCCTCGCATCTTACTAGTTGCGTGGAGTTAGGAGTGGGGCAAGTTGATCTGTTCATCATACTAGTTATTTTCATCACTTTGCCAAAACAAACATGAGGTATCCAAATTGCTCACAGAAGCTAAAAATCAAGATCACAATATATCTACAATATCATGTATCAGCATCATGAAACACAAAAAGAAAGCAAACATTTGCATCATTTGTTTTCCATTGCATACATTCTAGAAAGCATATAAAACATACATCGTAGTATACACGAGGAAGCTGGAAACAGAAAGGGAAAACATGAGTGACAAGTTTTGATCCAAAAACGAATGCATATATATAAATAATCAATGTTTATATACAATGCCATCATGCTCTAGGCATGGTCAAAATGCTCAAAGAGCCCGTAATATACAAAAGAATCTATAGTACAAAATACATAGGAGCCAAGTGGTCTCTCAACCCCTACGCGACCCCTCCGAGGGTGCATGCCCTCGCCTAGGGCTCCGGCTACGCTGGCGCTCTGAATGAACGGAGGGCTCTGGGTCCCGAGGAGTAGCCACGGTCTCACCATGAGAATGGCTCCTCATAAGACGCTCACTGTCCTATAGCCTCGCCAACTCCGTACGAAGAGTCGACACCATCCTGGCCACGTGCCAAACGGGAGCGAAGACGTCGGTATGCCCTGCCAGCTTCTGAGGGCTCCCGGCATCTACAGATAGCTCCGCATGGTCTTATCCATGGGGATCATCAGGGAATTAGTGCATACCCTGCGGATCAGATCCTCGCCACTCGTCAACAGTCTCTGCAAACAAAGGAGAAAAACGAATTAGAAACCAAGCAAGAGGATGAAATATACAAGGTACAAACACAAGGAGAGATAACAAATCCTAAATTAAACAAACATTGAAAGGAAGAGAGGATAACTTACTCGGATCACCAGGCCTCCAAGATGGATTGCTAGGGCCAACACTCGTTGCGGATGTCGCCGACCGAGGGGCTGCTCGTAGTGAGGCAACATGTTGCCCCACAACCGACTCGTCCTCTCCACCATGGCCCTGAGAGAGTGGCTCCTCTAAGACTAGAGTGTCTCTCTCTGCGCTCTGCTCGGCCCTCTCCACCTGCAAAATATCCTGAGTGTCATACCACTCAAGATCGCTATCATCAGTCTGCTCCTCCGACCCTCCCTCTGTAAGCTCCTTAGAATCGGAGTCAATGTCTATAGGGTCATCGCTGCTATGAGCAGGACCCGTGGAAATCTGAAGCAAAGGTGCCCGAGGCGCACCGGCTCTCCCTCTAGCCCGAACTACCCTCCTGGCTGCAATAGGAGTGCCAGGAGTAATCGTTGTCCAACCACGGCCTCTAGGCCCCCCTCTGGCCTCGCGAACTGATCTATAAACTAGTGCCACTGGGGGAAGCATACCCACATATGGAAGGCCGAACTGCTGAGGAACTCTACCGAAAGGATGTACCTCCACCCGCCCCACACGGTTGATGAGCTGCCCTGTGGTGGAGCAAGAGATCAATGTAAGAGTCTCCTCTCCCCATATACCGGCCATAAGCTGGTACGGTGTCGCCTCCATATCTGTTGTAGTGAGGGAGGAAATTAGCTGGTGAGGTGCTCTAAGCACCGACATGTCTGACCATCTGGTCGCCCACAGCCCTAGGATCTGCCACCTCCACGCCTCTGCCATAAGGGATAAAATGCTCATACACCCAACTCATGACTAGAGTAGGGTGGCTCAAAGACTGTCCCTGTAGACGGACCACCCTATATAAATCATGGTAGGTGGTCCCTAGAATATCTGCGCCCCAGGTGTATATCCGGCCATGCCCCTCTATCTGTGCAATGATGGGGGCCTAGCAGTATAGTAAAGTATCCCCTCCCTTGTCCCCGATCAGCCTCGAGGCAAGGATCCCCATGATATCTTGTCGAAATACGGGGATGGGCAAAGAAGGAATGGATCGAACTCTCACTCCCTTCTTCGACCCCGTGGAGATGGCTGCATCCCCCATGTAGCCTGCCCACTGTGCAATCTGTGCTTGGGACCCTGCCGTCTCCAGTATGAGTCTCCTCCCAATGATTGGGACCCCCAGGATATGGTAGACATCCTCCAAAGTAATGGTCCACTCACCACGGACCCCTGGCAATCGGAAAGTGTTCCGATCTACATCCCAATATGAGAACAAGTCACAAAGGATGTGACTAGATGGTGTGACATGGGGCACGCGCGATATACGTAGTATGCCGGCCCTCTGTAGTGTGTCCTCCTCATCCTGAGAAAGGGCATCCAATACCCCGGAGAGCCAATCACACACTCTCTCTCGGCTCCATCTGATATACTCCGCTCTCGCCTGCATACACCCAAAAACACACAAAACAGAGCAAGTTAGTATCTAAATAATACCAAGAAGGTCATAAAAACATATAGAAGTGCAAGAAAATACAAGTGCAATCTCAAAAATCAAGTTCTTTTGCATTCTGGTTAGAACCGCCGCCCGAGGAGGCGGTTTTTGCTGCCAGAACCGCCGCCTTAAGGGTGGCGGTCGTGGTCCGAAAACCCGTGCGGGTCTCTAGTCCCAAAAAGCCCGAAACAAGGAAAAATAGACCATTTAAACTAAAAATGGAGCCTACCCAGTAGGCGCCCCCCCTAGGTGGACCTTTTGAACCTAACATTTTCAAAAATAACCCCCCCATTATGACGAATTTAACATTTCAAATTTAAAGGGGGAAAAACACAAAATTGAAGAAAACCAACCTGTGATCGCTGAGGTCGGTGTTCCGCACGTGGAGGCATGATCACGATCTCGCTGCGAACGTTTCGACTCTACTCACGTGAGAAACCATCACCGTGGGTCCCAGAGCTCAAAATCAATCAAATCAACTCACGCAAATGAATAGGAAAATGGGCCCACTTTCATATATATATATCGCTCGTTTCATTTTAAAATGATTTTTTCACAGGTTTGGAGCGCTGATGGAGGTAAGTTTCTATCCCCGCATGAATGGTACATTCTCATTCCCTATTATTTTAGCATTTATTTTCCAAGTTATTGCATCTATTTGCACTTGAGTTCTCTTTTCGTTTTGCAGGTAGCGGGAATTTCGGATGGCATCACCTCAACACACGGACGAGTAAGGTATAGCTTCTAACTCCCCATTTTGGGACTACCATACTCGGACCCACCGTTTTATGCCTCTTCATGGCTAAAACGCTTCTCCGAGGGGGCAATATGTATGTACCCAAAATTGTAAGGTACTGTACTGCGGAACGGTGTAACAAGTGCCCCAATGATGATACAGGTCTCCTCGCAAGGTGTTCGGGATCCGGAAAATCCCTCGGAGTATGCGTTAACATCCCGCATGCCCCACTTAGCCCCGCACCCTTTGTTTTCCCCCTTTTTCTTCTTTCCTTGGCCTTTTGATCTTCAGTGATGAAACCGCCGCCCTACAGGGTGGCGGTCTCGTGACCGCCGCCCTGATCAGGGTGGCGGTCCTGTAACCGCCGCCCTGCTCAGAGCGGCGGTCCTATGCACATTTTCCAGAACGTTCTTTGATGTGACTCATGTGAAATATCACGATTCACCAGCTTTCTTTGCCGACTTGAGCATGCATTTATGTTTTTGGTCCCCTGGAATAGTGTTTTTCCTTTGTTTATTGTTTAGGAGTTCCATTTGGTTTTGGTTTTTGGGTGATTGAATTCCTATAAATGCATGGTTTGTGCATAAGCAAAAGGGTCTGCCCCTCATTCAATTTCATGCTCTGATTCTCATATTTCAGTCTTTTATTCTGTTTAGAAGCCATAGTGTTAATTCCTTGCATGTTTAGATAGTATTGTTTAGCTGTTAGTAAGCCACAGACCCATCTTGTGCAGGCAGTGCTGTTATCTCATCCAAATCTAGTTAGAAGCTTGCCTCTGAGTTTCTCTTTGCTGTAGATTTACTTTCATCGTATCTTGGTGTTCTTAATTCAATTCATTATATGCCTGGTTAGCTTTATTCAGCTGTTGGTAAGCCACATATCCAACTTGTGCAAACAGTGTCTTTATTTTTATCCAATCCATTGGAACGAATCACTTCGGAAGCCATTAAAGTTGCATGTTTTTCTCTTTGTATAGGATAGTTATAGGTTCTGGTCACTTCATGTTGCATGGCTCGCAGTAAAATCCCGCTAGGAATCACATAAGCCAAGCTCTGTACTCTTGCGCTATCCCTCTCCTACTCGCATTTTTGGTCTGCATTCTAAGTTGTCCTTGTCCCAAAATCTACTCCTATCGGTGCTAGCATTACACACTTTTCTGGATCCACGTGAACACGAAAGAACGAGGAGATCATACTGAGGGGACGAGATCACACACACCATCAGATTCGCCACTGTTCTGCAGAATCCAGGTTTTAAATTTCAAAGTTCTAGTTAGAATCATATCAAATAGAGTAGTTAATCACTTTATTTCAATAAATTCTATTCTCGATATTGCCAGGGAAGCTGTGGGGATTGATAGTTTCTGAGAAACTATGATTCACTCCTCACTTCTGAGGTAGGATCGAGAATCTTGCAGTAGATTAGACAAGTTGTTTTATTTATTTAGAGTAATTCTACAAAATCGCACAGGCAAATAACTACACTCGGTTATCTTGTCTGTTTCAAATTATTGTTTAGTTATTATTTCTAGATACGATTAAAATAGTTTTCTTTCCTTAAAATTATTAAAAAATTTCTTAGAAGAATAAAAGTTATACAGTTAGATTTATTTCACATAGTTAGAATTTGTTTCGTTACAGTTAGATTTGCATTTTGTTTTGTATGACAATCACGGGACCTCAAGAGCCCAGGGAATATATATTTGAGCCAATCGTGCCTCAACCAAACCTAGTCACAGCAATAGTTGACATAGACCAAAATCTCGGGATACTAGTATTCCAAACAACCACGGATTTACAAAGATCAGTTCTCAATTAAGAGGATTAAACATAGAAGACGACCAAGCACACACATTTTGGTCGAACCAACCAAACTATAGATTGCCCTAGGCAAAGCACTCACATGTTGTAGAAGGGCTTGAAAGAGAACAAACATTCGGGTGCGATCCTTTAGTTCCACAGCCAGATGGATCTCTGGAGACACCCTCATAGATATAGATACCAGCTTAAGAATCCAGGTTGCAAGAATGCCTATAAGGTATTCTGAGAAGATTACACAACTATTGGTTCTAAATATAGAAGCTGAGAAAGCATACAATTACTGGATACTAGGGATTAGAACTTGATCTCACGTATGACCATAACAGGACCGCAACAACCGAGAGTCTATGGTTGTGATCCACAGATCCCACAGCCCAACGAGTCCACAAGTCAATTAGATATAGACACTAACCTATGCACCTTGGTATTCAGGTCCACTCCACTTCCACCTATCATCATCGAACAACTATCCTTACTAGATATCGTGGCTAACAAAGCTAGGAATTCTCGGACTAGGCGTAAAATTATCCGTAGAGTCAAATTATATTCATCATCCATTATATGACCTTATCAGAGATATACACGAAACTATCTTGGGTCATTTTCCATGTATTCCGCAACCCATAGATTGAATCACGCGAGCTCGATATTTATTGGAGCCTTCGAGAAGTCATCCTTGCTGATCGATCTATCACACCGATCCAAGTTAGAAGGGCCTTCTTTGCCTTAGATTCATAAATTCCACTAGTGCATGTCGAAGATATTAGACTACCTAACTAGTTTTTCTCGAATCCAACGTATATTCTACCCCCACCGTCTGTCTCGCCCAAAGACGACCTCGAGAGGTCGTGGTACGTGGAAGAGTCACTTGTAGATTCTCACGCTTACTGTTGCTTTTCCGGCGTACACTAAGCACCTAGTCGCTGACCTCTGCTAGAGGGTACAAAATGAAGTCGATACTGGAACAATTTAGAGGTCGACTTAAAAAATATTTTCCTATCTTGTTGCAGTAATGAAAACACTTCCCCATTCTTTCATTTTTCCCAATTCTTCATTCCCTTATTCTTTTTCCAAGATGTTGAGTCTGTTGTAATTCTTTCTTTGAAGAAGTGTTCTGAGGGAAGAGAACAGGTAGAGTGTGGGGTCATGTTGTCTCCTAAAATATTGAATAAGTAAAAAAAGGCACATGGGATCCCAAGGCCTAAGTTAAATGGTGGGCACATAAGAAGAAAGCGCGCAAGGTAGGGTGTTAGGAGGGTTTTAGAAGGACCATGTTACTTGTTGGCGTAACAAGGTCTTGGGACTTAGCCTTACTTGGTGTATTGGCAACACAAGAAAAGCATGACCCGCCTACACATGATGAATGGATAAGGTGCCAACTGGTGATAGGTTGGCCTAGGAAGGAATATGCCCTATGATGGAAGCTTCTAGAAGACCATCATGGCAAGGAGTGGAGAGATTAGGCTTGGAGGAGCATGCTCCCATGGAGGACCACATCTGGACACTTGGCAATGGATTTGAAGCCTTAGAAAGAAGAGTTTGCAGTTCAAGGGGCCTATAAGTATAAGTGCCTACAGAAGAATAGAGGGGGAGATCAATAGAGAGTGGAGCTCTACAGAAACACTTTAAGGATTTGTATTGGTATGGGTAGGTAAAATATAGGAGAAGGATGCATCAAGGGGCTTGGGATTGTAAATTTTCTTTTTGAGAGCTAAGGAATGTAGATCCAATTATGATGTATGCCTTCGATCTGCCATATTATAATGTTTTGTAATGAATCTAATAGATGTAATGAGGGTACCAACTTGTTTTAATATGATCACTAATGATTCCGATCCATCCTCATATCTTCATAGTTTTGTTTCATGTGTGTTTATGAAATGAGTATGAATCCTTATGTATTTTCCTTTCTATTTTGATTTCAGTCCTATTCTGTTAAAGTATCCTTCGATTGGAATGACTGCATTGGTCTAGAATCCATTCTAAGCTCTATGATGATTTCATGTCTCATTTCTACTCACTCTCTTTAAATTCCTATCATAGATGATGTTTCCCACTAAACTCACATAAAGGAGAGACTTGGTGAATTCGCGTGCCTTGGGTGAGTGCCTAACATCCACTAGGTGATAGGTCGACGCGCATGGGATTCCCTTGTTCTTTTTGGGTGTAAAAATGACTACAAGCATGTTTGTGCCTTAGGAAAACTATTGGAGAAGTACTAGTATAACTTGGTGAGGGATTGTTGATCACCCCTTTTGTTTTTCTAGTAGGAAGTTGACACCAGTGAGAACAAAATTACACAACTACTGAGCATGAGGCACTATCAATGATCTATGTGTTACATAAGTTCAGGCAATATCTACTGGTGACACCATTCATATTCTACATGGACCACATGACACTAAAGAACTTGATGAACAAGCCAGTTCTACAAGGGTGCATATGTCGTTGGGTCCTATTATTTCAAGAATTTGATTTTTCAGTTATGGTAAAACTAGGAAAGAGTAATTTGGGAACGATCATTTATGAATAATTAACTTAGGGGAGGACACATGGATAATTGAGGATACCATATTAGATACGAAACTATTTAGGTTACAGCGCACCCATTATGACTTAGACAATATTATAGTGTTTCTTAACATGGGTGTGGCACTGAAAGGAATGAAGGATTTTTAGAGAAATAAATTAGCTATATGCGCCATGCCTTACATGTTAATTAGTGGATATTTGTATAAATTAGGTCATGATGAGGTTTTGTGCCAATTCTTATTAGAACATGAGCGTGTTACAATCATGGAGGAAGTGTATGGTGGGATTGCAAAAGGACAATATGCGGGAAATGGAACTCCATGGAAGATTATACTCATAGGGATTTGGTAGTAGATTATCTATCAGATTGTATTGAGTTTTACAAGTCCCGTGACCATTTCAATGCCTTAGAAATCTAGAAGGAAGGATGAAATTCCTCATGCGGCCAATAGTCAATGCTTGAACCATTTAAAAAGTGGGCAATTGAATTTTTAGGACTGATTTCACCCTCGTGTGAAGGACTAGCTCACGTTACATCATCACTTGCACTGATTACTTGATAAGATAGGTAGAGGTGGCACCTACAAAGGATTACATAGTAACGACATCAATGAAATTCTTATGGGAAAACATAATCAAAAAGTTTGGATGTCCGTTGAGTTTAACAAGTTATAGGGGTTCACATTTTATGAATGAAATAGTTAGGATTTTGTTGATAGAGTTTATGATGGCCCATCACAAGACCACCCCTTATCACCCGCAATAAAATGAGACTACTGAAGCATTTAACAAGATACTAAGTCACACATTAACTAAGATTTTTGACGTTGGAAGACAAGATTGGGATGACAAGGTATCAACCATTCTATGGGCATACAGAAAACCTACAAGAGATTGAATAAGGCCACACTATTTCAATTGTTTTTGGTGCGAGAGGAAATTTTTCTCGGTTCAATTTATGCTACCATCGCTACATATAGTGCATGTAGGAGGGTTGGTTGATGAACAAGTGCTTGAAGAAAGAATTGATAAGTTAATGTATCTAAATGAAAGGAAATCACTTGCTAGATGGATTCAGAATAAAAATAAGGAAATACAACAAGAATGGCATGATCGTCATATTAGAAAAAACAATTTGAGCTTGGGTAGATGGTTTTGTTATATGACTTTAAATTTGTGTGCCATCCTGGGAAGTTGAAAGTCCATTGGTTGGGACCATACATCATCACGTAAATCCTTGATTTAGGTGATTTCCAATTAGAAGTGCTTTGGATGTGATGAGATTACTAGGCCATTTCAATGGGATTAGGTTGAAGCCCTACTATAAATAAGTCTTCCTTGTGTTTTTAAATAACGTAGTTTTGCCAGTTAGCCTAGGATTTCCCTTAATTCATTTCTTATTCTTTTTTTCTCCTTGTCATTCCTTTTTCCCTTCTGTTGTGCTTTTTTATGCACCTTGTGCATCGGTAACCACATTAATTTCTAAGGTTGTGTATACGTAGAGCAAAACACATCTATTTTAGTATGGGGTGGAGTAGAACAAAGAGGGAAAATAGTTGGTAGTAGATGTGATGGCCTGGATTGAAAGATAAAAAATACGTAAGATAAAAGAGTTTGTGGGGAAATGGTAGAAAAAGAATTATTGTCAATAAGGATTTAATAAAGACCATGTACAAAGGATAAGAAGTGTAGGAACAACATGAGGTATGTGACAAAGACCACATACAAAGGATAAGAAGCGTAGGAACAACAAATACCATGTACAGAGGATAAAAAGTTTAGGAACAATATAAGAAGTGCCTTGAAACTATAGACGTGCATGTAAGATTCTTTAGTCAATAAGGAATTTTGCATTCCGAAGGTTGTAGAGAGTTTTTGCACAGGAATTGCTGCATGGGTAAAAGTGCTTAAGGTTGGATTTGGTGGGAAAACCCACATTTAATGTTAAGTATGTTAGTAGGTGACATATCATTTATTCTTTGGAGAGAAGTAAAAATCTATAAGTAAAGGGTCAAGAACATTATTATTCACCATGCTATTATGAGATTGAAGAGCTCTTGTGAATTACAGAATCTACAAAGAATTATTTGTGTGAAGGAGAGTGAAAATATGAATTACGTGAATAGGGTGATCTTTCAACACGAGTTGAAGGAGTACATAATCATAGAGAGGTTTCATCGAAGTACACTTTCTTGTGGAATATTTTTCTAGGTTAGGCATCCGCAGCTATGGCATGGGAATAGAAGGATTATTTTGTAGATTTGAGCCATATATTTGAGTAGAGTGAAGAAGGAGAGCAAGGAGTTTATTCTTTTAACCCGACAAGAAGATGGCACCAAATAAGGTGACCGTTTCACCTAATAAGGGAAGGGGAAAGGAAAAAATAAATTCATGACTAGTTTCAATGAAGAATGGTATGCAGAGATGCAGTACCTAGATGGGGTGTTACTTGGGAAAGAATGGGTATTCCATGGGATGAAGATGGCCGTGAGTGACTAAAAACATTGCACTAGTACCACATAGAAGGAGATGAGACTAGAAATGGTTCGTCTAATGGATAAGAGGACACCAAAAGGGATGTCGATTTACAACGATGAAGTTAAAGTAAAATTGGATAAGGTCAAGTTGCTGCAACTTTTTGATTTTCCCTATTTTGGAAAGCCTGAATGATTATACCAATGGTTGATGTCGACTTACATGAGGACCACTTGTACTTTGTGGGCCACAAAATGTGCATAACTCCCTAGCTCATCTCAAATTTTACCATCCTTATCTACAAAGAGGGTTTGTTGGATGATGACTTGGAGGATACAGAGGCTATTAAGAATACCATGGAGGAGTATGATTATAAAAAAGGTTCGTGTTATTTTTATATCTCGGATATCCCCCGAACCTATGATGAGAATGGATGTGTGCCTAGTAACCAAGCTGAATGGGAAAGAAAAGTAGACACAAATAAAAAAGTCATGGTTGAATGTATGTCAAAAATTTATAAGGGACCATCTATAACTATCGCCTACATTACATAAGATATCATTAGCGCTTTGCAAGAAGGAGATAATATAATGTTCGGAAATGTTCTTCTCACCATCATCTTCTTGAAAATTGGAGTGCCCAATGGGCTAGAGAAGTTTGTATGGGATTATCCAGATGAATATCTCTCCCCATGAAGAGGTTTGAGAAATACACATGTGATACCATAACGGACACCCATAGGCGTGCTAGAGAAATGGTACAAGTGAATGCACGATGCATTCGAGGCTAAGTGGAGGATACCATAATAGTTTCCAGCACTAGTAGATGGAGAAGCTGAGTTCACTTTCTATCAACACTTTTGCATTAGTAGGTTCACTCTATCAGATGGGACAAAGATCCCATGGTGTAAATTACCCTTCTCCTTCACCACGTAGTATTTCCAAGCAAGGGTAAATTACTTCAAGGAAGCTAAAATACTAAGGTTCGACCTTAGCGAGGTGGACTAGGACCACCGTGATTTTCAAAGGAAGATGGTATATCCAAAGAAGTGCACCTATGTGGAGAAGTATGTCTCCCATGAGGTGTGCATGACAAAACCCTTAACACTGCAAATTGTTGGAAGGACCAAAACAAGAGTATACTTGCACATTAGTCCCAAGTATGAAAAGGGTGCTTACTTGGATAATGTTGTTTCCATCCTATAGGATCCCACTGGTAGGAATAAGGTCATACCAAAGAAGAGGGAAAGGGAAAATACCCTGGAGAAAGAGGCGCTAAAGAAGATAACACCAAGTGTGTAGACAATACAATCTGTAGGTGCCCCAGAGTTAGGCACCAAGCCAAGCACATACACACATAGGAAGAAGTCTCCCATAAAGGAGAAGGAAAATCCACATGAGGAAGAGGTACCGAATAAGAATATTTGATTATAATGGAATTGGTTGTTGAGGAAGAGGAAGAATCCCCATCTAGGAAGAAATAGAAGGTAGTGGGGAAGGAATACTTGGAGGAGACGAAGAGCTTGGAGGCCTACAGGGGCGAGAGAGATGATGATGAGGATGAAGAAGTTCATAATCATCCGTGTATGATGTACATGACTCAGAGGAAGAAATAAGTGAGGGGAAGGGTGGAGAAGAAGAATGCACTCAAGGAAAAGGGGAGAGTGAATAAGTAAATACTAAGGAACAAAGGATACCCTGACCTAAAAGAGGAGCAGATAGTAGAGGCCATAGAGAGAAGTAGTCAACATAATAGAGAAGTTAGTGGAGAAGGAAGTGGAGTGAAGCGTTGATGAGATACTCAAGGAGATAGAAGAAGAGAGCATAGGAAAGGATTATGGAAGCATGGGTGGAGATCCCAGCCTAGTAGTGAGCTTTCCAAAAGTAGTGCACATGGGTTAAAAAGTTATAGTAGCGGTGCAAGGGAAAGGGATGAGATACATAAATGATCCAATTAAGGTCGCACACACTTCCAAAGCATCATGCCTATAGAAAAAATCATGAAAATGTCTTCATTTGATGATGATGGAGTGTACCCACGAACTAGGAAGATGTTATCTTGGGAATTTGAGTCCCATGTCAATGAACCTGAGTTCAAAGTTAACCAAGGAGTGTTGATGAAAATTTTGGAGACCAAAGGTATAAACCCACTAGTGAATGCCCAAACAGATGTCCGATGAGAAGTTCTATAATGTGCTCAACAAGGTTTCGAGTTGAGGTAGAGGAAGGATATTTCAAAGGATTGACCTGGGTGATATTCCTAGAAGGGGAATTGGAGAAGAAAAAGGAGGAGCTCATTGAAAAGAGCAAGGATCTGAAGCAAGAGGAACTAATCAAGCACATAGTTAAGGTATGAGATGAAGGAGGAAAAGGAAAGGGTGTGCGAGGTATATAAAAAGGTAGAAATGATTACAGATGCTATTGTCTTGAAACATCTAGACCTAGCACCAACCGAGAAGAAGTATGCTTCAACCTTGCAATGCTTTGAACATGTAACTTGCATCCTCACCATGGATAGTAATTCACTCACTTTGGAATCAGTAGAAGTAGTGTTAGCATGCTAGGAGAAAGAGGAAAAGCTAAAGGTTATGAAGATAGTCACTTGGTACACTAAGCTCCTTGCGAATGTAAAGGCTTCCACATAGATAGTTAAAGTTGTTTATGACAATTGTGTGGACATAGATAGAGTGAAAAGCATTTTAGTTGCCACCCTTGAGGTAGAACTCAAAGAGTTTTAGGAGAAGAATAAGGGGAATAGGGAAGAGTGAAAAAATATCCTTGTTGAGGTAGGGAAGAAGTCAAAAGCCATTAATACCCTGAGATGCTCAATCAAAAACCAAATGAAGGAATTATATCCCCAAATCACCCGTAGGATGGATGCATTGGATGACCTCAACAAGCAGTTGGAAAACATTGTTGATACATTGAATGTTAAGGGTGATGAACTAGGCTATTAAGAGGTGCTAATTTTAGTAGGTGACCTCTGTCAATAGGCACAGGTGAGGTGGATGCCTATGAGAAGATTGAGGCAGATATAAGGAAGGATTTCCCACTCATTCTTCAACAATAAAAAAATTCTTCTTCATTCCTCCATTCTTTATTGCTTCCATTTCTCATTCTTCATTATTTCATTCTTTATTTCAAACCATTCACATTCATTTCATTATTTATTTCTTTGAAGAGGATGTTTTTGAGGATAGAGAATAAGCTTAGTGTGGGGTGATGTTGGGCCTCAGAATATTGAATACGTCCTAAAGAGTGCATGTGCACGCGAAAGTAGTGAAGAGGATGGGCATGTGGGGAAAAACATACATAACAAGGGTTTTATAATCATTTAATAGAAACCATGGTGCACACGTAAGGAAGAGAAAAGGATTTCAGGACTTAGTCATATTCAGCTTTCCAAGAGGCACTTGAGGAAAAATGAGACCTGACTAGGCATGCCGATTGGATAAGGTGCAAGCCTGGAAACTTGATGGTCAAGGAAATAATATTCCATGCATGGAACATTCCTAAAGAAATCATTACAGAAAGTGGGAGCTCATATCATAAGAAGCATGCTCCATTGGAGGATAACCTTGACATATGAAAACCAATCTGCTACTTCAGGAAGGTATGGTGGTGGGTGTTAAACCTATTTATATAAATCCTCAAGTAAAATAAAGATAGATCATCATCAAGAGATCCAGAGGAGAAGAGGGCCATGGTGTGATAAACCATAACAGAGTAGGTGATCTCGTATTAATATCATAAAATTTTATGGGTTGGGGTTCTCATTAGAGGACTATAGGAATGTTAACATATCTAGAGGAATGGGTCTCGCTAAATTTTTGTAATAAGGAATAATATCTAGAACTTGTGATGAGTGAGTCATTTTGTCTTCATATATTTGTGCGATATGACCCTTTTGGATGTAATGTGGTTACTAAACTATGATTAATATGAATATATGGTTCTGTTCTAAATATATTATTCATGGGTGTAAACCCTAGTGCCTTTTTTATGTATTGGATCATATATACTATCTCGTATGATGTTTCTCTTGTTATCTGAATGAGTTTTTGTATAATAACTCATCCTATGCTTTCAGAATGTATGCATGATCATTTAATTTTCTACACTTAATATGTCATCAATGAAAACATCTTCTCAAAATGCTCACATAAAGGAGAGGCTTTGCTCACGCGCGTGCCTCTGGGTGAATGCCCATCTCTCGCTAGGTGATAGGACAACACACATGGGATTAGAAGGTTATTCTAAGGGCATAAAAATGGCTACAGTTATACTCCCTCTTATACTGGTGGTGATGGAAGAGCCCTTCCAACAATGGGGTCTATAATTCATTGGTGTTCTTAATCCACACTTAATTGTAGGTCATACCTTCATGTTCATAACAATAAACTACTTAATTAAGTTGGTGGAGGATACATTGGTCAAGAAATCTAATTTAGAGATGGTATATAACTTCATCAAAGAAAATATTATTATACATTTTAGCATTCCACAGAAGATAGTTATTGATAATTCCACATATTTTTCTTCTATGTAATTAATCGAGTTCTTCTACGAGATACAAAATATCCTTAAAACATGATTCGACTATTACCATAAGGGGAATGGTCATGTTGAATCTAGAAACAAGAACCTTGTAAAAATTGCATGGAAATAGAGTAGATCAGAATAAGAGAAATTGGAAATCTTATCTATATGATTCACTATGGGCTGATTAGATCACTTCCAAAAATGCTATTAGTATGTCCTCATTTTATCTCCTAAATTGAATAAATGTAGAAGTTATCGTCACTGTAGAGTCACCAACATTGTAACTAATTAAAGAAATGGAAGATGGTGAGTTATAAGACTCACTTGATAAAAGAATTTTGTACTTGGAAAATATATGTGAAGATAGGCTTTTAGTGGTTGATCGGCTAAGAGACCATGAATTGAAAGTAAAGAAAATATTTGACAAGAAGGGTAGGAAGAGATATTTTTAAATTAATGATATTTTCCTACTATGGGATAAGGGGATAGAACCAAAAGGAAGCTACATAAAGTTTGATTCATGTGGGGAGAACACTTTCCAACTATCTTATTTGGATGACACTCACTTAGAATTGCCTCACAGTGAGAAATATCTTAAAATATATAAAAAAAGTGAAATTCAGTTGTTCCTTGCATGTGTCATAGGTGAATATAGGTTTGTGTGTTTCCTTTTCCATCGTATGTATATTTTTCTCATGTGTTGTGTTCAATAAAGAGTTTTTGTATCCATCCTTGATATGCAATGAATCTATAGCCCAATGGATAAGGCATTGGTCCTCTTAGTGTCTTAATATTTTGTGGTTCCTACCTTCTTCATTCTCACTTTGTTCAAACCAAAACAAGTCCCCAAGTTAGATCTAGTTGTTTTCATGTTAAATTTCTAGCATGAAAAATTAAAATTTTTTGTCATGAAAACTAAGCCCACATTAAAAATCCTTGAACCGTAATGTAAGCCTATCTTACGGATAATTTCGACTATGTAAACCCCATCATGTCTGAGAGGGATGTGCTAACTATATTTTTAAAGTGTGTTTCATGTGTAGGTAATTTGGTGGGAAGAAATTCATGGATTCATTTTGATCCACTTTAAAGGAAGTGCTCCTAGAGGCGAAAAATGACTATTTCCGGGGGTTTTACACCTATTAAACACTCTCCATGAATGAATAAATATGAGATAAATATCATGGGAAGTGTGTTGTATAGATATGAGATCATCAAAGGTAGTTTAGGAAATTTGTGCATGGAAAATCAGGTTTAGGAAACAACTATGCAACACCGACCTACTTATAACATAGTGCAGGGAAATGAAAGGAGTAAAAAAAATAGTGGGATTGTTTTGAATGTTTGAAGAGCCTCAGGATATTTTTTGAAGTGAAGAGATACTCATCTAAAAGCTAAGAAGGTATAATTAACATGTAATTTTTCTTGGGAGATTCTACCATCCAGATTTTGAGATATTGGCCTCACGGTGCATATGAAGATCCACTATCGTAATGAGGATTCAAATGAGAATTACATGATTTTTATGGAGAGATTATGTCTGATTAAAATCCCAAGGTGACCTATTTAATTTCCTCTTCACTCATAATGTGTTGGTTGTCATTTTCATCATCATCATTTTTGGTGGTAGTCCCTTTCACTAGTGCATGGCTTGAGCAGAAAAAAAGGAGGTAAATTTCAAATTAAAGGTAGAATTGGCTGTTGAAAATTTTGGGAATGATCTCATAGTACCGTTTTGATTCAAAATCATATAAGGTTAGCCTAGGTAACTCTCATATTAGCTCCCAAGGCAAAAATCACTCTCCAATGTCTATTTATAGTAGATGTTGTTGAAGGAGAGGTTTACAAAAGTGTGCATGGTGAATTTTCACACCCGTGATGTAATTTTATAGCTTTGAAATTGGTTTAAAGGTTTATGAGGTTAAAAAAATCCATTAAGGTGATAAGATCATGGAAAGAACATTCGTCACTTAAAAGGTCTTTTGGTGGGTTAGGTGAGTGTTATGCACTCACAAGTCATTTTCCCCCTCTCCATGTTGGGAATGAACTATGGTGCAACTAGAATTCCTTGATACACCTTTGAACCTAGTTCAAAATTGCATGAAGTGAAAAAAACTTTATCACTAAGGGAGGGAAGTTCATTCATCACTTAAGTGACCAACTTCAAGTGTTAGGTGAGTGTTTTCCACTCACACCTTCAAATTATCCCCTCTCCATGATGAGCCTCACCCTTGGCACAATTTTCCACACCTACTACACCTTTTCACCTAGTGAAAAAGTTAATTATGTGAAAAATATTCTGCCACCAAGGAATATCTCCCTCTCTCGTCACTCACTGACCCCTCACACTTGATTCCTAGGGCATTTTGCAGTCACCTCACTATTCAACTTTATACCCATCTTCATGATGGATTACCCAATGGAACATTATCACCATGTTGATGCCAATTTTAACCTCATATCACCTTAATAAATGTGGAAAGGGACATGAGATGCTCCTGGACCCATTAGGTAACCCCTTACTCACCCTCAACCCAGGTTAAGAAAGAAGTGTTAAAAGGGGGTCAAAGGGTGGGTTTTCCTAACCTGACTTAAGGGGTGAATATTTAAAACATACTTAGAAAATTTTGGAAAACATTTTTAATCTCTCCTCCCTCCATTTCTTCTTTAACTAGGTCATGCCAAAATTACACTAAGAAACCCCATGGAAATAACCACAAAATTACTCATATCTCACACATTTTTATCAATTTCCTCTCAAATTTTACATGTGCACTCCAATTTTGATATCCTTTGAGATTATAAAAACCTCATCTCCATTGAAATTATAATTTATTTCCACCATGTCCATGAATATTTCAATTAAAAAAATTCATTTTCAAATTTAGAGAAATACGGATTATAAAAAGACCTAAAAATTAGAGCAATAGATCACATTGAAATTCCTAATCCAATTGGACCATTTTCATCCCAATTGGAGAACCAAAAGACAAATTTATATTTTTAGGAAGTTTTCATCTAAGATTTATTAAGAATCATAAGTATGATAATGAAGAATCAATCATCATAAACCCTCAATGCAATCCTGAAGTCAAGGACTCACAAAACTGAAAAATTATGAAAATTGGTTAAATTTAGAAAGGGTAATATGTGACTTACTAAAAAGAGTAAGTGTTGGAAACACATAAAAATTTAACACACACCTTCATCTCATCATCACATCACCAATCTTAGTAACATGAAGATCAAATACACTATGTACAAGTACATTTCAACCGTATCTATGGAATATCCACTTGTGGGAGACAGTCATGTAGACCATATAGATCTGGAAGACATGAGGTATCAAATGAAAAATGAAGTAAGAGAGCCAGTGGAGGAAAATATAGTTTCCAGTGATATTTTTAGAGTAGGAGGCCACCCAATTTTAATCCATAACATTGAGTTAGTCTTGGCTTGTACCGAACATTATGACCCTTAATCCAAGACAATCATCGTGTGGGTGACAACTCATTTCTGGTAGTCTTGACTCCAAAATTGCAGATTTATACACAACAAGGCTTTCAAATATAACATGTAACTAAAAGAAAACTCATGTTTTCAAATGATAATATTTCAATATTCTAGCAACAATGAAAATAACAACTCTCTTAGTAACAACCAATGTTTACAAGAAGCAATAATTACAATAATGGTTATTTACAAGAGTGTATAGACTTGACAAGTCACATTCATTTACAAAGTGATGGCAATGTCCTCCAAGGATGAGAAAGGCCAAGATGGCAAGAGGCTCTACTATCTCCAACTTGAGCTCCAACTCCAAGAGAATATGGCTTGTTTACCACCCAACCAATAGGCATCATCACATGCCTTTCCATGGTTGGAAGTCATGCTAGCCTCCCCCAAGCCCATGGGAGAGAGGAACTAGCTTCCACAATGTGCACAAGTAATAGGGGGTTTAAACACACAACAAGAGAAAACATAAGACCATTCAACCACTTAGACCTACTATACAATGAAAACCACAACATGAGGAGAACAAGGTCAACCTCACAAGGGGGAAGAGAGGAAGAAGGATGCCCAAATCAAGGTGTCCAACCATAGGAGCACCAATAAATACATATATATAAAACTCCTTATACCTCCTAATCATACATCCTCCTTATTCCTCCTTATGCTAATAGAAATCCTTCTTGGGAGGATTTTCAAACCCAAAAGGGTTTCCTCACCAAGAATGGGGAAAGGTTCAAGCCATATGAACCTTTCTCCCACCTCAAACCATATGAGGGGATGAGAAGGGACCTTCATGGCTTGACCAACAACCATGAGGTTTGAGAGGGAAATCCCTCTCTCTTCCCCTACATTCTCCAAAAACCATCATTCCAAATGATGGTGGAGAGAAAACAAAGGAAATAACAAGAACAACAAACAATCACATTCACCATACATCATTTCACACACTATTTTATTGATCAAGCATAGTTTACAAGATAAACAAAACTAAGAAGGAAAAAGGTTAAGAACCCTACCTCTAATATGCTTTCCCAAAACTCTAAGCTTTTCCCCTTTGTCCAAGCTTCCCTCCAAGCTCCCAAAATTCTCCAAGTGCTCCCAAAAAAATGAACCAAGAAGACCCATTCTTCCCACATGAGGAAGAATAAAAAGAGGAACCCAAAAGTTTCCTCACCAATGGGAAAGTGACAAGTGTCACCCCCTCTCCTCTCAAGAGTCAAAGATTCCAAAAACCAAATAAGTAAGAGTAAACTCACCTTTTATCCCTTTTCACCCAAAATACAAAAACTAAAATAAAACAAAGTGGAGCAACTTTTAACACTTTCACACAATCCAACCATCTTACATGGATGGTGACTAAAGAGGGCTAAATGGGAGGGAAACTCCCTCCAAACCTTGGAAATAGGCCCCCCTACCTATTAGGTAGGGTCCAAGGGCCCATTTTCATGCTAAGGGAACCCCCAAACTCAAAAGGGGTCCCTAAAATTACCCAAAATAACCCAATTTCGGGTTTGGCATGCTTGGGCACAAGGGTAGAGGGTGTGGGGTCCACCCAAGGTTCACATGTGGTCCCCAATCCCTTCTACCAACACACACACACTTCCCAAAACCAACACTTAACTTAAGATAAGATCATTAACCCCTAAGCTAGTTTACTTAATAAAACACACCCTAAACCTAATTAATTTTACAAGACATAATTACATTACAAATTGAGGGTTCACCCATGGTGCCCAATTAAATACATCTAATCTAAGGCCTCAAACATTTAGCATGGTTAGGACTCAGCCCGTGGGCCGCTTGTGCACAATTGCGTAGCTGCCCTGAAACCCATGCTCTCCTATACCTGTCACCTGCACACTCATTGCACACATTAACCGCATCTGTCCAATATAATAAACATCATCTATACATCACAATATCAATCAAACTTATAATGTCCGAACATAATTTACAATTGATAGTGCAATGCATACAATTATCCACATAGTTTGCCATGAATCATCCACAAATAAAATTGCAACGACATACACTTAGGTTAGCATGAAAATCACCATCATTAAATCCAAAACACTATATCATCAATCAAATTAACCACAAGAGACTAACATCTAACCGATAAGTCTATCATATAACCCTGTTAGTGTCATCACATCATAAGAAATATATCAGTATATGAATCTAATCCAATTGGCGCTACGCGCCCAAAATGCCATAATGTCCATGAGGATAAAATATCATAGTAAAATGTCCAAAGTCTATCAGAGTCTCAATCAAAACATGTCTAGAAATAAAGGAACCAACAGATAACTGGAGCTATAAAAATGTGGGCACTACATCCCCCTCTCCTAGAATTAGACTTCCTCCTGGAAGTCATTGGAAGAGGTAGGGATATCTAGCCCTCAGTGGTGTAGCATCCTCCCAGGTAGCTGATGACTCGTCATATCGGTCCCACTGCACTCTAACCTGGTCCAAATCTCGACCCCGAAGGGCCAACCTCCGGTGCTCCAAAGATGATGACGGGCTCCAATCTCCACTGCCTCCATCCTCTACCTGTAATGCCGACCAATCCAAAACATGAGAAACATCTGGTACATATCTACGTAGTACAGAAACATGAAAAACATCGTGGGCCCGTGCAAGGCGTGGTGGCAAAGCTAGGCGATAGGCAACTGGACCGATGACCTCAAGAATATCAAAAGGCCCCACAAAACGAGGCGATAGCTTAGAACCCTTTCCATAACGGATCGGACTCTTATGAGGACGAACCCTCAAGAAGACTTTGTCACCCACTGAGAAGTGACGATCGATCCTCTTGGTGTCCGCATACGCCTTCTGGCGTGCTCTAGCCTGCTCAAGACGCTGCCGAATCAGAACAACCTGCTGCTCTAAATCCTGAAGATAAGCTGGCCCCAAAATAATCCTGTCATCTAGTCTATCCCAGCTCAAAGGTGTCCTGCAAGGTCGTCCATACAAAGCCTGATAGGGAGCCATGCCAATGGAGCTATGATAACTGTTATTGTAGGAAAACTCAACTAAATGCAAATAGTCTTCCCACTTCTTCTGCTGGTCCATCACATACATCCTCAACATGTCCTCAAGAACCTGATTAACCCTCTCTGTCTGCCCATCTATCTCTGGATGATATGCCGAACTGAAATTAATCTGTGTACCCAAGGCCTCCTGAAAAGAAGTCCAGAAAACTGATGTGTAGATGGTGTCTCTGTCATTAATGATCGTCTTCGGAATCCCATGCAATCTGACAATATCCTCCATAAACACTTTGGCGATGGCCTGTGCATTATAGGTGACCTTGGTTGGTGAGAAATGCGCAACCTTGGTCAACTTATCCACAGTGACCATAATGGCATCATGACGATAAGAGGACATAGGAAGTCCTACTATGAAATCCATGGAGATCACATCCCATTTCCACTCGGGAATGTCATGAGGGTATAAGAGTCCTGCGGGATGAGAATGCTCTGCCTTGACTCTCTGACACTCAAGACACGTGCTACAAAATCTGCTATGTCTCGACGAAGACCCGGCCAATAATATAACTCTCTCAAATCGGCATGCATCTTCTTCACTCCTGGATGTGCTGCGTATGGGGCTCGATGAGCCTCAGTAAGGATGAAACTACGCAGATCACCTGCCTTAGGCACATAAATGCGCCTATGGAACCGAAGCAAACCATCTGACTCTAGCATGCATCCTGAATATCTGCCCTCAAAAGAACCCTGAGAATCCAACATCTGCCTAGCACCCTCATAAAACCTGTCCTCTGGAAGATGCTCAAGTATCCTGCCTCTCAAATCTGACTGCAGTGTCAAAGAAGCAAGCACATGCCGTCGTCTACTAAGTGCATCTGCAACAACATTTTCCTTTCCCTTGATATACTGCACCTCCATGTCATACTCACAAAGGAACTCCATCCAACGCCGTTGACGAGCGTTGAGGTTCGGCTGAGAGAAGATATGTTGTAAGCTACAATGATCTGTCCTCAAGATGAAAGGTCTACCCAAAAGGAAATGTCGCCAACGCACAAGTGCATGAACAACTGCTGCAAGCTCTAAGTCGTGAGTAGGATAGTTAAGCTCATAGTCCTTGAGCTTACGAGACTCAAAAGCAATAACCCGACGCTCCTGCATAAGAACTGCTCCCAAACCCTCTAGTGATGCATCAGTGCAAACAACAAAATCCTCTGTTGGGTCTGGAACTGCTAAGATGGGCGCCGTGGTTAACCTTTCCTTAAGCAACTGAAAGGCCTGCTCACATTTTTCTGACCAATCAAACTTCTTCCCTTTCCTCTGAAGAGAAGTAATAGGGTGAGCAATCCTAGAAAAGTCCTGCACAAACCTGCGGTAATACCCTGCTAAACCCATGAAGCTCCTCACCTCAGTGACTGATGTGGGTGCTGGCCAATCCAAGATAGCCTGAATCTTAGAGGGATCTACGGAGATACCCTCGCCTGATATGATATGACCCAAGTACTGAATCTCTGTCTGAAAGAAGCTGCATTTTTCCAAGTTCCCATACAACTTCTGCTCTCTCAAAACCTGAAGTACCTGCCTCAAATGCTCTCATGTTCTCCGAACGAGAATAAATCAATATGTCATCAAGGAACACTAAAACAAAGTGATCCAGAAATGTCCTGAATACTCCATTCATGAGGCTCATGAAGACAGCTGGGGCATTAGTCAAACCAAATGGAACCACTGTGAACTCATAATGCCCGTAACGTGTGTGAAATGTCTGTCTTATGAATGTCTGCATCTGAAATGCGCAACTGATGATATCCTGACTTGAGATCGATTTTGGAGAACACTCTAGCTCCCCGCATCTGATCAAACAAGTCATCAATCCTAGGGAGTGGATAACGGTTCTTTATTGTGACCTTATTGAGCTGTCTGAAATCTACACAAAGCCTGAGAGAACCATCCTTCTTCTTCACAAATATGACTGGCGCTCCCCAAGGAGATACACTAGGGCGAATGAGACCCTTCTCTAACAACTCCTCTAACTGAATCTTGAGCTCATGAAGCTCTGAAGTCGTCATCCGATAGGGTGCCCTAGAAACTGGTGCAGATCCAGGCACTAAGTCAATGGTGAAATCCACCTCTACTAGGTGGTAAACCTGGAAGCTCCCCTGGAAACACATCTGCATACTCCCTCAAAACTGCGTGATCATCAAGGGGTGAATGCTCTGGAGTACTGTCCGAACGATCACTGATAGTGATAGCAAACAACTGGCAACCCTTACGCATGCTCCGCTTGAGTTGCTTAGCCGAGATCATGCGCAAGGAAATGGGTCTCTGCATCCCTGAAATCACAACTGCACTACCCAAATCATCCTGACACTCAATGACCTTCTCTCTACAATCCACCTTGGCTCGATGAGCCTCGAGCCAATCCATACCCAACACTACCTGATAGGATCCTAAAGGAATAACTCGGAGGTCAAGCGTAGTGGAGAAGACTCCCAAATCGAGTACACAACTCTCCACATACGAGTCCACGGCGAGTTTAGCCCCAGAGGCCAACTCAACCTGCCAACTATCTGGCTGCCTAGCCACCACTAGCCCACACTGGTCCACTATAGAAGGTGATATAAAGGAATCTGAAGCACCTGAATCAAAAAGTACTGAGACAGAAATACCCCTGATAGTACTGTCATGTCTCAATGACTGTGGCCTGATGCTCAGCCTGGCGGTTGTCAACCGCTGCATACACACGATGGGCGCGTCCCACGTCACCCACCATCTGCTCGGATCTAGGAGCTCTCTGCATATCCGTAGTAGTGGGCTTGTGTGGACACATACGCACATAATGATCTGGAGCCCCACAAATAAAACATCCTCCTGTACCCCTCTGAGATGGGGTCCCTCCTGTGCTCTGGCGAACTGAACCTGCCGGTCCAACCCTAGCAGACTGCTGCGAGCGGGCTGGCTGTGAGTGATGAGTACCCGGCCTCCTGTCTCTAGACCCACCAAAACCACCTCTAGACCCACCTCGCTGAAAACTCTGAGTCTGTCTACCCCTCTGATGCTGGTGTCCCTGATGTTGTGTCTGCTGTGATGGGTGTGGAGGAGCTCTCGATGCTGCTGGAGAAGACCAGAATCCTCCTCTAGGGGGTGGTACTGCTCCCCGTGCTCTCTGACTCTGGAATGCCTGAATCCTATCCTAGAACTTGCTCTTGTTTCTTTCTCTGTGCTCCTGAGCCTTGGTCCTATTCTCCTCAGCCAAGTAGGCCTTCTCAACGGCCTTCTCGAGCGTGGGAGGAGATAACATCCTAACAGCTCCTGCTATATCTGCATTCAGGCCCCGAATGAACCTGTTTACCTGCAATTTCTCATCTTGCAGGTAGTCTACATACTGCAAGAGATCCAAGAACCTGCTCTCATACTGCGCCACCGAGCCAGAACCCTGTCGTAAGTCGTGAAACTCATCAATCCTCTTCTGCACAAAATGCTCTGACATATACCGGGCCCTGAATCGCTCCTCGAACAACTCCCATGTCACTGTATCTCGAGTCAAATGGAGCTTCCGCTCCTCATTCCTCCACCAAACGCCTGCTGCGTCTCGGAGGAGGTGTATGGCGAACCTGGCTTTGACGTTGCTCTCATGAGAGTGCAAACCAAAGCAGCTATCCAAGCTAAGGAGCCAGGACTCGCCCCAAAGCCGTCTGTCGAACCAGTAAACGTAGGCGGCTGCAGGCGAAGAAGGTCTCGAATCACACTGCCTGTGTCTCGATCCTGACGGTGTGGTCTAACAGGTGAGAGGGGTCGCATATCTCCAAAAGGTCCCTCGAAGCTGTGT